>CM035411.1:21278599-21878599 GCA_020310875.1 Ceratopteris richardii
ATGTGTGCACATGTTTGATGGTATAACATATGACATTGAGGGTGCACGAGATGTATGCCTTATGCTACCTAGTGGAGCATCACTTATACTCAGACATGTACATTATGTGCCTTCATTCCCTATGAGCTTTATTTTAGTTAGCGAGCTACAAGAGAGCAGATGTTATGCATTCCTTGGTGAGCATCATTTTCAGTTGCAGTTGGAACAGCTTATGCTTGTCAGAGGTGCTAGGACTGGGCACAGGTATCCACTCTAGGTACTTCATGTGAGAGACAGTCTCGTCTGAGTGGGAGTTCAACCTTATGTGCGATGTGAGACTCATCATGTCTCATTTTATCTACCTACAGATAGGTTTATTGACATCCATGATGCACATGTATGGCATGATTTAGATGCTCTGATGGATGCACATGTAGAGCACGATATAGATGCTCATGATGCTTATATAGAGCATGGTTTGGTTGATCATGTGGATGCTCTTACAGAGCACACTTTGGATGATCATTTGGATGCTTTGGAGCATGATGTGGATGCTCATGTAGAGCATTAGGATGATACTCAATTAGAGTGTGATCATCAATTTGACCTTGGTGTTGATGTTGTGTAGTTAGCTCATGTGGAGAATGATCATACACAGGATTTCTCTCATGATACACAGTGTATGTAGAGCATATGAGCTCTCAGGATGCACATATAGATACATCCTTGGTTGCGAGCATGGATGATTTAGATGCCGAGGAGTCAGCAATTATGCAGTCATTCTTGGATTCGCTCATGCCAGATGTTGACACAGATATGTCAGGACATGTTGGTCTTGATGATGGTGCTTTGGATGCCTTGGATACATGCATGGATGACATACTTAGGTTAGCCAGGATAGCATATGTTTCGTCAGCATTTGGGAGTTTGATGTACAAGTTATTATGCTTGAGACCAGACATTGCAGTTGCTATTGGAGCATTTGCACTTGGAGTTGTCAGTCGTTCGATGATTTACATAGGCATAGAGCGAGTTCGAGCTTTGCAGGAACTACATCAGTTCTTGCATCAGTCATATGTGAGCTCGAATCTTGTTGATATGAGTCTAGAGCAGTTTGAGGTGCATGGATACACCTTGTTCGAGGCAGTTGGTGTAGGCTGATCAGTATGGGTTGAGATCCGAACTCTTCCTGTACATTATTGTATAGTCCTACATCATTCTTTGTATATGTTACCACTTATGGTCACTGTTGGCATACAAGTCATATGAAGAGCATACAGGCACAACGGAGCAGTCATGCACAATACGGCAACAAGGCCCAATCATTTTTTTCCATAAAGTATTTCCAATTCAAGTGATTTTCATCACTACACACACATTGTAAATCCCGTTTTTGGTAGAATAGACTCCATTTTGTTCAAGCCAAGGAGTCCTCGAGCTTGAGGAGTATTAGAATTAGCTACATACCAATTTTCATAATTTTAGACTCCGTTTGAGCCCTCAAATAGGCTCTAGAACCTAATTTTTAACTAGGCTGGACACTAGGTCTGGACAAGGCCAAATCTAGTCCAAAAACTATAAAAAGAGCTAGAGAGCTCATTTTTGAGGTTAGATTGTTTGTGAATTGAGCTTATGTAAGAGACTTTTTGACTAATGCAAAGAACTCCATTGTTCCTCTCCTTGATCTTGCCTTGTGTGTGCGTGTGTGTATGTGTGTGCATGTTTGTGTGCTTCTCACTCACACACTTGTGCCATCACTTGCTCGTAGTCTTCATACTAGTCCTCACATCTTCACAGATTGACAATTATGAGGTGGATCTCCTCACGTTGGTACTCACCATTGTGCTAGAGTGACACCAAATTTGGCGCTATTGCCGTGGAGAGAGCTTCGAGGACAAGCGTGTGATGGTAAGACGTAGAGTTGAGACATTGGAGTCATAGGTAATATCCTTTCTTTTCCTTATTTTTCTTTAATTTTTCTTGTTTTTGCATCAGCATCATCACCATCATCATCCTCACCATCTCCCACCTCCATCTCCATCTTCACAAAAATTTCAATTTTTGGATCATATTCCACTCCCCACCTCATTTCCCTCATTTCACTTGTGAGAGAGAGCGAGAGAGAGCTTGCATGCTATTAGTTTTTGTGTGTTTTTTGAGCTTTTACTACAGGTTTTAGCTGTACCACCATCTCCAGCAGCTTGCGTAGGTACGACAGACTCTGCACAGGTCCCGACGACGACCTCTATCTATCGCGACAGACAGAAAAACTTAATATTTTTTGAATGCATGTGTGGCACGATAACCTACACCATGAGAGCACTCCAAATCACTAAAAAGTTCTAAAAAATTTGCATTTTTTTAGTCTATCGCGACAGAGATAGTCTATCACGGTAGACACCGTCTATCGCGACAGACAGCATCCCACGACAGCCTCAGTCTATCGCGATAGACACCGTCTATCGCGACAGACACCGTCTATCGCGACAAACACCGTCTATCGCGACAGACACCGTCTATCACGATAGACAGACCACGATAGACGATAGACCCCATCTATCGCGACAGACAGAGACCCACGATAGAGACCGTCTATCGCGACAGACACCATCTATTGCGATAGAGCAAAAGGCACGACAAACGATAGCCTCAGTCTATCGTGACAAACACCTTCTATCGCGACAAACACCGTCTATCGCGACAGATAGACCACGACAAATGACAGATAGCATCTATCGCGATAGACATCATCTATCGTGACAGACAGTACCCCACGACAGAGGCCGTCTATCATGACAAACACCGTCTATCGCGACAGACAGGCCCACGACAGACGACAGATCCCGTCTATCGTGATAGACAGACACCCACAATAGACCCCGTCTATCACGACAGACACTCGTCTATCGGGACAGACACCGTCTATCGCGATAGACAGGCCCACGCGATAGTCAGTGTCTATCGCGACAGACACCGTCTATCACGATAGACAGGCATTTTCGGCAAAAAAATAAAGGGGTAAATTTTTGGAAATTTAGGCTAAATTTTGGGCATATTTGCATACTCAATTACTCCTACACTTACAAAGGCCTTAGAAAAATACACTAAACTCTTGAAAGGAAGAGAGAGAACGAGGACAGAGACTGATAGAGTGGAGAGGGAAAGACAGAGGGACCCAAGGAATCTAAGAAATACAGAGGAATTCCCTTTACAAAGGCCTAGAGAACATGCTAGAACCTTGCGGCCTACACAATTGGTTAAGTCCATGAAGAATTGCTTCGATGGCACAAGAGACCCGTATGACCATGTTGTAGAGTTTAGGCAAGTTTTGAGAGCTGAACAAGTGGAAGACTTGTTCACTCAATACAAAGCTTTTGGCCTAACACTCAAGAACACTGCATTGACTTGGTTTCAACCACTTCACCAAGATCAGTACAGAAGCATAGATCAACTGCTCGAAGCATTCATCACTGAGTTTTCCAAGAGTGGTATTAGGCATAACACATCCTCCCTGATCTACAGCTTTAAGCAAACACCTCAAGAGATAGTGAGGCTCGCAGGAAGAAGATTTAGGCAATATCTAGAGAGATGCCCGGCTCCAGAGTTACCCACTCCAGCCAAGCAAGTGGCCTTGTTTCTAGATTGATTGTTAAGTACCAAGCTGAGATCATATGTCTACTTGAAGGACCCTAGATCCATAGAAGAATGTGTATGCATGTGCATAGACATTGAGGATAATCTAGGGGAGGAATTAGAGCTCTCAAAGATCTATAAGGATTCAGATAGTTCTAGTAGCCTCATTTCCTCACAATCCACATCAATTGAGGATCTAGCAGAAAAGGTAGCTCAGAAATTAGGTGTCTCTAGCAAGCAGATTCCTAGATTTGCCCCAAGAAAACGATGCTATACTTGTGGAGGAGACCATATGGCTAATGTGTGCCCTATCATGGCCCAACCACAAGTGAATCCTAACAACCAGTACTGCACCATAGAAAGGCGATACACCAACCACACTGCACAAGACTGCCCATATAACAAACAAGCTGTTAGGCAAAATTATCCTTAGACTTATCCACAACAAGGAAAATACCCTAATCAGTACCCACAACAACAGTATGCTAGGCCCCAACAAACCTATCAACCACGCTATCAAGGGCAACAAAGATCGCAACCAGTCCTAGCGCAGCAACCCCCTCCTCCAGCCAATGTAATCCCAGTGAAGTATGCAGCTGCAGAAGAAAATCTAAATAGAGCTTTAGTGCCAGTGACACCAAGCTCACTTTCAGAAAGTGACCCAAGTGATCATAGTTTTGACTCCACCCATATTGATAACCCACAAGCTTACTACATGCAATCACCCGAGCATAATGAGTTATATTATTATGAAGAACCGAGTGAGTCCAGTTGGGAGCCAGAATATGCAAATGTCATGTACACAAACCCCAACTCTAGACCTCAACCTAGGCAGATAAGACCTCCATTTCCTAGAGGACCATGCTTTCGATGTCAGGGAGATCACCTCATTCGTGATCACCCTCTACCTGCACCTACACAAACCCAGTCTGTGACAATTCAAGGCTTTTGTTTGGATTGTGGGAAGGAGAACTTGATACGCGAGTGTCCCAAGAACCCCAGCAATATGCCAAAAATTGCTCCTATCAATGTTACTGGCTTAGTGGTAGACTCCATGGGAAGTGTGACTTCCACGGCCCCAATGCAAGTCATCACGAGAGCTCAGGCACTTAAGCAAAACCAAGACATAGGTCATGAAAAGAATGCGGAGGTTAGCGAGATTGAGAGCCCGAATAAGAAGAGAACAAGAGCTTGGAGAGATAGCCATGAATGTATGAAAATACAATGGGCAAGAAAGATGAACGAACTTGAGGAAAGTCTGCGAGAGACCAAAGCCAAGATCATAGAAATCACATCTCAAACACACTCTCACACATCACCCCCACTACCATCCCCATCACCTTCCATTCCCCCACCCTCTAATCCACCACACGTAACCCACCCACCACCTCGAGTAGGATCAATCTTCGTAGATCCCACTCCCGAGGACATAGATATGATGCTTAGAGCATATAAGGCCAGGATCTAGGAAGGGCCAAATGTAACGGATCATGAAAGATGTTACCCTAGAGCTGACCTAGAGCTTGAACAAACCAAGTTGTGTGCCAAGATGGTGGAATTGGCTCAAGCCATGTTTGAAGCCAGTCGCCTCTTCAATTGCTCTAGCTCCACTAGAACACCATTGCATTTTGATGGTCTATTGGATAGATTGGAGACGATAATTGCAAAGTCTGGAAAAGGAGCCAACTCCCAGGCTAAGGAGAAGGCAAGTGATAGAATAAGCATTCCTCCCAAGGAAGCTTATGGGCCTAACTCCACTAAACCAGATACCTCTTCTTCTATGAATCGATACTCACCAGAATTCTTGCGAGAGATTCAAGAAGAGAAATGGGCTAAAGAGAGTGAAGTTCCTCCTCCCATTGAACTTGTGGATGACACCCACGATCAATTCCCACAAGACCTTCCTTCCATTTATGGAGAACACGAGAGTGCCCAATCTCAAGAGAGATTAGACTTCCTTATAGGAGCTACCCCATTTCACAGGCCCATGGGAAGCAAAGTCCACTTGTATGAGAGCACCTACGGTCATGATAAGAAATGAAGACTCACTCATACCTAGGAACACAGAGGTAGTAAAGAATACTAAAGTGCAGTGCAATCTCACTTTAGAAGAGTTACTGAAGGTCAAGCCTCAATTGTGGAAACATGTAGCCAAGCAAGTGCCAGACATGTCAAAACCTCGTTCCCAGGTAGGATCTCATAGAACAGTACCGGAAATACCTTTGGATAAGATAGGAGACATGAGCGAAGGAGAAGAAGGAAACACCTATGTTCCTATCACTCATAAGGGTTACACAACCAAGGCCATTTTGGACTCAGGTGTAGGAGTCGCAATTGCTACCACTTCCTTATGGAAACGTTGGGGCAAGCCAGCACTCAGGCCAACAAGAATGAAGTTGGAAATGGCCGACGGTCACATAGAAAGACCCTTAGGGCTACTAGAAGGGATAACTCTCACTACTTGTGTAGAGTTTGAGCACACATTTGCTATCTGTGACTTTAGCAAGAATCAAGCCTATGAGATGATTCTAGGAAGACCCTTCTTGAGGCAGTTGCAAGTGGTACAAGATTGGGGGACCAATTCTTTGTATTTGCAACACTTGGGTGTCACCATCAAAGTGAATCTCAAAGATTTCTCTCATAGAGATGTGCCCCCTATTCAATGGAATCCCGTCCATAGAGCTAAAGATGATACTGAGTCAGTGCATTCCCTAGGATCAGGATCCTCCTGGATGCATGAAGACACTCACCTGTGGATGTGTAAAGTAGCAGTAGAAGAAGAGAAGAGAGAGAAAACCAGAGAGATAGGTGCAAAGGAAACCCATAGATCAATTCAAGACCCAGCTTATGCACCTATAGTCTTTCCTGACGAAGAATTTGAACCTCACGGCTGGGCAGAAATTTTAGCAACAATGGATGTAGCCATCAATGAAGAACAATGGACACCCCACTGCGACGAGGATGGCTATGACATTTCAGTCTTCTCCATAGAGCCAATCATGGGAGACTCGGTTCTAGAAGAATGTGAACCTAGAACTGATGCATTCGAGGATGCAAGTGACTCTGATTTAGACTCAATCATCATGGATCCACCATTTGCATGAGATGAAGAATACTTCTATGAGGTAGAAGTTTACCCTCAGAGACATGAAGAGCTCACTAATGATGTGAGATTAACCACACAAGTGACCACCAAGAGTGAAGGAAAGAAAAGGAAGAAGAAAGAAGCCACACTAGAGGAGGAAGAATCCTTGTTCGAGGTCCCAGAAAAATTTAAGAAGTATGAAATAGAAGACATGAGAGTCATGATAAGAATGCCAAAACGCAATGCACAAGTAGGAGAGGCCTATGATAACAAAGAAACCACCAAGAAAATAGTGGTAGCCATCGAAGAAGGAGAGGAGAGATGCACGTACATTGGACATGACCTTACGGAAGAAGAGGAGCAGGAGTTGATAGCCTTACTACGAGAATATAGGGTGTGTTTGCATGGAGTTATAAGGACCTGAAAGGTGTAGACCCTGATATATGCTCACACACGATCCCCATGACCTCAGAGGCCAAACCCTTTAAACAAAAGCCATACACATACAATGACAACTGTTGGGGCTTCACTCACTAATTAGGCATGGATATATGAAGACATATGGAGACATATGATGAAGGAAAGAAGAAGTGAAGAAAAGACTTACAGAAAATCAAGCCTAAGTGAAGGGACAATTTCACTATTGTAAATTAGTACAAAATTAGAGTCTAGATTTTTATTTGATCTTCAGAACTTACGAGTTCAAGTCTAGAAGAATGTAAACCATAGGTATATAAGTTAATTTGAGTCAAAAACATATAGGAGAGAACTCAATTTTGTAATCTGAGTGAGTAGAGAAAAGTCGTGTCTTTTCTGAGAGAGATGGTGAGAGAAAACTTATGAGTCTGAGAGAGTTTTCCATGGCTGTGAGCAAAATTAGGCCAAGCCATTTTGTACACATCTTCTCTGATAATCAACACATGTTTGTGTAGAAGGATTGAGTTTAATTCCTCTTGTACATTGAGTTCTAAGTCATTTCATATGACTGTGTAAGGTAGTTGACAGTTACGACTTTTCTGGCGCACATTTGACTGATCTTCTGAAGGTCAGATCTCGAAGCATGGTGTAAAGTTTTTGGTAAGTGATAGCTCATTTTAAAGCTACTCTCCTCAACTACATTTGGTCAAAAGATCTTTAAGAAACGGGACGCATACTCAGAGAAATCAACTTAAGAGTGGAGGTATGTCAAATCGATGAAGTCAATTTCCAGTTTTCAGACATAGTGAAAAGTTTGGTACAAAATCAGAAGATTTTGAAGTTATTACTTGAAAGTTTTGGTTATTATGTGTTGCTTAACATTAGCAAGAACATCTCTTAGCAAGTGATCAAAAGATTTTGCAAAGATTGAGCTAATACAGGTCAGATTGAAGGATTGAAGAAAAGGCGCAGATTTCTGTGAAGTGAAATTTTGATTTTCACTAAATTCAGAGTTGAAGGTTCAACATTTGAGTATTGCTAAGCTAATGATGGTTATAGAGGTCTTCTAATACCACATTAGTTTGGTTCTTGTGGTGTTTCACACACCAACAAGTGGTATCAGAGCAGATAAGGTCCTCGAGAGTAAAGGAAGAGCAGATACAAGAAGAATTGAAGAGTTCTTTATCAAAGAAAGTGGAAGCTGAGGTGTTCAACAAACAAAAGTCATCAGAAGATTACTTCGAAGGTACTTCCAAGGGTAAAGGTCTACAAAAGGTATCATTCTTTAACCTTACACTTACAGGTTGAAGTAGAAGCAAGGATACCATGGCAGATCATGTGTCCATTGACAAATTGGACAGAGATAACTATCCTGCTTGGGTAATGAGGATGGAAGCCTTACTTATGAGTAAGGATCTAATGGTATATGTGACAGGTGAAGAAGAGAAGCCTAAATTTGAAGATGAAAGTCATCCAAGAAAAGAAGAGCTAGAAGCTTTGAAGCTATGGCAGAAGAGAGATGCAAGTGCAAGAGCTTATATATATAACACTATTACAGATCATTTGTTGCCACATATCAGAGGTTTAGAAACAGCTGAAGATATTTGGAATGCTTTGGAAGATCACTTCCAAAACACTACTAAAGCTAGGAAAGCTAGCTTATGGTCAGAGTTCATCACATTCAAGAAAAAGCAAAATCAGAGCATTAGTGATTATGTCACTAAGATGAAGAACTTGGCAGATGGCCTTGGATCTATTGATGAGGATATTGAAGATCATAGGCTGATAGCACAATTACTTGCAGGGTTAAGAGGTGATGAGAGATGGAAGCCCTTTGTACTTTCAACAGAACTCTCATTAAATCATTATGTGCCCGAACTGAATCAATTACTTGGATTGATGCTCACATTTGAGCAACACTTGAAGTCAGATGGAGACAAAGGTCAAAGTTCTGCAATGTATGTGAAGAACAAAAAGAAAGGAGATAAAGGCAAAGCAAAGGATGAAGAAGAGTCAACAACTCAAGCAAATTATGCAAGAGGAAGAGGTTTTGGCAGAGGTAAAGGTCGAGGAAATGGAAGAGGTAGAGGTAATCAGAACAATAACAAGAAGACATGTTGGATTTGTGGATTGAGCAATCATCTAGCATATGATTGTTGGCATAATCAACAAGGAGCAAGTCAAAATCAGAACAACAATGGCAGAGGAAGAGGTGGAAGGTTTCAGAATCAATTTCAAAGAGGAAGACAGAATTCAAGAGGAAGTTATGGAAGAGGTGGTGGAAGAAATTGGAATCAGAACCAATCATACAACACCACATATTACAATTATGCAAATGATACACAGAATGACAACCATACAACATTGATGATGAATTCAATAAGTTCATCAAAGAAAGAGGATCTCAAGGTATTTTATATTGACTCTGGTTGTTCAAATCATTTGTCAGGTAATATAGAATTATTGTCAGAATTGGAAGAAGGCAATTCAAGTCATACAGTACAAACAAGTGACAATACAAAACATAATGTGCATTCAATTGGAAAAGTGAAGTGCAGGAGTGGAGCTGATTTATTAACAAATGTTTTGTATGTTCCAACAATACCAAAGAATCTGATTAGTGTTGGACAAATAGTGGAGAAAGGTTTTCAAGTCAGATTTACAAATGAAGGGGTATTTGTTGAAGATCCAGAGGATGCATACAAACCCATTGTTTGTGGTAAGAAGGAAGGTAGACTTTTTACTCTCAAAGTACAAGGAAATGTTGGTCAAGCCCTAATCACACATGGTGATGAAGTAATTACAGAGTTAGATCTGTGGCATAAGAGATTGGGACATTTCAATGAAAGAGGAATCAAAACTATGGTGGAGAACCAATCTGTAATGGGGCTACCAAATGTGAAAAATCAACATATGATATACAAGTGTGAAGCTTGTCAGATGGGAAAAGCACATAGACTACCATTTCAGAAGAAAGGTTTCAAGCATGATGGTTTGCTTGAACTCATACATACAGATGTATGGGGACCAACAAAAGAAGGTTCAATAAATGGATCTAGGTATTATGTTTTGTTTATTGATGATGCTACAAGGTGGATAACCCTTTATGTTCTAAAGGAAAGATCAGAAGTCTTTGGAGCCTTCAAACATTTTCATGCTTATGCAGAAAGAGTTACAGGTCACAAACTCAAGAGGTTAAGGTCTGATGGAGGGGGAGAATACTTCTCCCAAGAATTTAATGACTATCTTTGGAATGCAGGTATCAAGAGAGAGATAACTTGCAGGTACACACCTCAACATAATGGGGTGGCAGAAAGAAGAAATAGAACATTGGTTGAATTTGCAAGAGCAATGTTAAAGGAAAAGAATTGCCCTAATTATCTTTGGGCTGAGGCTGTTAACACAGCTACATACCTTGTGAATAGGCTACCATGTGGAGCTTTGAATGGTATGACCCCTTATGAAGCTTGGTGGGGTAAGAAACCAACACTTGACCATTGTAAAGTGTTTGGGTCAATTGCCTATGCTTATGTGCCATCACAACTCAGACATAAGCTTGAACCAAAGGTAGAAAAATATGTGTTTATTGGGTATGATGAAAAGCAAATGGGTTATAGGCTATGGAGTCCTTTGACTAAACATTTTATTGTTTCCAGAGATGTGACCTTTGATGAACAGAGGAGTTGGTATGCAGATAAAGATGGTGATCTTGAAACATTTGAAGAAGAGATAAGAAGGAGTGCAAGAGGTAAGTCACATATGCAGATAGATGGAGATGAAGAACATATGCAAGCAAGCACATCAAGAGTTGGATCATATAGAAGGAATGAAGATGGACCAATATTTGATGAAGAAGTACATCCAGATATACATGAAGAGTGTGAACCAAGAAGGTCAACCAGAATGAGGAAACAACCTACAAGGTATTCCTATGATACTTCTTACTTGACTCAGAAAAACTATGCTTACATGGTTAAAGAAGATGAAGAACCTCAAAGCTATGATGAAGCAAAGGGTAAAAGACAATGGGAAGTAGCAATGAAGGAAGAGTTTGATGCACTTGAAGAGAACAAAACTTGGGAACTTGTTCCAAAGCCTAATGGTAAGAAAGTGATTGGAAATAAATGGGTTTACAAAGTTAAAAAGCATGCAGATGGAACTATAGCCAGATACAAAGCCAGATTGGTGGTTAAAGGCTATGCTCAAACTTTTGGCATAGATTATGATGAGACATTCAGTCCTGTAGCAAAGATGTCAACCATAAGGACAATCATTGCCATTGTAGCATCAAAGGATGGACATTGAGTCAATTTGACATTAAGAATGCATTTTTGAATGGATATATATCAGATGAGGTTTACATGGAGCAACCTCAAGGGTTTGCAGATCATAAGTTTCCAAATTATGTTTGTAGGTTGAGAAGAGCTCTTTATGGTTTGAAGCAAGCTCCAAGAGCTTGGAATTATAGACTTGTAAAGTACCTTAATGATCTTGGATATCAAAGCTCAAAGGCAGATGCAAGTTTACTTATCAAAAGAACAGATGAAGGTATGATCTACATTTGTATATATGTAGATGACATTATAATCACAGGTACTTCAAATGAAGGAATCAAGGAGGTGAAGAAGCTACTTGAAAGAGAATTCAAGATAAGTGATCTAGGAAAATTGTCATATTTTCTTGGAATGGAAATCACTTATGCAGAGCATGGTATTTATGTATCACAAGAAAGGTATCTCTTGAATCTTCTAAAGAAGTTTAACATGGAGAATTGCAGAGAGGCATCTACACCACTAGAGGTCAATCACAAACTTAGTAGATATGATGGTGCAGAATTCAAAGACATGAGGAAGTATCAATCTTTAGTGGGAAGTTTGATTTATCCAACTCTAACAAGGCCTGATCTTAGTTATGCAGTTGGTGTTCTTTCTCAATTCATGCATTGTCCAAAGGATCCACATTGGATTGCAGGTCAAAGAGTCCTTAGATATATCAAAGGGACTTTGAAAGAAGGATTGTATTATCCTTTTACATCAGATATAAGGTTGAGAGCCTATAGTGATTCAGATTGGGCAGGAAGTCAAGATGACAGAAGGTCTACACATGGCTATATGATATACATTGGAGATAAACTTGTGAGTTGGTGTTCAAAGAAACAACACACAGTGGCCTTATCATCAACAGAAGCTGAATACAAAGGACTTGTGGAAGCAGCAAAGGAAATCATATGGATGCAGACATTATTCAAAAGCTTGGGAATTGATCAAGGTATACCCATTATTCATTAAGATAATATGAGTTCATTATATCTTGCAGCAAATCCTGTATTTCATGCAAGGACAAAGCACATAGAGATACAGTATCATTTTCTCAGAGAAAAGGTAATGGAGAAAAAGATTGAAGTGGTGTACACTTCTACAAAAGATCAGATTGCAGATATTATGACAAAAAGCTTGGATGGAGTGAAGACAAGTAGGTTCAAGGAGATGGCAGGAATAAAAGAGAAGAAGACTATGTGAAGAAGTCAGATTATGCTAATTAGTGATTGAGGGGGAGCTGTTGGGGCTTCACTCACTAATTAGGCATGGATATATGAAGACATATGGAGACATATGATGAAGGAAAGAAGAAGTGAAGAAAAGACTTACAGAAAATCAAGCCTAAGTGAAGGGACAATTTCACTATTGTAAATTAGTACAAAATTAGAGTCTAGATTTTCATTTGATCTTCAAAACTTATGAGTTCAAGTCTAGAAGAATGTAAACCATAGGTATATAAGTTAATTTGAGTCAAAAACATATAGGAGAGAACTCAATTTTGTAATCTGAGTGAGTAGAGAAAAGTCGTGTCTTTTCTGAGAGAGATGGTGAGAGAAAACTTCTGAGTCTGAGAGAGTTTTCCATGGCTGTGAGCAAAATTAGGCCAAGCCATTTTGTACACATCTTCTTTGATAATCAACACATGTTTGTGTAGAAGGATTGAGTTTAATTCCTCTTGTACATTGAGTTCTAAGTCATTTCATATGACTGTGTAAGGTAGTTGACAGTTACGACTTTTCTGGTGCACATTTGACTGATCTTCTGAAGGTCAGATCTCGAAGCATGGTGTAAAGTTTTTGGTAAGTGATAGCTCATTTTAAAGCTACTCTCCTCAACTACATTTGGTCAAAAGATCTTTAAGAAACGGGACGCGTACTCAGAGAAATCAACTTAAGAGTGGAGGTATGTCAAATCGATGAAGTCAATTTCCAGTTTACAGACATAGTGAAAAGTTTGGTACAAAATCAGAAGATTTTGAAGTTATTACTTGAAAGTTTTGGTTATTATGTGTTGCTTAACATTAGCAAGAACATCTCTTAGCAAGTGATCAAAAGATTTTGCAAAGATTGAGCTAATACAGGTCAGATTGAAGGATTGAAGAAAAGGCGCAGATTTCTGTGAAGTGAAATTTTGATTTTCACTAAATTCAGAGTTGAAGGTTCAACATGTGAGTATTGCTAAGCTAATGATGGTTATAGAGGTCTTCTAATACCACATTAGTTTGGTTCTTGTGGTGTTTCACACACCAACAACAACTATGCGGCCAAGATCAAAGAAGAGATAGATCGCTTGGTGGAAGCTGGATCTATCTATGAAATCAAGCACACTGAATGGGTGTCCCCCATTGTAGTGGTGCCCAAAAGGAATGGCAAATTACGTATATGCATTAACTTGAAGAAGGTTAACACAGCCACTATTAGAGATAGTTATCCGCTTCCTATCACTGAGCATCTATTAGAAAGGGTAGCAAGCAAGGAAGTGTACAACTTCCTGGATGGGTTCTCTGGTTATAATCAAGTAGCCATTGCACCCAAAGATCAACATAAAATGGCTTTTGCCACAGAGTGGGGTATATTTGCTTTTAGGGTAATGCCATTTGGGCTTACCAATGCTCCAGCCACCTTTTAGAGACTGATGTGTCATGTGATTAAAGAGTTCTTGAGGAAGAATTCAGAAGTCTATGTTGACGATCTTTGTGCTCATTCCACATTAGACAGACAAATATACCTGAACTCAGACAAATCTTTGACAAATGTAGAGAATATCAAGTCTGCCTAAACCCCGAAAAATGTGTTTTCATGGTCAGGCAAGGCAAGATTCTAGGACACATAGTGTCAAAGAATGGCATATCCACTGACGAAGAGAAGGTGAGGGCTATTGCAGAACTACCTAGGCCAAAGAATGTCAAGGAAGTGCAAGCTTTCATGGGTCATTGTGTCTATTATCGACGTTTCATACACATGTATGCCATCATTGCAAAGCCTCTGTACAGACTTTTGACAAACTTTGAGTGGACTGATGAATGTTAGAACTCTTTCAATGAGCATAAACGGAGATTATGCTCAACACCAATCTTGACTACACCAGATTGGAGTAAGCCCTTCCACGTGCATGTGGATGCATCCAATTATGCCATTGGATGTGTGCTAGCACAACCTACTAGTGAAGGTAATATGGATCTTCCAATTACCTATGCTAGTAGACAGTTAAATGCAGCTGAACGGAACTATACCACCACCGAACGAGAAGGCTTGGGCATGGTATATGCGATCAAAAAGTTTAG
The DNA here is from genome assembly GCA_020310875.1 of Ceratopteris richardii. Classification (NCBI taxonomy): domain Eukaryota; kingdom Viridiplantae; phylum Streptophyta; class Polypodiopsida; order Polypodiales; family Pteridaceae; genus Ceratopteris; species Ceratopteris richardii. Next base: position 21,293,316 of record CM035411.1, read on the forward strand.
ACATTATTTGCTTGCAAATAAGTTTAAATTTTTTACTGATCATCAAGCTCTACTATACTTGGTAAACAAGCCATGCAATACCGGTGGATTGGTGAGATGGTTCCTCTTGTTAATGGAATACGACTTTGAGGTTGTGGTGAGGAAAGGAAAGACTCACTTGAGAGCAGACCATCTCTCTAGGCTCACATCTGGAGAAGCCCCACAAGGAGTATCGGATGACCTTCCTGATGCTTACTTGTTTAATTTGGAAGTCATGCCACAATGGGCTAAGACATTAGCGCCAGTATTAACGTACGGACCTAATCATCTAGTCATAAACACTCAAGATAGAGAGGTAGTAAAGGCCCAAAAGTACCACATCATGGCAGGAAGTATGTACAAGCATACAGATCAAGGGATATTGGCTTGTTGTGTGGAAGAGGATGAGTATGCTAAATGGTTGCAATTAGCACACATAGGTGCATTAGAGCAACACTACTCAAAGAAAAGAACCTTACAGACATTAAGGAGACTTGGAGTGCATTGGCCGACTATGGAAGCAGATGTCCATAAGTTGTGTAAGGAATGCCCAGTCTGTAGCACTAAACCACGAGTCGAACATGCCACTCTTTATCGAGTGTCTTTAGTGCCAGATTAGAGTGAACCATTAGTAGCCTTTCTGAGGACAAACACATTCCCTCCAAACATGACTTTGGCTAGGAATAGAAGCCCTAGACTACTCACTCATTGGAGATAATTTATACAAGTGTGGCAAAGATGGTTACCTTAGACTATGTGTCCATGAGAGCGAATATCTTAAAATCTTGGAAACTGCTCACCAAGGTGCAGCAGGAGGACACTTTGGTCCAGATCGGGTGATCAAGGCAATACTATTTGCAGGATTTTGGTGGCCAACCCTTCACATGGATGCACATACCTACGTGAAGTGGTGTGAGGTTTGTCAGCGAACTCAGTATCCTATACGCAAGGATGAGATGCCATTGAAACCTATGATGGGTGGACGGGTATTCTCTAAGTGGGGAATAGACTTTGTTGGTCCTATTAATCCCCCAGCTAAGGGTTCACATGCTGAGTATATCATTGTGGCCACAGATTATCTAACCAAGTGGGTAGAAGTGAAAGCCACAACGAAGAATGATGCTCAAACGACAGCTAAGTTCCTATTTGAGAATGTGTTTACCAGATACGGTCTACCTATAGAACTAGTTAGTGATAGAGGCACTCACTTCTTGAATGAAGTTATTGAAAATCTTCTCCAAGAGTTCTTGGTGATACACAAGAAGTCTGTTCCCTATCACCCACAAGCTAATGGCCAAGCCGAAAGCACAAATAAGATCCTATGCAATGTGCTGATAAAATTGGTGAATAATAAACACTCTGATTGGGACAAATAGCTACACCACGCTATTTGGGCATATCGGGTTGCGTATAAAATGGTACTCCAAGCCACACCCTTTCAGATGGTGTTTGGTCAAAATGCAGTGCTTCCATTAGACTTCTTGATACCAACTCTAAGGGTAGCACAGGAGCATGAGTGGACGGGTCATGAACTCTCTTCAAGATTTTTTGACCTGGAACGACTAGGTGAAATAAGACTAAGAGCTGCCGCAGGGATATATGCAGCTAAGAAAACACAGAAGGCGTACTTCGATGGCCACGTAAAGGATAAGGGCTTGAAAGCGGGAGACTTAGTTTTAGTCTACACTTTGAAGCAACATGCGAGAAAATTAGAGAAGCGTGGCTATGGACCTATGATCATAAATAGGATTTCAACTAGTGGGGCAGTACAATTGGCCACTTTAGAAGGCGATATTCTCCCTAGCTACATAAGCGGATGTAGATTCAAGTTATATCAAGAACCCATAATTGAAGAGATGCTAAATCGGTTCAACACTGCCAAGAAATGTAAAGAAGAGGAAAAACGAATTCGAGAAGAAGCACAGGCAGAAGCTTTAGAATGCATCCGACGAATGAAATTGAGGAGGCAAGGTAGAGATCAGCCTATGCCTGACACTCAAGAATCTCTAGGCTATCACATGGCCATGTGTGAGGCTTCAGGTGAACATTCCCATAGGATAATCAATCGACGACCTTTTGTGACCCTAGAAGTAGGACAAGGAGAGAGTGCAAGGATCGTGAGAGCTTTAATTGACTCAGGAGCAGCCACTAGTGCAGTTCGACTTTCTTACTGCCAAGAACTGCAATTGAAGGTCAATCCTATAGAGGCATATCTCATAGGATTGGGAGGTGTGGAAACCCCTTTGCATGGGTGAGGTGGAATTGCCCCTCTACATTCGAGAGGTTCAAATGGTAGTTAAAGTGCTAGTATGTGAAGACGAGGATCTTACCGAACCTCTTGTCTTGGGCCAAGACTAGATCTATGATCACGCAGTCAACCTCAACCTAAGAAGTGGACTTCTTCAGGCTTGGGTAGGCCAAAACCGCATCACTATTGAATTAGAAAATCAAGCACTTAGGCCACTAGAAGAGGCACCAAATCCTGGTCCCTCTAGGAACACACATGACGATAAAGATGCTATTCTTGTCCAAAGTTCTATGGTGCAGAAGATTGTCACTCTTGACAAAAGTGGAGTAGTCAAAGAGGAGTTCCCTTCTTTTCCAAAGAGGATTCGAGGAAAGCAAGGCGGGCAACACACGACATAGGGGAGGCCAATGATCAAGGGGTGTGTGCACCAACCTCTACAATCTAGAGTACCTCATGGCATGAAGCAGATCTGGGTACGAAAGGGTGAAGAACCCTCAGCTTTGAAGACTGGATCCCAAAGATGCACCAAACGAGGTCTTGAAGCTTGTCAAGAACGATTGGATGCATGCAATTCCAAAATCAAACTACTTAGGGGCGTATATTTTATGCTTCAGGCATTTTACTTTATGTCATGGCATGTTCTGTATGTACATGCATAGATTGGATTGCATACATCAAATGTTGATCATTATTTAAATTCTAAAAGTATGGATCGACAGGCAAGAAGTATACTTCTGATTGTTTGCAGGAAAGAGGATTCCAGGAAATACAAGGTTATGCAACACAGATTGTGTTACTAGCATTTTATGTTTTTGCAGGTTATGGAGTCCACATATAAGCTTATGGCGTGCATGCCATGGGATTGTCAAGCCTATGTTATTGGGTGGCCTGTATGCCACTGAGCTTACGGTTTAAATTTTTTTTTTGGCATTCCATTTCCTGAGGAAATGCTGTCAAAATTTTTCTTACCGTATGGCGTTATATACGCACTTGCCTTTAGGTAAAAATGTTATGGCATGGTAACATGCCTTCCTGCAAACATCAATAAGACCTAGGCATGCTTGTAAGCATGTATTTGATGGACTTACAACCATCATAGTAGTATACATAAGGCAACTTGAGTAGTAATAGGATCCCTACACCTAATCCTTATGGATTTAGACCATAGGATTGCTAAAGGAAGGAGCTACACCTTCACCATTAGTAATGTGCACAAGCAATCCTATAGGTTATAGGAAGTTGCATACAAGCACGGGAGATGCATTTATGATAGCACACCTCTAACTCTTAGGTCACACCCAAGAATGTCAAGAATTGGGTACTCAAAAGGTCCCAAATCCAACACAATCCTGTCCACAAACCTTCACATGTCATCTTCACTAAAAGCTACACTTCCACAATCAAAATTTGGAGACTTAAACCTCATATCGAACCGCCTGACCCAAATCAGTCCCCTCTAATGTAGGTGCATTCTAAGTACATTGCACATCCAAAGTATGCATTTAGGATGAACACTAACCCACTAACCCACATTCTCACACATCACCAAACACTCCACCCACTAACCTCTAACCACTTGAAATGTCATGTTAGTATTGTGGAGGGAACACCGTAACATCCTGTTTCCTATGCAATGCTACTATGCCTCTCTTCTTCTAGCAGATAAGCATCAACAGATACAAGAGTCTCATGGCAGAAGTAGCAGGTCCGAGCTCACAGGCAGGAGTAAGTACTGCAGGGATTGATGTGGATAGTCTACCTGTTGAGGTGCCTCCAGCTGAACGACCCATAGAGCTGCAACACCTCCAACAAATACCTATACCTGATCCTCCCACAGGAATAATAGAGAGGGTCCATGCCAACTCTCATTGGTTCAGTGGCATTCTAGGATCCTTAGGAGAGGCCAAGTATATATGGGAGTCCAAGTGTGAACATGATAAGCAATGGGTCAGATTTCAGTTCTTTTCCAAGGAGTTTGAGACTCTCCAAAACACACAAGATGTGCAGACCATATGGGAGCGTGTAGGGCTGGCCGAATACTTTGCAGCACCTTTACCCAAACCAGATCTCCTACGATGTTACTACTTGGTCTCAACATTACAGGCGCATGAAGAAAAAGATAAACTAGGATCATTTGTCATTCCTTCCTTATTGGACAACAATGAGTTGAAAAGATTCGAACTCACTTTGGAATTGGTAAGCTCTACATTCAACATGCACGACATGCATGTGCCCTCTGAGAAGGATCCTCTTATTCCCCCTAACATGAAGAATCAGAAGCTACAAAAGTTGAAAGATATGGCCGCACTCACACCGAATGTGTCAATTCCTCTTTGCATGTGCATGCAAAATTTTGTGTTTCCCACACACACATCTCCAATAGGCACATCATTCACTCTTCCCATTCCCCAATCCCCTCCCCGTGCATCTTCCATTGTACAAACCACACCCTCATCCATAGGCAATGCATTGGACACCATGCTCGCATGTATATCACAGTTAAGGACAGAGTACAATCAGCTCCAACAACATAACGCACGACTGCAAGCGCACTCAGAGGTGCTACAACATCGTCTCACTGCACTAGAAGAGGAGAATGCTCGCCTTCATACACAATTCCAAACTTTACAAGAAGCTCACATCATATTGGAAGTGCAGTTACAGAACACAGACCAGGAAGCAATACAAGTGGTAGAAGGTCATCTACAGACACAGCTAGAACGCAATTCAAAGCTTCAGCAAAATATGGCCCTACTCAAGCGACACCTTGCAGCCGCTCATGAAGAGAATCAACGCCTGCAACTACAGAATCAGGAAAACCTAGAAGCAGCTATCGAAAGCACACCTGGGGCACCCATCAGTCCCTCAAAGTTTCAAGTTGTGACCCCCGACAATATCAAGAAACACTGAGTCACAACAAAGGAGAACAAAGACATGTTCTCTTTTTCTTTTTACCTGAAGACCCATTATATGAAGCAAAAAAGTGGGCATTTTACAATATCTAGAAAGCATCACGAGTCTTGCTTGTAAATATTGTCACTAGAAGCTTGATCTCATATCCCAAGTAGTCAAGATAGATATACTAAAATTCTTGCTGCCATGAAAACGAGTTGTTGAGCATGACCAAGAATCCCACATCATGATCTTGGACAATAGATTAGAGTTGAAAAGGTACAAGTAAGAATTCACGAAGCTCCTTCATTACATCTATAACCTCAACAAGCACAGATGATAGCTAATTAAAAGTTACTCGAAAATTAGAGTACATGTGTTGCAAAAATCAGAGCATTTAAACAAGGCAATTAAGATCATCCCCTTTGTATGGTTAAGATCCCCATTGAATGCCTGGCCATATTAACAGAATATGAAATACATTTCACAAAAGCATTCCCAAGAGAAGATAATATTCAACAAAATTATACTAAGAAACATTCACACATGATCAGAGAAATGCTCAAGATAAATCAAGCTGAACACAAAGTGGAAGCAGAACTCCAAATTATATTTCCATTAAAATGATCTTTTACATTTCATGTGTTCTACAAGAGTAATGTGAATCTACAATAGAAGCTGATCATAGCTTTCCTCAGGCTCAAGGATATTGGGATCCTCTGGCACATTAGAACACCTATCTTGCCTCTCTTGCTCCAAGATTGGCTCTTCAAGGTCAGCCATGTCCCCCGGTTCATCTGCAAGTGGGGGAACAGGCTCCCTTGAAGCTGGTTGGAATCTCTCCGTATCTGCAATGTGCTTCCTTCCAACCTCTTGGTCTTCATCTGGGCATTCATTCAGCCCATTGATTCTCATTCTAATGAAGCTCACTTGAGCATCATCCTTCTCCACAGCTATGCAGTGCCTGAACATCTTTAAGGAGCAAGCCAGAGTCGTTCCTGAAACAGCAGAAAACCACTTAGAGGCTTCAATCAACCATGACGAATGAAAATTGTGAAAAATGAAATTACCTGTGCCCGAAAAAAGGTCTAGGACCCAGTCATCATCATTGGAGAATAGCTGAAGGAATCTCATTATGAGTTTTTGTGGCTTTTGATAAGGGTTAACCGATGTCATGTCCCCAGCTACATGACGAAGTTTCTTGGTAACGGCTGGGAACATGAGCACATTTGAGATCCCATTCTCATTGCAATGCTCCCTGACTCTCCTTTTGCTTACTTCATCATAATAGCCAACTGTAATGCATTCAGTGGCGCTCACAAACCGATGCAAAGGAGTGTGATTTACGTTTGTCTTCACCCTGCAAAAAAGAACTATGAGTCACAGAGAGCATCATTAAAGCCATGGAGATAGAAAGAAGATTACTTACCAAGTGAGGCACTCCACAGCATGACATCTTGCCTTCAGAGCAGTTGAAACAGAGAAAGACTGGTCTCTGCTATGGAAAATTACTATCCTCCAAAGAGGAGACATAGTCAACTCTGCAAAATCAGTGACCATCTTCCGAATCTGAGGGTGTTTGAAGGGTTCATCATCATTAATTGATCCCAACATCCTAAATCCATAGGGTATGTCCGCTATGAGAAGGGAGAAATGTTTTCTAGGCACAACAGAACAAATATTATTTACATCACTATAGAACACATTGTAATATACAGGCCTAAGGGGGTCTAGGGGATTGGAGAAACATTTAAGATCAGGTTCATCATCAAAATCCATCTCCTTTGCTTTCAGTCTAGATTTCTCATGCCTTGCTCTTTGAATGTGAGCAAGGAATGCAGGGGGGCAATCATCTAGTACCTCTGTAGACTTACTTTTCCTTGGTTTCTGCAGAAAAAATTGGAAAGACAATTAAAAGAGCTCTTCAATACAGCAAACAGAACATAAGGAACAGAACAGCATCGATTTCTTGTTGGGGTAGATGCTAGGCATCGACCTTCTACTGAAAATTGATGCTTGGCATCGACTTTGGGACATAAGTCGATGCCTGGCATCAACTTTTGCCACGAGGTCGATGCCAGGCATCGACTTATGTTGCAGGTCGATGCCAAGCATCGACTTATGCTGCAAGTCGATGCCAGGCATCGACTTATGCCCCCAAGTTGATGCCAGGCATCGACTTCTGCCTGCAGGTCGATGCCAGGCATCGACTTTTGCCTGCAGACTGATGCCAGGCATCGAATTTAGCTGTAAGTCGATGCCATGCAAGGCATCAAATTGGTTAGGTGAATCAAGGCATCTAACTTAATGGCAAACCAGGCACAACCTCAGAAAGAGAACCTACCCAATCACGAAACAAGATGAAATATTCTGATAAGGCTTTGTAGGATGATGTGGTTGGATAGTCTGCTTGGACCTCTGTCCAAGAAAAGCAACCCAGCCTCTTCATCATCACCTCCTGAATCTTCATGTACACTTTATGACTACAGACACAGAAATATAAAAGAGACTAGGTTAGACCAGAAGCATGGGAGGAGGGAAAAAGGATCTGAGAATAACATACATACTTATTGAGCTCAGTCACCATCTCCTCCAGGCTTAACTCCTTCGAGATTACCCTTGACAAAGTTGATATGATCAATGTATCATCCTTGATTCCTTGAAGGGCCCTCCATGGGGTCAGCTTCATGTCTTCAGGAGCCTCTTCAATTGAAAGGTCAACTTTCCTTCCCTTTCCCTTCAGATCAACTTGTGGGTCTGGCCTCGACTTTCGTTGCTTCTGGTCCTTGACCTGCTTGTTCTCCCACATTGTGAAAATTCTATCCTATAGATCCCAGATCTCACCTGATCTGAATGCTAGCTGAAACCATGGATCATATTTCCTCAAAGCATCAGACTTTCTATTCTCATCCAATGCAATTCCAACCTCAATAAGGCATTGCTTTCGTAGATTGGGATGTATTCTTCCAGCTTCCTTCACAAGACAATCTTCATATTCATGGTGGAAGAACCGAATTCTCTCTATGGAGGACATTTTCTGCCTGTAGTCATTGTCGTTGTTGTGATCCCAAGCAAGAAGCTTGGCTTCCTCAGTTGTAAGACCAGCATATATCTTACACTCTGCATACCTAAAGAAAAATGTAGTAGGGTGCTCCTTCACTAACTGTCTACGAGCCTCTGCAGAGTGTGAACCTCCAATCACATAATAAGTGTAATCCTCAAACAAACCCTCATTGAACTCGTCCACACAGCTGCACTCATTCGGATCCACCATGATAAGGAATGGCAGAACAGTAGCATGAGGATTTATTTTCATTTTCTTCTTAAGATTCTGGACGTGCAAATTATGTGGCTCCCTGATCTCAAGGGGCCTCCTCCCTGTGACTCGATCTACGGGTGGCCTGTGGATGATATTGATTGGCAGGTGGAACAACTGCCCCTTCTTCACAACTTTTCTTCTAGCTATGTCCTCCCTCATCTTATTCTGCTCAGTACCAAGAACACCAGATGCAAGCTCTCCACTAGGTGCAACAATTATGTCCCCAGAGCTAGAGCTTGAGTTAGAAAACTCCTCTTCTGAAATTATCTTCTTTTTCTTTTGGAGCTTTTTCTGCACGCTCTGCTTACCCCTTGCCTTTACAGGGGTCGTCTTCTTCTGTTGTGTTGGCATGATATTGCCCTCGATCCATGGCATCAGGTCCTTGATGAAATTCACTGAGTCTCTGCATATCTGAGCTAGCCCTTCTGGAACACAGCACTCTGGGCACAAGAAATCCATCTTGCATATGACATTTCTTAATCCTTTCGATGTCTCCACCAAGAAAAGCAGGTTGTCAGAATCTTCATCTTCATAATCCAGTTTGTAAACAAGGCCATACTGAAAACCTTGTGTTGTCGTGATCTTTCCTCTGCCATAAGCCCCTGCGAACACAAGGAGGACTGCATTCTTCTCTTCAACGTACTGAAGGCACCACTCTAGATTTGTCATGACCCGAATTAGACGATCTGTCCTCATGACCTCCGTCTCCCTAGACCTTTCCTTCATATTTGGATCCTCCTCAGGAATTTTTATGCTACTCTGTCCACCTGAGGATATTCCTAGTGGGTTGCTGGCCTTCTCAGAGGATAATGGTGCAATAATTTTCTTTGGTTTTGCTTGGTGACCAATGCCTTTTGTCACGTTGCTGGTCACCAGAGCCCATGGTGACTCTGAGCTTCTTGAAGGGCCTTTCATCCTTGGACTCCGCATCCCTGAAGGCACTTGGAAATATCAGATCAAACATAAATGTGGTTTTCAAAGGCCCAAGTCCATGCCAGGCATCGATTTTGAGCTTCACGTCGATGCCAGGCATCGATGTTTAAGTGCATGTCGATGCCAGGCATCGACTTTGTGTGCAAGTCGATGCCCGGCATCGACTTGAGGGTGAAAGTCGATGCCAGGCATCGACTTGGGGGTGCAAGAGTCGATGCTTGGCATCGACTTTTGGGCCCAAGTCGATGCTTGGCATCGACTTTTGGGCCAAGTCGATGCTTGGCATCGACTTTTACCCTCAAGTCGATGCCTGGCATCGACTTGCACACAAAGTCGATGCCTGGCATCGACTTGGGCCCAAAAGTTGATGCCAAGCATCGACTTGGGCCCAAAAGCCGATGCCAAGCATCGACTTTGCACCCTAAAGTCGATGCCTGGCATCGACTTTTCAGTGCATGTTGATGCCGGCAAGTCGATGCTTGGCATCGACTTTTGGGCCCAAGTCGATGCCTGGCATCGACTTTCAGGTGTAAGTCGATGCCAGGCATCGACTTGCATCGACAAGTCGATGCCTGGCATCGACTTGCAATCCTAAGTCGATGCCTGGCATCGACTTACACCTTAAAGTCGATGCCAGGCATCGAGCTGTACATGCTTTGGATCCATATTTCTAGAGGTAAGAAAAATAAATACCTAGAAATCAGACTTTTACACAGACATACAAAGGGAATCTTTTTGGAATCTTTATTTATGGTATGATTTTGTCTACCTCTTGGTACTTTTGCCAACATTCTTCTTCTCCATCAGACTTGGCTTGCTGGTATGCTGAGCTCTGTGCTCCATGGCTGTCTGTGCTCTGCTGCTCTCTCTTGCTCGTGGATTTTGAAAATGTGAATGATCTCCTCCTCTGGTATTTATAGGCAATTGGGTAACTTGAACCAGAGACTAACTGGATCTAACTGAATGAGTCCAGTTGCTAACTAAATTTGTCAACTTATCTAACCAGGGAATAGCACCCACACAAATAGGCTGTTTCAGAGCCACTTTAATGAAATATTCATAGACCCTTGCAACTATTTATATACATTTGCATAGAAATTACATTTCAATGGCAAGAGTATGGTATGTCCATGAGGATGTCTAAACTCATGTAGAGATTTTTTTCTTAGAATCTCTTTCTTGGGAGAAAATCAAGTCAAAGTTGTGTTAAATGTGGGAGACTAATGACATCTTTATAGTATTACCCTCCTCACTTTAGTTCATATTCACATTTATCTTGTAACTCACTATTGAAATGGAAAATCAATGTATGAATAAACATTCAAGTACAGAACCTTGCAACTATTTATATACATTTGCATGGAAATTAAACTTCAATGGCAACAGTATGGCATGTACATGAGGATTTCTAATCTCATGTAGAAGTTTTTTCTTAGAGTCTGTTGCTTGGGAGAAAATCAGGTCTAAGTTGTGAGATTAATGACATCTTTATAGTGTTATCCTCCACACTTTAGTTCATATTCACATTTATCTTGTAACACATTGTTGAAATGGAAAATCAATGTATGAATAAACATTCTGTGTACCTCTTTTACACATAATTCTTTTTTAATATACTTTCATCTACCTCTTTGATATCTAGCCAAGACCACAATAAATCCTAATCCTTGAAATCTTAACCAAATGTAAAATTTCTTCTTGTATAGTGTTCAATGGCATAGCATATTCCAGTTGGAACTCAACTTGGATATATTCCAGTTGTAAAATTTCTTCTTGTAAAATTTCTCCAAACAATTTTATTATATATTCCTGTTGGAACTCAACTTGGATATATTTTGATTCATTCACAATGCTTAGACTCAATGACTCATATGTAGTTAGAAATCAACTGTGTTTCTCATTTGAATCAAAAGTGAATCAAATCTTTGGTTCCCTTATTAGTGTATATTTGAGTAATTAAGTGATTTGATGTAATTTGATGTTTAATGTTATTTAATGTACTTTAATAAGCTTTTGATTTCATATCTTCTTGATGTGACATTTGATGTGACATCTTCACTTGATCTCGGATTTCTACTTATTTAAAAAGGTCATTCATCTTCAGTCTTCTGTGATGTTACTCAGTGAAGATGAGCTCAATCTTTTCAGTGGATGCTTGGGCATCAGCTTCCTCTGCTCATATTGATTCATTGTTCTCAGTTGAACCTTTCCAGAGAAGTGATGATCCCTATGATTTAGAACGTGCTGATGATTCCATGTTTTCTGTTGAGTCATTTAAGTTATCCAATTCACAGTGCAATGCTGCTCAACCAAATGCACCTCTTGATCTCCCATCTGATCCAACCATTGATCTCCCTTCTGACTCAAGTGCATGTGGAGCAACGAAAAAGCAAAGCAAGCTCAATCTACGATTTAAAAGAAGGTCTCGTGAAGTAAGTCGAAAAAGATTTAAATTTCTTACTTCAGATAGACAGATTGCATTGGATATTGTGAAGCATTGTTGTGGTTTGAAATGTTTGTATAATTTAGGAATGAAGAAACTAAAGCACCTAAGAGAAAAATTCCTCCATTTAGATAGTGAAAGGCAAGATATATACCTTGTTTCTTGCATGCAAATGATTGAGGATAACATGTCAGTAACGCGTGTTGGTTTTGAATATTTCTTTACTCAAGGGATGCCATGCTGTAGGGCTGCATTTAAAATTGCAATGGGTGTAGGAAATTTTAGAATACATAGGGTGTTGCAGAGCTAAAGAGCGCACAAAGCAGAGAAAAAGACGGGCCCCAAAATTTTTCCGATTTGGACATCATATTGTTGTATCATAATCATTCTTGTAATATATATTTTCCGTTGTAAAGGCACTAGAGGAGTCCTTTAGATGCATCCCCACAGAAGATTAGAAGCTTACCCATGTAAAATAGTAGAAATTTAGTCTTTTAGTGAATAAAGTGCCGGTCTCTTGTGTGAAAGGACCATTTTTAGGGCACTAGTATATAAGTCAAAGGTGACTCTTTGTAAAGAACTTTTTGCCATTGTGAGAATAGAGAGCACAAAAATTCGAATTTGTGTCTTCTTCCCTCATTATCTTCTTCTTCGTGAGCTTGTATGCATGTGTATTGCTTGGAAAGAGTGCTTGTGAGTGTTGTCTATCCATGAAAGTGTTTCTTTGCTGTAGGAAAGGTGTGTGCGAAGTGTAGGAAGTGCTGAAGTGTAGGAAAGTATTCCCGCGACTCAGTATTTCGCTCATAACTTGAAGTAGGAGCGTCGGAATTGAGTGAAACCATTGCCATTGGATGCGTCTTCTCGAGAGCTTCGAAACGCATATGCTATTCGCTATATTTGGAGTTCGGAGCTGGGAGAAAAGTCCAAAATACTGACGGCTGCTGCACCAAGTATCGTTTCGCCTTGACCAACAGTTGGAGCTTGTTTGGATGAGTCTTTGTCTCATTTACATTCTTTGAGTGGTTCATTTGCATTGACCATTACATGATTGCATGTCCTCATACACTCGGCTAGGTTTGTATACTCTTTGGATTGATAATTAAAAGCGTGTATCCCCACTATATGCACTTGTGAGGGGATTGAGGTATAGTCTCTTTCTCCGCAAGTCCCTAAGTTGATACTTAGGTCAACACACTTTTTGGCACCGTTGCCGGGGAGTGACGAATCAAACCGAGGCATTCGTGTGATGGTAAGTAGCTTTTCGCATTGAAGTAAGTGGAGGAGTGGAAATCTTCTCTTCTTTGGTAAGTCATTTTCAGCCGCACTTGCTACTTCTCATTCTTGGAGTGTGTAGTGAGTTGTTAGTTTAGGGAAGTGAGTAGAAGGAGTAGAGTAGGAGTGATTAGAGAGTGGACCAAGTCATTAGGGTAGAGTTTAGTTTTGTTCAGAAAAGTTTCCTTTTTGTAAGCAAGAAAATCCCAAGTATAAAAGCCAAAAAGAGTCATTTTGAAAATCACTTATTTTTGAGCAAGTATCGTGAGAGAGACTGTCGAGTATCGTGTGCTGCGCCAGAGATCGTGAGAGAGCAAAAGGGCAAGCTGGGGTTGCACAGAGCTAGGGGAAGTGACAAAGAGCTCACAGGAGTTACCAAGGTGAGCTAGCCCACCATTTTAATCAAAATTTCTCAAGCAAATCAAGTTAGGAAAGAAAAACGATCTGCGCCAGGTATCGTCTGAGGGCTACAGGGGGTAAAAAGGTGTGTTTTGTTGGATACAGAGAGTGAGGAGAGGAGAGAGGAGCTAGGAGATCAAGGGGTTCAAACCAAATCTTAAAAAATCTTTCTTAAAAATTGTCTAAGGGTTAAGTATCGTTTTACTCCCGCGGTCGAGTATCGCGATACTTCACAAGTATCGTGACCTCCTGTGGTTGAGTATCGCGATATTTCCCGTCGATCGTGTATCATTTCATACCGATCGCGATACTTGGTCAGAGATCGTTTGCCAGCGATCGTCTATTGAGTATCGTGGAGCGTGTATCGTTTCGTGCCGGTCGCGATACTTGAGAAGTATCGTTTGGTCAAAGATCGCGATACCTGGCAAGTATCGTGTATCGTTTTGCCAGCGATCGTTTGCGAGAGATCAAGTATCGTTGGGCGGAAGTATCGTGTATCGCTTCTCAGAGATCGCAATACTTGCGGCCGATCGTGTATCGTTTGTCTGAAGTATCGTTTGGTTCAAATATCGTGTATCGCCTGATCTTCAGAGATCGCGATATTTACCAGATATCGTGTATCGTCGATCGTTTCAGTTCAGAGATTGTGTATCGTGGATCGCAAGTATCGTATATCGTTTCTCAGCCAAGTATCGTTTGGCCCAGAGATCGCTTAGATCAAAGATCGTGATACTTCCCACATATCGAGTATCGTCTATTCCAAGTATCGTGTATCGCCTGAGACCAAATATCGTGTATCGTTTGCCTTCAAGTATCGGTATCGTTTTTTACAAGTATCGGTATCGTCTAGCCGGTATCGCGATATTTGTCAGAGATCGTGTATCGTCTGAACATAGATCGTGTATCGTGGATTTTTGGAAACAAGTATCGTGATTGTAGAAAATTCTCCTTCAGTTATTTCTTTCCAACCCAAGTCTTCTAGACAATTTTGACCTATAGAGAAGAGTGCCAAAGGTCCAAGGGTATCAAAGACTGATCAGAGCTCTTAAGTGGATGAACCTGAGATCCGGAAGAACCCTAGGAAGCCGAAGAAGTGTAATTTCTTCTGTAGGGAGTGTAGCCGAGCCAAGTAGCCGTTCACATTATTCTGAAACCTCCAGTGAGTCAGAAGGAGAAATTCCCATGGCTTCAGAGGATATGCAAAACACTGTACCCATGATTGGCATGATGTCAATCATCGAGGGAGAATACAAAACCTCCTTGGAGTATGTGAACACCAACCACAATGAGATCCCTATCTATTTGGATGGTCTAAACAGATCAGTGGCCAGACTGAAGAAGGCTTCAGAGGCTTACATAGTGCCTAGACCAGCAGTCAAATACGTAGGAGGTTTTTACATGGACAAACAAGATATTCAATACGTGGTCACAGAACACCCGGAAAACATTAATGAGCATGGTGAAGAAAATAATGCTTCAAGCTTAAATGGAGGTGGAATCGAAGAGCAAGTAACTACTCCTAGAGGGAGATCTATGATTACTAAAATTTGGAGAGGAGACCTGATTCCCCAGGATGACACTCTAATAGATGTATATTTGATCAATGGGATGGAGCATCTGCTTAGAGCCCATTCCTCTATATGGGAAGCTGCTCCTAATCCAGTTACCATCTATGAGTTACAAGATCCTGAGTTCCCCACCATCATCACATATTTGGATAAAAATCAGAGAAGATATTGGCCATTAACAGAATTAGAGAGAGCTGAGTTGAAATATCAGAACATCCCAGTGTTTCCCCCTAGGGACCAAGCCACTACTTCACGGAACCCACTTGGAACATCTCAGAATGATTCATATCAACAGTCGGGACAAACACAACAAACACAACAAACCCAGATCCCAGTCAGACCACATGTGCAATTTGCAATGCCTGCAATTAACCCTAACTACCGGCCTCAACCAGCTATTGACCCAAGACATGGAGTTCATGCTCCAGTCAGACCACAGGTAGTAAGAGGACCAGGCATACCAATAGGAAGACCAATTTTCCCAGTGATGCCTAGGCAACCTGAAGCAGGAAGACGACTAAGGCCGATCCAAGTTGCCAAGTGCATGAGAAATCACTATGATGGCTCTAGTGAACCCTACAATCACATAGCTGAATTCAAACAAGTAATCAGAGCCGAACAGGTAGAAGACTTCCTGATTCAATATGAGTCTTTTGGCATTACCTTGTCAGACACAGCATTGGCTTGGTTTCAGCCATTGGACCCTAATACCTTTCAGAACATGGAGCAAGTATATCAAGAAATGATTGAAGAATTTACCAAATCAGGAATTAAAAACAATTCTTCATCATTAATCCACAGCTTCAAGCAAGTCCCTACCGAGTCAGTGAGATTGGCAGCCAGAAGGTTCAAGCAATATGTGGATAGATGCCCCTTAGAGGAGAGGCCTACCCAAAATAAAATGGTGTCATTATTCTTGGAAGGATTGTTGAACGGAACTTTGAGGTCATTAGTGTATGTAAAAAGGGTGCAGACCCTGCAGGAATGCATGAAGGAATGCATAGATTTAGAAGATAACCTTGCAGAGGATCTGAAAATACCACAAGGAAGCTCTAAAAGTGAAGATTCGACTAGTAGCACATCAAACCCTAAAAACAATGTGGAGGAAATAGCAGATTTGGTAGCAAAAAAACTGAACGTTCAAGGACAGAGGAATTATCCCACTAATTCTATGAGACTGCCTATGCTTAGAAGATGTATGCAATGCGGAGGTGATCATCCTTCTCATTTGTGTGCTAGGGGAGTAGTCCCACCACCTGCCTATGCTCATCATAGACCCTCTGTCCCCGGACCTCTACAATATTGCAGTATAGAGCAGAGATATACAAACCATAGCACGGAGAATTGCCCTTACAATAGGCAAACCAGACCCACCCAGCCTTATGTGAGACCGTATGGATATCCCCAAAGAGATCAAGGAGGTGAAGCTTTTAGATATCCCTCTTATCAGCCGCAGGCACCAGTACCACGACCATACGCATATCAGGGATATACGCAACCACAACCAGTACTAGGACAGCAACCGCCCCACCCTCAGAACGTTGTCCCAGTCAAGATTGCACAACCAGAAGAAAACCTAGAGAGGGCTATAGTGCCAGCTACACCTTTGATTAGTAGTGAACCATATGACTCATTTTATGACCCTAGTCAAGGAACATACCCTAGTTATGAAAGCTCAATAATGGAATATGGACAACTGCAGGAACCATATGCTTATGGCATGGAATTACCAGATAGTTCATACAGTTATGAGCAGGATTATGTATCCTTAATGTACACAGCTCCTAGAGCAACCATACCACCTCGACCAATGAACAGACCGCCTGTACCCAGAGGACCGTGTTACAGATGTGGAGGTGACCACTATATCAGAGAATGCACATTGCCAAACCCACCACCACCACAACGAGTCTGGGAAGGCTACTGTAGCGATTGTGGTAAGGAACACCTTTTCAGAGATTGTCCTAAGAACCCCAACAAAGTCACATCTAACGTGCAGATTAATGTGATAGAAGTGATTGAATCATCAGGGAGCGATAAAGAGTACACAGTACCTTTAAAAGCAATAACGAGAGCTAAAGCCAGGGAGACCCCTGATAAAACAGATGAGAACAATCAAAGTGACAAAGAGAGGGACGCACCCATCCCTCACAGAGTAGAAGACTCCGAAGAACTAGAGAAAAGTATTGCCAGTAAAAGGTCACAAAAATGGAAGCACCGAAGAGAGAGACTAAAAGAAAAGAAGCTGTTACAGAGGAAGGAAAAAGAGGGAAACGAACAACAACCGAAAGAAGAACCGAAGAAGAAGAAGGAAACAAAAATGAGAAGCGTCAGAAAGAGGAGGTAGGATCAGTCTTAGCAGATCCTATGCCTGAAGAATTAGCCATGTGGATTCAGGCATATAAGGCACGAATAAAAGAGGACCTACCATAGAGCAACATGAGAGAGAATATCCGAGAGGCGACTTAGAGAAAGAAAGGTTAGAAATCTGCAAGAAATTGATAGAAGTTGCACAACAAACCTTAGAAAAACCCGCATCACCTTTACCAAATACCCGAATTTCCGAAGGAGAATTCCAAGAGTGTGTAAACACTCATGAAAAGCCTGAAGTATATAGACCACAAAATGAAGAACATGGTGTTGAGAGAAAGGAAGGATCCATAGTCCCCGAAGTAGAAGGAGACTAGACTAAGGATCTATGGGTACGAGTTCAAGAGGAAGAATGGAAAAAGGTAGAAGGAATGGAACCGCCCTTTGAAGAATTAGAAGCAGAAAATGAAATAGAGGGTTCAATACCTGAACTAAATTCAGAAGAAATTTTTCCAATGGATGCAAGTGACAAAGAAGAGGAAGATGTAAAGGAACTGCCCAACTACACCGGGGAGTACGAGCACAATTCAGAATTGTATCGCATTCCATCAATAAGGAGACGGGAAACGAACCCATCAGTTCAAACATCTGAGATCATACAACGTCTTAGAGAGGTAAAAATCCCATGTACCCTAACATTTGAAGAACTGTTAAAGGTAAAACCACACTTAAAAGAGAAATTGATCAATCAATGGGAAGTCAAGGAGGAAAAGAAAGAGATAGCTGACGAAGTAAAAACAGTGAGAATTCCAGTGCATAAGGTAGGAGACTTTAGCGAAGGAGATGAAGGAAATACCTGTCTTCCAATCACCTATAGGGGTTACACTACCAAAGCCATACTAGACTCAGGAGCTGGTGTTGGCATTGCTACCAAAGAAATTTGGGAGAAATGGGGACAACCAGCATTAAGACCAACACGCATGAAAATACAAATGGCAGATGGACATACGGAAAGACCCTTAGGATTGTTGGAACGAGTAGTCTTCACTACGTGTGGAGTGGAATTTGAACATACTTTAGCAATATGTCACTTTGAAAGGCCAAGCAATTATGAAATGATCTTGGGAAGGCCTTTCATGAGACAGCTAAAGGTCGTACAAGATTGGGGAAAAGACGCGGTATACCTACAACACTCAGGAACCACCACTAGAATAAACCTACATACGTACACTTATCAAGATGTGCCACCTCTACAATGGAATCAAATCCACAAAGAGGAAGACGATCAATCAGTTCATAGTGCAGGTTCTAGTGATCAATCCTGGATGAACGAAGACACTCATCTGTGGATATGTCAAGCTGCAAAGAAGGAAGAGGAGAGAAGAAAAGGGTGGCAACAGAAACAAGGAATAGTGAGATCTGTACAAGATCCGGCTTATATGCCACAAGTATTTCCGGACGAAGAATTTGAACCTCACGGTTGGATGGAAATCTTAGCTACCCTTGACGTCTGTGTAAACGAAGAAGTGGTGACCATGAACGAATGTATTGATGAGGAGGGTTATGATGTTAGCCTGTATATGGTAGTCCTCCAGGAGGCAGAAGAAGGAGAAGTGATCGAGAAAGACTGGAAGGAGGACTACGAGAGCATTGAAATGGAACCTGAACCCAGGGATCTAGGAAATAGTACTACCAACATAAATATCACTGCCAATGAGAGACACCAGGAACTTACACAGAAAGGGGAATTTGAAGTCGAAAGAGAATCAGAAGACGAAGAAAACAAACCCCAAGACCAATTTGAGGTACCAGCTCATTTTAAAAAATATAAAGTAGAGGAGAGGAAAATTGCTATTCAAATGCCTAAAAGGGAAGCACAACCTGGAATAGCATATGATAATAAGGAACAAACCAAGAAAATAGTTGTAACTATGGAAGGAGGAGAGGAACGATGTACCTTCATAGGACAGGATGTCTCATTAGAAGAAGAACAGGAGTTAATTCGTCTCATAAGAGAATACCGGGATGTCTTTGCTTGGACTTATAAGGACTTAAAGGGAGTAGATCCATCTATATGTGCGCATAGAATCCCCATGACATCCGAAGCCAAACCTTCAAAACAGAGACCATATACTTATAATGATGTGTATTCAGCCAAGATAAAGGAAGAAATAGATAAGTTATTAGATGCTGGATTCATCTATGAAATTGAGCACACGGAATGGGTGTCACCCTTGGTGGTTGTACCAAAAAAGAATGGAAAGTTAAGAGTGTGCATCAATTTGAAGAAAGTAAACGCCGCAACCATAAGGGATAGCTATCCCTTACCAATCACTGATCATCTCTTGGAAAGGGTAGCAGGGAAGGAAGTTTATAGTTTTCTGGATGGCTTTTCAGGGTATAATCAGGTAGCCATTGCTCCTGAGGACCAACATAAAACAGCGTTCGCAACTGAATGGGGAGTATACGCCTTTAGAGTCATGCCTTTTGGTTTAACAAATGCCCCAGCTACTTTCCAAAGATTGATGTGTCATGTGTTCAAAGAATTTCTGAGAAAAAGTATGGAGGTATACGTGGATGATCTTTGTACATATTCAGCTATACGATCAGAGCACATCCCTGAACTAGAAAAGATTTTTGCTAAATGTCGACAATATCGAGTATGCCTCAATCCTGAAAAATGTGTCTTCATGGTTCGACAAGGAAAAATCTTAGGACATATTGTCTCTAAGAATGGAATTTCAACAGATGAAGACAAAATTAAAGTAATTCTGGATTTACCAAGACCTAAAACTGCTAAAGAAGTTCAAGCATTTATGGGACATTGTGGATACTATCGAAGATTCATACATATGTACGCCATAATTGCTAGACCTCTTTATGCATTATTGACTCTGTTTAATTGGACCGAAGAATGCGAAAAAGCTTTTAATGAGTTAAAGAATTGATTGAGTTCAGCACCCATTCTTCGAGTCCCCAACTGGAATAAACCGTTTCACATTCATGTGGATGCTTCCAAGTTTGCCATTGGTTGCATCTTAGCTCAACCAGCTGACACAGGAAAATTAGACCACCCAATAGCCTATGCTAGTAGACAGTTAAATCAAACGGAACGCAATTATACTACTACAGAGAGAGAAGGCCTAGGGATGGTATACGCAGTCAAGAAATTCAGACATTACTTACTGGCAAACAAATTCAAATTCTTCATTGATCATCAAGCCCTTTTGTACCTAGTCAACAAGCCTTGCAATACAGGACGACTAGTACGATGGTTTTTATTGCTAATGGAATTTGATTTTGAGGTAATAGTCAAGAAAGGAAACACCCACATAAGAGCAGACCACTTATCTCGGATGACCCATGGAGAACCACCCATAGGAGTACCAGATGATCTGCCAGATACTTATCTTTTTAACCTGGAAGTATGTCCTCAATGGGCAGAAAAATTGATCCCTATACTTACACATGGACCTAAAGATGGGATCACACCAAATCAAACGCAAGACCTTTGGAGGACTAAAAACCTTCACATCATTGCGGGAAGTTTGTACCACCAGGATTCAAGCGGATTACTGATGAGATGCGTGGAAGGAGAGGAACAAGAAATGTGGCTTCAGAAAGCACACATAAACCAATGGAACACTCATTTGAACGCAAATGGAACGTGGCAAACACTCAAGAGATTTGGCATATATTGGCCAACCATGTAACGAGATGCACATAACTATGTGTCAACCTGTCAAACCTGTCAAGAACAAATCCCAGACGAGAACTCTACATTATGCTATTCTACAATAGCACCAAGGTGGAGCATGCCTCTAGTAAAGTTCTTGAAAACTCAAGAGTACCCTGACGAAGCTACCTTAGCAAGGAAGCGTGCTCTTGAAGAACAGAGTAAAGATTATGCCATCATAGGAAAACAACTCTTTAAACGCGGGAAAGATAACCAATTAAGAATGTGCATTCATGAAAATGAATATCTCTCTGTCTTAGAGATGGCCCATACAGGAGCCGCAGGAGGACACTTCTCTGCAGACAAAACAACAAAAATGATCCTCTTCGCTGGAATGTGGTGGCCAACTCTACATCAAGACGCCATAACATATGTGCAACGGTGTGATACTTGTCAACGAACGAAATATCCTATTAGAAGAGATGAGATGCCACTTAGACCCATGATGAGTGCTAGAGCTTTCACAAAGTGGGGAATAGACTTTATAGGACCTATTAGCCCACCAGCAAAAGGGTCACACGCTGAATACATAATTGTAGCCACAGATTACCTGACCAAATGGGTTGAAGCAAAAGCAACAAAGAAAAATGACGCAAGAACTACAGCCAAGTTTCTCTTCGAGAACGTCTTCACTAGATTTGGACTACCTATAGAGATTGTGAGTGATAGAGGTACGCACTTTGTTAATGAAGTGATAGAAGCCTTATTGAATGAATTCTTGGTAATTCATAAGAAATCTGCCCCTTATCACCCACAAGCAAATGGACAAGCAGAAAGTTCAAATAAAATCTTGTGTACGGTTCTCACCAAAATCGTTAACAACGGTAGATCAGATTGGGATAAACAGTTACACCATGCTTTATGGGCATTTCGAGTAGCCTATAAAACCGCAATAGGCACCACTCCTTTTAACTTAGTGTACGGACAAAATGCTATTTTGCCAATTGATTTCTTGATTCCCACTCTTAGAGTAGCAACTACTTATGAGTGGACAGGACATGAATTATCAGCCCAATTGGACCAAATAGAAAAGCTTCATGAAACTAGGTTACAAGCAGTAGCAGGTATTTATGCTGCGAAAAGACGACAAAAAGCCTACTTTGATGCTCATATCAAGGACAAAAATTTGAAGGAAGGTGATTTAGTTTTGGTATACACCCTGAAACAACATGCTAAGAAATTGCAAAAGAGAGGATATGGTCCATTAATCATTAATCGCATATCTACAAGTGGAGCCATCAGCTTAGCGACCCTAGATGGAGACGTGTTACCAAACTACATCAGCGGGTGTAGAGTGAAAAAATACCTAGAACCATTAACTGAAGAAACTATGTCACGACTAATCAAAGGTAAAAACAGACGCTTAGAAGAGGAAAGAATACGGGAAGAAGCGAGACAAGAAGCATTGGAAAGGATAAAGAAACGAAAAGAGTGGATGAGAGAGCGAGATGGAAGATATCGTCAAGGAGAAGAACTCATCCCGATGGCTAATTTTAGAGCCACTCAAAACCTAGGATCGTAAAGAACACAACCATATCTAAATTTGGGAGCCGGAAAAACGGAGTATCACTTGGTGAATGCTCTTATTGACACAGGAGCCGCTATAAGCTGCATTAAGTTTTCTTTGACCCAAAAACTCAAGGAGACAATACGCCCCTCAATGGCCCAGTTGATAGGAATAGGAGGAACAATTACTCAATGCATAGGTGAGATCACCTTACCATTGCATCTTGGCAACAATACTATGGAACAAAAGCTGTTAGTATGTCATGACCAAGATTTACTTGAAGAGGTAGTGTTAGGTCAAGACTGGATTTACGAATACGAGGTAACCATTCAATTGGCATTGGGATACATCTCAGCCAGGATAGGACATCGCGAAGTATTCAGCCTGCTAGACGAGCGACCATTAACATCTGTGAGCATGGAGCAACCAATCCCCTCTAATGAACCAAGTCCTGAATGTACAATCTCTCGTACTATAGATACACCTTCATCGAGTACTATATGTGCGGACACGTTGAATTCTGCTTGCACAACATGTTCTAATCTAGCAAATCATGAGAGTTTTATTCCATCTAAAACACACCTCACTGAAACACCATGCATTAGAGAGGCTAAGCCTCAGAGTAATTCAAAATCTGTCACCATTCAAATATACCCTATCCCCTACTCTAATCAAGCGTGGATAAAGAGAGATCAAGTGGAGGAGTATCTTCGACGACAGAAGCACAACCGACATCAAACCGAACAATCAAAGGAGAAATCAAGTCAGTCTGAACAACGAAGTCATCGACACGTTGCTACAATTTGGATTTCAAAGAAAGTCGTAGCTGCTCAACGAGATCGATTGCAAATATGGGTTCCGAAGTCTTGCATTCCAAGGAAAATAAACCGAAAGGATGATCCCCAAAACAAGAAGAACCAATGTAACGCACAGGCAAAACAGCCACAAAGAGAGGACTACTGGAGAAAGGAGTCTGTAATGACAACCGGAGCCACTCCGAGATTTACAAATCAGATGAAGCAGACCCACAACAAGAAGACAAGAGCCACTTTCAGTGGAAGAGGGCAACATACAACAAGGCCCAGCACAATGAAGCAAATTTGGATACCGAAAGACAAAATGAACGACATGCATACGCCAACTACTTCCAATTGCACACATATGGAGCCTTCGAGATCCAAAGTATGCATGATAGGGCCACATTACAAGGCCAAGCATTCGGCACACCCTTCTTCTATTTCAAGATAGTCAAGCACATTTTCCTAATGGGAAATAGGAGAGCACTTGTACATATATTAAGAAAATACTCCAAAAAAATTTAATAACCGCTTCGGCTACGAACTAACTTTTCTGTTTTTCTTTTCAGCAGAAAATATAAAAATACATAAAAGTGAGAAAACTCCAGGTATTACCTTTCTCACACACACGGGAAAGGGACGACACCATTCACTCGGAGCAACATCGAACTTATAACCAACATATAGAGGAGGATTTCTGAGAACATATGGATACTAATTCATACTCTATATTGAGTGCAGATGGCTTCCACTGATTCCGAATCTACACAGCAAGAAGAGGTGCAACTTCTTCCATTAGAATCAGTAAAAAAAGCAAGAGGTCACTGGTTCAGAGATGATCAACCAGTGGCAGAGCTAATCTTCATGGCTACAATCAAAATTATGGACACAGATCATTACTTTCCAATCATGTCCCAGGATTTCAAAACAATAATACAAGGACTACCTCATATTGAGGATGTATGGACACAAGCGGGAATAGAGGCATTTCTTAAACTGCCTATATATGTACCAGACTTTCAGAGGTGTGCACAGGTGATGAATACCATGTAGCCTGCCGCAACAAAAATATCAGTTCCAGAAGCGCGAGTATTGGATAAAGTAGGGACATGGAAGACCATCCAATTCACACATGAGTTGATTAACAGAGCTTTTGGATGGAATCAAGTAGGCATTACTAGTGTGAAAGAAGAATGCCATGATCCCAAGAAGAGATCATTCTTGGAGATAAATAGAATTGACATAGAAGATGCTGTGCGATTGGTACATCAACATTTTTGCTTTCCCAGCATGCACAGGTATACAGCTCCACAGAAGATAGTAGTCCAACTATTATCAAATGCCATGAGGCAAATTGGAAACAAAATCAATCTAACAGGGTATGTCCAAGAAAGATTGTTTGAAGCACAAAAGAAGTGGGGGCAAAAGAAGTTTTTGAATGGCAGTTCAGCTCTTACATTACTGATTTATGAAGCTTTAGAAATGAAGAACTGTTTGCGAGAGATGCCAACCTCGGAAGGACTAGCAAGATACGTAAAATCAGCTACGATCCCTAAGAAGAAGAAAGCAGTAGCTATGGTGGAAGAAGCTGTAACAAGCACACAGAAACCCATGAGGGGTACGAAGCGTTTACGGGAAGAGGAAGCCCAAGCAACACCACAATCAAAGAGAACGCACCTCTTACCAAAGATCACGGCGGCCCAAGTGCCTATTACCAAGAGAGATCTGTCCGCTGCTCTCGAGGAAACACATCAGTATATGCAAGGGCAGGTCAATTTAAACGTTCAAGGACATCATTATAGACAAGCTAGTCAAGACAAGACACAATGGAATCAAGAGCAAACACCGAAACAAGCGGGAAGATACAAAGAGCTGGGCATTGATGATTCTAGTACCAACACGGAATCCAGCCCTGAAAAAGATACATTGGATACTGACATTCAGACAAAAACACAAGAAGATGAATGGAACGAGATCGATCAAGTGGAAGTGACGCCACAAAATCAGGAAGAAAAGGAAAAGAGAGTCGAAGAATCTATGGAACCGGAGCACGTCATTCAATTGAATGACACTACAAAAATAAGCATCAAGGAAGATACAACCACTGGTATTACACATGTAAAACAACCTATTAAAGAGGAAGATCAAACTCCAGTGAGTAAGGAAACGAAGGAGCTCCAACACCAAGAACAGACCGTGATCGAGGTGCCTGATGATACACCTCAAGAAGATAAAGCAAACATGGGGGCTGAGCCAAGGATCCAGCTTCAGATTAGGCAGCCCCATGACACTACATTACACATTGCACAAGGAAAAGACGTCAATACCGGAGAAGAGCCGGCAATACCAAAAACATGGCTTAACGTGGATGTTACTCAGTTGAAACCTGTAGTAAAGAGATGATTCAAACGGCCATGGACACTCAACAACAGATGATGGATATAGATGCCGAGTATGATCAAGCAAGGAGAGAAAAGAATCAGTTTCAACTCATGAGTGAACAACTATCGGCACAATTGATTGCAGCACAAAAGGATTTAGCAACCAAAAATACTGAAGTGCTGGCAATCCAGACACAACATGCAGCATCCATTGCTCAGAATCAACAGCTGCATACACAACTAACGGAGTTGCAAAGATTACACGAAGCAAGCGAGGCTGAGAAAGAGAAAATGAAGATGCGAAGCATGATTTTAGAGCAACAACTCAAGCTATATATGGAAGAGAACGACAGCCTACGCAACAGAAATAAAGAATTAATGAAGTCTTTATTATATGATCAACCACTCATACAACAGGAATCCATAGAAACCAAAGATCAAGAATTACGGGATCAGATCGTAAAATATGAAGAGCTGCTAAAGCAAGGACAAGTCCAGATAGAGGATTGGAAAAGCAGGTATGCCAATGAAACCAGTGAACTGCAGCGTCAATTACAAAAGGTGAATGCCAAACTGGTCCAAAGCTACAGTGAAAACATGGATCATGTAGCTGCCATAGGTAAAGAACTATTGGCAACTAAAGAAGCCCTCGGAGAAGCCAGGCAAACGATAAAAGAAAAAGATGAATGCATAGAGCAGCTGAAGAATCAGAAGAAAGACAAAGCACCGATCGGGACATCAGTAGTGCCAGAAAAGGAAAATCTTACTGACGAGGTAGAGGTAAGCCCTCTATCTCACCCGATCTATGATTCTCCAATACGTGAGCAGGTGGCGGATATACATGATGACCATCCTATGCCATATACTGCAGAAATAAGTCAGAAGGAACGGGCACTAGTGGTGTCACGATTAACAGAAAATTTTGAAAATGAAGTGGTAAAAGTCATGAAAGAGGCCAAGATCAAAGGTAAAGACCTGGACAAAATCATGAAGCCCTTCAATATTCCATATGGACTCTTGAAAGAAAAGACCAGACGCTATATAATAAAGATTACAGGGAAGAGTCCAGATGAGCAGCTGAATTAACATGATACATTCGCATACACTCAAGAAGAGTTTGAAGCTGCGCAACCAGTGTGGCGGAGAAAATTTTTGGAGAAACATCCCACACTACGAGTGCATTGGCAAGCAGCACCATATGCATTCCAGGTAAACCCTTCATTTTGCCCATTACCACGCAGAAGGGACACCAGGGAATTTTTGGATCTACAAAGAAGCGGTACTATCAATAAGCAGTGGCTCAATTATCCCATGCTTCCGAGCCCGCCACATAATTATTTGCCAACGGAGGATTACATGATAAAAACCATAGAATTTTGGCTACAAAATTACGCGACAGTACCTGATTTAGCTGTAAAAATGACCAACAAAATACTTAGCATGATCCTCACAATTTTGAAGGTATTCAAGCACGCGGCATACACATTTTTGAACTTCATAGGCATTAATCAGGGCACGGAGATCCTCATTTTTGACCTGTCAGTTATGCCTAGCCGCCCAACAATAATGGCTTATTATTCTAGAATTATGTTCTTGCCAAGTGTATATATGCAAACCTTCGAAGAGGCTTTCTTTACAGGATTTTTTGAGATAGATTCTGAGATTTTTTTGAAGATGTCAGCCAATTTAAATGCCAGATTAGTGGCATATGAACTAAGCTTCTTCGCAGATCATAGACAGCCACCCAATGACGGTGTGAAGGCAGCACAGTGGAAACAACTCATGATACGTGAAGCCAATCAGCTAAATAATACAGAGCAAAGAGTTTATCAAACATATGCCCGTCGCTTATCAAAGCCTATCGGGGACGACAGAATCCAGGAGGGGGGCAGTGTTGAGGGAGAATCGAGTAAGAAGAAGAAAAGAAGAAGACAACGAAAGAAGCAGCTTCACTAAAAAGCAAGATTTGAAGATACATCTCTGCAGGAAGCCCCGCAGGGGCGCATTACCCATCTCTGCACAGAGCCCCGCAGGGGCACGCATCAGGCGAAAAGAGAAAACAGCCAAGTCATGCACGGTGGAAAGAAGTAAACAGCCTCAAAGCAATACAACAGGGTCAGATGTGTGCAACCAGGACAAATCAGAGGACCAAAAGTTATAAAGGGGTAGAGGCTGAAAAGTTTAAGAGGGTGACTAAGAACAGCACATTCCTAGTCACTGGTGGCGTGCGTGGCAACCCAAGTCAACAGGCAAGACAAGTGCAACAGGCTCTCGAGTAGTAGAGCTTGAATCAAGAAGGCCATCGAATCTGCATGTCTGTTTAACTGCAGACAATACTGACCAAGGGGAGCGTGCGAAGAAAAGCAGAGCGCCTCTAAAACGTAATGCAAGATCAAGAATCAGGCAACACTGACCACTGGACGCGTCCGGGAAGCAAAGTCTGTCAAGGGACGACAGAGACGAAGAGGGGGAGAGTGTTGCAGAGCTAAAGAGCGCACAAAGCAGAGAAAAAGACGGGCCCCAAAATTTTTCCGATTTGGACATCATATTGTTGTATCATAATCATTCTTGTAATATATATTTTCCGTTGTAAAGGCACTAGAGGAGTCCTCTAGATGCATCCCCACAGAAGATTAGAAGCTTACCCATGTAAAATAGTAGAAATTTAGTCTTTTAGTGAATAAAGTGCCGGTCTCTTGTGTGAAAGGACCATTTTTAGGGCACTAGTATATAAGTCAAATGTGACTCTTTGTAAAGAACTTTTTGCCATTGTGAGAATAGAGAGCACAAAAATTCGAATTTGTGTATTCTTCCCTCCTTATCTTCTTCTTCGTGAGCTTGTATGCATGTGTATTGCTTGGAAAGAGTGCTTGTGAGTGTTGTCTATCCATGAAAGTGTTTCTTTGCTGTAGGAAAGGTGTGTGCGAAGTGTAGGAAGTGCTGAAGTGTAGGAAAGTATTCCCGCGACTCAGTATTTCGCTCATAACTTGAAGTAGGAGCGTCGGAATTGAGTGAAATCACTGCCATTGGATGCGTCTTCTCGAGAGCTTCGAAACGCATATGCTATTCACTATATTTGGAGTTCGGAGCTAGGAGAAAAGTCCAAAATACTGACGGCTGCTGCACCAAGTATCGTTTCGCCTTGACCAACAGTTGGAGCTTGTTTGGATGAGTCTTTGTCTCATTTACATTCTTTGAGTGGTTCATTTGCATTGACCATTACATGATTGCATGTCCTCATACACTCGGCTAGGTTTGTATACTCTTTGGATTGATAATTAAAAGCGTGTATCCCCACTATATGCACTTGTGAGGGGATTGAGGTATAGTCTCTTTCTCCGCAAGTCCCTAAGTTGATACTTAGGTCAACATAGGGTTCAACAAGGGTTTTTGAATGGGGATCTCATTTTGGATACGTTCCATGTTGGGACCAAAGGATCTGTTGGACGTCATGCAATGAATTGGATGATGAACTATTTTAGCTTGCATTGTGAAGTTATGCCTACAACTGGAAGGTTGCACTTGTCAGATAACTTTACTCGTCGAGAGGTATTTCAAATATATAGAGAAGACATGGAAAATAGAAATGAGAAGTATGTGTTGTATCGTCACTTTACTCGATTATGGAAGGAAGAGTTTAACAATGTTTCTATTCCTCGTAAAGTTAGAATGGGTGAATGTTCAGTTTGCGCCACTTTGAAAAACATGGCCAAAGGGGCTACAACACCACAGGAAAAGCATAATTTTAAAAACCTTCTTAACAACCATCGTGACAGTCAAGCATTAGAGAGAAAGAAAGCATAATTTTAAAAACCTTCTTAACAAGCATTAGAGAGAAAGAAAGCATATTAAGGGGGAAAAAAGTAAAGAAGCATAATTTTAAAAACCTTCTTAACAACCATCGTGACAGTCAAGCATTAGAGAGAAAGAAAGCAATTCATCATCGAAGTAAGGCACTCAGAAATCCGGAGCGTTATATGTGTTTGTTGATCGATGGTATGGATAAAAAAAAAACTTGTTTGCCACATTTTTATCGCATCCCTAAGGACATTGGAGATGAAGTCCTTGTGCAAATGCATTTGGTTGGTGCTTTGGTATACAATGGAACTGTAATGTCCAAGGTTTTCTTCACATATCCGAATGTGCATAATGATCCAAACCTTACAGTTACTGTCATTCATCGTGTTTTGCAATCATGGAAGGGTCTTTTGCCACCAACTCTATATTTGCAACTAGATAATACTGCAAGAGAGAATAAAAATTCTACAGTCTTTGGATATTTAAGCATGCTTGTTGAAAAACAGGTATTTCAGAAGGTTAAGGTAAATTTTCTTCTGGTTGGCCACACTCATGATCACATTGATCAAATGTTCAGTACTTTCTCTAAGAAGTTGGCACGTAACAATGCTTTTACTCTTCTGATTTTATCTGAGCTGATTTCAGAAGCATATACTCCAAAACCAGAAGTTCAACACCTCACACAGATTTATGACTTTAAGCACTTTTGCTCAATGGGCCTTGATAACAGTGCTAAGGTTTTGGCTCCATTGCACAATATTAGTTTCAACCATGTATTCTTGATGAGGAGGGTTGATGAAATAACCCTTTTATTTGCAAAGCAGTATTCATCTTCTCTTGGGTGGGAGCCTAAAGAGGGATGCAGATTCTTATTGCAGGTGCCTAATTTGTCTACTGTAACAGTGTATGGTGCAGAACAATCACCATATGAAGATAAAAACAATACAGAAAGATGTGGAAGTGTGGTTGATCAAAGTAAAAGCTGGATGCATGCACTCATTGAAAAGAAGAGACATATTGAGCGTGCAAAAAAATATGCTGGAGATCAAGATGTATCTTGGTGGGAGGACTTTTTCAATCATCAAGAAGAGATTATATAGTATACAATTGCAGGTCACTGGCGAGTTGATGTTCCATTCACATGGGATTTTTGTACACAAAGATCCGTGAATGTGGCCCAAGCATGTAATGCAGATGCACTTCAAAGTTTTATACATCCACCAGAAAGAAATATTTATGTAGGCCCAAGGATGAAAAAACAGGCAAAAGCAAGATGGCAAGGAAATTTAATAGAGATAAATGTTGGAACGCTTATTGCAGTACTTGCTGATGGTGATGAGGCTACCAGACCATTTTGGATTGCAAAGGTTTTAGAGATAACTAAAGATATTGATCAGAGAAGAATAGAGGCTTTGATGGTGCATTGGTATTACACTAAAAGTAGTAATGCATTCACAGGTAAATATAACTTAGAAATGGTGTGTGATACTAAACGAACAGGTTCAAAAAGGAAAAAGAATATTCGAAGCACATCCACTCTTAAAATGGATGATGTAGATATTCTTGTTTATGATTTTTCCTTGACAAAAACTGGTCACTTGAGGAAAGCAACCATCAACATGATAAAACAAAAGCTTCCAGATGTATGTGGTACAGGAAATCATAGGAAAACAAGAAGAGTTGTGCATGATCCTGCAGAATTTGGTATGTACGTGGATGAAGATAGAGCTCTTGTGGATATAGAAGAAGAAGAAGAGAGCTCTCAACAGTATGAGACTGAATCAAGTGCATCCGATGATGAGGGTGTAGACATAGATCGACAAAGTTGTGAGTTGCATTGAAGCTCTCAGACATTTTTAGTGCTTATGTAAATGCCTCAAAGTAGTTTGGTTAATGAAACCATGTTTTGTAGCAATTTTGAATAACAATCAGATATCCACCCATTAAAGATATGTCTAAAATGTTATTTTTGTGTAAAAACTATTGATTTCTACATTCTTATATATATTTTAGACATGTCAATGTCTTATCATATAGATTTTGGACATGTCAATGTCTTATCATATACATTTTGGGACACGTCAATGCGTAATATAGTGAAATTTTGACTACATTTTGAGCTCATTTTTTTTGAGAAAATGACAAAAAATGTCAAAAATTACTTGTTTTCACCTCATTTTTGTAATATATGTATACTGATGTAAAGGAATTCCAAAAATGAGGTGAAAACATGTAATTTTTGACGAGAGTGTTCTCTTTTTACGACATAGTTCTCGTTTGTTACGACTCGCTGTTAAGATCATCTTGGAAGACTACGCTACTCTACTCGAAGCACATGATAAGTTGTCAGAAGAATTGGATCAATTGAAGCAACAACGACGGAAGGACGTGACAACTTTGCCTCAAGTCAGTGCTTCAACCTCGTCTCTTATCACTGACTTAGCAACCCTACAGGACTTACAGAGATAGGTCATAGACTTGCAAGCACGCTTACTACAATATGAAAGATCACCTTCCCTACCAGAGGCTCCCACCGACGAAGAAACAGTGCAAATTCCTGTGGAACAAACGTTTGAAGAAGAATATGACCCACAACCCTTCCCAGGAGGTCAACAAACGGAAGAAGGTCAAAATACATTCAAAGCACCATGACCACCATGGCTACGACAAGTGGAGGAAATCGGGAGTTCACACGAAGAGCGAACATTAGTGCAAAATTAGGCCATGAGAGTCATAGAAGACACTGTATTACAACCCAATTACTTCAAGAACCTGTCAGCTCGACGCCTTATCCTCTCCTTAGAACTCCAATAGAGGCCTTACTATATCATTTTGGAAAATTATAATGCAAAAATACAAAGAGTCATAGGAAAGATACCTTCCTTCGCAACCCAATTTCAACCTGAAGACCTTCCTCCAGAGGTGCAAAAAGGCAAAATCCGTCAACCGACATGGCGGCAGAAACTTCTTGAAACATATCCTGAAATGCTGCGCACCTGGAACAATGCGTCATTACATCTACTTTACAATCCATGCTATGGCCCTGTTCCACGACGCCGATCATGGAAAGCATTCAACATAAAGGGACAGAACAATGCTCAATGTAAGGAGTGGCTCAATTATCCATACATAGCGCCACCATAGGGACCACCATCGATAGCATACATGATGGCCACAATTCGACATTGGATGCCTCGACTGAAGCCCATGCCAGATGTGGCGGCCCAAATGATGCTTAAGATTTTAGATATGATGCAGGTAGTACTAAAAACCTTTACAAATGCAGCAGCACCACAGGTACGTCTACCAGCGTTTACCAACGAAAATTACGATTTGGTGTACGACATGAGCACCAACCCTAGCAATCGTGTGGCTTACACTTGGCATGCACGCATCAAATACCTCCCTACATGCTATAAACAGACATTTGAAGAAATGTTCATATCAGGTTTCTGGGAGTATCACTCGGAGATCTTCGCACCGAAACCTACACACCTACTTCATCTTTTTGCATGCGAACAAGCTATGTACTCCGAGTACTACACTACACCGCAGCAAGAGGTTCCAGGTGCAATAAATTGGGATGCATTGGAAGCTGACCTAGCAAGAGGATTAAGGATAGGAGAACATGAACTAGCCACCAATGTCATCCAATACTATATTGACCATCCTATAGAACAGAGGTATGTCAGGGGCGACAGACGCTAGGAAGGGGGGAGTGTTGGCATACAAGTCATATGAAGAGAATACAGGCACAACGGAGCAGTCATGCACAATACGGCAACAAGGCCCAATTATTTTTTTCCATAAAGTATTTCCAATTTAAGTGATTTTCATCACTACACACACATTGTAAATCCCATTTTTGGTAGAATAGACTCCATTTTGTTCAAGCCGAGGAGTACTTGAGCTTGAGGAGTATTAGAATTAGCTACATACCAATTTTCATAATTTTTAGACTCTGTTTGAGCCCTCAAATAGGCTCTAGAACCTAATTTTTAACTATGCCGGACACTAGGTTTGGACAAGGCCAAATCTAGTAAAAAAACTATAAAAAGAGCTAGAGAGCTCATTTTTGAGGTTAGATTGTTTGAGAATTGAGCTTATGTAAGAGACTTTTTGACTAATGCAAAGAACTCCATTGTTCCTCTCCTTGATCTTGCCTTGTGTGTATGTGTGTGTGTATGTGTGTGCATGTTTGTGTGCTTCTCACTCACACACTTGTGCCATCACTTGCTCATAGTCTTCATACTATTCCTCACGTCTCCACGGATTGACAATTATGAGGTGGATCTCCTCACGTTGGTACTCACCATTGTGCTAGAGTGACAATCACATTGACCCTTAAGTGGGAGATTGTTGGGGATGTAAGGGTCATGTGACCTTACCTCCATGTTCATATATATACATCATATATAGAGTATTGCCTCAAGAGAGATCATTATGTGGGTTTCAAGGCTCCCACGCATGTTTGCGCGTCTTTCTTCTCCTCTCTCTCATTCCATGTCCTCTTTGCTCCTCTTGTTCTGCACACCAAAGCCCTTCATTTATATCCCCATGAGTTCATCTCCATTTTCTATCTAGGAGGCACTCCATTTCAATTTTATATTGTCTCTCTTATGTATTTGGGTACCTTGCAATTTTCTTCTACCTAAGTATTAATTGTCCTTCAAGGGGAATTATCCCATATATGATTGTACTTTTAAGAACCCTCTCCAAATCTATAGAAGAAGAGCTTCACCGCCAATTGTACTTGGTTAGAAGCTTGAGGAGCCTATTCCATGCTCTTGTCAAGCTCACTCTAACCAATGTGAGTTTTTCCAATTTATGGTCTACTCACTTTTAAGTCTCACACTCTTTACTTTCATGAGTACACTCTTCTTTTCATTTGCTTTTGTGTGCATAGTCTTTACATGGTATCACAATGCTAGGTGGAGGTCTTGGTTGAAAGAACTTGGAGAAGCTTGTAGAAGGTAGAGAAGTGCGTTTTGAAGTAACGAAGTTTGGTCAAGCCAACCGGCACAAGACCAGCCCTTGAGCTTATGGAGACTCAAATAGACCTTATAAGCATGTGGTAAGTGCAAAGAAACACATTGTGTGTTGATATATTTAGGTAGTGATGTGTGTGAACACTCTAGGATCGTCGGGGCACTTTTTTCCCCCTTTAGGAGGTTTTTTTCCCCCGGCTTGTATATACGCCTATTGCCCTAATGTGCTACTTATCTTTGTACATTCTCTAGTAATACATTTAGTATTGTGTGTTGTGCTCCAAGCTTCTTCTTCTTCCTTGTGCTGTTCGCGTACTTCCGCAGACGTCTAACTCCAACAATTGGTATCAGAGCAGGTCGTCGCTTCATCTAGGGTGCCGTCGACGCTCCTCCGGTTGTAGTCTCAGAATCGCACGAATTTTGGTGAGCATATTCAGCGTGTTTCCGAGATCAAAGCAGCTTCGGCTTGTGGTGCCGAAATCGCGATCTGAGCTCATTTCAGCCTTCGAACGCACTATCACGGTGCTTTTGTAGGCTATTTCTTCTTTTTGTACCAAAGGTATATACGAGTTACTGTTTGTCAGTATAAGCATCTCAAAGTCTGCTATAGGTCTAGCAAAATTCGTCTGGGTAGTTCTGTTCAACTTTTTGAGATATAGTCAATTTTCTGCATCAAGGTATTTTAGTTACCGGCCATGGCTGAAAGCAGTGATGTATTCTGTATGTTGGCTATTGAGGATAAGTTGGATGGTACCAACTACCCATTGTGGGCTTATATGATGCGACATGTATTGGTTGCAAAAGGACTATGGAACATTGTGCAGGGTGTTGAAAGACGTCCTATTACACCTGCAACTGTTACAACTGCAGGTACTAAAGCTGATGCAGAAGGTGTCGAAGATGAAGATATTCTGCATAATCCTGTTTGTGCTACGGTTTCTGCTGCACCTACTGCAGAGAAGATTTGCTAGGATGGCAGAGATGCCCAAGCACATGCATTGATAGCTTTCTCTGTCAAACATGTCATTATTCCTCACATTCGCTCTTGTAGATTAGCTAAGGATGCTTGGGATACACTTACCACATTGTACCAAGCTAGGAATGAGGCTCGTATTGCTTACCTCCGAAAACAGTTGGAGAGTGAGCACATGAATGAAGGTGATTCTATGGACAGTTTCCTAACAAAGGTCAAAGACTTGAAGGAACAGTTGATTTCTGCTGATGAGGTTATACCAGATAGCTCACTTGTGCAAACCATTCTGAATGGTCTTCCTGATTCATATGAGAGTTTTGCTTCTACTTTTCGGTTGATGATGAAAGGCAATCCAAATGCCTTGTCATTTGAGGAGTTAGTCTCTGTTCTGTTGCAGGAAGATCAGTCCAGGCAGAACAGGTCCATTATGCGTGTTGGAGATCAAGCTTTCCTGGCTAGTCAGAAGGGCAAAGGAAAATGGAGCTCTTCTATTAGTAAGCAGAAATCTGCAAATGCTGCACATTCGAAGAACCAAGACAAAGATGAGAAAAAATAAAAAAAGCACAAATTGTTTTGTAAGTACTGTAAAGGGAATGATCATATCAGCTGCAAAAGAGGCAAAGAAGAAAGAGGCTGGAATGGTTGTTGCAGAAGCCTCTACACCAAAAACGGAGTCTGCTAATCTTGTGTAGGAAGAAGAATGGGCGTTTACTACTCTTTGCAGTTTTGACCCATCTTCTCATGAGCAGTGCATGTCTGTAGTAGACTCAGATGTTTGGTATTTCACTCGAGCCTGCCCCTACAGGGAATAGTGTTTTTGTGTGCCAACAACTCCTCTTATCCTGTTATGGGAGTTGGTAAGATCATTTTGACTACTGCTGATGGTAGTTCTTTCACTTTGTCAGATGCTTTATTTGTGCCAGGGATCAAGAAGAACCTGTTATCAATTTTTGCATTAGCCAAGATTGGCTTGGTTGTGAAATTTGTTGATGACAAGTGTACAGTTCATGATCTGTCAAATGGCGATGTGATTATTGCTTCTGACATTTTATGTCATGGGCTGTATAAGCTCATAGACTATGAAAGATCTGTAAATGATTTGGCATGTGCAGTAAATGATTCTCAGGCTATGGTAGATGCAAAGCTTTGGCATGCACGCTTTGGTCATCTGAATTTTGCTAGTTTGCTACGCTTGCAGATATCTGAAATGGTGTCCTCTTTGCCCAAACTTGAGGCACCTGGAAAACATGTTTGTGAAGGCTGTATTTTGGGCAAAATGCAACGTTCATCCTTTCCAAAAGATGGTTCAGTTCGGGCTACTCAGAAATTGTAGCTTGTACATAGTGATGTCTGTGGTCCTATGCAAACACCTTCTTTTGGTAATTATCTTTACTTCGTGACTTTCATCGATGATTTTTCCAGGCATGCATGGGTATATCCATTGAAGGCAAAGTCTAAAGTGTTCATGTGCTTCAAGCAGTTTTTGGTTTTGGCTGAAAATCTGTTAGCATGTAAAATGGGCACCCTCCGTTCTGATCGAGGGGGGGAATACATGTCTTCTAACTTTAATGCATTTCTGGATGAATGTGGGATAAAACACCAGTGTACAGTGCCATATACACCTCAACAAAATGGAGTTGCTGAACGAAAGAACAGGTCACTCATGGATACGGTGAGGTGTATGGTCAAGAGTCAGGCTTTACCACATAGTTTCTAGCTTGAGGCTGTCATGTGTGCAACATATGTACTGAACAGGTGTCCCACTAAAGCACTGCAGTCTATCACTCCATATGAGGCTTGGCATGACCGCAAGCCATATGTTGCTCATTTGCATGTTTTTGGTTGTTTGGCATATGCATTAGTGCTTGAAAACCATCGTAGAAAATTGGATGATAAAGTAGTAAAATGTATTTTTGTTGGGTACAGTTTTGAAAGTAAAGGCTATCGTTTGTATCATCCACAGACTAAACGCATTCTAGTTAGCCGTGATGTTGTTTTTGTGGAAGATGCTATTCAGCCATTGCTTTCATGTACTAAGGAGACATCTGTTAGCTCCAAAGACATGTATGATACTTTGCTTCCTCTTTTTACAGGTGGACAGTCTAGTGCTGGTCCAAATGAGGCAACTTCTCAGCCTTTGTAGGTTTCATGTGATGATGCAGATAATTCCATTTCTGATGCAGATGTACGTGATGCACTTATTGATGAGAGAGCTGATATTGAGTAGGCAAGAACTATGCCAAAATGGCTGGTGCAGACCTTGCATGACAAAAAATTAGATGCACCTCTATCATATCGTACTCGTTCAGGCTCTCATAGTGCCTCTTTTGCATCAGATTGCTATGCTATGGCTGCATCTAGTCTCTGTGATGAGAATGAGCCTCTTTCGTTTGATGAAGCACAAAATTTGGAAAATTGGATGGCTGCTATGCAATCTGAATATAATGCAATAATGAAGAATGATACTAGGTCATTATGTGACTTGCCTCCTGGCAAGAAGGCCATTGGCACTAAGTGGGTATACAATCTGTAGCTCAGTGATGAGTAGCACCTCCTTTAATGTCAATCCGGGAAGACGTGAGGATGGTATGAAGACCTCGAGCAAGTGAAGGCACAAGTGCGTGAGTGAGAAGCACACTAACATGCACACACATACACACACACGCGCACACATGACAAGACAAAGAGTGAGAAGCAATGGAGTTCTTAGATTACTTTCCAAAAGCTCTTACAAGTTCATATCACTTACAAGCTCTCCCCAAAAATGAGCTCTCTAGCTCTATTTATAGTTTTTGACTAGGTTTTGGCCTTGTCCAGACCTAGTGTCCGGCCTAGTTAAAAATTAGGTTCTCTACCCTATTTGGAGGTTCAAACGAAGCCTAAAAAATGTGAAAACTGACAGGTAGATACTTCTAAAGCTCCTCAAGCTCAAGGACTCCTTGGCTTGCACAAAATGGAGCTACAAAAATGTGAAATGGTATTTACAATGGTTTTTAGTGATGAAAATCACTGTTTTTGTAGGGTGATTTGACATACACTTCTTGGAGCTCCCTACTTGCTCCTTCTCCTTGTGTGTCCACCTCTTTTATATGCATTAGTGTCCTGAAAAAAATGTTGGCCTACTTGCCAGATCGTCGTTGACTGCTCTGTCTGCTTGTACTTTCTCTTCTTTCTGACTCCCTTCTTAAGCTTCCTTGCCTAGTGAGTCCTTGAGTTCCAACACCTCCCCCTCTCTCGCATCTGTCGTCCCTGACAGACCCTTGTTGGGTGGGTCGTTGGATGTAGTACTCAACAACGTCTTGTGCTAAATGATGTTCTGCAATCCGCAACCCTTTGGCCAAGTCCGTGAGTAGAGCGTCCCAATCTACTGGCCCGGGAACCTCTGGATGTGGTATACGTAACTTTTCTGAATGGAGAGCTTGTTCCACTGCAAATAACTGCAATAAATGTGATGGTCGGGGAATGAATATCTCTGAGTGATATTCCCAGAATCCCATGACGAACATTTCTTCAAACGTCTGTTTGAAGCAGGCTGGTAGATACTTGATACGCGCGTGCCATGCATATACAACATTAATAGATGGGGTTGCACGCATGTCATAGACGAGGTCCTGATTTCCTTCATTAAATCCAAGGGCTGACAGATGAGGTTCCTTGACATTTTTGAAAGTCCTAAATGTGACCAACATGAGCTCAAAAATTTTCAAGCACATTTGGGCCATGACGTCTGGCACATTTTTAAACCTGACCCCCCAATGCCAAATCATCGAGATCATGTATCCTATGGTGGGTTGGCCTTTGGGTGGTGCTAAGTAAACATAATTGAGCCATTTCTCGCATCCTTTGGTTGTCAGCACAGTTTTTGTGTATTCCGGCCATGACCTTCTTCTAAATATAGGGCAGTAACATGGATTGTATTTGATGTACAAGGGCATGTTATTCCATGTTCTTACCATTTCTGGGTAGGTTTCCAGTAGACGAATCCTCCACATCGGTTGATGAATATTGCCCTGCTTGGCACTCGCTGGGATGTCTTCCGGTGCGAATTGTGTGGCGGAGGTTGATTCCTTTGAGGTATGTTGCTTTATTTCGGCATTGTAGTCCGCCATTAAGACACAGAAGGGAACATACAAATCGTCGGATGTGCCGATCCACCTATGATGAGAGAGGTTCCTAAAATAGTCTGATTTTATGACTGCCTCTTCCAAGCGTGACATAGATGCTATCTGAACTGCCACTCTATCATCATGGGTTGTGGCCACTTTCTCTAACCTCTGCATCCATTCAGGAGCCTCTATCTCGATGGTGTCCATGCCCTCTTCTGTTTTCTTGCCTCCTGGTGCAGGCATGGGAACGTAGGGATCTTGGAATGTTTCCTCTATTTCAATCGGCACTAGATCTTCAGGCTCAGGCTCTATAAGAGGCGAAGGTTGACGCTCATATTGCATGACTTTACTTCGTAATTCTTCGAGTTCTGCTCTGAGTTTTGTGACTTCTTTGGATGTTGCGTCTATGTCAGTGACTTTGCTTGGTGACTCTTGCTGAGTTTCCAGTTGCTTAAGTAGGTCGTCTCTTTCTTGTTCTAATGCTGCATGGGCCTCCAGGAGGTCGGCATGGGTTTCTAACACAGTTTTCATATTCTCTGAGGGAATGGCCTTGAATTTTTCTGGGTCGATTTCCACACAATCCTGGTGAGGGCACAGCATCCATACAGTACAGACTTTTGTTTCTTATACCACCTTTGATGAGCCAAGTGGATTTGGTCGATAATCCAATGGGGCATATTGATTGTCAGATCAAAGGCATCAGCCAAATATAGACTAAACCATATTTTCTTAGGTGGCATTGTGAATCTCTCTTGAGCGGGAAATGCAAAATGTTGCATGACCATTCGCAAGTGAATGGCAATTGTAGGCGTCATTGCCACCATGTCTTTTAACTTTGTCAGATTCCTGTTCTTCATATTGTCGGGGACCATAGTCTCTTTCTCCGTAGGAATGTGCATACCTTTCATGTCTAGAGCTTCCCTTACCAAGTTGATGGTTAATCTGAAACGCTTGAGCTCATTGCCCCTTGTGAGAGATGGGAGGACAAAGGAGCTGTATCCCTTTTTGTCTTTGCTCGGAGTGAGGGTGCTAATCAAATAAGAGCATCTTAGAAAATCCGGCTTTGGTAACTGGAATTTGAAGTACTCGTAGAGTCCTGCCTTCTTCCATATAGGTTTCAGTCCTTCATTATTCTGTAGTCTCTCGAATTCCCTAGTGAAAAAGTGATATCTATCCCAGCGCCCATTGAATTCTATCTCGGCCTCCCACATATAAGTGCCTTCACCTAGGGGTCCTGCCACATCACTGAACCAATGTGAGTTTTTGCTGACCGGCATTGTGTGCCCCTGTGGAGGATTCTTGACCGATATTGCGTGTAATGCCCTCAATGCCACTGGGCGTTCCTTCAATTCCTCAACGGGAAGACTTTCAATGTCCACGACTTGGGGGCTGGTGCCTACCTGGGAGCTAGTTCCTGCCGTATCAGACATGTTACTGCTTGCCTCGTGATTCTGTGAGAGTATAGAAACATGTGTTAACATTGTAAAGGACAAGATAGAACCGTTTTTGTCCCCATTACAATATTAACATGAGGTTTTGGAGAGATTAGTGGGTTAGTAAGTGCTCGGTAGATTTAAAACTGGGGTCTGGGGGTTTATTACAAGTTTTAGGTTTCCAAACACAGTGGATGGGTTTTGATATTGATTTTGTGGATACTCTGAAGAGTTGGATAGGGGTATCTACTTGAGAATGGGGCTTTTTAGGGACCCATTTACGAGTGATTCTACTTTTGTGCATGGAAAAATATGTGTCCGTGCGTGACGTGTAAGATTGGGCTTCAGATGTTCGGGTGAATGAAACATGTTGTACTGGTTGTGGCCTTGGTGTA
This sequence comes from Ceratopteris richardii, assembly GCA_020310875.1. NCBI lineage: Eukaryota > Viridiplantae > Streptophyta > Polypodiopsida > Polypodiales > Pteridaceae > Ceratopteris > Ceratopteris richardii. Next base: position 21,334,832 of record CM035411.1, read on the forward strand.
GCTATTTGAGCCCGCAAGCAAGCCTTAGGCACCCAGATTTGTCGTGATTGTGGGCTGGCCTTCATTGACTTCTTGGGTACCCAAATAGACTTTACTTTCGCAAAAGAATTTATGAAGGACTTCTTATTAGTGTCGTGTTGTTGATTACTAATAAGAGGTTTTGGCCGTGGTGTTGGCCTGGTCGGAACAGGGTGTTCGCCTTTTCGCCTCCACACTTGTTTCATCGGCTCAAACAATCTGCTTTGCTCCTTTTCTTGGCCTCCATTATGGGTAGTGTTCTACTTCTTCTGTATTCGATCTACCTTTGGATGCCGCATCTCTCTGGCCTTTGGAAAAGAAGGGAGTGTCGTCTTCTCCTTGACTCCGTTGTTGAGACAAGCCTCTTTCTGCATCATACAGTTTTGGACAAGAATAGCATTGTCAACTTCATGTGCGCCCCTGGAAGGACCAGGAGTTTGTGCTTTACCTAGTTCCTTGAGTGCCTCCTTTTCCAATTCAACTGTAATTCGGCTATGATTTACCCATACCTGAAGAAGTCCACTTCTTAGGTTTAGGTTGACTGCATGATCATAGATCCAGTCCTCGCCCAAGACAAGAGGCTCAGTGAGGTCCTCATCTTGACACACTAATACTTTGACTGTCATTACTTTGTCTTGAATGGAGATGGGAAGATCCACCTCGCCCATGCAAGGGGTTTCCACACCTCCCAATCCTATGAGATATGCTTCTATAGGATTGACAGTTAATTTCAACTCTTGACAATAAGACAATTTAACAGCACTAGTGGCTGCACCTGAGTCAATCAAGGCTCTTACAGTCCTTGCACCCTTTCCTTGTCCTATATCTAAGGTTATAAAAGGACGTCGATCAATTATCCTATGGGAGTGTCACTCTAGCACAATGGTGAGTACCAACGTGAGGAGATACACCTCATAAATGTCAATCCGTGGAGACGTGAGGACTAGTATGAAGACTATGAGCACGTGAAGGCACAAGTGCGTGAGTGAGAAGCACACAAGCATGCACACACATACACACACACGCGCACACAAGGCAAGAACAAGGAGAGGAACAATGGAGTTCTTTGCATTAATCAAAAGGTCTCTTACATAAGCTCAATTCACAAAACAATCTAAAACTCAAAATGAGCTCTCTAGCTCTTTTTATAGTTTTCTAACTAGCTTTGGTCTTGTCCAGACCTAGTGTCCGGCCTAGTTAAAAATTAGGTTCTAGAGTCTATTTGAGGGCTCAAATAGAGTCTAAAAATTATAAAAATTGATATGTCGCTAGTTCTAATACTCCTCAAGCTCGAGGACTCCTCGGCTTGCACAAAATGGAGTCTATTCTACCAAAAACGGGATTTACAATGTTTGTGTAGTGATTAAAATCACTTGAGTTGTAAATAGTCCATGGAAAAAATGATTTGGCCTTGTTGCCGTATTGTGCATGATTCCTCTGTTGCTTTGTATGCCAACACACCCCCCTTCCTAGCGTCTGTCGCCCCTGACAGACCTTTGTTCTCTCGGGTGGTCGATATAGTATTGGATGACATTGGTGGCCAGTTCATGTTCTCCTATCCTTAAACCTCTTGCTAGATCCGCTTCCAATGCATCCCAATTTATTGCACCAGGGTCCTCTGGTTGCGGGGTGGTGTAGTACTCAGAGTACATTGCTTGTTCACAAGCAAAAAGATGGAGCAGATGTGTTGGCTTCGGTGCGAAAATCTCCGAGTGATACTCCCAGAAACCTGATCTGAACATTTCTTCGAAGGTCTCTTTGTAACAGGCATGGAGGTATTTGATGCGTGCATGCCAGGCGTAAGCCACACGAATACTGGGGGTGGTGCTCATGTCATACACCAAGTCATAATTTCCATTGCTAAACCCCGGGAGACGTACCTGTGGTGCGGCTGTATTTTTAAAAGTTTTCAGGACTACCTGCATCATATCTAAGATTTTAAGCATCATTTGCGCTGCTACATCTTGCATGGGCTTCAATCGCGGCATCCAGTGGCGAATTGTTCCCATCATGTATGCTACCGACGGTGGTCCTTGTGGTGGCGCAATGTACGGGTAGTTTAGCCATTCCTTGCATTGCGCATTGTTCTGTACCTTGATATTGAATGCCTTTCAAGACCTGCGGCGTGGAACTGGACTGTAGCATGGATTGTATAGGAGGTGTAAAGGCGCGTTGTTCCATGTGCGTAGCATTTCTGGATATGTCTCTAGAAGTTTCTGCCGCCAGGTGGGTTGACGGATTTTGCCTTTTTGCACTTCTGGAGGAAGGTCTTCGTGTTGAAATTGGGTAGCAAAGGTAGGAATCTGACCCGTGACTCTCTATATCTCTGCATTATAATCAGCCAAGATAATATAATAAGGCCGGTATTGGAGTTCAGATGAGAGGATGAGGCGTCTCGATGACAGGTTCTTGAAGTAAGCCGATTGTAGCACAGTTTCCTCTATGACCCTCATGGCCTGATTTTGCACTACTGTGCGCTCTTCGTGCGAACTCCCGATTTCCTCCACTTGACGTAGCCATGGAGGCCGTGGTGCCTCAAATGTGTCCTGAGCTTCTTCTGTTTGTTGGCCTCCTGGGAATGGTTGTGGATCGTATTCTTCGTCAAACGTTTGTTCCACAGGAATTTGCACTACTTCTTTGTTAGTGGGAGCCTCTGGAGGGGAAGGTGGTCTCTCATATTGTAGTAGACGTGTTTGCAATTCGGTGACCTGTTTCTGGAGATCTTTTATGGCCTCTGAGTCTGTGAGAAGTGAAGCCGCGGAGGGGGTGGTTGGAGAGGCTGCTGTTGGTCCTTTTTGGTGTTTCTGCTTCAATTGTCCCAGTTCCTCCGATAGCTGATCATGTGCTTCAAGCAGCATGGCATAGTCTTCCAATATGCTCTTGATATTATCGGGGGTCACTGCTTGAAACTTTGATGGGCTGATGGGTGCCCCCGGTGTGCTCTCAATAGCTGCTTCCAGGTTCTCTTGATTTTGTACTTGTAGGCGTCGATTCTCTTCCTGAGCGGCCGCAAGATGGCGTTTGAGTAGAGCCATATTTCACTGAAGCTTTGAGTTGCGTTCCAGCTATGTCCGTAGGTGACCTTCTACCGCCTGTATCGCTTCCTGATCTGTGTTCTGTAACTGTACCTCCAATATGCCATGAGCTTCTTGGAGAGTTTGGAACTGTGTGTGGAGGCGAGCATTTTCCTCCTCTAGTGCCGCGAGGCGGTGCTGTAGTGTCTCTGAGTGCTCGTGCAGGCGTTCATTCTGTTGCTGGAGCTGAATGTAATCTATCCTTAAGTTTGATATACAAGCTAGCATGGTGTCCAATGCATTTCCTATAGATGAGTGGGTGGTGTTTACAACGGAAGATGCATGGGAAGGGAATTGGGGAAGGGGAAGAGTGAATGATGTGTCTATTGAAGTTGTGTGTGTGAGTGAAATTGGTGGAGGGGGAATGGGAGAAGGTGGAATCGTGGGGGGAGGTGCCGTGGGTGGTGAAATGTCCATACCTTCAGGAGTGGGTGCGAGTGTGGGGTCTGCCATATACATTGGAATGGTAGGTGGTGTGTGTGTGGAAGTGGTGAATAGATGAGAAGTGGGGTGGGGAGCTGAAAAGAAAGGAAATGGTTGAGACTTGGGTTGAAAAGTTCTAGCAAGGAGGTCATGGAGGGATTGTAGAAATGGAGAGATGGAGGTCGGGGGTTGAGGTCGTAGATTTGAGGAGGGCATGAAGGGTTGCGTGGTAGCAGGGAAACCCATGAATGTGGATCTAGGATCAGGATGACCTATGGCTGAGGGCATGGGGGATGGTTGCCCTAGGGCAGGCTCTATGAGTGGTTCGGTGGATTGTGTAGTGATGGGGGTTGCTTCAAAGATTGGGTTATCAGAGGTAGAGAATAGGTTGGAACTAGAGATGGGAGTACGGAAGATGAAGGTTGGTTCGGTGGGTTGAGTGGTCGAGGTGATTTCCACTGTTTCTGCTCTAGGAGGCGATGGTGGGGGTGTGGGTGGTTGTGGCTCGGTGGACTCCTCATGGGTGGCTGGGTGCTCTTGGCTAGCCGTTTCGGTTGCTTGGGAGGTTGTCCTGATAGGTTCAGATGTAATAGTTGGCTCTTCGGCAGTTGTAATGGGAATCTGGATATTCTTACCTGAGCGTGGTCGTGTCTGGAACCTTCGTGGATCATATTGAACTGGAGACCTCCGAATGGCAGTGCGCACTACTTCCACTACCCCATATGTTTCTGCCATCAATAAGAGACCTTCCCTATATTCTGAGTCAACTCCTGCTTCTTCCAACAACTGAGTCATGAGTACTCTGCTGCTCTGTTCGGTGAGCAGTTGTTGCGATCGCACTCTTTCCATAATTTGATACAGCCTTCAGAGTTCTGCTGTATAGGCTGGGGCTTCAGTGGTCTCCTCTTCATACGCTCCTTCTTCTTCTAGGTGTCCTTGTTGTTGACCTTGCTGAGCGTCACTCCAATGTACATGTCGGCCATCTGTAGATTTTCTTCTTCTTCGTGACGATGTGCCTTGTTCTTCTGCATCTGAATAAAACTCTACATCAGAGAATTGTGTACTTTGTAAGAATGCTTCGAAGTTCTGGGGATCCATTCCTTCAACATCTCCAGTTGCAGCAAATTCAAATTCAGGTGGAGTAGGAGGAGCTGATGGGGTAGCTTGTGTCGTAGTTTCACATCCCGACCTGGGTTTCCTAATGGTAAAGGGAGGTACAGTGGTCTCCCTTCGTGGCGATACCTCAGGAGTAGTCAGAACTTCCCTTGTTTGGGCACAAGGGATCGCACCCCTCATGCGCTTGGATTGATGTGTGGACATCTTGAGCTTCTTAAACATTTGTAATTGTGCCCAAGTTAAGGCACGTTCAATGGGAACATCGTATGCTAGGCACCGGTAAATAATGCGTGTGATTGCACAACAACCGTTCACCACTAATTTCCTAGAAGACCTTTTATTTGCTTCATACAATTGATCTATAATCCATACCGGTAGCTTAATTGGTAACGCACCTACTTCCGCTAAGTAGAGAGCGAACCAGATTCTCTTGTGTGGTTGTGTGAAGCGGTCTTGGCCGGGGAAAGCAAAATGTTGCATGCACATATGGAGAGGGATGGACACGTTTGGTGTGAGTGCTGCCATGTCTTTAAGCTTCAATAGTTTCCTATCCTTCATGTTAGTAGGAACGAGAGCATCCTTTTCGGAGGGTACATGTGTGCCGTGCATATTCAAAGCATCGCTCACCAACTCCACAGTAAGTTCAAACCTCTTCAACTCGTTGTTGCCCAGCAAGGAGGGAAGAACAAATGATCCCGGTTTGTCCTTTTCTTCATTAGCTTGTAATGTGGAGACCAAATAGTAACATCGGAGGAGATCTGGTTTAGGTAGTGGGGCTTCAAAGTATTCTGCTAGCCCTACTCGTTGCCATATGGTCTGGAGATCCTCGGTGTTCTGTAAAGTCTCGAACTCCTTGGAGAAGAATTGGAATCGAACCCACGATCTGTCATACTCGCACTTAGACTCCCATATATACTTGGCCTCTCCTAATGGACCTGGCATGCCATTGAACCAATGAGAAATTGCATGGACTCTTTCTGTGATCCCTGTGGGTGGATCCGGCACCAGGATTTGCTGAAGGTGTTGCAGCTCCACTGGTCGTTCAGTTGGTGGCACATCCACAGGTAGACTATCCACATCAATTCCTGCAGTAAGTATTCCTACTTGTGAGCTCGGACCTGTCGCTTCTGCCATGTCACTTCTTGCCTTCTGATTCTGTGAGAATATAGGAACATATGTTAATATTGTAAGGGACAAGTTAAAATCGTTTTTTTTTTTTTTTTTTGTCCCCATTACAACAGTATCATGAGGTTCGGGAGAGATTAGTAGGTTAACAAGTGCTCGGTGCTCGTGTGTGTAGTTAGGAATTGGTTGGTCCTAAGAGTTACGTGGAATGATGTGAAGTGAGAGTGCAACGGTTAGTAGGTGGTCGTGTATTTACAATTGGGGTCCGGGGGTTTGTTACAAGTCTTGGGCTGCCAAATGCAGTGGATGGGTTTTGCTCTTGATTCCGTAGAGACTCTCGAGAGCTTGATAGGTTTGTCAGCTTGAACATGAGGCCTTTTAGGGACCCATTTACAAGTGATTCTGTTCGTGATCATGGGCCTTAGTGTGTTCGTGAGTGTTGAAAACGAGTGGATGCCGGCTGTGCGAGTGAATGGATCGTGCTGTGTAGGGTGTGTTCCTGGTGTAGCTATTTGAGTCCGCAAACAAGCCTTAGGCACCCAAATTTGTCTTGAATGTGAGCTAGCCTTCATCGACTGCTTGGGCACCCAAATAGATTTCACGTTAGCAGAAGAATTTCTGAAAGACTGCTTATTAGTGTCGTGTTGTTGGTTACTAATAAGAGGCTTTGCCCGTGTGGTTGGCTTGAGTGCAACCGGGTGTTCGCCTTTCCGCACCCACACTTGGTTTACTTGCTGAGACATTTTGCTGTGCAGGTACTTTTGATTTCCGGCATAGGTAGCACTCTGCTTCTTCTGCCTTTGATCCACCTTTGGTTGCTGCCTCCTTCTGGCCTTTGGAAAAGAAGGGAGTTCCGTTGCATCCCTGACTCCTTTTTTGAGAATATCATTCCTCTGCAACACATAGTTTTGGACAAGAACAGCATGGTCAACTTCATGTGCACCCCTGGAGGGATCAGGAGTCTGTGCCTTTCCTAGTTCCTTGAGTGCTCCATTATCTAACTCTACTGTAATTCGACTATGATTGACCCATACCTGAAGAAGTCCACTTATTAGGTTTAAGTTGACTGCTTGGTCATAGATCCAGTCTTGACCCAAGATAAGAGGTTCAGTGAGATCCTTATCTTGACACACTAGTACTTTAACTGTCATTGCCTCATCATGAATGTAGAGGGGAAGTTCCACCTCGCCCATGCAAGGGGTTTCCACGCCTCCCAATCCTATGAGATATGCTTCCACAGGATTGACAGTTAACTGCAACTCTTGACAGTAAGACAACTTAACAGCACTAGTGGCTGCACCTGAGTCAATCAAGGCTCTTACGGTCCTTGCACTCTTTCCTTGTCCTATATCTAGGGTTATGAAAGGTCGTCGATCAATTATCCTATGCGAGCTTGTTCCTGCAACTTCACACATGGCCATAGGATATCCTTGATCTGCATAGTCATTCGTTCTAGGCTGATCTCTACCTTGCCTTCGTAATTTCATCCTTCTGATGCGTTCTAAAGCTTCTGCTTGAGCTTCTTCTCGAATTCGCTTTTCTTCCTCTTTGCGTTTCTTAGCAGTGTTAAGTCGGCTGAGCATTTCCTCCGTGAGGGGTTCCTGATACAACTTGACTCTGCAACCGCTAATATAGTTTGGGAGAACATCACCCTCTAACGTGGCTAGTTGTACTGCTCCACTCGTGGAAATCCTATTGATGATCATAGGTCCGTAGCCTCTCTTTTCTAGCTTCCTCGCGTGTTGTTTCAGTGTATAGACTAAAACTAGATCTCCTGCTTTCAAACCCTTATCCTTCACATGGGCATCAAAGTATGCCTTCTGTCTCTTCTTGGCTGCATATATTCCTGCAGCGGCTCTCAGTCTTGTTTCCCCTAATCGTTCAAGGTCAAAGATCCTAGAGGAGAGCTCATGACCTGTCCATTCGTGCTCTTGTGCTACTCTCAATGTAGGAATCAAGAACTCCAAGGGTAGCACAGCGTTTTGGCCAAATACCATCTGAAAGGGGGTGGCTTGGAGGACCGTTTTGTAGGCAACTCGGTATGCCCAAACAGCATGGTGTAGCTGTTTGTCCCAATCAGAGCGTTTAGTGTTCACTAATTTCGTCAGTACATTGCATAAGATCTTATTAGTGCTCTCAGCTTGTCCATTAGCTTGAGGGTGATAGGGGGCAGACTTCTTGTGTATTACCAAGAATTCTTGGAGTAGATTTTCAATCACTTCGTTCAAGAAATGAGTGCCTCTATCACTTACAAGCTCTATAGGTAGCTCATATCTTGTGAACACATTCTCAAACAAGAATTTAGCAGTTGTTTGAGCATCGTTCTTTGTCGTAGCCTTTACCTCCACCCACTTGGTGAGATAATCTGTTGCAACAATGATGTATTCCGCATGAGAACCCTTGGCTGGGGGATTAATAGGACCTACGAAGTCTATTCCCCATTTAGAGAATGCACGTCCACCCATCATAGGTTTCAGTGGCATCTCATCTTTACGTATAGGATATTGAGTTCTCTGACAGACATCACACCGTTTCACATAGGTATGTGCATCCATGTGAAGGGTCGGCCACCAGAAGCCCGCAAATAGTATTGCCTTGATCACCCGATCCGGTCCAAAGTGTCCTCCTGCTACACCTTGGTGAGCAGTTTCTAAGATCTTAAGATATTCACTTTCATGGACGCACAGTCTCAGGTAACCGTCTTTACCACGCTTGTATAGATTATCACCAATGAGTGAGTAATCCAGGGCTTCTTGTTCTAAACTCCTTTTCCTAGCCAGAGTCATGTCTGGAGGGAATGTGTTTGTCCTCAGGAAGGATACTAGAGGTTCGCTCCAATCTGGCACAATGGATACTTGATAAAGAGTGGCGTGTTCCACTGGTGGTTTAGTGCAACAGATTGGGCATTCCTTGCACAACTTTTGGACATCCGCCTCCATAGTCGGCCAATGCACTCCGAGTCTCCTTAGCGTCTGTAAAGTTCGTTGCTTAGAGTAGTGTTGCTCTAACGCACCTACATGTGCTAATTGCAACCATTTAGCGTACTCATCCTCTTCTACGCAACAAGCCAAGATCCCTTGATCTGTGTGCTTGTACATACTTCCTGCCATGATGTGGTACTTTTGGGCTTTTACAACCTCTCTATTCCGTGTGTTTACCACTGGATGGTTAGGCCCGTACGTCAATACTGGCACCAATGGCTTAGCCCACTGCGGTACAACTTCCAAATTAAACAAGTAAGCATCAAGAAGATCATCCGATACTCCTTGTGGGGCTTCTCCCGATGTGAGCCTAGAGAGATGATCTGCTCTTAAATGAGTCCTCCCTTTCCTTACCACAACCTCGAAATCATATTCCATGAGCAAGAGAAACCATCTCACTAATCTTCCTGTATTGCATGGTTTGTTTACGAGGTATAGCAATGCCTAATGATCAGTAAAAAATTTAAACTTATTTGCGAGCAAATAGTGTCTAAATTTCTTAATTGCATATACCATGCCTAAACCTTCTCGCTTTGTAGTGGTGTAATTCCGTTCAGCTGCATTCAATTGTCTACTGGCATAGGCAATTGGAAGATCCATATTACCTTCACCAGTAGGTTGTGCAAGCACACATCCAATGGCATAATTGGATGCATCCACGTGAACATGGAATGGCTTATTCCAATCTGGTGTGGTCAAGATTGGTGCTGAACATAATCTTCGTTTAAGCTCCTGGAAGGAATTCTCACATTCATCCGTCCACTCAAAGTTAGTCAGAAGTCCGTACATGGGCTTTGCAATGAGAGCATACATGTGTATAAATCTTCGGTAATAACCACAATGCCCCATGAAAGCTTGTACTTCCTTGACATTCTTTGGCCTAGGTAGCTCTGCTATGGCTCTCACTTTCTCTTCGTCAGTAGATATGCCATTCTTTGACACTATGTGCCCTAAAATCTTGCCTTGCCTGACCATGAAAACACATTTTTCTGGGTTCAAGCAGACTTGATATTCTCTACATTTGTCAAAGATTTGCCTGAGTTCAGGAATATGAGTGTGTCTAATGTTGGAATGAGCACAAAGATCATCCACATAGACTTCTAAACTCTTCCTCAAGAACTCCTTAAATACATGGCACATCAGCCTCTGGAAGGTAGCTGGTGCATTGGTAAGCCCAAATGGCATTACTCTAAAGGCAAAAATGCCCCATTCTGTGGCAAAGGCTGTCTTATGCTGATCCTCTGGAGCTATGGCTACTTGATTGTAACCCGAAAATCCATCAAGGAAGTTGTACACTTCCTTGCCTGCCACTCTTTCTAAGAGGTGTTCTGTGATGGGAAGCGGATAGTTATCCCGAATCGTGGCCGCATTAACCTTCTTCAAGTTAATGCACACACGTAGTTTGCCATTCTTCTTGGGCACCACTACGATGGGGGATACCCACTCAGTGTGCTCAATTTCATAGATAAATCCAGCTTCGACCAGTCTACCTATCTCTTCTTTGATCTTAGCAGCGTAATTATCGTTATACGTGTAGGGCTTTTGCTTCGAGGGTTTGGCATCTGAAGTCATGGGAATGGTGTGTGAGCATATGTCAGGGTCGACACCTTTCAAATCCTTGTAACTCCAAGCGAATACATCTCTGTATTCTCTTAGCAAGGCAATTAACGCATGCTCTTCTTCCTCTGTTAGGTCATGGCCTATGTACGTGCATCTCTCCTCTCCTTCTTCTAGGGCCACTACTATTTTCTTCGTGGTTTCTTTGTTATCATAGGCCTCTCCTGATTGTGCCTCTCGTTTCGGCATTCTGATCATGACTCTCCTATCATCTATCTCATATTTCTTAAAATTTTCTGGGACCTCAAACAAAGATTCTTCCTCTTCTGGTGAGGCTTCTCTCTTCTTTCGTTTCTTTCCGTCTTCCTTCTGGGTCACATGTGTTGCTAATCTTACATCATTTGTAAGCTCTCCATGCCTCTGGGGTTGAAATTCTACTTCATGGAAGTATTCCTCATCTGATGCAAATGGTGGGTCCATAATGATTGACTCTAGATCGGAGTCACTTGCATCCTCAAATGCATCAGGGCTAGGTTTGCATTCTTCTAGAACTGCCTCTCCCATGATTGGCTCTTTGGAGAAGACTGAAATGTCATAGCCATCCTCATCACAGTGAGGGGTCCATTGTTCTTCATTGATGGCTACGTCCATGGTTGCCAAAATTTCTGCCCAGCCATGGGGTTCAAATTCCTCGTCAGGGAAGACTACAGGTGCATAGGCTGGGTCTTGAATGGGTCTATGAGTTTCGTTTGCACCTGTTTCTCTGGCTTTCTCTCTCTTCTCTTCTTCTACTGCTACCTTGCACATCCATAAGTGAGTGTCTTCATGCATCCATGAGGATCCAGACCCTATGGAATGCACCGATTCTGTATCATCTTTGGCTCTATGGATGGGATTCCATTGGATGGGAGGGATGTCTCTATGAGAATAATCCTTGAGATTGACTTTGGTTGTAACACCTAAGTGTTGCAAATACAAGGAATTAGTTCCCCAATCTTGTACCACTTGCAACTGTCGCAGGAATGGTCTTCCCAAAATCATCTCATAGGCATGATTTTTGCTGAAGTCACATATGGCAAACGTATGCTCAAACTCGACACCACAAGTGGTGAGAGTTATTCCTTCTAGCAATCCTAAGGGTCTCTCAATATGACCATCGGCCATCTGCAATTTCATTCTCGTTGGCCTGAGTGCTGGCTTGCCCCAACGCTTCCATAGGGAAGTGGTAGCAATTGCAACTCCTGCGCCTGAGTCCAAAATTGCCTTGGTGGTGTACTCCTGGTAGGTGATGGGAAGATAGGTATTCCCTTCTTCGCCTTCACACATATCTCCTATCTTATCCAAGGGAATTTCTGTCACCGTCCTATGGGATCCTACCTGGGAACGAGGTTTGGCTATTTCTGGTACTTGTTTGGCGACATGTTTCCATAATTCAGGTCTAACCTTGAGTAGCTCTTCTAACTTGAGATTGCACTGCACATTAGTGTTCTTCACTACCTCTGTGTTCCTAGGTATGACTGAATCTTCGTTTCTCACCATGACTGTAGGTGCTCTCATACAGGTGGACTTTGCTTCCCATGGGCCTGTGAAGTGGGGTAGCTCTTGTATGGAATTAGACTCAAAGTCCAATCTCTCGTGAGACTGAGTACTCTCATGTTCCCCGTAAATAGATGGGATGTCTTGTGGGAATTGGTCGTGTGCATCATCCACAAGTTCAAAGGGAGGGGCGACTTCACTTTCGTTATCCCATTTGTCTTCTTGAATCTCTCGTAGGAAGTCTGGTGCAAACCGATTCATAGAAGAAGAAGTGTCTAGCTCCGTAGAATTAGGCACATAAGCAACCTCGGAAGGAGGGCTTATTCTATCGTTGGCTCTCTCCTCGTTCTCATAGATGGCTGGAGCACAAGCTTCCTGGGGAGGATTACTTATTTTATTACTTTTCCGAACAGGCTCATACGCTCCCTGAGAAGGAATGTAGGCAACCTGTGGAGGTACGTAAGCTTTCGAGGGAGGCTCATCTGCCTTTTGGGGGGGAAGATAAGCTTCTTGAGGAGGCACATGGGCTTCCTGAAGAGGCTTGCTTATCCGTTCTCTTGCCCTTTCCTTTCTTTGAGGGGCAGGTTCCTTTTCTGATTGTGCAATCAGCCTCTCTATTCTTTCTAAGGAGGGGAAGTTGTCTGGTTTAGTGGAATTGGCCACATAAACTTCCGATGGGGGATGGGTCATGTTTTTGCTTGCTTTATCTCTTTCTTGATTTTTTTCTTCCTTGGCAGATCTTGCAATTATTCCCTCTAACTTCTCTAGGAGTCCATCCAAGTGTAATTGCGTCTTGGTTGAGCCCGAGTAATTGAAAAGGCGACTGGCTTCAAACATAGTCTGAGCCAATGCGACCATTTTCACGCACAGCTTGGTTCTTTCTATCTCTAGGTCAGCTCTAGGATAGCACTTGTCATGATCCGTGACGTTTGGCCCTTCTTGGATTCTGGCCTTATATGCTTTAAGCATCATGTCTATGTCTTCAGGAGTGGGATCAGCTAATACTGATCCTGCTTGGGGTGGTGGGTGGGTTACGTGGGGTGTCTTAGAGGGTGGAGGGATGGAGGGTGATGGGGATGGTAGCGGTGGGAATGTGTGAGAGTGCAGTTGAGATGTGATCTCTATGATTTTAGCCTTGGTTTCTCGTAGACTTTCCTCAAGTTCACTCATCTTCTTTGCCCATTGCCTTTTCATGCGTTCGCGGCTATCTCTCCAAGCTCTTGTTCTCTTTTTATTTTGGCTCTCAGTATCGCTAGCGTCTGGGCTCTTTTCCTTGCTTACCCCTTGGTTCTGCTGCACCGCTTGAGCTCTAATGACTGCCTGTACGGGTGCAGTGGAAGTGACACTTCCGCTGGAATCTACCACTAACCCAATAACATTGATAGGCGTGATTTTTGGCATATTATTGGGGTTCTTTGGGCAATCTCGTAAGAGATGCTCTTTTCCACAATCTTGGCAGAAGCCTTGGATCGTCACTGACTGGTTTTGTGTAGGTGGAGGTAAGGGGCAATCACAAATGAGGTGATCTCCTTGGCATCTGTAGCACGGTCCTCTTGGGAATGGAGGTCTTACCTGCCTAGGTTGAGGCCTAGGGTTGGGGTTTGCATACATGACGTTTGTATAATCTGACTCCCAACTAGGTTCATTTGGCTCTTCGCTGTAATAGGACTCACCATGTTCTGGAGACTGCATGTAGTACGCCTGGGGACTATCAACATGTGTAGAATCAAAGCTATGGTCACTCGGGTCACTTTCAGAAAGCAAGGGTGTTACAGGGACTATAGCTCTATTCAGGTTTTCTTCTTCAACAACATACTTTACCGGAATCACATTAGCTGGGGCTGGGGGTTGTTGTGCTAGCACCGGTTGAGGCCTTTGTTGGTTTTGATATTGTGGTTGATAATGTTGTTGTGGCCTGCCATATGGCTGTGGAGGGTACTGGTTCTGGTATCTTCCCTGTTGAGGGTATGGCTGAGGGTAGGGTTGCCTAACCGCCTGCTTGTTGTATGGGCAATCTTGCACAGTGTGATTGGTGTACTTCCGTTCTATGGTGCAGTACTGGCTACTAGGATTAACTTGGGGTTGAGCCATAATGGGACAGACGTTCGCCATGTGGTCGCCACCACAAGTATAGCATCTTTTCACAGGGGCAAACCTTGGGATTTGTTTGCTAGTTACACCTAATTTCTGAGCTACTTTCTCTGCAAGTTCCTCAATTGATGTGGATTGCGTGGAAGAGAGGTTAGAGGCACTATCCACGTCTTTGTATATCTTGGAAAGCTCTAACTCCTCCCCTAGGTTGTCCTCAATGTCAATACACATGCGTACACACTCCTCTATGGTCCTAGGGTCCTTCAAGTACACATAAGATCTCAATTTAGTACTTAGCAATCCATCCAGGAATAAAGCCACTTGTTTAGCTGGTGTGGGTAGCTCCGAGACACGGCATCTTTCTAAGTATTGCCTAAATCTTCTTCCTGCAAGTCTCACGGTTTCTTGAGGGGTTTGCTTGAAGCTGTGAATCAGCGAGGAGGTATTATGCCTTATGCCACTCTTAGAGAATTCAATAATGAAAGCTTCTAGGAGTTGGTCAATGCTCCTGAACTGCCTCTCATTTAGTGGCTGAAACCATGTCAGGGCAGTGTTCCTAAGGGTCAGACCAAAGGCATTGTACTGTGTGAATAGATCCTCCACTTGTTCAGCTCTCAGGACTTGCCTAAACTCAGCCACATGATCGTATGGATCTCCAGTGCCATCGAAGTAGTTCTTCATGGACTTGACTAGCTGAGTCGGTCTCAAGGTTCTTGTGTGCTCTCTAGGTCGTGGTAGAGGGAACTCATCCGCGTTTCTTTGATTCCTGTGAGCTCTAAGTATCTCAGGTTCTACTCTATTTGTTTCCGTCCTCGTTCTCTCTCTTCCCACTGGGTTGGCAAAGCTTACTTCTGGTCTATCTCTACTTCTGTCTCTTTGCATTCCATGAGCTTGGGATGTTCCAGCTCCAGGGTGACCATAGGATACATTCGATTTTGGTTGGGGGAAAACAAATTCACCTTTCCAAGTGTAAGCATGCCTATCATTTTGTGTCACCACAAAGATCCTCTCCGAAGTGTGATCTAGGTAGGTCACTCTACCTGGGCTATCAGGATCCTTAAACTCATAGATCATGATTGTTCCTATATCAGTTGGTTGATCAGGTTTATACCTCCAAAAGGCTTCGTCAGTTTCTCGATTGAGAAGCAAATCTATGCACTTGTTGTCTTGGGGAACCCAATCAGGTGTGATAATCCTAGTGAGAACAGATTTGCCTCGGGGTGTTCTAGGTTCTATTCCCATGTTTCCTTGTTCCAAGTCACCTAAGTCCGCTTCTGAGATTACATTTCCAAATTCATCTGTCCTATCTGGGTGACTAGTGACTACGTATATGGTTCCTTCTTTGTCCAGGTATGCACCGTTTTCAAACTTGACAGCTGGGTGCTCTAGTCCTATGGATTGGTCAGGGTTTTTAATCTGGACCACGGATCTTCCTAGGCCGTCCTCATAGATGCTAGCACCTAATCGGTTGGTCCTAAGGTATTCCAACTGTGTTTTGTAAGGGCCTTCTACCCTGTGCAAGTAAGGCACTCCTGAACTTCCTGTAGGTCTATCCATACCTTGAGACATCTCTGACTCACTGGTCTCAGAGCTAGGGTAGTACGAGTGGTGGCTCAACTGCTGGGCCCAAGAACTAGCAGTGTGGTTAACACTAGCCTCTGAAGATCTAAGGCTTTGTCTCTCCCTTACTAGATGTCGTCCTGATCTAAGGTTCATATGCCTATCTAAGTAGCCCAATTCTTTGCCCAGAGTACAACCTCGTTGCTGGTTACTTTATATTAGTCGCTTGGTTCTTTTTAGTTATTTTATCGTGTTTAAGGTCTTTTCTGATATCACGTCGTCAGGAATATTTGAATGTTGTTTCGCACTTACAGTTGATCGTTCCACGTTAAGTTCTTTCCCTTTAAAATTCTCGACAATACAAGGATTATGCCCTTAGCTTGAGCTTGAAAGTTTAGGTATGCTTCAACTTGATAGTTGCCTATCGTCGTCCTGACTTACTCCTACTTCTAATCGTTCTTAGCCTAAGCTAGGAATTGACAAAGAGGAGTTGAGAGTATTCCGACCTTTCTTGCTGAACCTTGCTCTTTAGTGCTCGAGAAGTTGATTCTCAAGCTTGCGCAAAACCCTTGCTTGGACGCTCTCAATTGCTTCTCAATAGACCTGCATCAGTCCCAAGATTAGCTCCAAGTTGACCTTTCAATTGACAGACAATTTATTTCAGACACTTTTTTAATGACCCTTGTTCCCCCTTTTGTATTGCTAGAAATTTCCTCTAGAGCTCCCTTGGTGTTCCTACCCCTCAGTGTGTCAACTTCCAAATATCCTATCTGAAAATCAACGCATTATTCTTATAAAAAACAGTTGAGGGCGTGTAGTA
This sequence comes from Ceratopteris richardii, assembly GCA_020310875.1. Taxonomy (NCBI): domain Eukaryota; kingdom Viridiplantae; phylum Streptophyta; class Polypodiopsida; order Polypodiales; family Pteridaceae; genus Ceratopteris; species Ceratopteris richardii. The sequence continues at coordinate 21,351,133 of CM035411.1, forward strand.
TATGCCACGAGCTTTCCAAGAAGCCCTAGAGCTCAAAAAATGGATTTCGTATGAAAAAGTTATGACCGTTCAGGGTTTAGGGGGTTAACTAGACAAACAGAACCTTTTAGGGGTTTTGATGCATTTTTCTAAGGCCTTTGTAAGTGTATGAGTATTTGAGAGTGCAAATATGCCCAAAATTTAACCTAAATTTCCAAAAATTTACCCCTTAATTTTTGCCGAAAATGTCTGTCTGTCGCGATAGACGGTGTCTGTCGCGATAGACACAAACTATCGTGGGGGCTGTCTATCGCGATAGACGGTGTCTGTCGCGATAGACGCTGTCTATCGTGGAATTTTGGTCTGTCGCGATAGACGGTGTCTGTCGCGATAGACGTTGTCTGTCGTCTGTCGTGGTTTGGTTTGTCGCGATAGACGGTGTCTGTCGCGATAGACGCTGTCTGTCGTGGAATTTTGGTCTGTCGCGATAGATGGTGTCTGTCGCGATAGACGCTGTCTGTCGTCTGTCATGATTTGGTCTGTCGCGATAGACGGTGTCTGTCACGATAGACGCTGTCTGTCGTGGAATTTTGGTCTGTCGCGATAGACGGTGTCTGTCGCGATAGACGGGGTCTATCGTGGATTTCTGTCTGTCGCGATAGACGGTGTCTGTCGCGATAGACGCTGTCTGTCGTCTGTTGTGATTTGGTCTGTCGCGATAGACGGTGTCTGTCGCGATAGACGGTGTCTGTCGCGATAGACGCTGTCTGTCGTCGAATTTTGGTTTGTCGCGATAGACGGTGTCTGTCGCGATAGACGGGGTCTATCGTGGGTCTCTGTCTGTCGCGATAGATGGTGTCTGTCGCGATAGACAGTGTCTGTCGCGATAGACGGTGTCTGTCGCGATAGACTGAAAAAACGCAAATTTTTGAAAAACTTCTAGTGATTTAGAGTGCCCTAATGGTGTAGGTTACCGTGACAAACATGCATTCACAAAATTTTAAGTTTTTCTGTCTGTCGCGACAGACAGAAGTCATCGTCCCGGGACCTGTGCAGAGTCTGTCGTACCTGCGCACACTGCTAGAGAAGGTGGTACAGCTAGTTCCTGCAACAAAAGCTCAAAAACACACCAAAAACAGATAGCATGCAAGCTCTCTCTCGCTCTCTCTCACAATGAAATGAGGGAAATGAGGTGGGGGGTGTAATATGACCAAAAAACTGAAATTTTTTGTGGAGATGGAGATGGAGGTGGGAGATGGTGGAGATGGTGATGGTGATGATGGTGATGCGAAAGTAAGGAAAATGAAGAAAAATTAAGAGAAAGAAGGATATTACCTATAACTCCAATGTCTCAACTCGACGTCTTACCATCACACGCTCGTCCTCGAAGCTCTCTCCCCAGCAACGGCGCCAAAATTTGGTGTCACTCTAGCACAATGGTGAGTACCAACGTGAGGAGATACACCTCATAAATGTCAATCCGTGGAGACGTGAGGACTAGTATGAAGACTATGAGCACGTGAAGGCACAAGTGCGTGAGTGAGAAGCACACAAGCATGCACACACATACACACACACGCGCACACAAGGCAAGAACAAGGAGAGGAACAATGGAGTTCTTTGCATTAATCAAAAGGTCTCTTACATAAGCTCAATTCACAAAACAATCTAAAACTCAAAAATGAGCTCTCTAGCTCTTTTTATAGTTTTCTAACTAGCTTTGGTCTTGTCCAGACCTAGTGTCCGGCCTAGTTAAAAATTAGGTTCTAGAGTCTATTTGAGGGCTCAAACAGAGTTTAAAAATTATGAAAATTGATATGTCACTAGTTCTAATACTCCTCAAGCTCGAGGACTCCTTGGCTTGCACAAAATGGAGTCTATTCTACCAAAAACGGGATTTACAATGTTTGTGTAGTGATTAAAATCACTTGAGTTGTAAATAGTCCATGGAAAAAATGATTTGGCCTTGTTGCCGTATTGTGCATGACTCCTCTGTTGCTTTGTATGCCAACAAGGAGCTAATACCTGAAACTTCACACATAGCCATGTGATATTCTTGATCTGCATCGACATCTGGCCTAGGTTGCTCTCTACCTTGTCTTCTTAGTTTCATTCTTCGTATGCGCTCTAAAGCTTCTGCTTGAGCTTCTTCTCGAATTCGCTTTTCTTCTTCCTTACGTTTCTTAGCAGTATTGAGTCGACTTAGCATTTCCTCTGTGAGAGGTTCTTGATACAACTTGACCCCGCCTTGGAAGAACATCGCCTTCTAGTGTGGCTAGTTGCACTGCTCCACTTGTTGAGATTCTATTAATGATCATGGGTCCGTAGCCTCTTTTCTCCAGTTTCCTCGCATGTTGTTTCAAAGTGTAGACTAATACTAGGTCGCCTACCTTCAATCCTTTATCCTTAACATGGGCATCAAAGTATGCCTTCTGTCGTTTCTTAGCTGCATATATCCCTGCAGCTGCTCTCAGTCTTGTTTCTCCTAATTGTTCAAGGTCAAAAAGTCTAGAGGAAAGTTCATGACCCGTCCATTCGTGCTCTTGCGCTACTTTCAGTGTAGGTATTAAGAAGTCCAACGGTAGCACAGCGTTTTGGCCAAATACCATCTGAAAGGGTGTGGCTTGGAGTACCGTTTTATAGGCAACTCGGTATGCCCAAACAGCATGGTGTAGCTGTTTGTCCCAATCAGAGCGTTTATTGTTCACTAATTTTGTCAGTACATTGCATAAGATCTTATTGGTGCTCTCAGCCTGGCCATTTGCTTGAGGGTGATAGGGGGCAGACTTCTTATGAACTACCAAGAATTCTTGGAGCAAATTTTCAATAATTTCATTCAAGAAGTGGGTGCCTCTATCACTGACTAGCTCTATAGGTAGCCCGTATCTTGTGAATACATTCTCAAACAAGAATTTAGCAGTTGTCTGAGCATCGTTCTTTGTCGTAGCTTTTACTTCCACCCACTTGGTGAGATAGTCCGTGGCCACAATGATATATTCAGCATGTGAACCCTTGGCTGGGGGATTAATAGGGCCTACAAAGTCTATTCCCCACTTAGAGAATGCACGTCCACCCATCATGGGTTTCAGTGGCATCTCATCTTTGCGTATAGGATACTGAGTTCTCTGACACACATCACACCTTTTCACATAGGTATGTGCATCCATATGAAGGGTCGGCCACCAGAAGCCAGCAAATAGTATTGCTTTGATCACCCGATCTGGTCCAAAGTGTCCTCCTGCTACACCTTGGTGAGCAGTTTCCAAGATCTTGAGATATTCACTTTCATGGACACATAGTCTCAGGTAACCATCCTTACCACGCTTGTATAGATTATCCCCAATGAGTGAGTATTCTTGGGCTTCTTGTTCTAGACTTCTTTTCCAAGCCAGAGTCATGTCTTGAGGGAAGGCTTTCGTACTCAGGAAGGATACTAATGGCTCACTCCAATCTGGCACTATGGATACTTGATAAAGAGTGGCATGTTCCACAAGTGGTTTAGTGCAGCAGATTGGGCATTCCTTGCACAACTTTTGGACATCAGCTTCCATAGTCGGCCAATGCACTCCGAGTCTCCTTAGTGTTTGTAGGGTTCGTTGCTTTGAGTGGTGTTGCTCTAATGCACCTACATGTGCTAGTTGCAACCATTTAGCGTACTCATCCTCTTCCACACAATAGGCCAAGATCCCTTGATCTGTGTGCTTGTACATACTTCCTGCCATGATGTGATACTTTTGGGCTTTTACTACCTCTCTATCCTGTGTGTTTATTACTAGATGGTTAGGCCCGTATGTCAATACTGGCACTAGTGGCTTAGCCCACTGTGGCACCACTTCCAAATTAAACAAGTAAGCATCACGAAGGTCATCTGACACTCCTTGTGGGGCTTCTCCAGATGTGAGCCTAGAGAGATGGTCTGCTCTCAAATGAGTCCTACCTTTTCTTACCACAACCTCAAAGTCGTATTCCATTAGTAAGAGAAACCATCTTACTAATCTACCTGTATTGCATGGCTTGTTCACAAGATATAGCAGTGTCTGATGGTCAGTAAAAAATTTAAACTTATTTGCAAGCAAATAATGTCTAAACTTTTTAACTGCATATACCATGCCTAATCCTTCTCGTTCGGTGGTTGTATAATTTCGTTCAGCTGCATTCAATTGTCTACTGGCATAGGCAATTGGGAGATCCATATTACCTTCACCAGTAGGTTGTGCGAGTACACATCCAATAGCGTAATTGGATGCATCCACATGAATATGGAATGGCTTGTTCCAATCTAATGTGGTCAAGATTGGTGCTGAACACAATCGTCTTTTGAGCTCATTGAAGGAGTTTTCACATTCATCAGTCCACTCAAAGTTAGTCAAAAGTCCATACATGGGCTTTGCAATGACAGCGTACATATGAATGAACGGTCAGTAGTAACCACAATGCCCCATGAAAGCTTGTACTTCCTTGACATTCTTTGGCCTAGGTAACTCTGCTATGGCTCTCACTTTCTCTTCATCAGTGGATATGCCATTCTTTGACACTATGTGTCCTAAAATCTTGCCTTGCCTGACCATAAAAACGCACTTCTCTGGGTTCAAGCAGACTTGATACTCCCTACATTTGTCAAAGATTTGTCTGAGTTCAGGAATATGGGTTTGTCTAATGTTGGAATGAGCACAAAGATCATCAACATAGACTTCTAAGTTCTTCCTCAGGAACTCTTTAAATACATGGCACATCAGCCTCTGGAAGGTAGCTGGTGCGTTGGTAAGCCCAAATGGCATTACCCGAAAGGCAAATATGCCCCACTCCGTGGCGAAAGCTGTCTTATGCTGATCTTCTGGAGCTATGGCTACTTGGTTGTAGCTCGAAAATCCATCGAGGAAGTTGTACACTTCCTTGCCTGCTACTCTTTCTAAGAGATGCTCTGTGATAGGAAGCGGATAGTTATCTCGAATTGTGGCTGCATTGACCTTCTTTAAGTTAATGCATACACGCAACTTTCCATTCTTCTTGGGCACCACTACGATGGGGGATACCCATTCAGTGTGCTCAATTTCATAGATAAATCCAGCTTCAACGAGTCTATCTATCTCCTCTTTGATCTTGGCAGCATAATTATCATTATATGTGTATGGCTTTTGCTTAGAGGGTTTGGCATCTGCGGTCATGGGGATGGTGTGTGAGCATATGTCAGGGTCCACTCCTTTTAAAATCCTTGTAACTCCAAGCGAATACATCTCTGTATTCTCTTAGCAAGGCTATTAGCTCTTGTTCTTCCTCTTCTGTTAGGTCATGGCCTATTTGCATCTCTCCTCCCCTTCTTCTATGGCTACCACTATTTTCTTGGTGGTTTCTTTGTTATCATAGGCCTCCCCTGATTGCGCCTCTCGTTTAGGCATTCTGATCATGACTCTCCTGTCATCTATCTCATATTTCTTAAAGTTTTCTAGGACCTCAAACAAAGATTCCTCCTCTTCTTGTGTGACTTCTTTCTTCTTCCTTTTCTTTGCTTCTTCCTTAGGGGTCACTTGTGTGGCTAGCCTTACATCATTTGTCAGCTCTCTGTGCCTCTGGGGTTGAAATTCTACTTCATAGAAGTATTCTTCATCTGATGCAAAAGGTGGGTCCATAATGATTGAATCTAGATCGGAGTCACTTGCATCCTCAAATGCATCAAGGCTAGGTTCACACTCTTCTAACACTACCTCTCCCATGACTAGCTCTATGGAGAAGACTGAAATGTCATAGCCGTCCTCATCACAGTGAGGTGTCCATTGTTCTTCATTGATGGCTACATCCATTGTTGCTAGGATTTTTGCCCAGCCGTGGGGTTCAAATTCTTCGTCAGGAAAGACTACAAGTGCATAGGCTGGGTCTTGACTTGATCTATGTGTTTCTTTTGCACCTATCTCTCTGGCTTCTTCTCTCTTCTCCTCCTCTACTGCTACTTTGCACATCCATAAGTGGGTGTCTTCATGCATCCATGAGGATCCTGATCCTATGGAATGCACCGATTCCGTATCATCTTTAGCTCTATGGATGGGATTCCATTGGATAGGAGGGACATCCCTATGAGAGTAATCTTTCAGATTCACTTTGTTCGTAACACCTAAGTGTTGCAGGTACAAAGAATTGGTTCCCCAATCCTGTACCACTTGCAACTGTCACATAAAGGGTCTTCCCAAAATCATCTCATAGGCATGATTCTTGCTGAAATCACAGATGGCAAATGTGTGCTCAAACTCTACACCACAGGTGGTGAGCGTTATTCCTTCTAACAAGCCTAGGGGTCTCTCTATGTGACCATCAGCCATTTGCAATTTCATCCTTGTGGGCCTGAGTGCTGGCTTGCCCCAACGCTTCCATAGGGAAGTGGTAGCAATTGCAACACCTGCGCGTGAGTCTAGAATGGCCTTGGTGGTGTATCCTTGATGGGTGATAGGAAGATATGTGTTTCCCTCTTCGCCCTCACTCATGTCTCCTATCTTGTCCAATGGTATTTCTGGCACTGTTCTCTGGGATCCTACCTGGGAACGAGGTTTGTTATCTCTGGTACTTGTTTGGCTACATGTTTCCATAGCTTTGGCCTTACTTTGAGTAGCTCTTCTAAGGTGAGGTTGCACTGTACTTTATTGTTTTTCACTACCTTTGTGTTCCTAGGTATGACCGAGTCTTCATTTCGTACCATGATTGTGGGTGCTCTCATGCAAGTAGACTTAGCTTCCCATGGGCCTGTGAAGTGGGGTAATTCTTGTAAAGAATTAGACTCAAAGTTTAGTCTTTCCTGAGAGTGGGTGCTCTCCTGCTCCTCATAAATGGATGGGATGTCTTGTGGGAATTGGTTGTGTGTATCATCCACCAGTTCAATGGGAGGGGGTACTTCACTTTCTTTAGCCCATTTGTCTTCTTGAATCTCTCGTAGGAATTCTGGTGTGAATCGATTCATAGAAGATGATGTGTCTGGCTCCGTAGAGTTAGGCACATAGGCTTCAGGCACATATGCTTCCTGGGCAGGAAGACCTGCTCTTTCACTTGCCTTGTCCTTATGTTGAGAGGCGGGTTCCTTTTCTGATTGTGCAATTAGCTTCTCTATTCTTTCTAACAATCCATCAAAGTGCAATTGTGTCTTTGCTAAACTAGAGATGTTAAAGAGGCGACTGGCTTCAAACATGGTCTGAGCCAATTCCACCATCTTAGCACAAATTTTGGTTCGTTCTAGCTCTAGTTCTGCTCTAGGGTAACACTTTTCATGATCAGTTACGTTTGGCCCTTCTTGGATTCTGGCCTGATATGCTTTAAGCATCATATTAAGGTCCTCGGGAGTGGGATCTGCTAGGACTGATCCTACTCTAGGGGGTGGTGGAATTAGGTGAGGCGGGTTGGAAGGTGGCGGGTCGGATGGAGTTGGGAATGGTGGAGGTGGGGTAGTGTGAGAGGGAGTTTGAGAGGTGAGTTCAGTTATCCTGGCCTTTGTTTCTCTGAGGCTTTCCTCGAGTTCACTCATCTTTTTTGCCCATTGTCTTTTCATTCTTTCACGATTATCTCTCCAAGCTCTAGTCCTTTTCTTTGTCATGCTCTCTGTTTCACTAACATCTGGGCTCTTTTCCTGGCCTACCCCTTGGTTTTGCTGCACTGCTTGAGCTCTAGTGACTACCTGTACGGGTGCAGTGGAAGTGACACTTCCTGTGGAATCTACCACTAACCCAATAACGTTAATACGAGTGATTTTTGGCATATTATTAGGATTCTTAGGGCAGTCTTGTAAGAGATGCTCCTTTCCACACTCCTGGCAATAGCCTTGAATTGTCACTGACTGGGGTTGTGTAGGTGGGGGCAAGGGAGAATCACGAATGAGATGATCTCCCTGACATCTGTAGCATGGTCCTCTTGGGAATGGGGGTCTTACTTGCCTAGGTTGAGGTCTAGGGTTGGGGTTTGCATACATGACGTTTGTGTAATCTGACTCCCAACTAGGTTCATTTGGCTCTTCACTATAGTTGGACTCACCATGTTCAGGAGACTGCATGTAGTAAGCCTGGGGACTATCAACATGTGTAGAATCAAAGCTATGGTCACTGGGGTCACTGTCTAAGAGCAATGGGATTACTGGCACTATGGCCCTATTCAGGTTTTCTTCTGCAGCTACATACTTTTCTTTGTCATGCTCTCTGTTTCACTAACATCTAGGCTCTTTTCCTGGCCTACCCCTTGGTTTTGCTGCACTGCTTGAGCTCTAGTGAGTACCTGTACGGGTACAGTGGAAGTGACACTTCCTGTGGAATCTACCACTAACCCAATAACGTTAATAGGAGTGATTTTTGGCATATTGCTGGGATTCTTTGGACAATCTCGTAAGAGATGCTCCTTTCCACATTCTTGGCAATAGCCCTGAATCGTCACTGATTGGGGTTGTGTAGGTGGAGGCATGGGGCAATCACGAATGAGGTGATCCCCCTGACATCTGTAGCATGGTCCTCTAGGGAATGGGGGTCTTACTTGTCTAGGTTGAGGTCTAGGGTTGGGGTTTGCATACATGATGTTTGTGTAATCTGACTCCCAACTAGGTTCATTTGGCTCTTCATTGTAATAGGATTCACCATGTTCCGGAGATTGCATGTAGTAGGCCTGGGGACTATCAACATGTGTAGAATCGAAGCTATGGTCACTGGGGTCACTGTCTAAAAGCAATGGGGTTACTGGCACTATGGCCCTATTCAGGTTTTCTTCTACAGCTGCATACTTTACCGGAATTACATCAGGTGGGGCAGGGGGTTGTGGTGCTAACACAGGCTGAGGCCTTTGTTGGTTTTGAAATTGTGGTTGGTAGGTTTGTTGGGGCCTAGCATACTGCTGCGGCGGGTACTGATTCTGGTATCGTCCTTGTTGAGGGTATGGTTGAGGGTAGGGTTGCCTAACAGCTTGCTTATTGTAGGGACAATCTTGCGCAGTGTGATTGGTGTACCTCCGTTCTATGGTGCAGTATTGGCTACTAGGATTTACTTGGGGTTGAGTCATAATGGGACATACATTCGCCATGTGGTCGCCACCACAAGTATAGCATCTTTTCACAGGGGCAAACCTTGGGATCTGTTTGCTAGTGACACCTAATTTCTGAGCTACTTTCTCTGCAAGTTCCTCAATTGATGTGGATTGCGTGGAAGAGCGGCTAGAGGCACTATCTGAATCTTTGTATATCTTGGAAAGCTCTAACTCCTCCCTTAGATTATCCTCGATGTCAATGCACATGCGTACACACTCTTCTATAGTCCTAGGGTCCTTCAGATACACATATGACCTCAATTTGGTACTTAGCAATCCATCCAAGAATAAAGCCACTTGCTTAGCTGGCGTGGGTAGCTCAAAGACAGGGCATCTCTCCAAGTATTGCCTAAATCTTCTTCCAGCAAGTCTCACCGTCTCTTGAGGGGTTTGCTTGAAGCTGTTAATCAGCGAGGAAGTGTTATGTCTTATGCCACTTTTAGAGAATTCGATAATGAATGCCTCTAGAAGTTGGTCTATGCTCCTGAACTGCCTCTCGTTTAGTGGCTGAAACCATGTCAGGGTAGTGTTCCTAAGGGTTAGACCAAAGGCATTGTACTGCGTGAACAGGTCTTCAACTTGTTCAGCTCTCAAGACTTGCCTAAACTCCGCCACATGATCGTATGGATCTCCAGTGCCATCAAAGTAGTTCTTCATGGACTTAACTAGCTGAGTCGGTCTCAAAATCCTTGTGTGCTCTCTAGGTCGTGGTATAGGGAACTCATCCGCATTTCTTTGGTTCCTGGGAGCTCTAAGTACCTCAGGTTCTACTCTATTTGTTTCCGTCCTCGTTCGTTCTCTGCCCCCTAGGTTGGCAAAGCTTACTTCTGGCATATCTCTACTTCTGTCTCGTTGAGTTCCATGAGCTTGGGATGTTCCAGCTCCAGGGTGACCATAGGACACGTTCGATCTTGGTTGGGAGAAGACGAATTCACCCTTCCAAGTGTAAGCATGTCTATCATGTTTTGTAACCACAAAGATCCTCTCTGAAGCGTGATCTAGGTACGTCACTCTGCCTGGGCTATCTGGATCTTTAAACTCATAGATCATGATTGTTCCTATATCAATTGGCTGATCAGATTTATACCTCCAAAAGGCTTTGTCAGTATCTCGGTTCAGAAGCAGATCTATACTCTTGTTATCTTGAGGAATCCACTCTGGTGTGATAATCCTAGTGAGAACTGATTCGCCTCGGGGGGTTTTAGGTTCTACACCCATGTTTCCTTGCTCCAGGTCACCTATGTCCGCTTCTGAGATCACATTCCCAAATTCATCTGTCCTATCTGGGTGACTGGTGACTATATATATTGTCCCTTCCTTGTCTAGGTATGCTCCGTTTTCAAACTTGACAATTGGGTGCTCTAGTCCTATGGATTGGTCAGGGTTTTTAATCTGGACCACGGATCTTCCTAGACCGTCCTCATAGATGCTAGCACCTAATCGGTTGGTCCTAAGGTATTCCAGCTGCGTCTTGTAGGGGCCTTCCACTCGATATAGATATGGCACACTTGAACTTCCAGTAGGTCTGTCCATGCCTTGAGACATTTCTAATTCACTAGTCTCAAAGCTAGGGTAGTATGAGTGGTGGCTCAACTGCTGGGCCCAAGACCTAGCAGTGTGGTTGACACTAGCCTCTGAAGACCTAAGGCTTTGTCTATCTCTCCCTAGATGTCGCCTTGATCTAAGGTTCATATGCCTATTTCAGTAGCCCAATTTTTGCCCAAAGTACAACCTCGTTGCTGAGTTCTTTTGTATCACTTACTTGATTCCTTTTTTAGTTGATTATCGTGTTTATGTTCTTGTCTGATATCACGTCGTCAAGTATACTTGAGTGTATTTCTGCACTTGAAGTTGATTGTTCCACGTTAAGCTCTTTTCCTTTGAAGTTCTCGACCGTACAAGGATTATGTTGTTAGCTTGAACTTGAGTATTTAGGTAGTCTTCACTTGATAAATGCCTATCGCCACCCTAGCCTACTCCTATCACTAGTCGTTCTTAGCCTAAGCTAGGAATTGACAAAGGGAGTTGAGGATATTCCGACCTTTCTTGTTGATCCCTTGTTCTTTAGTGCTCGAGAACCTGATTCTCAAGCTTGCACAAAGCCCTTGCTTGGATGCTCTCAATTGCTCTCAATAGACCTGTATCAGTCCCAGGATTAGCTCAAGACTTAGATTCAAATGACACAATAGACCACTTTCATGCATATAACTCACAGACCAAATTATCCTTTGCCTTTGTGGAAAACAATCCCAAGGATCCCTCAGTTTTCCTACCTCGGGGTATGGTCCACTTCGAAATACCCTATCGTATTGGATTTTGTATGAGAACGTTATGCCAGTTCAGGGTTCTGGGACTAAAACAGGATTCAAACAGGCTAACAGATCATAGGATTTTTCTCAAAAACACATGTGTAGGGACCTCACAAATCACTAATGACTCTCTAATTATGCCCAAAATTCCCCCAAAGACTTGGAAATATTAACCCTAATTTTTTTGCCGAAAAGCCTGTCAATCGCGATCGACAGTTCTGTCAATCGCGATCGACAGGTCTGTCAATCGCGATTGATAGAGGTGTCCGTCGGGGCCTATCAGTCGCGATCAACACGTCAGTCGCGATTGACAGTGTCAATCGCGATCGACAGAGTCGGTCGTGAGTCCTGTCAATCGCGATCGATGGTGTCAATCGCGATCGACACTTTTTCCAGGTTTTTCGCTGTGAATTCAGTCGATCGGGGCTGTGTCCGTCGCGATGGACACGTGGCTACGTGAAAAAGTCAATCAATCGTTGAAATTTAGTCGGTCGCGATCGACGGTGTCAATCGCGATTGACAGAGGTGTCGGTCGTGGCTGTCGATCGCGATCGACGGTGTCAATCGCGATTGACAAGGTCCTATGTGGCAGTCAGTCGGTCGTGGGGTCTGTCGGTCGCGATCGACACATCTGTCGGTCGCGATTGACAGGGTCTGTCGATCATGGCTTTCGATCGCGATCGATGGTGTCGGTCGCGATTGACAGAGAAACACGGAATTTTTTAACTGTTTTTAGTGATTTAGAATGTGCTCATCATGTGGATTATGGTGGTGCACTTTGTTTTACCAAATGGGCGATTTTTCTGTCGATCGTGATCGACAGAGGCCGGCGACACAGAGAGTTTCGTGACGTTTCGTACCTGCGCGGAGTGCTGGGGATGATGATGCTGCCAGTACCTGCAAGAATTCTCGAAAAACAAGCAAAAACAACGCACACAATATCGCTCTCTCGCTCTCTCTCACAAGTGGAATGAGGGAAATGAGGTGGAGAAGGTGATATAATCCAAAACTGAAAATTTCCGCGATGATGGAGATAGAGGTGGGAGGTGGTGATGATGATGAGGGTGATGATGATGGTGAGGTAAGAAAGAGAAAAATAAGAAAAGTAAAGAGATTACCTACAACGCCAACGTCTCAAATCTACGTCTTACCATCACACGCTCATCCTCAAAGCTCGATCCCCGGCAACGGCGCCAAAATTTGGTGTAGCTCAGTGATGAGTAGCACCTCCTTTAATGTCAATCCGGGAAGACGTGAGGATGGTATGAAGACCTCGAGCAAGTGAAGGCACAAGTGCGTGAGTGAGAAGCACACTAACATGCACACACATACACACACACGCGCTAGTTAAAAATTAGGTTCTCTACCCTATTTGGAGGTTCAAACGAAGTCTAAAAAATGTGAAAACTGACAGGTAGATACTTCTAAAGCTCCTCAAGCTCAAGGACTCCTTGGCTTGCACAAAAAGGAGCTACAAAAATGTGAAATGGTATTTACAATGGTTTTTAGTGATGAAAATCACTGTTTTTGTAGGGTGATTTGACATACACTTCTTGGAGCTCCCTACTTGCTCCTTCTCCTTGTGTGTCCACCTCTTTTATATGCATTAGTGTCCTGAAAAAAATATTGGCCTACTTGCCAGATCGTCGTTGACTGCTCTGTCTGCTTGTACTTTCTCTTCTCTCTGACTCCCTTCTTAAGCTTCCTTGCCTAGTGAGTCCTTCAGTTCCAACACAAGCTGAAGCATAAACCTGATGGTACAGTTGACATGTATAAGGCTAGGCTTGTTGCAAAGGGTTATGCACAGGAAAGAGGCATTGATTTTGATGAGACTTTTGCCCCTACATGCCGTATGACTACTGTTCGGAGCATCTGTGCACTTGCAGCCCATCATGGTTGGAATGTACATCAGTTGGACATTAAAACTGCATTTTTGAATGGTGACTTGCATGAAGAAGTGTATGTTTTTCAGCCCTGTGGCTGTGTAGAAAGGGCATGAGAACCAGGTGTGCAAATTAAAGAAGGCATTATATGGTTTGAAGCAAGCACCACATGCTTGGTATGAGAAGATACATGCCTATCTGATTGCACATGCCTATCTGATCATTGTTGTCTATGTTGACGACATGCTACTCATTGGTCCTATTGAGAAGCATATTGCTGATTTTAAGGCTGATTTGCATGCCTCATTTGAGATGTCTGATTTGGGGCATTTGCATCATTATTTGGGCATTCAGCTTATGCACATTGATGGTGGAATGGCTTTGTGTCAAACAAAATATATTGACACATTATTGCAGCGTTTTGGCCTTGAAGACTGTAAGCCTATTGCTATTCCTATGGAGAAGGTTTACGATTGAGTCTTCATGATGCTGGAGATGCATTTGATGCTGTTCTCTATCAGCAGGCTGTTGGATGCTTGATTTACTTATGAATTACTTGGCCAGATATTCAGTTTGCTGTCTCACAGATGAGCAGGTTTATGCATTACCCAAGAGTCAAGCATTGGCAGGCAGTTAAGCGCATCTTTCACTATTTGAGTGCTACTCAGCTACTTGGGTTGTTTTATCCCAAGGAGGAATCTTTACTGCCAGATTTGCATGCTTTTTCTGACTCTGATTGGGTTGGTTGCTATGACACTTGTGTGTCCACTAGTGGCTTTTGCTTCATGCTTGGTAGCTCATGTATATCTTGGTTGAGCAAGAAGCAGCCTACTGTGGCCACTTCTAGTTGTGAGGCTAAGTATAGGGCAACTTTCACAGCGACTGTTGAGTGTGTGTGGCTCAGACGCCTTATGGCTGATTTGGGTGTTGGTCAGACTTCTGCCACCACCATCTTCACTGACAGTCAGAGCGCATTGGCAGTTGCAAGGAACCCTGTGTTCCATGCTCGCACTAAGCACATTGAGGTGCATTATCACTACGTCAGGGAGAGGTTCTCTGCTGGGGAGATCAGCTTGGCATATGTTCCCACACAGGAGAACATTGCAGACCTTTTCACGAAGGCTCTGCCTAGGGAGAAGTTTGAAGCTTTCCTCAAAGCTTTGGGCTTACTTCATTTTGTGGAGTGATTTCCACATAGCTTGGCACTTCCTTATACATGAGTGCTAGCTACTTGTTCACCACATCACTCGCGGGGGGATTTGTTGATATATTTAGGTAGTGATGTGTGTGAACACTCTAGGATTGCCGGTGCACTTTTTTCCCTCTTTAGGAGGTTTTTTTCCCCCGACTTGTATATACGCCTATTGCCCTAATGGGCTACTTATCTTTGTACATTCTCTAGTAATACATTCAGTATTGTGTGTTGTGCTCCAAGCTTCTTCTTCTTCCTTGTGCTGTTCGCGTACTTCCGCAGACGTCTAACTCCAACACTATGTACTTTGGAGCATCAAGGAGAATGAGTCGATACAAAACAGATAGGTTCGCTGGTCGACTAGCTCAAAAAACTTACTATCTATGGAAGAGACAATGAACTTCAAATGCCCATAGCAACCAGCGTGATTACAATTAGCAAAAATCCTTTTATGGGAGTGATACACATAGGGTTGAGTGTATAGAATGCACAAAAGTATAAGGAATAAGCAAAATATGCTATAGGAATGAATGAGACATTCACTGGTGGTACTTCCTATTTTTCAAGAATACGTAGAGATTGACCCCGAGACAACAAAACTTAGATTTCTCCCAATCTGCTGAATCAAATGCTTTGAAAATTTATAGGCATAAACTAGAAATGATACCTTTCCAATGAGCCATCTTGCACTCAATTTGGAGCTCTGGAGAGAGAGCAGTAGCCTCTGCAAGATTACTATTGGTGAAGAAGATGATGCAGAGAATTGAAGGAGCAAAACAATGATGGTCACAAGTGTATGTGTATTGCTTCCATGTAATGTACACATGATTTCAAGTCTTTATATAGAATCTAGGAGTGTTCCACGACTTCTACAAGTGAAATTTGAATTCAAATGAAGGTGGGAATGGTTGTTGGAGGGAATCAATTCACTTTCCTATAATCTAGGAAAAGTGAAGATCTAGTTTGATCTACTTTTAGGTGATTTGATTGCTTGATTGAATGCAACTTCAACCACCACAAATTCGTGGGATTTGGAATCTATCCTTCTACCTCTACATGTGTAAAGCTCAAGGATTTTACAATGGTAATTGAACCATAAAAAATCTCTCAAAAAAATACAATAAATGAGCATAACAAAAAGAACTCTCCAACGGATATTCTTTCGACACGATAGCCTTTGATGTAGATCAAATCCACCTCAAGCATAGTGTAACCTTGATGTTCCAATAGCTCCCCCTCAAGCTAAAGTATGCTTGAGTCTTCATTCTCTGATAGGTTGAATACCTGCCATAGCTTTGAATCTACAAAGCTTTATTCCATCAAGTGCCTTCGTCATCATATCTGCTACTTGCTTTTCAGTTGGAACAAAAGAAATGTCAATCTCCTTTGCCATGAGCTTCTCCCTGATGAAGTGGTAATGGACTTCTATGTGCTTGGTTCTTGCATGGAAAATAGGATTTTCCGCTAGATGCATGGAACTTACATTATCTCCAAATATGTGAGGTTTGGAACTCACAAGTTCCAAATCTGTATACAATGCTTTTAATCATATTGCCTCTTGAGTTGCTACGGTCAAGCCTCTGTACTCTGCTTCAGTTGAGGATAAAGCAATTGTTGGTTGCTTCTTGGAACTGATGGAGAGTGTTAATCTCCAAAAGAACAACCTACTCTTGAACTTAGAGCACCTCTATATCAAGAGTAAGTCAAAACCTTCACCAACTTAAAAGATCAATGACCAAATATCAAATTCTTGAACAAACTGTGAAAAAGGAAATTACTTAGAAGGTCTGTTGCATATATCTTTCTCATTGACTAAGTAAATGTGTAAAGTTTTTTATGAAACTTTGCACAAGGTGTCGCCTAAAGATTGTGCACCTCCTCCAAGTCAAATCACTCCAAAAGATTCAGTAGATCTTGAAAAATCTACTTCACAAGTTACCTATGTCTAAATCTGCACTTCTGAGAAGTCGATTTAGACACCCCTAACTTCTTAGCTTTGATTCTCCCAATGTCAAAACCGTTTGATCAAATCCTTTTAGCTGTAGATAGCTTATCTCTCAACTTAGATTTTGAGCTATCATATGTGTAAAACTTTACACTGTGCACTAAGCACTACTCATTTCATTGAACTCAAAATATGCGCCTCTTTCAGAAGACTGTGAACATTCTTTACATATGAATGTTCCTACACACAATTCTCTTAACCTGATTACAATTGGAAGCTGAAATTTTGTACAGAGATCAATCAACTCTAGACTTAGACTTGTACAAAAGCATTCCATAGAATATCTACCATAGAAGGAGAAGACACGAAAACTTCGGGCACAACTTTTCTTCTATTCCTCAGAAAATTACAATTGAGTTGTGAGAGAGACTTCTTCTCATTCCTATGAACTCTAATGAGTCTTACAACTTACAAATGCACTATACTCATACTCTCTTATTGTCTCCTCTATTGCCCCGACATTTTTCCAAAGTATTTATAGGCAAATATGTACAAGCTTATAACTAAACAAAAGTATAATTGATCTATGTCTTCACTAATGTACATATGTGTACATATCATTCATCCTGTGAATGTAACCACCTTCTTTGCTTCAAGACTTGATCTTATCTCCATCTTTTTGTCTTCCAAACTTCAATTGGTGATTGGTTTGCACCAACAGCTCCCCCTCAATCATCAATTGAGGTTTTGTCTTATCTTCTTTATGCCTGCCATGTCTTTGAACTTCTGTAACTTTGGTCCATCCAAACTCTTTGTAAGCATATCAGCTATCTGATCTTTTGTTGAAGTATGTATAACTTCAATCTCTTTATCCATCACCTTCTCTCTTAGAAATTGATACTGTATCTCAATGTGTTTGGTCCTCGCATGAAAAACAGGATTAGCAGCTAGATATAATGAACTCATGTTATCTCCATAAATGATAGGTATGCTCTGTATAGTGTCAAAACTCTTCATGAGAGTCTTAAGCCATATCACTTCTTTTGCAGCTTTAACCATGCCTTTGTACTCTGCTTCTGTAGATGACAAAGCAACTGTATGTTGCTTCTTTGAGCACCAAGAGATTAACTTATCTCCCACATAACACATGTATCCATAGGTTGACCTTCTATCATCTGGATTACCTGCCCAATCTGCATCACTATATATTTTGATATTTGTATCTGATGTAAAACCATAATACAAACCCTCTTTGAGTGTTCCCTTAATGTACCTCAACACTCTTTGACCTGCAATCCAATGTTCTTTCCTAGGACAATGCATGAATTGAGACAACACCCCAACTACATAAGATAAATCAGGCCTAGTTAATGTAGCATAGATAAGACTACCAACCAAACTCTGATATTGTTTCATGTCCTTGAACTCTTCACCTCCAAATCTGCTCAATTTATGATTCACCTCCATTGGAGTAGGTGCTACTCTGCAATCATTCATTTTAAACTTGGTTAACAAATTCTTCAAATACCTTTCTTGAGTCACATACACTCCATGTTGAGTGTATGAAATCTCCATGCCCAAGAAGTATGACAAATCTCCCAAGTCACTGATTTTGAACTCTTTCTCCATTTGCTTCTTTAGGCTTTGTATGCCTTTCTCATCTGTACCTGTAAGAATTATATCATCAACATATATACATATGTAAATGAACCCATCATCACTTGCTTTGACAAGCAAGCTACTATCTGCTTTAGATACTTGAAATCCAAGTTCCACTAAGAACTTTACAAGCCTATAGTTCCATGCCCTTGGGGCCTGCTTCAAGCCATATAAAGCTCTCTTGAGCTTACACACATAATCTGGATATCTTCCATCTCTGAATCCTTGAGGTTGCTCCATGAAAACATCATCTGAAATATAACCATTCAAAAAAGCATTCTTCACATCTAATTGACACAATTTCCAACCTTTGCATGCAGCAATTGCTATGAGTGTTCTAATGGTTGTCATCTTTGCCACTGGACTATAAGTCTCATCATAGTCATTACCATATGTCTGAGCAAACCCTTTAACAACAAGTCTAGCTTTGTACCTAGACACACTTCCATATGCAAATCTCTTTGTCTTATAGACCCATTTACATCCAATGATCTTCTGACTATTTGGTTTTGGAACCAAATCTCATGTTTGATTCTCCATCAATACATCATATTCTTCCTGCATAGCTTTTTCCCAAATCTCTTTACCTTTTGCCTCTTCATATGTAGAAGGGTCTTCATCTGCTTTAACCATGTAAGCATAATCCTTAGTAGTCAAGAATGAAGTATCATAGCTATACCTTGTAGGTTGCCATTTGTGCCTTGTAGACCTCCTGAGTTCTCCACTTCTTGAGGTTTCTGGTTCTTCACATTCTGGATCGAATCTTGGTGTCTCTTCCACTTCAACCTGCACTTCATGATTCTCTTGTTCATCAAATATCTGAATCTTTGATTTACCTTTCCTTTGGCTCACAATTTCTTCATCATCTCTATTAATATTGATAGTACCTGCATACCACGTACCTTGCTCATCAAATGTAACATCTTTTGATACAAGAAAATGTTTTGTGGATGGATTCCACAACCTGTATCCCATCTGCTTATCATCATAACCAATAAACACATATTTTTCAGCTTTAGGTTCCAATTTATGCCTTAATTGTCATGGCACATATGAATAGGCCAAACATCCAAATACTTTGCAATGGTCTAATGTAGGTCTCTTACCCCACCATGCCTCATATGGTGTCATACCCTGCAAGGCTTTACAAGGTAGCCTATTGACCAAATAAGTAGCTGTGTTTACAGCCTCAGCCCATAAATAATTAGGGCAATTTTTCTCCTTCAACATGGACCTTGCAAACTCAACAAGAGCTCTATTTCTCCTTTCTGTTACACCATTCCGTTGAGGAGAGTACCTGCAAGTAACCTCTCTTTTTATACCTGCATTCCACAAGTTATCACTGAACTCATTAGAGGAATACTCTCCCCCTCCATCTGACCTTAGTCTCTTCAACTTATGTCCTGTAATTCTCTCTACATACATATGATAATGACTGAAAGTATTGAATACTTTTGACTTATCTTTGATCACATAGATAGTGATCCATCTGGTAGCATCATCAACATAAATCACATAATACCTTGAACCATTGATACTGAAATCCTAACAATTGATTCAAATCAGGATTGAAATGATCCAATGAAAGTTTTGTAGATAAAATAAAAGGCTTCCACTTCTCATCACCTCTTAGTCCTGTGAGAATTTGCCTTACCAATTTATCCTCCTCAATGTCTTCATCAACAGCTCCTAATGCATCTGCAATGTCCTTCATCTTTGTCACATAATCAGATATTGATTGTGAAGCCTTCTTCTTGAAAGTAGTAAAATCTGCCCATAAAGATGCCTTTCTTGACTTTGTAGTGTTTTGGAAATGCTCCTCCAAAGCATTCCATATTTCACTTGCACTTTCAAGACCTCTAATGTGAGGTAGCAAGTAGTCATTGACTGCCATATAGATAATGCTCCTAGCTTGAGCATCTCTCTTCATCCAATTCTTCAAATCTGATAATTCTTCCCTAGTTGGAACACTAGGATCTCTGAATTGTGGCTTTTCTTCTTCACCTGTAATGTAAGCTATTAAATCTTTGCTCATTAGATGAGCTTCCATCCTCATTGACCATGCAGGATAGTTCTCTCTATCCAATTTCTCTATGTGAAGAGAATCTCCCATCCTTCCTTTACCTGTGTACTGAATTCTTCAATCTTTATAAAGTATAAGGTTACCTTTACTTTGAATGACACTCCTTTCGTCCTTCTTGATGTCGTATGATCTCTTCTTCAAGCTTTTCCTTCAGGCTTTCACCTTTTAATCCTTCAGATGTTGAATTCTTTGCAACTGCAGCAGTCGAGATCCTCCTTTTCTCAAATTTGATGTTTCCTGCTCTGATACCACTGACGGAGAGTGTTAATCTCCAAAAGAACAATGTACTCTTGAACTTAGAGCACCTCTATATCAAGAGTAAGTCAAAACCTTCACCAATTTAAAAGATCAATGACCAAATATCAAATTCTTGAACAAACTGTGAAAAAGGAAATTACTTAGAAAGTCTGCTGCATATATCTTTCTCATTGACTGAGTAAATGTGTAAAGTTTTTGATGAAACTTTGCACAAGGTGTTGCCTAAAGATTTTGCACCTCCTCCAAGTCAAATCACTCCAAAAGATTCAGTAGATCTTGAAAAATCTACTTCACAAGTTACCTATGTCTAAATCTGCACTTCTGAGAAGTCGATTTAGACACCCCTAACTTCTTAGCTTTGGTTCTCCCAATGTCGAACCCGTTTGATCAAATCCTTGTAGCTGTAGATAGCTTATCTCTCAACTTAGATTTTGAGCTATCATAGGTGTAAAACTTTACACTGTGCACTGAGCACTACTCATTTCATTGAACTCGAAATCTGCGCCTGTTTCAGAAGACTGTGAACATTCTTTACATATGAATGTTCCTACACACAATTCTCTTAACCTGATTACAATTGGAAGCTGAAATTTTGTACAGAGATAAATCAACTCTAGACTTAGACTTGTACAAAAGCATTCCACAGAATATCTACCACAGCTTCTTCTTCACCATTTATCCAAAAGTTTTATTGTGCCTCCAAATTAGTGAAGGTTTTTTAGTTACTCTTGATATAGAGGTGCTCTATATTCAAGAGTAGCTTTTTCTCTTGGAGATTAATGTTGGTGCATTTTACCCAAGCCTACATGCTTGATATATTTGATATTATCCTCATTTGTAAGTCACATGAGTAGTCATGTGAACACCTCTTGTAAAAGAGTACATTTTATCTCTTGTAAATGGAAAAAGAAAAAAGGAAAAGGATGGCTTACCTCATCCATGATGTAAAAGCAAATTCGTGGCTCCAACTATTAAAATCATGAATTTTTGAGCTGAGGGAATCTCTCCTAACTTTGGGGATCACTTTTAGGTGGAGCCATTCGAATTCAAATTCCAAACTCCCTCCAAGAATAGCTATAAAAAGAGCAAGAAGGAAGAGGTGATTAGCAAGCCTTGTATGTGACCACTTCATGTCATTTTGTAGAGATTGAAGAGCTTACTCCATAGCTCTATCATTCTACTCCCATTGTGCAAAGATTCATTGCCAATGTGGTTGTAATCATATGTGAATCTATACATTTATCATCATCTACTTCTCTGTTTTGTTCTCTGCTATACTCACTCAGAGCAGTAACTTCAGGAGGTCATATCTCGAGTTTTACTGAACCTTTTCAGTGATTTAACTTGCGTTGGATAGCTTGTACTGTCTATTTTGTGCATATAAATTTTCAAGGTCATTGGATTAATAATTTTGGAGATATCGGCATTTTACTGCTTACTGGTCTATCTCTGCAATGCCCCGAGAATTGTGGGGAGGTTCCAGAAATTGTTGAAACTTGTTCTCAGTGCTCAGTCCATCATTTGAAGTGTTTTAACTTGGATTGGAAAGCTTGCTAAGTCTATTTGCTATGCCCAAAAGGAATTTTTCTAATTCCTTCTAGGTTGAGAGCACTGCTCATTTTTTCCAGCAGGTGTATGTCCAAAAATAGCAGTTTTTGGGAGCTAGTCATTTCGCAACTAGTCTGTCTTGACTTAAACTTTTGGGATACATGTTCCAAAGTACTTGGCTGATATTTTGGTGGATTTAGGAAGCTCAAAGGGTCTACTAATCAACTCTGAAGTCTCAGTTGGCTGGTGTGAAGCTGGTTGTAGCGGCACCTACTCATCTTTGGATTGCATCCACCATCTCTCTTCACACTAGTATCAGAGCATAGTCAAGCAACATGGGAGATGGATTTCCATCAACAATTGACAAATTGGATCGAAACAACTACCCGGCATGGTCTCTAAGGATGGAGGCTTACCTTCAAGGGAGGAATCTATATGGATTCATATCCGGAGATGAAGCAATGCCAACCATGAGGAGCAAAGGGCAACCATCACATGAAGAAGTGGAAGGACTTTCGAATTGGTGTTCGAAGAATGCACTTGCAAGGTCCTATATTCTAAACTCAATCTCTGATTTTCTTTTACCTCATGTCAAGGGATGCAAGACATCAAGAGAGACCTGGAATGCACTTTCTTCTTTCTTCTCTTCCAACACTCGAGCAAGGAAGAACCAATTGTGGATGGAGTTCACAACAATGAAGAAAAGCCCGAAGCAAAATGTGACTGATTATGTCACAAAGATGAAGGAGATTTCCGACCAACTTGGAAGCATTGGAGAGGTAATTGAAGAGGAGCAAATCATAAGACAAATCATGAATGGAATCAAAGTAGACGACAAGTGGGAGTCATTCACAACAGCCATGGGTTTATACATGGATATGCATGTACCCGACCTCAACACACTCATGGGCCAACTCTTCACTCATGAAGCAAAGATTAGCAAAGGTGGTGAGTCCTCAAGAGGTAATCAAACTTTTGCCTTATATTCTGATAAAGCTAAGGTGAAGGACAAGTCAAAGAATAGGAAGAATGAAGATGAAGGAAGCTCTTTCCAAGCAAACTTTGCAGGTAGAGGAAGAGCTAGAGGAAGAGGCAGAGGTGGAAAGCAAGGCAGGGGGAGATTCCAATCATCTCAACCTTGCAACATATGTGGCTTATCCAACCATACTACTGAAGAATGTTTCAGGAACCAGAGGAACTCAAGAGGAAGAGGATTCAATAGAGGTGGCTATGGATCAAAGAGAGGTAGATACAATGGAGGCTACAACAACAACAACTACTACAACAACAATTACAACAACAACAACAACTATCAAAGTGGCCATAGAGGAAGAAGAGATTACAACAACTATGCAGAGGACCAAAGTCAAGAAGATTCATTATTGATTATGAATCTATCAGCGAAGAAGGGTAAGGATGATGATCACATATTTTACATTGATTCGGGATGCTCGAACCATGTAGCAGGAAATGTGGCTTTACTTTCTGATTTGGAAGATCCTCATAACAAGCATGAAGTGCAGACAGGAGATGACACAAAGCACTCAGTGGAGAAGATAGGTAATGTGAAGACATCAGATGGGAATATGAACCTCTTAAGCAAAGTCTTGTATGTCCCTACAATTACGAAAAATTTAATAAGTGTTGGACAGATTGTTGAAAAAGGATTGCAGGTTAGATTCAATCGATTTGGAGCATATGTTGAAGATCCAAGGCAAGGCTTTCGAAGGATTGCCAAAGGAGAAAAGACAGGAAGGCTTTTCACTTTTGAAGTGGAAGATACAAAGAACATAGCTTTGTTTAGCTATGGATCTCAAACTCTTACAGAGTTGGAGATATGGCACAAAAGGCTTGCTCACATTGGTGAGAGGACACTCAAACAAATTTGCAGGGACCAAAGTGTACTTGGTTTGCCTAATATCACAAGGCAACACATGATTTATAAGTGTGAAGCTTGTCAACTCGGCAAGTCTCATAGACAACCTTTCAATAAGAAAGGATATATGTATCAAAATCCTTTGGATCTAGTGCACACGGATGTGTGGGGTCCAAGTAAGGAGCCATCTATATCAGGCTCAAGATATTATGTGTCTTTCATAGATGATTGTAGCAGGTGGACCATTCTGTTTTTCATGAAGCACAAGGATGAAGTGTTTAATTGCTTTAAGAAGTATATTGCTCTTGTTGAAAACCAAACAGGTAGGACTTTGAAACGACTCAGATCAGATGGTGGAGGAGAATACTTCTCTTCTGAATTTGATGCCTTCTTGCATGAAAGAGGCATTAAAAGGGAAGTCACTACAAGGTATACACCC
The DNA here is from genome assembly GCA_020310875.1 of Ceratopteris richardii. NCBI lineage: Eukaryota > Viridiplantae > Streptophyta > Polypodiopsida > Polypodiales > Pteridaceae > Ceratopteris > Ceratopteris richardii. Next base: position 21,375,340 of record CM035411.1, read on the forward strand.
GAACTCAATGGTGTAGCAGAGAGGAGGAACAGAGCTATTGTCGAAGCTGCAAGGTCCATGCTCAACAAAAAGGGATTGCCAAACTACCTATGGGCAGAGGCTGTGTCGACAGCCACATATCTCATAAATAGACTTCCATCTAAGTCACTAGATGGAACCACTCCATATGAAGTGTGGAATGGAAGAAGACCTAGTCTAGAGCATTACAAAATCTTTGGATGCTTAGCCTATGCTCACATTCCTTCTCAAGTAAGAGGGAAATTGGATCCCAAGGCAGAGAAGTGTGTATTCATTGGTTATGATCAAAACCAAAAAGGATATAGATTGTACAATCCAACCAATAAAGGATTTTCTGTGAGTAGAGATGTAATTTTTGATGAAAACAAATCATGGTTTGATGATGACAGGAAAGTGAAGCTGCCATATGACTTGGATGAAGATTTTCCATCACTTCAACCAAAGGAGCCAAAGCAGATTGAAGAAAGTGATTCGGAGATTGACCTAGAAGACTTGGAAAGACTAAAGCTATGGAAGAACAAAGGTAAAGCAAAGATGCAGGACGCTACATATGGACCCGAGAGCTCACATCAACCACTTAGAAGGTCTTCGAGGGAGAAGAAGAAACCAGAGAGGTTTGGTTATGATACTTGTTTTGTTTTGGACTCCAAGTTGTCCTCTCCAATCATGAAGTAACAAAGAATCAACAAATCATCTTTATTTTGTCAATCCTAGGAATATCCACAAGACCACAGCCCCTTCAAGATAATAGATTCAAGGAAATCAGAGATTGATGGCTGGATTGCTGAGAGGAATTGAAGATGAAGAGAAAATCTTGAGTTTACCATAACTAAGGCAAATCTCCATCATTTTCCATGTTCTTTGTGTCAAAACCATGCCATTTCATTAGCAGAATACAAATATGAACTCAAAACTGAAAAATATCACCTGTATCACAAAGACGAGACAATCGCGATTCTGTACCAACAGACGATTTTCACAATTTTGGAACTTCCTTCAGTCCTTTCCACTCATTTACAGCAATAGGTCTCTCTCTTCATACAACTTACTCAGTAATACACAAATATGACTCACAAATCTCCATGATCAAGCAAGAGACAAGCTCACACATCAAAAGAAATACACTCAACAGGAGAAAACACGATTTTGCAGAAACTCTTTCTTCTCTATTGATAGCTTGAGCAAATGACTAACCAACCTCTCCAAAATAGAGAAAATTGACTTATATACATTTTCAAGTGTCCCTTTTCACACTTGAAATTAGGTCTTTTTCTCTAATTTTCTAAAAAATGCTATCTAAGAGTTTCTAAAAATTCTACAAAAATTACATGAGATCCTCAACCACATAAGGAAGACTCTTCCTTATTTTTACAATCATTGCATAAATATTTTACAAGTTTTTTTGACTTTTTACTAATTTTTTACATCAAAAATGCTCTTCAAAAATACACCTTCCAACAATACTTCTTTGGTCACCAAGCACTCAATCTACATTGCAAAGGATTCAGCCAATGAAGAACCTAACACATTCGAAGAAGCACAAAGCAAGAAAGCTTGGAGAGATGCAATGGATGAAGAAATGGAAGCCTTGAAGGAGAATGACACTTGGGAGCTTGTACCTAACAAGCCATCTATGAAGATAATCGGATCTCGATGGATATACAAAATCAAGAGGAATCCAGATGGAAGTATAAATAGACACAAAGCAAGGTTAGTTGCTAAAGGGTTTGCTCAAACCCATGGTATTGATTATGAGGAGACTTTCTCTCCTGTTGCAAAAATGCCTACAATTAGGGTTCTCATTAGTCTTGCTGCATCTAGAAATTGGAATCTTTATCAACTTGATGTAAAGAATGCTTTCTTGAATGGATGGATTTCTGAGGAAGTGTATATGGCACAACCTCCTGGATATGAGGATGCACATCATCTTAACTATGTATGCAAACTAAAGAAAGCTTTGTATGGATTGAAGCAAGCTCCAAGAGCTTGGAATTTCAGATTGGTGACTTATTTGCGGGACCAAGGATTCAAAGCTAGCAAGGCGGATACCTCTTTGTTCATAAAGAGGAATGGATATGAAGTGATCTATTTATGTGTGTATGTTGATGATATTATTATCACAGGCAATGATCTTGAAGGAATCAAACAGGTAAAGAGTCAAATGAAGGAGGAGTTCAAAATAAGTGACCTCGGACCACTCACTTATTTTCTTGGATTGGAGTTGATCTACACAGATTCAGGTATATACATCACACAAAGGAAGTATGTCCATGACATGCTCGTCAAGTTCAAGATGGAAAATACAAAGTGTGCAGGTACACCTATGGAGCAAAATCATAAGCTTAGTGCTTATGAAGGAGAGCCAATTGAAGACATCACAAGCTATCAAAGCTTGGTTGGAAGTTTGAACTATGCAACACTCACAAGGGTGGATATATGCTATAGTGTTAGCATATTGAGTCAGTTTATGCATAAGCCGAGAAGACCACACATGGAAGCGGCCAAGAGAGTCCTCAAGTACCTAAAGGGGACTATGAACGAAGGTTTGTTTTATTCATTTACTTCAGATATTGAGCTAAAAGTCTACTTAGATGCAGATTGGGCCGGATCTAGAGATGATAGAAGAAGCACATCCGGGTATATATCATTTGCAGGATCAAAAATCATTTCTTGGTCATCAAAGAAGCAACCAACCGTGGCATTATCTTCTACCGAAGCTGAATATAGAGGTTTGGCTAATGCAACTCAAGAAATCATGTGGTTAAAGTCTTTGTACACAGATCTTGGACTTCATTCTTCAACACCTCACATTTTTTGTGACAACACAAGCTCACTACATCTAGCAGCTAATCCGGTATACCATGCTAGAACCAAGCATATTGAAGTCCACTACGATTACGTAAGGGAGAAGCTAATGAGCAAGGATATTCAACTATCCTATGTCTCTACAGATATGCAATGTGCCGACATGTTGACTAAAGCTCTTGATGGTACAAAATTAAGTAGATTCAAGTTGATGATTGGCTTGCAGGAAATCAAGGACAATTGAAGACTTATTTGAAGGCCAAGCATGTTAGGCTTGAGGGGGAGCTGTTGGTGCATTTTACCCAAGCCTACATGCTTGATATATTTGATATTATCCTCATTTGTAAGTCACATGAGTAGTCATGTGAACACCTTTTGTAAAAGAGTACATTTTATCTCTTGTAAATGGAAAAAGAAAAAAGGAAAAGGATGGCTTACCTCATCCATGATGTAAAAGCAAATTTGTGGCTCCAACTACCAAAATCACGAATTTTTGAGCTGAGGGAATCTCTCCTAACTTTGGGGATCACTTTTAGGTGGAGCCATTCGAATTCGAATTCAAAACTCCCTCCAAGAATAGCTATAAAGCAAGAAGGAAGAGGTGATTAGCAAGCCTTGTACGTGACCACTTCATGTCATTTTGTAGAGATTGAAGAGCTTACTCCATAGCTCTATCATTCTACTCCCATTGTGCAAAGATTCATTGCCAATGTGGTTGTAATCATATGTGAATCTATACATTTATCATCATCTACTTCTCTGTTTTGTTCTCTGCTATACTCACTCAGAGCAGTAACTTCAGAAGGTCATATCTCGAGTTTTACTGAACCTTTTTCAGTGATTCAAATTGCATTGGATAGCGTGTGTGGTAACATAGCTTTGGTGACTGATTTGGAGAATAAGGTAACTAATCATGTAGTTCAAACACGTGACAATACAAAGCATAATGTGAAGTCAATTGGATCAGTGAAGGCCAAGGATGGTAGTACACTCTTGAGTAAGGTTTTGTATGTTCCTACAATTCCTAAGAATCTGATAAGTGTAGGACAAATTGTTGAAAAAGGTTATGAAGTTAGGTTCACTAATGAAGGAGTGTTTGTGGAAGACCCTAGCAATGGGTATAAACAAATTGTTTCAGGAAAGAAAGAAGGAAGATTGCTCACATTGAAGATCCAAGGTAATGTTGGTCATGGCTTTTTCACTTATAGAGGACTTAAGATCTCTGAGTTAGATCTTTGGTACATGAGGCTTGGACATTTTAATGAAAGAGGTATCAAAGATATGGTTAATAATGGTTCAGTGCTTGGGTTGCCTAATGTTGTAGGTCAACATATGACATACATATGTGAAGCATGTCAATTAGGTAAGGCTCATAAGCAATCTTATTCCAAGCATGGTTTTATGTATTCAAAGAAGCTTGAATTGGTACACATAGATGTGTGGGGACCATCAAAGGATTTCAGTATGAATGGTTCAAGGTATTATGTGATTTATGTTGATGATGCTACCAGATGGATCACTATATATGTGATCAAAGATAAATCAGAGGTATTCAATACATTCAAACATTATCATGTGTATGCAGAGAAAATTACAGGTCATAAGTTGAAGAGACTAAGGTCAGATGGAGGGGGAGAGTATTTCTCTAATGAATTCTATGATTACTTGTGGAATGCACGTATAAAGAGAGAGGTTACTTGCAGATACTCTCCTTAACAAAATGGTGTAGCAGAAAGGAGGAATAGAACTCTTGTTGAGTTTGCAAGATCCATGATGAAAGAGAAAAATTGCCCAAATTATTTGTGGGCTGAGGCTATAAATACAGCTACTTATTTGGTCAATAGATTACCATGTAAAGCTTTGCAGGGTATGACACCATATGAGGCATGGTGGGGTAAGAGACCTACTTTAGATCATTGCAAAGTATTTGGATGTTTGGCTTATGCATATGTGCCATCACAATTGAGGCATAAATTGGATATGATGATAAGCAGATGGGATATAGGTTGTGGAGTCCATCCACAAAACAATTCCTAGTGTCTAAGGATGCTACATTTGATGAGCAAGGTACTTGGTATGAAGGTACAATAAATATTTATGCAGGTGATGAAGAAATTGTGGATCAAAAGAAAGGTAAATCAAAGGTTCAGATATTTGATGAAGAGAAGAGCAATGAAGTATAGGTTGAAATAGAATAAGTGCCAAGGTTTGATCCAGAATGTGATGAAGCAGAAACCTCAAGAAGTGGAGAACTCAGAAGGTCAACAAGACACAAATGGCAACCTACAAGGTATAGCTATGACACTTCTTTTTTGGCTATTAAAGATTATGCTTATATGGTAAAGGCAGATGAAGATCCTTCTACATATGAAGAGGCAAAAGGTAAGGAAAATTGGGAGAAAGCTATGCAGGAAGAGTATGATGCATTGATGGAGAATGAGACTTGGGATTCGGTTCCTAAACCAAATAGTCAGAAGATCATTGGGTGCAAATGGGTCTACAAGACAAAGATGTATGCAGATGGAAGTGTGTCTAGGTATAAAGCTAGACTTGTTGTGAAAGGTTTTGCTCAGACATATGGTGTAGACTATGATGAGACCTATAGTCCTGTAGCAAAGATGACAACCACTAGGACACTCATAGCTATTGCTGCATGTAAAGGTTGGAAATTATGTCAATTAGATGTGAAGAATGCTTTTTTAAATGGTTATATTTCAGATGATTTTTTCATGGAGCAAGCACAAGGATTCAGAGATGAAAAGTATCCAAAGTATGTATGTAAGCTCAAGAGAGCTTTGTATGGTTTGAAGCAAGCCCCAAGGGCATGGAATTATAGACTTGTGAAGTTCTTGAAAGAACTAGGATTCCAAGTATCAAAGGCAAATAGTAGCTTGCTTGTTAAAGCAAGTGATGATGGGTTCATTTACATGTGCATATATGTTGATGATATAATTCTTACAGGTACAGATGAGAAAGGCATTCAAAGCTTAAAGAAGCAAATGGAGAAAGAGTTCAAGATTAGTGACTTGGGAGACTTGTCATATTTCTTGGGCATGGAGATCTCATACACTCAACATGGAGTGTATATAACTCAAGAAAGGTATTTGAAGAACTTGTTGATCAAGTTTAAAATGAATGATTGCAGGGTAGCACCTACTCCAATGGAGGTGAATCACAAATTGAGCAAATATGGTGGAGAAGAGTTCAAGGATATGAAGCTTTATCAAAGTTTGGTTGGTAGTCTGATTTATGCTACTTTAACTAGACATGATTTGTCATATGTAGTGGGAGTATTATCTCAATTCATGCATTGCCCTAGGAAAGAACATTGGTTTGCAGGACAAAGAGTGTTGAGGTACATTAAGGGTACACTCAAAGAAGGTTTGTATTATGGTTTTACATCAGATACAAACATCAAGATATATAGTGATGCAGATTGGGCAAGTAATCCAGATGATAGGAGATCAACATATGGATACTTGTGTTATGTGGGAGATAAGTTAATTTCATGGTGTTCAAAGAAGCAACACAATTGCTTTGTCATCTACAGAAGCAGAGTATAAAGGTATGGTGGAAGCTGCAAAGGAAGTGATATGGCTTAAGACTCTGATGAAGAGTTTTGATATCATTTAGAGTACACCCACTATTCATGGAGATAACATGAGTTCATTGTATCTAGCTACTAATCCTGTTTTTCATGCCATGACCAAACACATTGAAATTCAGTATCACTTTATAAGAGAGAAAGTGATGGATAAAGAGATTGAAGTCATACATACTTCAACAAAAGATCAGATAGTTGATATGCTAACCAAGAGCTTGGATGGACCAAAGTTACAGAGATTCAAAGACATGGCAGGCATAAAGAAGATAGAGAAAACCTCAATTGATGATTGAGGGGGAGCTGTTGGTGCAGGGCAATCAACAATTCATGTTTTAATGAAGAGTTGAAGCCAAGGACTGAAGAAAAGATCAAGATATGAAGTATGAAGGAAGTGCATATCCAGAAGATGTAGATGTGTACACATATGTACATTAATTCAGAGATAGTTTACTTATATTTTTGTATAGCCAGGAGCTTGTAAATATTTACCTATATATACAAGGAAAAATGTCGGGGAAAATATGAGAGAGTATAGAATACAAGAATCCAGAAGAATTAGAAGTAATTATACTCTTGAGAAGCATGAAGATTAGCTCTCTCATCCAGATGTAAAAGTTCTCTAGTAATGAAGAAAAATTGCACCCAATGTTTCTGTCTTTTCTCCTTCTGTGCTTGATCATTTCAAGAATTCTTTTGTAGATGTCTAATTCCATAGTTAATGAGTCTATGGTTAAAGTTTGAGAGCCTAATTGTAAACAGGCTGTGAGAATTATGAGTAGGAACATTCATATGTGAAGAAGTGTTCACTGTTTTCTGAAACAGGAGCAAAATTCGATGTTAATGTTTTGGTCAGTTCTCCTTCCAAAATGTAAAGTTTTGAGCAAGCAAGTACTCAATCTTTAAGTTGGAAGGTAAGCTATCTATGGCTAAAAGCATTTGTTGGTGCATTTTACCCAAGCCTACATGCTTGATATGCTTGATATGCTTGATATTATCCTCATTTGTAAGTCACATGAGTAGTCATGTGAAGACCTCTTGTAAAAGAGTTTATTTTTATCTCTTGTAATTGAAAAAAGAAAAAAGAAAAGGATGGCTTACCTCATGCATGATGTAAAAGCAATTTCGTGGCTCTAACTACCAAAGCCCACGACTTTTCGAGCTGAGGGAATATCTCCTAACTTTGGGGATCACTTTTAGGTGGAGCCATTCGAATTCGAATTCAAAACTCCCTCCAAGAATAGCTATAAAAGGAGCAAGAAGGAAGAGGCGATTAGCAAGCCTTGTACGTGACCACTTCATGTCATTTTGTAGAGATTGAAGAGCTTAATCCATAGCTCTATCATTCTACTCCTATTGTGCAAAGATTCATTGCCAATGTGGTTGTAATCATATGTGAATCTATACATTTATTATCATCTACTTCTCTGTTTTGTTCTCTGCTATACTCACTTAGAGCAGTACCTTCAAAAGGTCATATCTCGAGCTTTACGGATCCATTTTCAGTGATTTAACTTGTGTTGGATAGCGCATACGGTCTACGTTTTACCTATAAATTTTCAAGGTCATTGGATTAATATTTTTGAAGATATCTGCAATTTACTGCTCACTGGTCTATCTCTGCAGAGCCCCGAGAATGGTGGGCATGTTCCAGAAATTGATGAAACTTGTTCTCAGTGCTTAGTCCATCATTTGAAGTGTTTTAACTTGGATTATGAAGCTTGCTAAGTCTATTTGCTATGCCCAAAAGGAATGTTTCTACTTCCTTCCAGGTTGAGAGCACTGTTCATGTTTTCCAGCAGGTGTATGTCCAAAAATAGCAAGTTTTGGGAGCTAGTCATTTCGCAACTTGTCTGTCTTGACTTAATTGGGATACATGTTCCAAAGTACTTGGCTGATATTTTGGTGGATTTAGGAAAATCAAAGGGTCTTCTAATCATTTCTGAAGTCTCAGTTGGCTGGTGTGAAGCTGGTTGTAGCAGCACCTACTCATCTTTGGATTGCATCCACCATCTCTCTTCACAGCATTTGCATAAACGGGTTCTAGATTGAGAGAACCAAGTGTTAGAAGTTTTAGGTGTGTGAATCGACTTCTCAGAAGAACAGTTTTAGACATAGGTGACTTGTTAAGTTCATTTCTCAAGATCTACTGAATCTTTTGAAGTGATTTAACTTGGAGGAGGTGTGTAAACTATAGATGACACCTTGTGCAAAGTTTTATAAAAAACTTTACACATTTGATAAGTCAATGAGAGAGATATATGCAGCAGACTTTCTATAGAGTCTTCTTCTTCACAGTTTATCCAAAATTTTTATTGTGCCTCCAAATTAGTGAAGGTTTTTTAGTTACTCTTGATATAGAGGTGCTCTAAATTCAAGAGTAGCTTGTTGTCTTGGAGATTAATACTCTCCATCAGCTACCTACCAAGCTTTGATATTCTTTAAGATCTTCAATTTTCTCACCTTCATAAACACTTAGTTTACGATTCATCTCCGAAGGTGTACCTGCAGGTTTAGTGTTCTCCATTTTGAACTTGAGAAGAAGATCCTGAATGTATCTTCTTTGAGTCAAATACATTCCTTCATCTCTGTATATCACCTGCATACCTAGGAAATATGTGAGCTCACCTAGGTCACTGATTTTGAACTCCTCTTGCATGTGTCTCTTGATCCTTTGAATGCCATTTAGATCATCACCTGTCACAATAATATCATCTACATATACACATAGATGGATAACCTCATTGTGATCCCTTTTGATGAATAAAGAAGGATCTGAGCTGCTAGCTTTGAGCCCTTGATCTTGAAGATATGTAACCAACCTGCCAAGCTCTTGGATCTTGTTTCAATCCATACAATGCTTTCTTAAGTCTACAAACATAAGATGGATGATTAGGGTTTTCAAAACCTGGTGGTTGTGACATGTATACCTCTTCACTTATCCAACCATTTAAGAATGCATTTTTCACATCAAGTTGGAGGTGTCTCCAATTCCTTGCGGCAGCTACACTTATCAATGTCCTGATTGTAGTCATCTTTGCAATTGGTGAGAATGTTTCCTCATAGTCTATACCATGAGTTTGTGAGCATGCTTTGGCAACTAATCTTGCCTTGTACCTGCAAACTGATCCATCCGAGTTTCTTTTAACTTTATATACCCATCTGCAACCAATTACCTTTTGATTCGGCGACATTGGAACCAAATCCCAAGTGTCCATTTCCTTCAATGCATCTATCTCTTCTTTCATGGCCTTTCCCCAATTGGGGTTTCCCTTTGCCTCTTCATAGGTTGAGGGTTCCTCTGAAATAGAGTCTCTTGCCAAGTATACTGAATGCTTCGTAACAAATGTGGAATCATATCCATACCTTTCTGGTTGTTTCTTCTCTCTTGCTGATCTTCTAGGTGCTTGTTTGGAGCATTCTCCAATGTCTTGCATCTTTGCTTTGCCTCTTGACTTCCATAGCTTGTAATCTTTTTCTCTTTCATCTTGGTCATCGTCTGTATTACTTCTTGGATCCTGGACCTATGTATCATGCTTGCTTCCTAATTGATGAGAGTGAGAATCAAGATCATATGGTAGTGTTACCTTTTGTTTGTCTTCATCATACCAAGACCTGTGTTCTTCAAACACAACATCTCTACTTGTAGTGAATTTCTTGGTTGAAGGATTGAAGAACCTGTAACCCATCTGAGTTGAATCATATCCAATAAACACTGCCTTTGTGGCCCTTTCATCTAGCTTACCTCTTATTTGTGATGGTACATGAACATAAGCTAAAAAACCAAAAACCTTGCAATGTCCAAGACTAGGTTTTCTTCCATGCCATGCTTCATAAGGAGTCATACCTTGAAGTGATTTGGATGGTAGTCTATTGACAAGGTAAACAACAATTGAAATAGCTTCTGCCCATAGATAATGTGGAAACGTCTTCTCTTCAAGCATTGTTCGGGCTGATTCAACCAATGTCTTGTTTCTGCTCTTTGCAATTCCATTTAGTTGAGGAGAGTACCTAGTAGGCATTTCCCTTTTGATACCTTTTTCTTGCAAGAACTCATCAGAATCTTTGGAGAAGTATTCTCCCCCTCCATCAGATCTGAGTTTCTTTAGTGATCTACCTGTATGATTCTCCACGTGTGCAAGATACTTCTTGAAGCAATCAAACACCTCATTCTTACTCTTAATAAAGTATAGAATAGTCCACCTACTATGGTCGTCAATAAATGAGACATAATACCTTGATCCTGCCAATGAAGGTTCTTGACTTGGTCCCCATACATCTGTATGTGCTAAGTCCAATAAGTTGTTGTGGATGTAGCCTTTGTGGTTGAATGGTTGTCTTTGTGCCTTCCCAATCTGACATGCATCACACCTGTTGATCATGTGTTGCTTTGATATGTTCGGCAGTCCTAGAACACTTTGATCCCTGCATATATCCTTCAAGGTTCTTTCATAAACATATAAGCAAGTCTCTTATGCCACACTTCAAGCTCACTTAGGGTTTGAGACCCAAAGTTGAATAGAGCTATGTTCCTGGTTTCTCCTACTTCAAAAGTAAAGAGCCTACCATACTTCTCACCTCGGGCTATCTTTTTGAATCCTTGACATGGATCTTCCACAAAAGCTCCATGTTGGGTGAACCTAACTTGCAAGCCTTTTTCAACTATTCGGCCTACACTTATTAGGTTCTTAGTGATAGAGGGTACATAGAGAACCTTACTCAAAATGTTTGTCCTACCATTGGAAGCTTTGACATTACCAATCTTCTCCACATTGTGCTTCGTGTCATCCACTGTTTGCACTTCATGTCTAGGCTTTGAACTTTCCAAATCATATAGAAGAGCAATGTTGCCTGCAACATGTTTCAAACATCCTGAATCTATGTAGAACAAATGATCATCTTCTTTACCTTCTTTGTGGTTTAGATTCATGAGAAGCAATGAGTCTTCATGTGGTTGATCTTTTGAATAATTGTTGTAGTCCCTTCTATTATAGCCTCTATTGTTATTGTTGAAGTTGTGTCACCTCTGCCTCTATTGCTGCAATTACCATAAATACTTCCTTATTAATTTGGAAGATTAAACTCAAATTGATTCATCAAAACAGATTACTTGTGACAAAATAGATGATCAAAACTTGCTATTTTGGGATGAGAAGCACTCTGGAATTTCACTAAGAGCTCACAGCTTGCTGAGATATGTTTAGAGATTTTTTCCACATCTCTAATTAAATATATAATGAACCTAAAGCAACAAGTTTGATTAATTTTAATGAACCCTACTGAGAGAAATCAATTTAGGAACATTGGGGTGTCATCCCGACTTTTCAGGAGTTGATTGCAGAAATACATAGGTGAATTCAAATGTATGTATCTCATACCATAATGCAGAAAATATGATGAAAATTGGTATGAATTAAATACAAATATCACTTTACCTATAAGGATTTAAATCTCATCAAAAGTTTAAGTATACACAGAGAAATCAATGATCAAAGTTGACTAAAAAAATATGAAACTAGACTTGCAATAGTAGATGAAGAAAACTCCAATGTGTAGCTTGAAATGTCAATTTGTATTGCACATATTGTACATGGAATGAATGGGAACGAAGCTTGGGGAGGAGAAGCACAATGTGTGCTTTACAAACGACTTGGCTCTTGCTCAGAACTTCCTCCAAATGTAGCTAATACTCTACTCTTTTTTGTGACTCCTTTTGAGCGTATATATAGATGATTTTGAATTCAAACTTTGGGGGAATTCCACCTAAAAGTTCCTTCAAGTTAGAGGAATATCATCTAATTGATTTCTCCAGCTTTAGCTTCGTGATTGATACCTAACAAGGTCGTGAGATTATCGTCTTCAATATAATTACTTTTCATGTAATCACTTTTACAAGAGGTTGTTCTTGTGGCTTCTATCATTGAGAGTATAGATAACATCCATTGAGGAATGCATTTTTTACATCTAATTGGTATAGCTTCCAATTCCTAGATGCAACAATGCTAACAAGTACTCTACTGATAGGCATTTTAGCTACAGGTGAGAAGGTCTCTTCATAGTCTATCCAATGGATTTGAGCAAACCCCTTGGCTACTAACCTTGCCTTGTGTCTATTGATACTAACATCTGGATTTCTTTTCAATTTATAAATCCACCTTTATCTAATTAACTTCATTGATGGTTTGCTAGGGACAAGTTCCCATGTGTCATTGTCCATGAGAGCTTCCATTTCTTCATTCATTGCTTCTCTCCACTCCTTCCTTTGAGCTTCTTCATAAGATGTAGGTTCTTCATGGTTGAGATCCTTAGCCATGTAGATTGAATGCTTTGTGACCAAAGATGTATCAAATCCATATCTCCTTGTTTTTTCTTTTCTCTCATTGAGCTTCTGATTGGTTGTAGAGAGCTTTCAGATCCTTGAGCTAAGTCTTGCACCTTTTCTTTCCCTTTATTCTTCCATAGCTTCAATTTCTCCAACTCTGGCATGTCATCCTGAGAACCATTATCTTCATGATGCTTTGGCTCCTTTGTTGGATAAGATGGAAAGTCCTCTTCCAACTCATAGGGTAGCTTCACTTTCATGTCATCATCAAACCAAGATTTATTTTCATCAAAGATTGCATCCCTACTAACTAAGAAGCCTTTGTTAGTGGGATTGTACAATCTCTATCCCTTTTGATTTTGGTCATATCCAATAAAGACACACTTCTCTGCATTGGGATCTAATTTCCCTCTTATGTGAGAAGGAATATGAGCATAGGCAACATCCAAAGATTTTGCAATGCTCTAGGTTTCGTCTTCTTCTATTCCATACCTCATAAGGTGTCATACCATCTAAATACTTAGATGGAAGTCTATTTACAAGATATATGGCTGTTGATACATCCTCTGCCCAAAGATAATTAGGTAGATTCTATTCATTTAGCATAGATCTAGTTGCTTTTACTATAGTCTTGTTCCTCCTTTCACCTACTCCATTAAGTTTAGGTGTGTACCTCGTTGGTACCTCTCGTTTGTAGTCGAAAGAGAGAAACCGATCTTGAAGGAAAGTATCAAACTCATTTGAGAAGTATTCTCCACCACCATCTGATGTGAGTCTCTTGAGACATTTACCTGTTTGATTCTCTATAAGAGCAAGATATCTTTTGAAACAATTGAACACTTCATCTTTATGCTTCATAAAGTACAAAATTGCCCACCTATTGCAATCATCAATAAAAGATACATAATATCTTGAACCTGAGATAGAAGACTCTTTCCTTGGACCCCACACATCTATGTGAACAAGATCCAATAGCTCTTGATGTATATAGTCTTTCCTGTTGAAAGGTTGTCTATGTGCTTTGCCAAATTAACAAGCTTCACGCTTGTAGATCAAATGTTGCTCTATGATGTTGGGTAATCCAAGTACACTTTGATCCCTACATATTTGTTTCAAAGTTCTTTCACCAATATGAGCAAGCCTTTTATGCCATACCTCTAAGTCAGAGAGTGTTTGAGATCCATAGCTAAACAATGCTATGTTCTTGGTGTCTTCAACTTCAAAAATGAAGAGTCTTCCTGTCTTATCTCCTTTGGCTATCCTTCTAAATCCTTTCTTGGGGTCTTCCACATATGCTCCATGTCTTGTGAATCTAACCTGCAATCCTTTCTTCACAAGTTTTCCAACACTTATCAAGTTTTTGGTTATTGTAGGTACATACAATACCTTGCTTAGAAGATTCATATTGCCAATGATGTCTTGACATTACCTATCTTTTCCAGTGAATGCCTTGTATCATCACCTATCTACACTTCATGTTTGTTCTTGGGATCTTATAAGTCATAGAGAAATGCTACATTTCCTAATACATGATTTGAGCACCCTGAGTCAATATAAAAGATATGATCATCATCCTCACCCTACTTAAATGATAGGTTCATGAGAAAAAGTGAGTCCTCTTGACTTTGATCCTCAGTGTAATTGTTGTAGTCCTTCCTTCTTCTATATCCATTTTGATAGTTGTTATTGTTGTTGTGATAGTTGTTGTTGTATCCTCCATTGTAACTGCTTCTATTTGATCCATAGCCACCTCTATTGAATCCTCTTTCCTGTAACATTCTTTAGTAGTGTGATTAGAATAACCAAATATATTACAAGGTTGAGATGTTTGGGGCCTCCCCCTACTTTTCTTTCCTCCTTTGCCTCTTCCTCTAGCTCTTCCTCTACATGTGAAGTTGGCTTGGAAAGAGCTACTTTCATCTTCATCCTTCTTGGACTTTGAATTATCCTTGGCTTTAGCTTTATCAAAGTATAAGGCAAAAGATTGATTACCTCTTGAGGATTCACCATTCTTGTTCAACTTTGCTTCATGTGTGAAGAGTTGACCCATCAATGTGTTGAGGTTTGGTACTTGCATGTCCATGTATAAGTCCGTAGCAGTTGTGAATGGTTCCCACTATTCATCAACTTTAATGCCATTGATGATTTGCTCTTCTTCAATTACTTCTCAAGTGCTTCCCAACCAATCAAAAATTTCTTTTATCTTGGTGACATAATCAGTCACACTTTTCTTAGGACTTTTCTTCAAGGTAGTGAACTCCATCCATAGCTGGCTCTTCCTTGCTCTAAGGTTTGAAGAGAAGAAGGTAGCAAGTGCATTCTAGTTCTTTCTTGAGGTCTTGCATCCTTTTTTACATGAGGTAAGAGAAAATCAGAGACACTTTAGAATATAGGGCCTGGCAAGTGCATCTTTTGAACACCAAGTTGTAAGCCTCTCTTGCTCTTCATGTGATGGTTTCCCTTTGCTTCTCATTGTTGGCATGAATTCATGTTTAGATATGTATCAACATAGCACAATGCTCTTTTCTTGTCTGCTTGATAGGATGTGTTGTGTCATCACCTATTTCAACATATCTAGGAACTAGCAATTTTTGCAATCTACTAAACAATTCTAGATGATTGGTCATGTTGTTTGAAGCACTTGAGTCAACATACCAGACATTACCATTCAATTTTGAAACATCAGCAAACATTGTATTCATCATGTGATGTTGGACCATGAGCAACTTCTCAACATCATCGGCACTTGTGGATGCATAGTTCTTTTGTTGCCTTCTATTATTTTGATTCTTCAATCTACAATCACGTTCAAAGTGTCTAGGTTTACCACAATTCTAGCATCCTTTATTGTCATTACCTTAATCATTTCTTTGGAAATTTCTCTGGCCCCTTTGGCTCCCCCTACCTCAAAAATATCGTCTACCTCCTACATGTTTCTAATGTTGACCTTGGTCTTGGTTACTATTTCCTCTTCCAATTCTAAGACCTCTATCTCTACCTCTTCCTCTCCTAGAGTAGAATACCTACCCAAAACTAGGTTTTCCTTGGGAGTTTGACTCCTCACCGAGATTCTTTTCTTCAATAATACTATATCAACAATATTTTGCATATTTCCCCTAGTCTTAATAAAAGCTATGAACTTCTTATATGTAGCTTCTAAACTAGGAAGGCATACACCTTTGAACTCTAAGACACCAAGAACATTGCATTGTTCAATTATGGCACCCAAACCCTATCAGAGTTGGAAATTTGGCACAAGAGATTAGCTCACATAGATGAAAGAGCTCTCAAACAAATCAATAAGGATTAGAGTGTACTTGTTCTACCAAATATATCCAAACAACATATGATTTAAAAATGTAGTGCTTGTCAATTTGGTAAGTCCCAGAGGCAACCCTTCATCAAGAAAGGCTACATACATGGAGACCTATTGGAGTTGGTCCACATAGATGTAAGCGGGCCAAGCAAGGAGCTTTAAATCTTTGGATCTAGTTATTATGTAGCATTCATTGATGATTGTAGTAGATGGACCGTATTGTATTTCATGAATAATACAGATGAAGTGTTTTCATGTTTCAAAAAATATTTATCTCTTGTGGAGAATGAAACAGGTAAATTCTTAAGAGACTAAGGTAAGATGGAGGGGGCATACTTCTCCCATGACTTTGATTCTTATCTCCAAGAGAAATGGATCAAAACAGAAATTACTACCATATATACTCCTAAGCTAAATGGAGTGGTTGAGAGAAGGAATAGAACAATTATGGAGGCTCCAAGATCAATGCTTAATGAGAAGAAACTCCCCAACTACTTGTGGGCAAAGATAGTAGCAATAGCTACATATTTGATTAATAGACTTCAATGAAAGGCTTTGAATGGCATGGCACCATATCAAGCATGGAATAGAAGGACACCTAGCCTTGATCATTGCAGAATCTTTTGATGCATAGTGTATGCACACATACCTTCACATATTAGTTGCAAGTCACACTCAAAGACAAAGAAATGCATCTTCATCGGCTTTGACCTTAATCATCAAAGTTATAGATTGTATAATCAAAGAAACAAAGGCTTCATTGTAATTATAGATGTTTTGTTTCATGAAAAGAAGTCATGGTTTGAAGATGATTGTAGGAATATCAAATTACCCTATGATCTAGATGAAGACTTTTCAACCTTATAAAAAAGAAAGGAGAAAACACTAGAAGCATTAAGTGATTTTGATGATGACCAAACTCCAAGGAGAGAAATCAATTCTTGGAACTCTAAAGGCAAAGCCAAAGTACAAGACTTGAGAGATGTGGTCGAAGCTTCTCAACAAACCATTAGAAAATCAACGAGAGAAAAAAGAATACCAAAAAGGTATGGATATGATACTTCGTTGGTTACTAAGCACTCTTTATATCTAGCATAAGACACAAATTCTAATGAACCTTCTTCATATGAAGAAGCCAAGAAGAAGCTTGAATGGATGAATGCCATGGAAGAAAAGACAGTTGCCTTATAGGAAAATCAAACTTGGAAATTGGTGCCCAAGACTCCACCTATGAAGATCATAGGGTCAAGGTGGATATAGAAGGTAAATAAAAATTATGATGGATCAATCAATAGGTACAAAGCAAGGCTAGTGGCCAGAGGATATGCACAAACACAAATTATTGATTATGAAGAAACATTTTCACCTGTTGAAAAGATGCTATCATGAGGGTACTCATGAGTGTTTCATCTTCCAAGAATTGGAAGATTTATCAAATGGATGTAAAAAATGCTTTTATGAATGGATGGATATCTGATGAAGTACACATGGCTCAACCCCCTAGTTTTGAAGATCAATCATGTCCAAAATATTTTTTTAGGTTAAGAAAATATTTTTATGGGTTGAAGTAAGCCCTTAGGGCTTGGAATCATAGGCTTGTTACTTACTTACAGGATAAGGAATTCAATGTGAGCAAAGCAGATCCTTCCCTCTTCATTAAGAGGAACCAATCACAGGTCATATACATGTTGATGACATTATAACTACATGTAATGTTGTTGAAGGAATCAAGAAGGTTAAGCTTCAAATGAAAGAAGAGCTCAAAATGAGTGATCTTGGATTGCTTACATACTTCCTAGGCTTGAAAGTAGTATATGAGAAAAAAGCTATGTACCTTACTCATAGGAATTACATCAAAGATTCTTGTCCAATTTAAAATGGAAAATTCAGAAGTTGTAGGTACTCCAATGGAGATGAACTCGAAATTGAGTGCTCATGAAGGTGAGAAAATTGAGAATGTAACTAGCTATCAAACTCTAGTTGATAGTTTGAATTATGCTACACTAACTAGAGTGGTTGAACAATGAAGATTTATACTATCCTTACACATCTGATATAGATATCAAACTCTTCTGTGATGCAGATTGGTTAGACTCCAAAGTTGGTCTTCAAAGAAGAAACCAGTTGTAGCACTCTCATCAATAGAGGCCGTGTATAGAGGACTTGCAAATGCTACATAAGAATCAATGTGGATTAAAACCTTATACTTTGATTTAGGTCTTAAGTCATCTACTCCTCATATCTTTGGAGATAATATCAATTCTTTGCATCTTGTTGCTAACCCAATCTATCATGCTAAGACTAAACACATAAAAGTGCACTACCATTATTTCAAGGAAAAGATTACAAGAAAAGAGATTCAATTATGTTATGTGTCAACACATCAACAATGTGCAGATATGATGACAAAGTCTGTAGATGGAATTTAGCTAAAAAGGTTCAAATTAATGATTGGATTGCAAGATATCTTGAAGGATTTGTTGGTGCATTTTACCCAAGCCTACATGCTTGATATGATTTGATTTATGTTCATTTGTAGTCATATGTGTAGACATATGAACACCTCTTGTAAAAGAGTATATTTTATCTCTTGTAATTGTGAAAGAAAGAATGGCTTAAGTCATCCATGATGTAAAAAGGAAATTCATGGCTCTAACTACCTAACAAATCGATCAGCTTTTAGCATCACTTTTAGGTGGTTATTTGAATTCAAATTCAAAACTACCTCCAAAAGTAGCTATAAAAAGAGCAAGAAGGAAGTTGCCATTAGAGAGCTTGATTCATGCCCACTTCATGTTCATTTGTAGAGATTGAAGAGCTTACTCCATATCTCTATCATTCTACTCCCATTGTGCAAGTATTCATTTGCAATGCGGTTGTAATTATATATGAATTTGTACATTCATCATTTACTTCTCTGTTTTATTCTTTGTTATACTCACTTAGAATAGTAATTTCAGAAGCTCATATCTCCGGCTATACATAACCCTTTTTGGAGTTCTAAAGTGCATTGGGTGGATTCTAAGTCTATTTCATGTTCACAAAATTTCATGCTCATTGAATTTACCGTTTGTGAGAAATCTATGTTTTTCTGCTCATTGGTCGAATCTCTACAGAGCTCCAAAAATGGCGGTAGTGTTCCAGATTTTGTTGACGCTTGTTCTCAGTGCTCATTTAATCAATTGAAGTGTTTTAACTTGGATTAGCAAGCTATCTACGTTTATGTTCTATGTCCAAAAGGAATTTTCTAATTTTACTAGGTTGAGAGCATTGTTCATTTTCTCTAATAGTTGTATGTACAAAAATAGCAAGTTTTGGGAGATAGTCATTTTACAACTAGTCTGTCTTGACTCAACTTTTGAGATACTTGTTCCAAAACACTTGGACAATTTCTTTGTGGATTATGGAAGCTCAAAAGGTCTACTAACCAACTCTGAATTCTAAGTTGGCTGGTGTGAATCTAGTTGTAGCAGCAACAACTCATCTTCTGATTGCATCCACCATCTCTCTTTACAGTGGTATCAGAGCATAGTCAATCAACATGGGAGATGGATTTCCATCAACAATTGACAAATTGGATAGAAACAACTACCCAACATGGTCTCTAAGGATGGAGGCTTATCTTCAAGGGAGGAATCTATTTGGATACACATCTAGAGATGAAGCCATGCCAACCATGAGGAACAAAGGACAACCATCATATGAAGAAGAGGAAAGACTTTCAAATTGGTGTTCAAAGGATGCACTTGCAAGGTCCTAAATTCTAAACTCAATCTCTAATTTTCTTTTACCTCATGTCAAGTGATGCAAGACATCAAGAGAGACTTGGAATGCACTTGCTTCTTTCTTCTCCTTCAACACTCGAGCAAGGAAGAACCAATTGTGGATGGAGTTCACAACAATGAAGAAAAGCCCCAAGCAAAGTGTGATTGATTATGTCACAAAGATGAAGGACATTTCAGATCATCTCAAAAGCATTCGAGAGGTAACTGAAGAGGAAAAAATCATTAGACAAATCATAAATGAATCAAAGCAGATGACAAGTGGGAGTCCTTCACAACAACCATGGATTTGTACATGGATATGCATGTACCCAACCTCAAAACACTCATGGGCCAACTCTTCACTCATGAAGCAAAGATTAGCAAAGGTGGTGAGTCCTCAAGAGATAATCAAACTTCTACCTTATGTTAGGCCGCCGGATTGGCACATTGTAATTTTATATTTTCATATACCGCACACACCAAAAGGGCGTAGCGAAGTGATGTAACCCTTTTATTCATTAATGAAGAGACATGACGTTGTTCTCCAGTGGTAGAGGATACGGGATCACCAGACTGTCTGTCTGGGCGATTTGCGACCTTCTCGAGACTTTGTGGTGCAGATTACAGATATTCTAAATACTGTCACTCTGTCTTCGTTGACTCACAGTAATTCTTTATTAACACAGTAATGTTATGTTCACGTTAATAAGTCTGTGGGACTGTGATCATTAATTTGTGCGTTAAATACGGTGTGAGGAATAACCGAAATACGAACAGTAATATGGTGTAGAAGAAGTTATACTGGATAGTAGTGTGATGCTTAATTTGATAGTTAAGTTGGGAAAATCAGTTAAAGGGCCTCTGCATTGTCAGACCCCTACCATCCCCAAGAACCCAAAAAGAGATTAAAAAGTGGATGTGACGGAAGTCCCCTTTTCAACACTGGTGTCGTCCGTGGGAAGATGGCAATGGATTGAGAATAATCAGTAAAGGTAGAGCAGTGCATAAGGCAAGCGGTGCAGAGGTGATATATGCCGATTACTCGGTCCGGCGAGTCTTATCTGAAGTATAGGAGCGACCAGGATCCCTAGGGAGTTCCAAATCTATTAGGGACACCCCCAGGCGGTAGAAGTGCAGGCCATTTAAGCCCAATTGTCGAAGGATCGGAGCTAGTTCGCTGTGATTCCGGTACCAGTTCAGTGACACATGATGAGATTCCGATAGATTTTTGTGTGATTTCGATACATTCTGAAGAAGGTCCAGTGACTTCTGAGTGTACAGTCGCAGTGCGTAGTTGGTTCGACAGTATCTGGTCAGAATCCGACTACTTTCGGTGATAAAGTTGTGTTACCAAGTGAGCATTTTTGGTGAAAAGATAACCTACTGTGGTGAAAGTTCGATAACTTCCGGTGGGAGTTCGGTACCATTTAGTGGGAATTTGAAGTTTTTCGGTGAGAGTGCAGTACTACCTGGTGGACCTTTATTACGTTCTCCACTATTCGGAGCAAGCCTCTCTAGTTTCGATACCAAGGCTGAGGACACGTTATTCGATTTGGAGATAAGTAAGAGATTCAACACCCTTTTTGAACCGGAAGGTGAGCAGTCTGACAATACAGATTCTGAAGGACAAGAGACACCTCCTCAACAGACAGATAACAACAACACTACTCATAATAGTACTATGAGTGGTTCACAATCTCAGCAGCAGACACCCCCACAACCGCAACCGTAGTTTCAGCAACAACAGCAGCAGCAATCAATTATACCAGTTCAACGGGTTCCAACAGGAGTGACTTACACCAAGTTCGGTGGATTCCCGGGTGATGACCCTGATGCACATGTGCGCACCTTTGAGATAAGCTATGTAGTGCTGAACCATCCACCGGATCCGGTGTACAAGGCCATCGTATTTCAGGCCACTTTAGTTAATGAAGCAGCCAGGTGGTTGACTGAGTATGATATTAATCATTTCGTTAACTATGATGCTGTGAGGGATGCGTTTTTAGAGAGGTTCCGGTTGAAGAAAAATCTTGTCGAAATCTTTGATTATTTGCAGAACAATCGACAGAAACCGCATCAGACTGTTCAAGAATATGCAACATTGTTTCGAACTCACTTAAGGAAGCTGCCTCCGGCACATGCTAATCTACTAGACGATGTTATAACCCAATGGTTCATTAACATATTGAGTCTGCAACTTAAACAAATCATGATCATCTGCTGTGTGGGTGCAATGACACTGGATGCTATTATTGCGATGGCCCTGCAACTAGAGCATAAAGTTGGAGGATTTACAGAAGACCTGGAATGGCTGAAGGCCAGTAAGAACGTAGTGGATGATCCGACTAAACAGATGTATTGCACCAAGTGCAAAAATCCAAGGCACACCAGTGCTACACGTGCCCTTAACCATATGTATTGTGCCATCTGCAATACAATAGGACACTCAACGGAAAACTGCGCGTATAATGCCAAGGTGCAGGGTAGAGCAGCTATAAATGCCATCATACAAGAACCAGGCCAGCCAGCAACCCATTATGTGCCACCACAAATGCGAACCAATCAGTCGCAAGGATACAGGAATTACCGGGGTCAGTGGAACACCAATTTTAATTCAAATCGATGGCAGACGGATACATCAATGGAAGGTACTTCTCTTCCACCACCTCGATGTCATTTTTGCAGCGAGATTGGCCACATCCGTAGATTTTGCAAGGATGCAGCAGAGTACGACAAAAGGAAGAAGGAGCGACAAAATCCAATGACCAACATGGTCTATATTTCACCAGTCGAATCACAAGCAGTAGTGGTTCAGACAAGATCGGATAAGCAGTTACAACCCGCAACTGAGGTGTTCGAGCCTAGTATCCATGAGCAGGAGCGAATGTATACAAAGGCTAGTGAATGGACAACTAAAGAGCCAACTGTGTTTCGTGATCCAATTCGGGTAACACAGGTTCCCCTACCTAAGGCAAGATCGAATGAACAAAATTCTACCCCAGCAACAGTAGAATCATCATCAGAATCGGTGAGAAGTACGATCAAACTGATGTTGGATTCATTAAAAGAGAAAATCACCAGAACCTTCAAATTAGCAAGAACCATGTATATCCAAGGCATCGTAGATGAGCCTTAATTTTTTTTTCTTTGCGGGTTCAAGTCCACCGTGCGTGCCAGTGTTAGGCTGTCGGATTGGCACATTTTAATTTTATATTCTCATATACCGCACACACCGAAGGGGCGTAGCGAAGTGATGTAACCCTTTTATTCATTAATGAAGAGACATGATGTTGTTCTCCGGCGGTAGAGGATACGGGATCGCCAGACTGTCTGACTGGGCGATTTGTGACCTTGTGGA
Source organism: Ceratopteris richardii (assembly GCA_020310875.1). Lineage (NCBI taxonomy): Eukaryota > Viridiplantae > Streptophyta > Polypodiopsida > Polypodiales > Pteridaceae > Ceratopteris > Ceratopteris richardii. Next base: position 21,398,524 of record CM035411.1, read on the forward strand.
GACTTCGTGGTGCAGATTACAGATATTTTGAGTACTGTCACTCTGTCTTTGTTGACTCATAGTAATTCTTTATTAACACAGTAATGTTATGTTCACCTTAATAAGTCTGTGGGACTGTGATCATTAATTTGTGCGTTAAATAGGGTGTGAGGAATAACCAAAATACGAATAGTAATACGGTGTAGAAGAAGTTATACTAGATAGTAGTGTGATGCTTAATTTGATAGTTAAGTTGGGATAATCAGTTAAAGGGCCTCTGCATTGCCAGACCCCTACCATCCCCAAGAACCTGAAAAGAGATTAAAAAGCGGATGTGATGGAAGTCCCCTTTTTAACACTTATATTCTGATAAAGCTAAGGTCAAGGACAAGTCAAAGAATGAATGAAGATGAAGGTAGGTCTTTCCAAGCAAACTTTGCAGGTAGAGGGAGAGCTAGAGGAAGAGGTAGAGGTGGAAAGAAAGGCAGGGGGAGATTCCAATCATCTCAAACTTGCAATATATGTGGCTTATCTAATCATACTACTGAAGAATGTTTCAGGAACTAGAGGAACTCAGGAGGAAGAGGATTCAAAAGTGGTGGCTATGGATCAAATAGAGGCAGATACAATGGAGGCCACAACAACAACGACAACAACAATTACAACATCAACAACTATCAAAGTGTTCATAGAGGAAGAAGAGATTACAATAACTATATAGAGGACCTAAATCAAGAAGATTCATTATTCATTATGAATCTATCAGTGAAGAAGGGTAAGGATGATGATCACATCTTTCACATCGATTCGGGATGCTCCAATCATGTAGCAAGAAATGTGGCCTTACTTTTTGATTTGGAAGATCCTCACAACAAACATGAAGTGCGAACAGGAGATGATACAAAGCACTTGGTGGAGAAGATAGGTAATGTGAAGACATCAGATGGGAATATGAACCTCTTAAGCAAAGTCTTGTCTGTCCCTACAATTACCAGAAATTTAATAAGTGTTGGGCAGATTGTTGAAAAAGGATTGTAGGTTAGATTCAAGGCATTTGGAGCATATGTTGAATACCCAAGGCAAGTATTAAGAAGGATTGCCAAAGGAGAAAAGATAGGAAGGCTTTTCACTTTTGAAGTGGAAGATACAAAGAACATAACTTTATTTAGCTATGGATCTCAAACTCTCATAGAGTTGGAGATATGGCACAAAAGGCTTGCTCACATTGGTGAGAGGACACTCAAACAAATTTGTAGGGACCAAAGTGTACTTGGTTTGCCTAATATCACAAGGCAACACATGATTTATAAGTATGAAGCTTGTCAATTCGGCAAGGCTCATAGACAACCTTTCAATAGGAAGGGATATGTGTATCAAAATCTTTTGGATCTAGTGCAGACAGATGTGTGGGGTCCTAGTAAGGAGCCATCTATATCAGGCTCAAGATATTATGTGTCTTTCATAGATGATTGTAGCAGGTGACCATTCTATTTTTCATGAAGCACAAGGATAAAGTTTTAAATTGCTTTAAGAAGTATGTTGCTCTTCAAATCATGGTTTGATGATGGGAGGAAAGAGAAGCTGCCTTATGACTTGGATGAAGATTTTCCATCACTTCTAATAAAGGAGCCAAAGCAAATTGAAGAAAGTGATTCGGAGATTGACCTAGGAGACTTGGAAAGACTAAAGATATGGAAGATCAAAGGTAAAGATCAAAGGATTCAACCAATGAAGAACCTACCACATTTGAAGAAGCACAAAGCAAGAAAGCTTGGAGAGATGTAATGGATGAAGAAATGGAAGCCTTGAGGGAGAATGACACTTGGGAGCTTGTACCTAACAAGCCATCTATGAAGGTAATTGGATCTCGATGGATATACAAAAGCAAGATGAATCCAGATGGAAGTATAAATAGACATAAACCAAGGTTAGTTGCTAAAGGGTTTCTTCAAACCCATGGTATTGATTATGAGGAGACTTTTTCTCATGTTGCAAAAATGCCTACAATTAGGGTTCTCATTAGTCTTTCTACATCTAGAAATTGGAAGCTCTATCAACTTGATATAAAGAATGCTTTCTTAAATGGATGGATTTATGAGGAAGTGTATATGGCACAATGTTAGAAGAAGCAATTCTTGAAGAAAAATTAGTTGGAAAATGTCAAAAATTTGTAGAAATATTTATAAAAATGATGTAAAATTGAGGAAGAGTTTTCCTCATTAATGATAGGATCATATGTATTTTTCCTAGAATTTTTGGAAGCTCTTTGATAGCATATTTTTAGAATAAAAGGTGAAATGGAACAAAATTCAAGTGTGAAAAGGGACACTTGAAAAAGTATAAAAGATAATTTCTTCTATTTTGAAGAGGTTGGTTGTATTATTTTGATGCTATCCAAGTAATGTGAAGAGCTTTCTTGCAGAAAATCGTGTTTTGTCTTTCCATGATCTTTCTCTTGATTTGTTGAGTCTTCTCATTGTGTGATCCATGAAATTCGTGAGCTTTTCTTGTGTATTTCTGAGTAAGATGTATGAAGAAAGGTGATTCTCAGTATATTGAGTAAGAAAGTGCAGAAGAATAAAGCTAGAGTTGGAAATTCTCAGTTTTTATAGAATCGCGATTGTCTCATTTGTGTGATACAGGTACTGTTTTGGAAATTTGACTTCATATTTTTATTCTACTTTGAAAATGGCACACTTTAGGCACAAAAATCATTGAAAATGCTGTTGTAAATTCAAGATAATCAAAACCCTAGATATTTCCTTCCTTCTTCATAAATCTCTCAAAAAAACAGTCATCTCAATTCTTATTCTTGGATTCCATTAACTAGAAGGGGTTGTGGTCTTTGCATACTTCCCGGATTGACAATTTAAAGACATATAGTTGATCTTTTGTGCTATAATGATTGGAGAGGACAACTCCAGAGGGTAACAACAAACATTTTTTGGCACCGTTGCCGGGGAACAAAGCAAAAGCTTCATTGAAGTCTTGGACCTTGCTGGATCTTCCATTCTTGATGGTATTTGAACACATTGAAAAGGTACTACTCTATAATCAAGAAAGAAAATTTGGAGAGGTAGGTTTCTTTGCTTGTCTTTTGGGAAAAGAAAGCATGAATTAAGCTTTTGAGATAAAGAAGTTTGTGAAATTTTTGCAAATTGATAGTTGCTCATACCTTTTAAGAGTAAAGTGCAGGTGTGTGAACAAAAAAATGAATCAAGATTGCTAAAGGAAAGGTAAAATGTGATTATCCTTGCATAAGTAGATTGCTTTTTGACCAAGTACCAAGCAAAATTTGTCAAATCTTGGAAAAGATGACATGGTTGCAATGAGGAAAGTCAAGTAAAGTAGCTATGAGCAAATTGATTGATCCATTTGTTTATCCAAGGTAAAATAATAGTCTTCACAAAAGATTCATTTGTCACTTGAAAAAAAAAAGGGTGTTGAATGTATCTTTGCATAAATTGATACTGGTACTTCTTAACACAACTTTTCTTGAAAAGCTCTACTTCCAAACTGTTAGATTGCAAGCATAAAAGAGTATAACCAATCATGAGACAAAAGATCAATGGATCTTGAAACAAGAAAACCCTAAGTGAAGTGCTTTCCTTGATTTAGGGATTAAAATACTAAAATAATTCATAAAATCTATTAAAATTCAAACAAATTTATTTTTACTAAGGAAAATTTACAGAAGGTTTGGTGCTGAATTCGTGGAAGAAGAATAGTGAAAAAATAATCCAGAAATTGAAAGAAAAATAAAAAATATTTAGAGTAAAAGTTGCTGTTTAATTTTTTTCAAAGTTTGATCTCTTTGAATGAGTTGGGTGGTGTATAATTGCAGGTGACAATTGAGCTGGAGTTGGTGAAGAACAATGGGGAAGACCAAGAGGGAAGAAAAGTCAAAAAGTGCAAAAGCAAGAAGTTTAGAAAAAAAACACGATTCTCATCATAGAATCACGATTTGTAGTAAGATAATGAAAATGATCTAGGGGTATTGAGGTAAGCCGTTTTATGGTTCAATAGTTGCATAATCAGAGGTAAGCAAAATTTTAGTGAGAATGAGCATCAGGTGATCATGTTGGGAAATTGAACACAAAATCGCGATTTTCATTAGTAATGGAGAAATATGAAAATTTTGCTTGAAGGGACAAGATTTCAGAAATAGAACCATAAACTTGCACAAGAATAAGGCTCAGGAAAGTAAGAATTTAGAATTATCAAAAATCATTCACAATCGCGATTGTCTGAAGCTACAAAAAATCAGGCATTTGAGTGAGAGAGACTGAGTGAGGAGAGCTATCAAAAGCGCGATTTCCTACAACCACAAAGCAGTTAGGAATTTCTTAATCAAGCAACAAGGTAATTCTCTTCACATCAAGTTTTTGCATAAATTCAAGTTCAAAATTTTGGGAAAGGATCAGAAAACACAGAAAACTGTTGAACACACAAAATCACATTTTTCTATTTTTTTTAACTTTTTTAAAGAAAAATTGTCTTTTAGTTGAATGTTCTTTATTGCATGTTAATATTTTGAATAGGCGCTTGTGATAGTGTAATAAGAACTCAAAAAATCAAAAACCAAAAAATTACAAGAAGCTGCACAGAATTGCGATTTTGTGACTAAACTCAAAATCATGATTCCCAGAATATGATTTTCATAAGAAAATCGTGTTTTTAACGTTTGTGAGCAATCACGATTGTCAGGGAACAAAGAATCATGAAAAACACGATTCCCTTCACAGAATCGTGAAAAACACGATTCTCTTCACATAATCGTGATAAACACAATTCTCTTCACAGAATCGTGACAAACATGATTCTCTTCAAAGAATCGTGACAAACACGATTCCCTTCACAGAATCGTGAAAAACACGATTCTCTTCAAAGAATCGTGACAAACACGTTCTCTTCATAGAATCGTGACAAACACGATTCTCTTCACAGAATCGTGACAAACACGATTCTCTTCACATAATCATGACAAACACGATTCTCTTCAAAGAATCGTGACAAACACGATTCCCATCAAAATCATGATAAACACGATTCTCCTCACAGAATTGTGACAAACACGATTCTCTTCAAACATGATTCGCTTCACAGAATCATGAAAAACACGATTCTCTTCACAGAATCGTGACAAACACGATTTTCTTCACAGAATCGTGACAAACACGATTCTCTTTATAGAATCGTGACAAACACGATTCTCTTCAAAGAATCTTGACAAACACGATTCCCTTCAGAATCGTGAGAAACACGATTCTCTTCATAGAATCGTGACAAACACGATTCTCTTCACAAAATCGTGACAAACATGATTCTCTTCACAGAATCGTGACAAACACGGTTCTCTTCACATAATCATGACAACCACGATTCCCTTCACAAAATTGTGAAAAACACGATTCTCTTCACATAATCATGACAAACACGATTCTCTTCAAAGAATCGTGAAAAACGTGATTCCCTTCACAGAATCATGAAAAACACGATTCCCTTCACAAAATCGTGAAAAACACGATTCCCTTAACAGAATTGTGAAAAACACGATTCTCTTCAAAGAATCGTGACAAACACGATTCTCTTCACACAATCGTGACAAACACGGTTCTCTTCACAGAATCGTGACAAACTTGATTATCTTCATAGAATGATGACAAACACAATTCTCTTCAAAGAATCGTGACAAACACGATTCCATTAAGAATCGTGACAAACACGATTCTCTTCACAAAATCGTGACAAACATGATTCTCTTCACAGAATCGTGACAAACACGATTCCCTTCTGTAGCTCAGTGATGAGTAGCACCTCCTTTAATGTCAATCCGCGGAGACGTGAGGACCGGTATGAAGACCACGAGCAAGTGAAGGCACAGGTGCGTGAGTGAAAGCACACAAACATGCACACACATACACACACACGCGCACAAAGTAAGATCAAAGAGAGGAACAATGAAAAGCTTAGATTGCCAAAGAGTTCTCTTACAAAAGTTCTATTCTCTAACCAGCTAACCCCAAAAATGAGCTCTCTAGCTCTTTTTATAGTTTTTTGACTAGTTTTGGCCCTGTCCAGACCTAGTGTCCGGCCTAGTTAAAAATTAGGTTCCAGGGCTTATTTGAGGGCTCAACGAAGTCTAAAAATTATGAAAATTGGTACGATGGTACTTCTAATACTCCTCAAGCTCGAGGACTCCTCGGCTTGAACAAAATGGAGTTACTAAAAAGAGATAATGGTATTTACAATGGTTTTTAGTGATGAAAATCACTATTTTTGTAGGGGATTCTTCTGAAAATTTGGCATACACTTCTTGGAGCTCCCTACTTGCTCCCTTTCCTTGTGTGTCCACCTTTTGATGTGCTTCCATGCTTTGTCCTTGACTTTGAGCTTCAACACTCCCGCCCCTCTCGAGTCTGTCGTCCCTGACAGACCCTTGTTGGAAGGGCTGTTCTATGTAGTGCTTTGAGAGGTGGTGTCCATCCGTTGTATGAGCTGGTTCTTTGGATTCCAGCAAGAATGTGTTGTTGTGAGCTTTCAAAACTGCAAGTTGCTCAAAAGAGGTTGTCAAGAGTGATTTGGAGCAACTACTCGCGTCACTTTGCTTCCGAGATATGGATGTTGTTCCCATGACGTCCGCTAGTTCTTCCAAAGATGGTGTTGAGAGCAGTCATGACAGCTACTCATAACCCATAATGAATGATGGGTAAGTGTGTTCGTGCCTGGGTTGAAAAAAATATGTGCCTTGTGCACGGCCTTGTAATGTAGCCCTACGCATGCTTACTTGGAAAATGCATTGGAAGAAGTATGGTGCAAAAATTGCGGTTCTTGAGCTAAGTGCTCAAGGGTATGCTGACGAAGAGGTTTCCTAAACTATCATGGTTATGGTGTTTCCAGAGTAAAGATACTTACCATGGAGAAGGTTGATGGATGTTTGTCTCTTCGTGTTGTACACTCGGCCTTTGGGATGGAACCTTGTTGATGAATGTCCATGTTGATTGTCCACTGATGAGATCTTTTGAGTGGGGGATCCCCTCTCCTTTTTTCAAAGCAACATTTGTCACTAACAATGTGCATTTCTGAGCTTGGGCTCATGCACGTTCACTTCCCTATATTGACACTCAGAGGAATATTGGAGACGTGCTGGTTTCTAAGAGATTACCATGCTGATTGACATAGACCATTCACCAGTGCTACTGTTCCATACTGGTTCAAGAAATACTAAGAATTGAATTGCTTTATATTCCGTGGCAAGCAACATCGGGTAACTACACCAAGCTGAGTTTCACATATTCTCTTTAGCTCACCATATGCAGGAGTCTTCTCCTCCAGAACTACCTTTTGCAGATATCTTCTTGGCTGCTCTGGTACATGAAGTAGTTAAGCATCACTCAAGTTGCGGACCTTCAGGCTCTTCATTCCTACCATGGTAAGAGAAAAACATAGTTGTAGATGCCATGTTCATGCCAAATGCTTGTCATCTACCAGATAAGGGAGCAATAATCTCACTGCTGGCCGAGAGACACTTCTATCCAAATTGATAAATGCCTAGTAATCAACAGTTCCACCTTCAACTCAGCATGACTCATTCATGTTTCATAAGCCAAACCTGGGAACAAGCTCTCTCCCGCTTTTCTTTCTCCCCCCCCTTTTTTTTTTTTTTTTTGAAGGAGCAGGATATCACAAAACAAGAACACAAAAGTTAGTATCAATAGAAATATTTGACATATGTCACTGTGCTCTTGTGCGTGGGATTCTCAAGTGTGTCCATGCACGGCCGTGTAATGTGGCCCTATATTAATGCATACTTTGGAAATGCATGACCTGAATGGTGCAAACGACTGGGTTATGCCAAAGGCACATGGTTGCTGCTGGTCGAGGCTTTTGATGTTACTTGTATACTTGATGAATTCTTTGATTGGAGGTGTCTATTGGATCTCGAAATGATGTAATCCTCCGGGTTGGAACCCATTTTGGAATAGGGTTTGGTACTGTAGAGATCACCTCAGGCCACTTCATCTTTGGATGCTTTCCAAACTTTGGCATCCCGTGTGGTTGGCCTTTTGGTTTTGTGGTTGTTGTTGGTGCTTTTGGCTTCCGAACCCATTTCCTTGATGATTGCCTGCCTAATTTTGCAGAAGGGTTGAGTGTATCTTCGTTTGTTCTTTGCGTTTTGATCTTATGCTTTGCTTTCCTTGGCTTCTTTGTTGAGACCTTTTGCATGGTGGGGAGCATAGGCCGTTGTGTATGTAAGAGCTTCGTGGGTACCCACATCTGTAATCGCCCGTGTTGAGCTGTAGCTAATTTTTTAGGCATCCAAATTTGTACATGATTGTGGTCGACCTTCTTTGAAGCTTCGGTACCCAAATTTGTTGGATTCGTCGTGCTTGAGCCTGTCGTCGGTGCTTGGTTCTTCTTTTTTCATGGTCGATCTGGTTGGGCGGGAATCTTTGAGGTAACGTCGATGGTTGCACTCCTTTCTTTACCCAGATCTGCTTCATGCCCATAATTTTTTTCTTCTTGAAGGCTCTTTGTCTATTTGATAGACTGGCTATCTTGCAATGTTTTGTTTGCTTCTGAGGTTGAACTAATGTGGATGCTTTACTCTTTGAAAAAGAAGAAGGTTCTTCTTGCCTTTGCAACTGTCCTTCCGTGATTGCGTCTGTCTGGATCATAGAGCTTTTGACATCTACAACATCTTGTTCGAGAAGATTAGCCTTAGAGGAACAAAGAGAGCGTGTGGTGTCTTGGTCAGTGGCCATGCAATTCTCCAATTCTAATGTAATGCATTGTTCATGTGCCCAAACATGAAGAAGTTGACTTCTTAGGTTCAAGTTGACAGCATGGTCGTAAATCCAATCTTGACCCAAGACAAGTGGCTCTGTGAGGTCCTCATCATGACACACTAGCATTTTGACTTTTATTGGAACATCTTGAAGGTAGATGGGAAGTTCCACCTCGCCCAGACAGGGGGTTTCCACGCCTCCTAAACCTATGAGATAGGCTTCTATGGGCTTGATGTTCGATTGCAAGTCTTGGCAGTATGCAAGTCGCACTGCACTAGTTGCTGCACCTGAGTCAACTAATGCTCTCACAGTCTTTACACTCTTTCCTTGTCCTACCTCTATAGTCACAAAGGGCCGTCGATCAATTATTCGAGAAGTAGTTATGCCCGATTTTTGGCACATGTCCATGTGATATTTTGGGGCTTTTGTGTTGACATCTAGGCCTAGCCGCCGTAGCTTATTTCTTCTGATGCGCTCTCTCGCCTCTGCTTGTGCTTCTTCTCTAACCCTTAACTCCTCTTCTTTTCGCTTCTTAGCAGTGTTGAGTCTCATGAGCATTTCCGCTGTAAGAGGTTCTTGATATAACTTGACTCGACAACCACTTATATAGTTCGGTAAGATATCACCTTCTAAAGTGGCCAATTGAACTGCACCACTAGTGGAGAGTCTATTAATGATCATGGGTCCATATCCTCGTTTCTCCAATTTGCGGGCATGTTGCTTTAGCGTATAAACCAGCACTAGATCTCCTTCCTTCAATCCTTTATCCTTTACATGGGCATCAAAGTATGCCTTTTGCCGTTTCTTTGCAGCATAAATGCCTGCTGCTGCCCGTAGCCTCGTCTCACCTAAGCGTTCTAGATCAAAGATCCTGGAAGACAACTCATGTCCATTCCACTCATGCTCTTGTGCTACTTTCAAGGCTGGGATTAGGAAGTCCAATGGTAGCACGTCATTCTGTCCAAAGACCATCTGAAATGGGGTAGCATTGAGTACCGTCTTGTAGGCCACTCGGTATGCCCAAACAGCATGATGAAGTTGTTTGTCCCAATCAGAGCGTTTATTATTCACCAGTTTTGTTAATACGTTACATAGGATCTTATTCGTGCTCTCGGCCTGTCCGTTGGCTTGTGGGTGATAAGGGGCAGACTTCTTGTGTATCACCATGAATTCTTGAAGGAGATGTTCAATGACCTCATTCAAGAAGTGCGTACCTCTATCACTAACCAACTCTATTGGTAACCCATATCTAGTGAACACATTTTCGAATAAGAACTTAGCCGTCGTTTGAGCATCATTCTTTGTCGTGGCCTTTACTTCCACCCACTTTGTAAGGTAATCTGTGGCTACAATAATGTATTCTGCATGGGAGTTTCTAGCTGGGGGGTTGATGGGACCAACAAAGTCTATGCCCCACTTCGAGAATGCGCGCCCTCCCATCATTGGCCTCAAAGGCATCTCATCTTTTCTTATCGGATATTGGGCACGTTGGCATGTGTCACATTTCTTCACATAAGTATGTGCATCCATATGAAGAGTGGGCCACCAAAGTCCTGAGAATAAGATGGTCTTAAGTACTCTGTGAGGCCCAAAGTGTCCACCTGCAGCACCGATGTGTGCAGTTTCTAAGATTTTTAAATAGTGTGATTCATGAACGCACAGTCTTAGGTAACCATCCTTGCCTCTTCGATATAGGTTGTCTCCTATTAAGACATAGTCTTGAGCCTCTTGCTCCATGCTCCGTTTTCTTGCAAGACTAGCCTGATTGGGTAATGTTCCCGATCTAATGAACTCAACCAATGCAGCACTCCAATCTGGGATTAATGACACATGATAAAGAGTGGCATGCTCCACTGGGGGTCTCTTCTGGCACACTGGACAATTCTGGATCCACTCTTGTATTTCTTTGTCCATGCTAAGCCAATACACTCCTAAACGTTTTAGATTCTGCAATGTTCGTTGTTTAGAGTAGTGATTTCCTAGCAGTCCCTCATGGGCTTGTTGCATCCAACTAGTATGTTCGTCGTCCTCAACACAACAAGCTAATACGCCCTCGGCATCTTGCTTGTACATACTTCCGGCCAATATTTGATACTTTTGTGATTTTACAATTTCTTCTTTGCTTGTTTTCACATTCTTATTTGCAGGCCCGAAGGTTAGGACTGGTACCAACTTATTTGCCCATTTAGGAACAACTTCTAAATTGAACAGATAAGCATCGGGCAATTCATCAGACACTCCTTGCGGTGGCTCTCCTGAAGCGATGCGAGAAAGATGGTCTGCCCTAAGATGGGTTCTACCTTTCCTGACAACAACTTCAAAGTCGTATTCCATTAGTAAGAGGAACCATCTTACTAAGCGGCCTGTATTGCAAGGTTTATTGACCAAATATAGTAAAGCTTGATGATCAGTGAAAAACTTGAACTTATTGGCCAATAGATAGTGTCTAAACTTCTTTATAGCATAGACCATACCTAAGCCTTCTCTCTCCGTTGTGGTATAATTTCGTTTAGCTGCATTTAATTGCCTACTAGCATATGCTATCGGCAAATCTAGGTTTCCTTCACCTGTGGGTTGTGCTAGCACACATCCTATTGCATGATTGGAGGCATCTACATGGACATGAAAGGGTTTGCTCCAATCCGGAGTAGTCAATATTGGTGCTGTGCACAAACATCTTTTCAGCTCATTGAAGGAATTCTCGCATTCCTTGTTCCACTCAAAATTTGTTAACAACCCATAAAGAGGTTTAGCTATGATGGCATACATGTGGATAAACCTACGGTAATATCCACAATGGCCCATAAAGGCTTGTACCTCTTTAACATTTCTTGGTCTTGGCAACTCTGCTATCGCTCTTACCTTGTCTTCATCTGTTGAAATTCCATTCTTAGAAACAATGTGACCTAAGATTTTACCTTGTCGTACCATGAACACACACTTCTCTGGGTTCAGACACACTCGATAATCTCTACACTTGTTGAAGATTTGTCTGAGCTCAGGGATGTGGTAACTTCTGTGTTGGGAATGCGCACATAAATCATCCACATATACTTCTAAGATCTTCCGCAAGAACTCTTTGAAGACATGACACATGAGCCTTTGGAATGTTGCAGGTGCATTGGTGAGCCCAAATGGCATCACACGAAATGCAAAGATTCCCCATTCTGTGGCAAAGGCCGTTTTGTGTTGATCTTCGGGGGCAATGGCTACTTGGTTGTAACCTGAAAATCCATCAAGGAAGCTATAAACTTCCTTGCCTGCAACACGCTCCAATAGATGTTCGGTGATTGGAAGTGGATAACTATCTCTGATTGTAGCGGCATTAACTTTTTTAAGGTTAATGCACACTCGCAATTTCCCATTCTTCTTGGGCACCACTACGATGGGGGACACCCATTCAGTGTGCTCAATCTCATAGATGAATCCAGCTTCAATCAGCCTGTCAATTTCCTCCTTTATTTTGGCTGCATAATTGTCATTATATGTGTAGGGCTTTTGTTTGGTGGGCTTGGCGTCAGCGGTCATCGGAATCGTATGAGAGCAAATCTTTGGATCTACTCCTTTCAAGTCTCTATAGTGCCATGCGAACACGTCCCTATATTCCCTTAAGAGAGCTACAAGCTCTGCTTCTTCTTTTGCACTTAGGTCATCTCCTATGTACGTACATCGTTCTTTGTTCCCTTCAATGGTCACTACAATTTTTTTGGTCTTTTCTTTATTGTCATATGCTTCTCCTATAATGGCCTCTCTCTTAGGCATCCGTACCAAAATTTTTCGGTCTTCCACTTCATATTTCTTGAAATTTTCTGGTACTTCAAACATTGATTCTTCCTCTTCTTGTTCCACTGCTTTTCTTCTCATTTTCTTTTTACTACCTTCACTTCCTTCCTTTGAATTTATCGTTTTAATACTTGTGAGGGGTTCTTCTTCTTTTTGGGTTAACACTCCTATGTCCTCTAAATAGTGTTCCTCTGAGTCGAAGTAAGTATCCATCACAATGGATTCTAGATCATCGTCATTCTCTTCTTCTTCTATGAACTCATTAGGATCACATTCTTCCAACAGGGGCTGACACATGAACACTGAAATATCATAACCCTCCTCATCACAATGAGGTGTCCATTGGTCTTCATTGACTGCAATGTCCATGGTAGCTAAGATTTCTGCCCAACCATGAGGCTCAAATTCCTCATCTAGAAATATCATCGGTGTATAGGCTGGGTCTTTTATTGGTCTATCTCCTGGGGGAGTTCCTTCTTCTCTCGCTTTTAGGCGCTTTTCCTCTTCCTCTGCGACCTTGCACATCCACAAGTGAGTATCTTCATGCAGCCAGGAAGGATAAGGTGAACTTCCAGAATGCACAGAGATTGAATCTTCTTTTGCTTTGTGGATAGGATTCCACTGTAGGGGTGGTACATCTCTGAAGGTGTAATCCTTCAAATTGACCTTGGTGGTGACCCCTAAGTGCTGTAAGTACAAGGAGTTAGTTCCCCAATCCTGTACTATTTGCAATTGTCGTAGGAAGGGTCTTCCTAGAATCATCTCGTAGACATTATTTTTTTCAAAGTCACATATAGCAAATGTATGTTCAAACTCTACACCACAAGTGGTTAGAGTTATCCCTTCAAGCAATCCTAGAGGTCTTTCAAAATGACCATCTGCCATTTGAAGCTTCATTCTTGTTGGTCTTAATGTGGGTTTGCCCCATCGCTTCCACAAGGAGGTGGTCGCAATAGCAACCCCCGCACCCGAATCTACAATTGCTTTAGTTGTGTAACCTTGATAGGTGATCGGAAGATAAGTGTTACCTTCTTCACCTTCGCTCATGTCTCCTATTTTGTCTAGAGGTATCTCTGGTACTTTCTGCTTACGGCCTACTTTCGGCATATTGGAATCAAGTTCTGGAACTTGATCCTTCACATGATTCCAGAGCTCCGGTTTTGCCTTGAGCAGCTCCTCTACAGTGAGATGACATTGAACCTTAGTGTTCTTCACAACATCAGTGTTTCTTGGAATCACTGAGTCTTCATTTCTTACCAATATTGTGGGAGCTCTGATCTGGAGAGATTCAGATTCCCATGGGCCTGGAAATTGAGGTAGTTCTTCTAAGGTATTAGATTCAAAATCTAACCCGTCGTCTTCTTGTTGTTCTGCTTCCTCTGCGTAAATAGATGGAATGTCTTGGGGAAATTGATCATGAAGATCATCAATCTCAGGAATCGGAGGGGAATTACCCTTCTCCTTGGCCCATTTCTCTTCTTGTATTTCCCGCAAGAATTCTTGAGAGTACTGTTGAATTGAAGGAGGTATCCCTGGATCCGTGGAATTAGGAACATAAGCTCCCATTGGTGGTGAGCTTCCTCTTTCAATAACTGGTTGAGCCTGTGGAGGTAAAGAAACTTGTGGTTTGTTTACCAACTGCTCTAATCGTTCTAGTAAGCCCTGGAAATGCAAATCCCCTTTGACAGAGTTTGTCTGATTCAACTTTTGTCTAGTCTCAAGTATAGCTTGAGCTTGTTCTACCATTTTCATGCACATTTTCATCCGTTCAATCTCTAAATCTGCTCTAGGGTAACTCTTGTCTAGGTTTGCAGCTGTTGGCCCGTCTTGAAGTCGAGCCTGGTAGGCCTTGAACATCATGTCCAAGCCTTCTGGGGTTGGATCTGCAAGGACAGACCCTGGTTGTGGGTTATTTACAATGGGTGGTGGGGTGGAATGAGGTGAAGTGGATGGAGCTTCAGCATGCGAGGGGCTTTGAGATGCAATGTCTTCTATTTTTGTTTTGGTATCCCTTAGGCTTTCTTCTAGCTCGGATAGCTTTTTGTTCCACTTGCGATTAGCCTTCTCTCTGGTATCCTTCCATGTTCTTGGTTTCCTCTTACTAGGCTCTCCTGACTCACATGACTCCGATTGATCAGATGGTTTTGCTTGTTGTGCAGCCTGTGCCCTAGTAACTGCCTGTACAGGAGCCACATTACTACTACTTGAACTTGAATCTGCCACTAAGCCTACCACATTAATGGGTGTAATCTTGGGTGCACTGGAGGGGTTTCTTGGACAATCTCTGGGGAGATGGTCTTTGCCACAATCAGGACAAAAGCCTTGTATTGTGATGTTTTGTCCTAGCCCCAGAGCTGGTTGGTGGGGACATTCACGAATGAAATGATCGCCCTGACATCTAAAGCATGGTCCTCTAGGGGCTTGTGGTCTTACTTGTCTCAATTGGGGCCTAGGATTTGGATTCGTATACATGACGTTGGAGTATTCTGGCTCCCAATTTTGTTCCATAGGTGGTGTCTCATATTGACAGTGAGAAGCCTCACTTTGCTCAGGGGACTCTATATAATAAGCATGTGGACTATCTTCATGGAAGTAGTCTGAACCATGAGCGTGAGAATCATTTTCTGAGACCAATGGGGTTAGTGGCACCAATGCTCTATTATGGTTCTCCTCCGCCATCGTATATTTAACTGGGATCACATTGGCAGGAGCTGGCGGTTGGTTTCCTAGGACTGGTTGTGGCCTATATGGTGCCTGATATTGCTGCTGGTATTGAGGTTGATATTGTTGTGGCCTATAATATGGCTGTTGGTACTGATTCTGATACCTACCCTGCTGGTAAGGTTGCTGATAATTTTGTCTAACAGTCTGCCTGTTATAGGGACAATCTTGGGCCGTATGATTTGTGTATTTTCTCTCAATGGTGCAATACAGAGCATTAGGGTTTCCTTGGGGTTGAGTCGTCAACGGGCAAACATTAGTCATGTGATCTCCTCCACATGTATAACATCGCTTCACTGAAGTGACCCTTGGCATTTGTCTATTTTGAACTCCTAGCTTTTTGGCCACTTGCTCAGCTATCTCATCTATCTCAGTGGAGGCTCTAGAGGTATGACTTGTAGAACTATCAGAGTCCTTATAGAGTTTGGATAGTCCTAACTCCTCACCCAAGTTGTCTTCTATGTCAATGCACATCCGTATACACTCTTCTATGGATCTAGGCTCTTTCAGGTATACATATGACCTTAATTTTGTGCTCAATAGGCCATCTAAAAATAGTGCCACCTGTTTGGCTGATGTGGGTAATTCTGGTACAGGGCATCTTTCCAAGTACTGTCTAAACCTTCTTGCTGCAAGTCGCACTGTTTCTTGGGGTGTCTGCTTGAAGCTGTGGATCAAGGATGATGTGTTATGCCTGATACCACTTTTGGAAAATTCCACAATGAATTCTTCTAGCAGCTGACCTATCTCTCTATAGTTGCGACTGTTTAGAGGTTGAAACCAAGCTAAGGCAGTACCCTTAAGAGTCAAACCAAATGCCTCAAACTGGGTGAATAAGTCTTCAACCTGTTCAGCTCTTAGCACTTGTTTGAACTCCGCCACATGATCATAAGGATCTCCAAATCCATCAAAGTAGTTCTTCATTGTCTTAACCACTTGAGACGGTCTAAGGGTTCTTGAGTGCTCTCGTGGTCTAGGCAATGGAAAATCATGATCATCTCTTTGATGCCTATAAACTCTATGTCTCTCTCTTTCAAGTCTTTCCGTTCCATATCCTGATCTGTCTCTGCCTACAGTGTCTGCAAAGCTTACCTCCGGTCTCTCTCTAGTTCTTTCTCTCTGGGTTTCATGAGCCTTGGATGATCCGGCTCCTTGGAGGCCCTGGGAAACATTAGATCTTGGTGGAGGGAAAATTGATTCACCTTGCCAAGTGTAAGCATGTCTGTCATGATCTGATACCAAGAATAATTTCTGAGATGTGTGATCTAGATAGACAGCTTTCCCTGGTGTCTCTGGATCCTTGAATTCATAGATGGTGACTACTGGGCTGGGTTGATCTAGCCTAAATCTCCAAAAGGCTTCCTCCGTTTCTCTATTCACGAATAGTTCTATGCTTTTATTATCTTGAGGAATCCATTCTGGAGTGAGTACTCTGGTTAAGACTGACTTACCTCTAGGGGTCTTGGGTTCTCCTCCTAGGTCTCCTTGCTCTAGGTCTCCTATCTCATTCTCAGGAATGATATTTCCAAACTCATCTGTCCTATCTGGTAAGTTGGTAACCACATACATGGTTCCTTCCTTATCAATGTAAGCACCCTCTTCAAACTTGACCACTGGATGTTCAAGTCCAAAGGGTTGGTCAGGATTCTTGAGTTGGACCACTGATCGTCTTAGACCATCCTCATAGATGCGAGCACCTAATTGGTTGGTCCTGATATACTCCAATTGGGTCTTATAGGGACCTTCTGGTGTCTGTAAATAGGCAGTGCCTGAGCTACGTGCGGGTCTTTCCATGCTAAAAGACATTTCTGAGTCACTAGTTTCTGAACTTCGTGTGTAAGGATAACCACTAAGCTGTTGAGCCCAAGACTTGGCTGTATGGTTGACACTAGCCTCAGATGATCTAATGCTTTGTCTATCCTTGCCTAAGTGTCTGCCAGATCTCAGGTTCATAAGCCTTGGCTTCTAGTCCCAAAGTTCTCTTATATTGCTCAAAATCCTTTGGAACTCCTTGGTTTTCTAGTTTCCCTGAGGGTCAACTTCAAAATACCCTATCTAATAATCTTGGTATTATTTTTACCGTAACCAGTCGATATTTTGGTTGTACTTCCCACGAGCTTTCCAACAAAACCAAAATCACAGCAAACGGATTTCGTATGAGAAAGTTATGCCAGTTCAGGGTTTAGGGGGTTAAAACAGGATTCAATCTGGCTGACAGATCCTAGGGTTTTCTCCCAAAACACGTGTAGGAACCTCCAATAATGCTAATGGATTGACTATTTTGCCCCAAAATTATCCCAAAGTTTGAACAAAAGCAAACCCTAATTTTTGGCCGAAAAGCCTCTCAATCGCGATCGACAGGTCTGTCAATCGCGATTGACAGGTCTGTCAATCGCGATTGACAGAGGTGTCCGTCGGGGCTGTCAGTCGCGATCGACAGTGTCAATCGCGATCGACAGAGTCGATCGTGGCTGTCAATCGCGATCGACAGTATCAATCGCGATCGACACGTTTTCCGGATTTTTCGTCGAAATTTCAGTCAATCGGGGGCCTATCAGTCGCGATGGACACGTGGCTACGCGTAAAAGTCAATCAGTCGTTGAGTTTCAGTCGGTCGCGATCGACGGTGTCAATCGCGACTGACAGAGGTGTCGGTCGTGGCTGTCGATCGCGATCGACGGTATCAATCGCGATTGACAGGGTCCTACGTGGCAGTCTGTCGGTCGTGAGGTCTGTCGGTTGCGATTGACAGGGTCTGTCGATCGCGATTGACAGGGTCTGTCGATCGCGATTGACAGAGGGTGTCGGTCGCGATTGACAGAGGCTGTCGGTCGCGATTGACAGAAAAACACGGAATTTTTCTACTGTTTTAGGTGATTTGGGATGTGCTCATCATGCTTGTGCTAGTGGTGAACTTTGTTTTACCAAATGATCGAATTTTCTGTCGATCGCGATCGACAGAGGCTGGCGACTGCGAGACAGATTCGACGAGTTTCGTACCTGCGCAGGGAGCTGGGGATGGTGATTCAGCAAGATACTGCAAAAAGCTTAAGAAACATGCAAGAAAACACACAATTTCGCTCTCTCGCTCTCTCTCACAAGTGAAATGAGGGAAATGAGGTGGAGATGGTGATGATGATGTGAAGAAAAACAAGAAAATAGATGAAAGTGAAGAAAATACCTACAACTCCAACGCGTCAACTCTACGTCTTACCATCACACGCTCGTCCTCAAAGCTCTCTCCCCGGCAACGGCGCCAAAATTTGGTGTAGCTTAGTGATGAGTAGCACCTCCTTTAATGTCAATCCGCGGAGACGTGAGGACCGGTATGAAGACCACGAGCAAGTGAAGGCACAGGTGCGTGAGTGAAAGCACACAAACATGCACACACATACACACACACGCGCACAAAGTAAGATCAAAGAGAGGAACAATGGAAAGCTTAGATTGCCAAAGAGTTCTCTTACAAAAGTTCTATTCTCTAACCAGCTAACCCCAAAAATGAGCTCTCTAGCTCTTTTTATAGTTTTTTGACTAGTTTTGGCCCTGTCCAGACCTAGTGTCCGGCCTAGTTAAAAATTAGGTTCCAGGGCTTATTTGATGGCTCAACGAAGTCTAAAAATTATGAAAATTGGTACGATGGTACTTCTAATACTCCTCAAGCTCGAGGACTCCTCAGCTTGAACAAAATGGAATTACTAAAAATAGATAATGGTATTTACAATGGTTTTTAGTGATGAAAATCACTATTTTTGTAGGGGATTCTTCTGAAAATTTGACATACACTTCTTGGAGCTCCCTACTTGCTCCCTTTCCTTGTGTGTCCACCTTTTGATGTGCTTCCATGCTTTGTCCTTGACTTTGAGCTTCAACACCTTCACAGAATCGTGACAAACACGATTCTCTTCAAGGAATCGTGACAAACACGATTCCCTTTACAGAATCCTGACAAACACGATTCCCTTCACAGAATCGTGAAAACACAATTCCCTTCATAGAATCGTGAAAACAGGATTCCCTTCATAGAATCGTGAAAAACACGATTCCCTTCACAGAATCGTGAAAAACACGATTCCCTTCACAGAATCATGAAAAACACGATTCTCTCCTCAGAATCGTGACAAACAGGATTCTCTCCTCAGAATTGTGACAAACACGATTCTCTTTTCTTATTTTCTCTTAGAATTGTGGTTAATTGAATGGTTTTGAGATCTGGTATTAAATTGTTTATATCTGATAAACAAGAGTCAAAAAGGAAAGAGATGCAGTCAGAGTCAGGTGAATTATAGGAAAGGGATTTGGGACAGACAAATAACATGGAAAATTTAAATGAAACAAATGAAGCATCTGAAACTAGTGACTATAGAAATATCCTCAAGTATATGTACAGAAATAGGTTTGGAGCCTATGTATATCAAGATGGTATGCATAAGTTTCTCATTAGGATGAGAAACTTAGAAATTCCCTTAAATATAATGCTAGTGGCACAATTTAAGGATGGTAGATATGAGGATAGACAAGGACGTGTGTACATATTTTCACAAGATCCAGAAAACTCTAATGACTTAGGGCAATGTGCATACAAGAGACCTTGGGAACAAAACCTTGGGCAAATAGACTTGCCAAGACAAAATGAAAATCACACTTCTACTGAACAACAGCAAGGAAGGAGATTACACACTTCTGCGAATCCTTTTGAAAGAGAAGCAGAAGGAATAAATGATTTTCCCATCAGAAGGAGACAGCAGTGGCAAAACCATGGAAGAATGCTCATGCCCTATCAAGTAGCTAAATGCATGAAGAATCAATATGAAGGATATTCTGATCCTCATGCTCATGCTGCAGAATTCAGACAATTGATTAGGGCAGAAGAAGTAGAGGATTACAAAGTGCAATTTGAAGCATTTGGTCTAACCCTAACAGGACCTGCATTATCTTGGTTCATTCCCTTGAGAAAGGAAATGTATCCAGATATTGAATTCTTCCTTGAAGCCTTTATAGGGGAATTCTCCAAAACTGGAATTAAACATAGTACAGCTACCCTGATACATAGTTTCAAACAACAAAAAGATGAAAATGCGAGAGAGACTGCCAAGAGATTCAAACAATAGATTGATAGATGTCCAAGAGAGGAGGTACCTTCAATGGCAAGACAAGTTTCTTTGTTCATAGAAGGATTGAGGAGTGCACAATTAAGAACCTTGGTATATTATAGGAGATGCCTTGATTTAGGAGCCTGTGTGAAAGAAGCAATAGATCTAGAGGATAGTAGAGGGCAAGATTTATTGGCATACCAAGAACAAATGAAGATAAAGTTCCACCAATGAAAGAATTAGCACAAGCTATTGCTAAAGCCCTAGAAGTGAAACACCAAAACCAATCTAATTAACACCAAAATATCAACCAATAAGAAGTGCTATAATTGTGGAGAAAGCCATTTGGTTCAACAATGTCCTTATCACAAACCACAACATTTGCAAGATAGGAAAACACTCAAATACTATACCTTAGAAAGAAAATGGACAAACCATACTAGAGAAGAATGCTTCTACAATAAACAACCCACCAAAGAAAGAGAATATATGAACCAACACAACTTACAAAAAGAATCTGGATTCTCTTAACAACCAAGACCGGTACTGGGGCAACAACCACCATTACCCAAAAATGTAGTACCAGTAAACTACATACCAGTAGAACAGAGAGGACTACCATTTGAGTGAAGGATATCAGGAAGATTGGGAAGGATATGAATAGAGAGAACCAGAACTACAAGCCTTGGACTTGGGAAATGGGAGAATTGAAATGGACACAACCACATTCATGTACATAACTAATAATTACATGTCCAATCAGAAGCCCTAATTCAAAGGAGGCTAGAAGATAACTTGTTATATATGTGGGGGGTGTTAAACGCGGGTCTTGCCGTCAGAGACGCATTTAAACATCTCTATTCGGGTTCTTGGGAGTGGAAGGGGTCTGTTAAACAGAGGCCCTATACTTGATTTTCCCAAATCAACTCACTCACATAATAGTCTGTTCAATAACTTTACTAATCCAACTTACTAACCGAAAACTCGGACTTCGTCTGATTCATCTACTCACAGAATGTCGATTCATACACAGATTAAGACTTCCTCAGTAACCAACGCACAATGCAAAGATGACCCTAACATAAACTCACAGTAATAAACTTAGCGGAACTGTGATTCAGTACTTAACTTAAGATAAACATTACTGTAACTTAATATTTACCGGACAGGTATAGAGAATCAATAACACAGAAAGACATAGAATAACTCAGAGTTTTCAAACACACCACAGAAACTTCACAGACTACATCAACCAGACAGACAGTCTGGCAACTCCTCTGCTCGTCACTGAAGCATCTTTTCCATTGATTTATAAAAAGGTTACAACATCTACACAATGATCTTTCGGTTCGTGCGGAATATAAAAAGAGTCAGACTTTACAATTGCCAATCCGGCGGCTTACACTGGCATGCATGGTGGACTTGAACCCGCAAGTATACAAAAATATTACGGCTCATCAACTATACCTTCTAGATACATAGTTCTAGCTAACCTGAAAGTCCGGACAATTTTCTTCTTCAATGACTCTAACATCTGCTTCAAAATTTCTGGTTCTACGAGTTGAGCATCTGTCTGTACAGAGCTTAAAGAAATAACTTGGCTCATTAAACTCTGTGCCTGTGTCTGCAGAAAAACTTCCTGTAAATAAAATTCATTTGACAGAGCCGCATCCCTGTTCACCTTCATGTCTACAATTTGTTTATCTATTCTCGATAGTCTTTCTGCTTGAGCTCCAAGTTGATTTTCTCGTCTTTCCAATTCTTGATTTTGAAACTGGATGGTCTTGTAATATGCATCACGCTCTCTTCTTATCCCTGGTATCTCCTTCTGTAGTTGAGCGACTAACATCATCTGGCTTTTGAGAGCAGCATTAGATTCAGTCAGGTTGGCATTTGTGACTTCTAGCTCTGTATTGGTTTGTTTTAGTAAAATGGACATTTCCTGTCCCTTCTGTACTGCTTCATCCAATTGTGTTCTGGTTTCTTTTAACAAATCACGTAGTGCAATGTGAGCATCTTCTTTATCTTGGACTAACTGCTTCAACTGGACAAGTTCTGCATCAGCAACACTTAATAACTCATCTTTTTCTCAAACTTCAGCCATTGCCGCATCTCGTTGACTGGTTATTGTTTCCTATTCGGCAAGTCTGGCCTATAACTCCTTAATTTGTTCGTTTAAAGCTTGATTTTCTGCTTTGACTACATCTAGTTCTTCCTGGAGAGGGCTAGTGTCTGCTTCCAGAACATCAACCTTGTGTTGAAATTCTTCTCGGATGTTATCAGTCACTTCCTTCATTTGTGCTGGTAGTTGCTACGATAGCTGGATTAGCATTTGAACCATGGATGCGAGCTCAAAAAACATGGGAATTGATGGAAACAGAATAGAAGGACGTGGTTGAGATGAAGAGGCTGTCAGAAGTTGATGTGAAGAGGGGGGAGAGTAATTCGATGAGGAAGATGAAGCAGAAGGTTCTTCAGTAGGCTGTACAGGTATAATAGGGTCAATTGGGAGGATGGGTGGTGAAGTGGGTTGCAGAATGTTAGTCTCTAATACCTTTTCGGTGGATTGCTGCGTAGAGTCATTAGGGTTGGCAATTGCAGACTCGACTGCCTTAATCGGTTCTTCAAAAATTTCTTTAATAATAGGTTGCCTATCTTCTTGCTTTTCCTGTTCGGATTGTTGCTGAGATTCTTCTTTAGAGGAGCTGTCTACAGAATCGGCGGTATCATCATGCTCTTGTTGCTGATTTGGAGAGGATTGCGCTGATGAATCCTGGTGCATTGATGTTGCTGTGTCATGGAAAGTCTCTTCTTCATGCCCATCCTCTTCTTTGTCGTCTGCTTTATCACCTGCGGCAGACCCTTGCCACTTGACTATCAGATGAACTAATCTTGATGCGTTTTCGGCGTAGAAGTTGGAAGATTTCTTCGTCGTCCTCTTCATCATCTTCCAATATCTGCGCAGATTCTTCATGATAGAGAACTGGACCTCGTGAAGGCGGTTGTCCTGCTTGTATGGCCGAAATGAACAGGAAACTTAATATGTGGGGGAGACGGGAATGCGGCATATCACCCTTGTTGACTTGTTTAATTACCGAAACGCATTCTCGGTGAATGCGGTGGAAATAGTAAGTGGCAAAGTTAACAGGCTCTCTAGCAGCCAAATCTATCACTAAATAGAATGGGCCAGATATGCCATATGTTTGTTTTTGCAGGTTTAAGATAGCTACTAAGAACTGTACGGTTGTTCTTTCAGGTTCAGGGCGACAAAGGTTAGCATATTCATTAGAAGAATATCTAGGGAATAATTGGATCATTGTGGCTAGCGGCAAATTAGGGCCATTCTCTCGACCTCTCGAAGAGGGTCGGAAAGCATCAGCAAAGGTCTGTAGAGTTATTACTACCCGAGATGGTAATGAGGTTATTGGCCAACTCTGCTCCATAGTAGGTGTGGCAGCGATGGGGGCAATGATTTGGGTGTAGAACGGTTGACATTCCACTGAATGCCAAGGCAATTCAGCGAAATTAGCCAATCCATGGACACGCAGGAACTCACCTACATCTGCAGGGAGTCCGTCACGGAACGCAGCAAAGTTTGCTAACGCTTCCATGGTGCACACACGAATAACAAGCACAAGAACACAATTGCACACGATATACAGAGAGCACAAGCACACAAGACACACAGACACAATAGCGATTAACAGTGGAATGAAAAAGCTTAAGTAGATACTTGGCAGCGGGAGGCAATTGAAATTGTTAATCATCGCGCGATGTTGAGATGATAACCTCATAACTACGGTGTGCATGCATGAGCGGAATCGATAAGAAAAGGTGGCGATTATTCATGGTTATGTATCCAAACGAGGAGTTTATGATTATGTAGCAAGACGAGGATTTTAAGGATTTTATTCAACCAACACGAAAACTAAAAGGAAAAGAAAAGAGAAGATAAAAAAAAAGAAATAAAAAATACGCGGGCAACCGCAGAACACTTCAGTACGAATCAGGCGCTTGATGATACGGCCGCAACTTTGAACCATTTATCACTTTCGGAAGATGAATTCTGGTCAAACTAGTCAACCAAAAAGTAGCTGGGCCTACTTGTTCAGTAATGTGGTAAGGACCAAACCATCGTAACTTGAATTTTCCAGCAGAACGATTTGATTTTGCATTATAAAATAGCACAAGTTGCCCTACCATAAAAACTAGAGTTTTTAGATACCGATCATGTGTACGAGCTTGCCGCAACTGCACTTCTTGAAGAGTCAGAAAATAGTTCTCTGAGTGTGTCCAACCGAAATGGCAAAGAATCTTCAGGTAACAATTTCTGAGAAATGGCCACACGTAAGCTTGGTACTACAAGCTCCATTGGTGCAATTGCCTCCATTCCATATGCAAGTTTGAAAGGAGTCAGTCCAGTGGCAACTTTGTAAGTAGTGCGGTATGCCCATAATACTGTAGGTAGTAACTGATCCCATCTTTCTGGTGATTCGATAATCAATTTACGAAGCATACTCAGCAAGGTCTTGTTTGTACTTTCAACTAAGCCATTAGCACGAGGATAGTACGGTGAACTGAATTTGTGCAGAATCTAAAAAGAGTGTGTGAGAACTTTCATTAAATTGTTAACAAAACGTGTGCCTTGATCTGTCATAAGTTCCAAAGGTAATCCAAATCGTGGGAATACTTCTTTCATTAAACATTTTGCTACCGAAATAGCTATAGTGGACCGTAAAGCCCAAGGTTCTGCCCACCTGGTAGCATAATCTGTACATGTCAGAATGTATCGATTATTACGGAATATTGCTGGAGGTGTGATTGGTCCAATAAAATCAAGACCCCATTTTTGAAAAGTTTTTAAAGGTAAGATAGGCTGCAGAGGAAAGAAATGGCGTTGTGAAGGCTGTCCAGATCGCTGATAATTATCACACTGTTTGACAAATTGAGATACATCTGTACATGGTAGGCCACCAAAGCCCACTTTGCAGTCCGGTGCTTTAAATCTACTGCAAAATGTCCACCGGAAGGTATGGAATGTGCCAGACCGATAACTGATTTTACTTCATGTGGAGGAATACAATGAAGTAAGACCCCATTTCTGAAAAGGTTTTAAAGGTAAGATAGGCTGCAGAGGAAAGAAATGGCATTGTGAAGGCTGTCCAGATCGCTGATAATTGTCACACTGTTTGACAAATTGAGATACATCTCTGTACATGGTAGGCCACCAAAGCCCACTTTGCAGAATTTTCCGGTGCATTAAATCTGTTGCAAAATGTCCACCGGAAGGTATGGAATGTGCCAGACCGATAACTGAGTTTACTTCATGTGGAGGAATACAATGAAGTAAGACTCCAGTGCGATCCATATAATAAAATTCTCCAGCAATCAACCGGAATCTGCGACTGTAAACTGCAATTTTCCTACGCATTGCAGGAGAAGTCTGAGCAGGAAGATATCCATCAGTAAGAAAGGCTAATAACTGATCATAGTAAGTAGATATCACAGGAGGATCTGCAGATCCATCATTAGTTGGGTCAGTAACATAAATTGCAGGTGTGGTGTCATCAACACCGACCGGAGCTTCACCGGAATCTAACCAAGAAAGGAAATCTGCTAATGCATGTGCAGTTCCAGGTCGATGAATCACTTCGTAATCAAACTCTTGTAGAACCCAACGCGCTAACTGACCACCTAAATGCTACTGCCAAACTAGATACACCAGTGCAGCATGGTCTACATGAAAAATGAATTTACGGCGTAGTAAATAATGCCGGAATTTCTTCACACAATATACCAAACCAAGACATTCTCTTTCAGTGACTGAATAATTCTTTTCAGCAGGAGCAAGCCTTCGACTTGCATAATAAATAGGCCGAAACCACTTATCAATTTGTTGCATTAAGACACTCCCAATGGCTATATCTGATGTGTCTACAAAAACATGAAATGGACGTTCCCAATCAGGAGGTTGTAGAATTGGAACCTGCGTTAATAAGCCTTTTAGATGATCAAATGCTGTTTGACATTCCTGAGTCCAAGCAAACTGTCGAGGAGTACTAGTTATTAATCTATTGAGGGGTATTGCCAAATGAGCAAGCCACCGTAAATGTCGACCATTGCCATCTGACTTGACCCATGAATCTCATTACTTCTTTCGGCGTAGTAGGCATAGGTGCTTCTAACACAGCTTCAATTTTATCTGGATCAACTTGTATGCCTTGTGCAGATACAATATGACCAAGTAGCTTACCACAAGAAACCACAAACACAGATTTGTTTGGGTTCAGGCAGAGTCTGTATTCATGACATTTCTCAAAGCAACATCGTAAATGATACAGGTGTTCTACCATCTTACCGAATAAAGAGAAATCATCTAGATATACTTGCATAAAAGAAGTAAGATAGGGTGAGAAGATTTCCTGAATACATCGCTGAAAAGTGCTAGGAGCATTTCTTAATCCAAACCACATGACTGTACAAGCAAAAACACTCCAGTTGGTAATGAATGCTGTTTTCGGTATGTCTTGTTCAGCCATTCTGACTTGAGTATACCCACTGTAACCATCCAAAAAGGATTACATTTCGTGTCCTACTACTCTGTCTAGCATTGTGTCAAGAAATGGAAGAGGAAACGGATCAGGCATTGTGGCGGCATTCAGTTTTCGGTAATCCACACATATTTAGAGTTGCTTATTTTTCTTATGAACAATAACAATCCAAGATATCCATTCAGCGTGTTCGATAGGAACGATGAACGCGACTTTTAATAACCTATCAAGCTCTGCCTTTACCTGTGCTGCATAGTTAGGATTCATCCGGTAGCTGGGTTGTTTAATTGGTTTTGCCTCCGGTTTAAGTACGACCCGATGCTGATATATGCGAGGGTCCAGACCCTTCATGTCATGGTAATCCCATGCAAAAACATCAGAGAACTCACGAAGAAGCTGGATCAAATCTACTTGAAACACTTCAGATAACCATTCCTTTATCTTGACAGGTCACGGATTTACTTCATCTCCTAAATTATAAGTTATCAACTGATCTTTAGGAACATAGAGTTGACGAGGGTTTCCTGAATCATCGACTCACTACAAAAGTTGCTGTATAGTAGCTTCATCCTTAGCAGGAGTATCCTCTGTCTCTACTTCTTCGGTCACAGGCACCACCGTACAAACTGCCGGATTCCAGTTATCTACAATAGATTGTAAGTCGACAGTTCCCAAGGAAATCAAATCAATGTTATTCTTTAAAAATTCTTCTTCTTCATCATCGGATAACCCATCTAGCATATGGACCGGTTCTGCTACATATGGTCTAGCATGTAGTTCACAGGGCTGAATAACATCTAATTTTACAACATATTTTCGGTGGTTGTCCTTAAAAGTAAGTTCCTGGGCTGACCAAGCTTGTATAACCTTAGCTTGTTTCAACCAAGGTCGACCGAAAAGAAGATTATAATCAAGACTAGACTCCGGTAGTTCTAAAACTACGAAAGTCATCTTAAAAGTTGTACCCTGCAAAGTGATTGGGACATTGCGTACAAGTCCTACTAGGTGGACTCTGGATTGGTCGGCCATTTTAACAAAAAACTGGACAGGTTCAATTTCGGTCCAGCCTAACATTTTACAAAGTGCTGTAGTAGCTATGTTTACAGCAGATCCACCATCAATTAGTACTTGAGTAATCTTATGATTTTTGTACCATACCGTAATTAAAGGGATCGAATGATCCACCGTAGAGTCATTTTCCGGTTGTACTGTCGTTGTTGCTGGAATACAGGAAGACACAGAACTGAACTGCTGCTGGAATTGTTGCCGAACTCCTGGTACTAATGCCAGTAACTGTCCAAGAGGAAGAGTAATGGATGCCTTAGATAAAATTTCCTATGCCTGATCTACTTGACTTGTACTTTTTGCTGATTCTGAAGACGATGCATCTGTTACCGGGGTAGAATGTTTTTCCTGCGAACCTTCATTTGGCAGTGGAACTTGTGTCACCAGAATTGGATCTGGGAACACTGTAGGTTCTGTGGTGGTCCATTGAATAGCTTTGTCATACATTCTCTGTTGTTCGCGAATACCTGGTTCAAACACTTCAGCTGCGGGTTGCAACTGCTTACCGGATCTGGTCTGAATTACTGAAGCTTGTGTTTCTATTGGGGTGATATGAACCATATTTGTCATTGGGTTCTGACGCTCTTTTTTCCACTGATCATATTTGGCTACATCTTTATAGAATCTTCTTATGTGACCAAACTCACCACAAAAATGACAACGAGGAGGTGGCAAAGAATTACCTTCCTGTGATGTTCCGGTCTGCTAGTAGTTTGTATTGTAGTTATTATTCCTCTGTCCTCAATAATTTCTGTATCCTTGTTGCTGGTTGTTTCTCATATGAGGAGGTACATAGTGAGTGGCAGGCTGCCCTGGTTCCTGTATAATAGCATTTACCGTTGCTGTTCCCTACACTTTGGCATTATATGCACAGTTTTCAGTGGAATGTCCGATTGTATTGCAGTAGTGCAATACATCTGATTAAGGGCACATGTGACACTGATATGCCCTGGATTCTTGCACTTAGTGCAGTACATTTGTCTAGCTAGATCCTCTGCAACACTTTTACTGGCTTTTAACCACTCCAGGTCTTCGGTAAAACCTCCAACTTTATGCTCGAGCTGCAAAGCCATTGCAATAACCGCATCTAATCTCATAGCTCCCACACAACGGATGATCATAATCTGTTTGAGCTGCGGAGTCAAACCATTAATAAACCACTAAGTGATGACATCATCCGATAAATTAGCATGTGCCGAAGGTAGTTGTCTCAAATGAGTTCTGAATAGGGTGGCATATTCCTGCACTGTTTGATTCAGCTTCTGTCTATTGTTTTGCAGGTAATCGAAAATTTCGGCAGGGTTCTTCTTCAGCCGGAATCTCTGCAGAAACGCATCTCTTACTGCTTCATAGGTGCCAAAATGGTTGATATCATATTCTGTAAGCCATGTGGCGGCTTCATTAACTAGTGTTGACTGGAATACTATGGCCTTGTATGCTGGATTGGGTGGATGACTAAGTACTGCATAACTAATTTCAAAGGTTCGTACATGAGCATCAAGATCATCACCTGGAAATCCACCGAATTTTGTGTAGGTAACTCTTGTCAGAACAGGACGAGGTGGAAGTAGTTGTTGTTGTTGTTGTTGCTGCTGTTGCTGCTGCTGCTGTTGTTGTTGTTGTTGTTGTTGCCCACTCATGGTGCTTGCTGTTGTATTGTTACTATCTCTTGAGTTTCGAGGTTGAATTTCTTAACCGTCGGAATCTGTATCGTCAGCCTGTGCACTCTCCGGCTTGATAATATCGTTCAATCTCTTTCGGATTTCAGCTTTGAATAAGCTACCTTCCTCCTTGATATCAAATGTAGGGAAGCTTACTCTGAATAGTGGTGACCGGAATGAAGATTCACCAGGAAATGGTAAATTGTCATCGGGAGACTGTGAACTCTCTGTAACTGGGACCGAAATATCACTGGAATTTGTCAAAATTTCACCAAAACAAGGTACTTTTTCACCTTCACTGATTTCTTTGGCCAACATGCTTCTATCCTCAGACAAATTCGAATCTTGACCAGATGGTGTTAAGTTAACTGCATACTGCATCTTGGTAGACTCTGGAGTTACTATATCTTTGATAGACTGTGCCGAAATCGCATTGGAATCTGCCGAAATTGCAGTACGTTCCACCGGAATGCTACCGGAATCACTACTAACGTTCTTCACTTCCTTGACCACTGGGTTAAACTTATCTGTGCTTCTAGCTCCTGGGGGCGTCCTTAGCAAATTAGGTATCGCCCAAGACTGTTGGTTTCTCCTATACTTCGGGTACGTCTCACCGGAACGAGTAACCGACATATATCACGTTTGCAATACTTTGCGTACTACTCTTCCTTACTGTCGATTCACAATCTATGACCACTTTCTCACAATCAATTTACAACGCTCTAGTGCCACTTTCCCACAGACGGCGCCAGTATTAAACGCAGGTCTTGCCGTCAGAGACGTGTTTAAACATCTCTATTCGGGTTCTTGGGAGTGGAAGGGGTCTGTTAAACAGAGTCCCTATACTTGATTTTCCCAAATCAACTCACTCACATAACAGTATGTTTAATAACTTTACTAATCCAACTTACTAACCGAAAACTCGGACTTTGTCTGATTCATCTACTCACAGAATGTTGATTCATACAAAGATTAAGACTTCCTCAGTAACCAACGCACAATGCAAAGATGACCGTAACACAAACTCACAGTAATAAACTTAGCGGAACCGTGATTCAGTACTTAACTTAAGATAAACATTACTGTAACTTAATCTTTACCGGATAGGTACAGATAATCAATAACACAGAAAGACACAGAATAACTCAGAGTTTTCAAACACACCACGAAAACTTCACAGACTACATCAACCAGATAGACAATCTTGTTGGTGCAGACCAATCACCAATTGAAGTTTGGAAGACAAAAGATGAAGATAAGATCAATTCTTGAAGCTTAGAAGATGGTTACATTCACAGGTTGAAAGAAATGTACACATATGTACATTAGTTAAGACATAGGTTACTTATACTTATGTTTAGTCATAAGTTTGTACATATTTGCCTATAAATACTATGGAAAAATGTCGGGATATAGAGAGAAGACGAGGAGAGACTATGCATGAGCATAGGAATAGAGAAATGAGAAGTTGTAAGTGTCATTAGACACATGAAAAGTTAGTTGAAGTCTCTCTCTCATTCAGTTGTAGTCTTCTTCAGAAATGACAAAATTTTTGCGCCCGAAGTTTCTGTGTTTTCTCCTTCTGTGGTAGATCTTTTGTGGAATGCTTTTGTACAAGTCTAATTCTAGAGTTGATCAACCTCTGTACAAAATTTCAGCTTCCAATTTTAATCAGGCTAAGAGAATTGTGTGTAGGAACATTCATATGTAAAGAATGTTCACAGTCTCCTAAAACAGGCGAAGATTTTGAGTTCAGAGAAATGGACAGTGCTCAGTGCACAGTGTAAAGTTTTGCACATATGATAGCTCAAAATCTAAGTTGAGAGATAAGCTATCTACAGCTAAAAGGATTTGATCAAATGGGTTCGACATTAGGAGAACCAAAGCTAAGAAGTTAGGGGTGTCCAAATCGACTTCTCAGAAGTGCAGATTTAGACATAGGTAACTTGTGAAGTAGATTTCTCAAGATCTACTGAATCTTTTAGAGTGATTTGACTTGGAGAAGGTGCGCAATCTTTAGGCGACAGCTCGTGCAAAGTTTCATAAAACAATTTACACATTTACTCAGTTAATGAGAAAGATATATGCAGCAGACTTTCTGATTAATCTTCTTCTTCACAGTTTGTTCAAGAATTTGATATTTGGTCATTGATTTTTAAAATTGGTGAAGGTTTTGACTTACTCTTGATATAGAGGTGCTCTAAATTCAAGAGTAGGTTGTTCTTTTGGAGATTAACACTCTCCATCAGTGGTACCAGAGCAGGAAGCATCAGAATTGAAGAAAGGAGGATCCAGACTGCTGCAGCTACAAAGAATTTGACATCTGAAGATTCAAAAGGTGAAAGATTGCAAGGAAAGCTTGAGAAGGAGATCATAAGACATCAAGGAAGTCCAAAGGAGTATCATTCAAAATAAAGGTAACTTTATACTTCATAAAGGTTCAAGAATTCAATATACAGGTGAAGGAAGGATGGGAGATTCTCTTCAAATAGAGAAGTTGGATAGAGAAAACTATCCTGCATGGTCAATGAGGATGGAAGCTCATCTAATGAGCAAAGATTTGATAGCTTACATTACAGGTGAAGAAGAAAAGCCACAATTCAGAGATCCTAGTGTTCCAACTAGGGAGGAATTAACAGATTTGAAGAATTGGATGAAGAAAGATGCTCAAGCTAGGAGCATAATCTATATGGCAGTCAATGATTACTTGCTACCTCACATTAGAGGTCTTGAAAGTGCAAGTGATATATGGAATGCTTTGGAAGAGCATTTCCAAAACACCACAAAGTCAAGGAAGGCATCTTTATGGGCAGAATTTACAACTTTCAAGAAGAAGGCCTCTCAATCCATTTCAGACTATGTAACAAGGATGAAAGACATTGCAGATGCATTAGGAGCAGTTGATGAAGATATTGAGGAGGATAAATTGGTAAGGCAAATCCTTACAGGTTTGAGAGGTGATGACAAATGGAAGCCATTCATTTTGTCTACAGAATTATCACTTGATCATTTCACTCCTGATTTAAATCAGTTGCTAGGTCATATGCTAACATTTGAGCAGGATGTTAAAGGAGATGGTGAAAAAAGTACAGTTCATGCAATGTACTCAAAGGACAAGAAGAAAGCTAACAAAGGAAAACATCAATCAGGTGAAGATGAAGGCACAACTAGTCAAGCCAACTTCCTAAGAGGAAGAGGAGGTGGCAAAGGTAGAGGAAGAGGCAGAAACAACAAAGATGGAGCCAAAGCATGCTGGATTTGTGGTAAGACAAATCATTTAGCTAATGATTGTTGGCATAATAATCAGAGTAATGGTGGATATAATCAGAACTATAATTCAAGAGGAAGAGGTGGCAGAAATCAAAGAGGTAATTTCAGAGGTAGAGGTAGTAGGGGTTACTTTGGAAGAAATGCAGGTAGAGGTTTCCAAAGTCAACAATACAACAATACCTACTACAATTATGCTTCAGATCAAAAGGAAGATTCAACATTGATAATGAATGCAACTTGTGAAAGGCAGAGTGAAGATCAAAGAATCTTCTACATTGACTCAGGGTGTAGCAATCACCTGAGTGGTAATATAGCTTTGATGACTGATTTGGAGAATAAGGTATCTAATCATGTTGTTCAAACAGGTGACAACACAAAGCACAATGTGAAGTCAATTGGATCAGTGAAGGCCAAGGATGGTAGCACCTTATTGAGTAAGGTCTTGTATGTTCCTACAATTCCTAAGAATTTGATAAGTGTAGGACAAATTGTGGAAAAAGGGTATGAAGTAAGGTTCACTAATGAAGGAGTGTTTGTGGAAGACCCTAGCAATGGGTATAAACAAATTGTTTCAGGGAAGAAAGAAGGAAGATTGTTCACATTGAAGATTCAAGGTAATGTTGGTCATGCCTTGTTCACTTATGGAGGACATAAGATCTCTGAGTTAGATCTTTGGCATAAGAGGCTTGGACATTTCAATGAAAGAGGTATTAAAGATATGATTAATAATGGTTCAGTGCTTGGATTGCCTAATGTTGCAGGTCAACATATGACTTACAGATGTGAGGCATGTCAATTAGGTAAAGCTCATAAGCAATCCTATTCTAAGCATGGGTTTATGTATTCAGAGAAACTTGAGTTGGTACACACAAATGTGTGGGGACCATCAAAGGACTTCAGTATCAATGGTTCAAGGTATTATGTGATTTATGTTGATGATGCTACCAGATGGATCACTATTTATGTAATCAAAGATAAGTCAGAAGTATTCAATACTTTCAAACATTATCATATGTATGCAGAAAGAATTACAGGACATAAATTGAAGAGACTAAGGTCAGATGGAGGGGGAGAGTATTTCTCTAATGAGTTCAGTGATTACTTGTGGAATGCAGGTATAAAAAGAGAGGTTACTTGCAGGTACTCTCCTCAACAAAATGGTGTAGCAGAAAGGAGGAATAGGACTCTTGTTGAGTTTGCAAGGTCCATGATGAAGGAGAAAAATTGCCCAAATTATTTGTGGGCTGAGGCTGTAAATACAGCTACTTATTTGGTCAATAGGCTACCTTGTAAAGCCTTGCAGGGTATGACACCTTATGAGGCATGGTGGGGTAAGAGACCTACACTAGATCATTGCAAAGTATTTGGATGTTTGGCCTATGCATATGTGCCATCACAATTAAGGCACAAATTGGAACCTAAAGCAGAAAAATATGTGTTTATTGGTTATGATGATAAGCAGATGGGATACAGGTTGTGGAATCCATCCACAAAACATTTTCTTGTATCAAACGATGTTACATTTGATGAGCAAGGTACTTGGTATGCAGGTACTATCAATATTAATACAGATGATGAAGAAATTGTGAGTCAAAGGAAAGGTAAATCAAAGATTCAGATATTTGATGAACAAGAGAATCATGAAGTGCAGGTTGAAGTGGAAGAGACACCAAGATTTGATCCTGAATGTGAAGAACCAGAAACCTCAAGAAGTGGAGAACTTAGGAGGTCTACAAGGAACAAATGGCAACCTACAAGGTATAGCTATGATACTTCTTTTTTGGCTACCAAAGATTATGCTTACATGGTAAAGGCAGATGAAGACCCTTCTACATATGAAGAGGCAAAAGGTAAAGAAAATTGGGAGAAAGCTATGCAGGAAGAATATGATGCATTGATGGAGAATCAAACATGGGATTTGGTTCCAAAGCCAAATAGCCAGAAGATCATTGGATGTAAGTGGGTTTATAAGACAAAAAGATTTGCAGATGGAAGTGTGTCTAGGTACAAAGCTAGACTTGTTGTTAAAGGGTTTGCTCAGACATATGGTATTGATTATGATGAGACTTATAGTCCTGTGGCAAAGATGACAACCATCAGGACACTTATAGCAATTGCTGCATGCAAAGGTTGGAAATTGTGTCAATTAGATGTGAAGAATGCTTTTTTGAATGGCTACATTTCAGATGAAGTTTTCATGGAACAACCACAAGGATTCAGAGATGGAAGGTATCCAGATCATGTGTGTAAGCTCAAGAGAGCTTTATATGGCTTGAAGCAGGCCCCAAGGGCATGGAACTATAGACTTGTAAAGTTCCTAAAAGAACTTGGATTTCAAGTATCAAAAGCAGATAGTAGCTTGCTTGTCAAAGCAAGTGATGATGGGTTTATTTACATGTGCATATATGTTGATGATATCATTCTTACAGGTACAGATGAGAAAGGCATTCAAAGCCTAAAGAAGCAAATGGAGAAAGAGTTCAAAATCAGTGATTTGGGAGACTTGTCATACTTCTTGGGCATGGAGATTTCATACACTCAACATGGAGTGTATGTGACTCAAGAAAGGTATTTGAGAAACTTGTTAATCAAGTTTAAAATGAATGATTGCAGGGTAGCACCTACTCCAATGGAGGTGAATCACAAATTAAGCAGATTTGGAGGTGAAGAGTTCAAGGACATGAAGCAATATCAGAGTTTGGTTGGTAGTCTTATCTATGCTACATTAACTAGACCTGATTTATCATATGCAGTTGGGGTGTTGTCTCAATTTATGCATTGTCCTACGAAAGAACATTGGATTGCAGGTCAAAGAGTGTTGAGATATATTAAAGGAACACTCAACGAGGGTTTGTATTATGGTTTTACATCAGATACAAATATCAAAATATATAGTGATGCAGATTGGGCAGGTAATCTAGATGATAGAAGGTCAACCTATGGATACATGTGTTATGTGGGAGATAAGTTAATCTCTTGGTGCTCAAAGAAGCAACATACAGTTGCTTTGTCATCTACAGAAGCAGAGTACAAAGGCATGGTTGAAGCTGCAAAAGAAGTGATATGGCTTAAGACTCTCATGAAGAGTTTTGACACTATACAGAGCATACCTATCATTTATGGTGATAATATGAGTTCATTATATCTAGCTGCTAATCCTGTTTTCCATGCCAGGACCAAACACATTGAGATACAGTATCACTTTCTAAGAGAGAAGGTGATGGATAAAGAGATTGAATTCATACATACTTCAACAAAAGATCAGATAGCTGATATGCTTACAAAGAGCTTGGATGGACCAAAGTTACAGAAGTTCAAAGACATGGCAGGTATAAAGAAGATAAGAGAAACCTCAATTGATGATTGAGGGGGAGCTGTTGGTGCAGACCAATCACCAATTGAAGTTTGGAAGACAAAAGATGAAGATAAGATCAATTATTGAAGCTTAGAAGGTGGTTACATTCACAGGTTGAAAGAAATGTACACATATGTACATTAGTTAAGACATACGTTACTTATACTTATGTTTAGTCATAAGTCTGTACATATTTGCCTATAAATACTATGGAAAAATGTCGGGATATAGAGAGAAGACGAGGAGAGACTATGCATGAGCATAGGAATAGAGAAATGAGAAGTTGTAAGTGTCATTAGACACATGAAAAGTTAGTTGAAGTCTCTCTCTCATTCAGTTGTAGTCTTCTTCAGAAATGACAAAATTTTTGCGCCCGAAGTTTTTGTGTTTTCTCCTTCTGTGGTAGATCTTTTGTGGAATGCTTTTGTACAAGTCTAAGTCTAGAGTTGATCAACCTCTGTACAAAATTTCAGCTTCCAATTTTAATCACGCTAAGAGAATTGTGTGTAGGAACATTCATATGTAAAGAATGTTCACAGTCTCCTAAAACAGGCGCAGATTTCGAGTTCAGAGAAATGGACAGTGCTCAGTGCACAGTGTAAAGTTTTACACATATGATAGCTCAAAATCTAAGTTGAGAGATAAGCTATCTACAGCTAAAAGGATTTGATCAAACGGGTTCGACATTAGGAGAACCAAAGCTAAGAAGTTAGGGGTGTCCAAATTGACTTCTCAGAAGTGCAGATTTAGACATAGGTAACTTGTGAAGTAGATTTCTCAAGATCTACTGAATCTTTTAGAGTGATTTGACTAGGAGAAGGTGCACAATCTTTAGGCGACACCTCGTGCAAAGTTTCATAAAAAAATTTACACATTTACTCAGTTAATGAGAAAGATATATGCAGCAGACTTTCTGAGTAATCTTCTTCTTCATAGTTTGTTCAAGAAATTGATATTTGGTCATTGATTTTTAAAATTGGTGAAGGTTTTGACTTACTCTTGATATAGAGGTGCTCTAAATTCAAGAGTAGGTTGTTCTTTTGGAGATTAACACTCTCCATCAAATCTGGCGACTCCTCTGGTTGTCACCAAAGCATCTTTTCCATTGATTTATAAAAAGGTTACAACATCTACGCAATGACCTTTCGGTTCGTGCGGAATATAAAAAGAGTCAGACTTTATAATTGCCAATCCGGCGGCTTACAGGGGGAACATTTCATTAGAGACTATCCACAACCTCCAACACTAAGAACAGAAGGAGCCTATTGTAAGGATTGCGGAAGGGAACATTTAATAAGGGATTGCCCAAGAAACCCTAAAAAACAACAGAACACATCTAATAACATACCATTAAAAACAGTTAACATAATGGAGCAAGAAGAAGTGAGTGATCATGATCAAGCAACTGTACATGCCATAACAAGAGCTCAAGCTAAACAACAAGAAATAAAAAAATGAGACGCACATACAGGACCATAAGAAAAATCCATTTCCAAAAGAAAAGAAAAACAGACAGAAGGGGAGGTGGGAAAAAAAGATGAGGATAGGTAAAAACTTAGAAGAGGAAACTATAGGGAACTCAAGTAATAGCCAACCACAAATTACACAGACTCAGGAAAAGGTAAGAAATTCACAAAGCTTGGAAACTTTAATAAAAGCATACAAAGGAAGAATTCAAGATGGACCAAACCCTACAGATCACGTGATGGCATATCCTATGCCAGATTTAGAGGATGAGAGAATGCAGAGATGTAAATAAATCATACAAGAAGCACAACTCAAGATTGGGGAAATAGACAATCATCAAACAACAATTGAAGGGTTAGATGTAACAGAAACCAGGACACATCTTGATCAGGAAAATAATTCACAAATAACCTTCCAAATCAATCTAGACAAACACCGTACAATTTTTTATCAAACCACAATGGAAGAGTTGGTAAAACAAAATCCTCATTTACAACATAATATGAAAAATTGGGAAACAAAGTCAATGAGTCTAGATCCGCAGCAACACGAATTGGAAGAATTGTGGTACATACCTATTGATAAAATAGGAGGATACTGTGAAGGAGAAGAAGGGAATTCAACTTTGAAAATACAATTTGGTGATAATCATGCTAAGGCCATATTACATAGTGGATCCAGAGTGGCAACCATGACTAAACAAACCTGGGAGAAATGGGGAAAGAATGAGCTAACACCTACTAAAATGAAATTACAACTT
Source organism: Ceratopteris richardii (assembly GCA_020310875.1). Lineage (NCBI taxonomy): Eukaryota > Viridiplantae > Streptophyta > Polypodiopsida > Polypodiales > Pteridaceae > Ceratopteris > Ceratopteris richardii. The sequence continues at coordinate 21,437,018 of CM035411.1, forward strand.
GCAGACGGACACATAGAAGAACCCCTAGGAATTTGGGAAAAGGTGATTGTAGAAATATGTGGGATAGAGATAGAGCACACTTTTGCCATAGTTGAATTTTCACAATCTACCTCATATGAAATCATCCTAGGAAGACCATTTATGAGACAAATGCAAATTGTGCAAGATTGGGGTAAAGATTGCCTATTATTTCAAAGCAAAGGAAGGGTAACTAGAGTAAATTTAAGAAATGGGCAGTATTGTGATATGTCCCCTCAGGAATGGTTCAAAGTGCATCAAAATCAAGAATTAAGTGAAGAATCTGGGAGTGAAGATCATAATGACACAGAACCATCAATTTGGAAATGTAATGTGATAAGGAACCACACATATAAAAAAAGGATGTTAAAAAAAGGAGATTGTCTAGGAGAAAGGAAGTCACAATATGAAAGTTACATACCCCAGAAATTTAAAGACGAAGAATTTGAGCCTTATGGATGGAATCAGATTTTGACCACAATGGATTTGGCCAATGATGAATATGTGGGATTAAAATTCCAAAATGAAGAAGGATATGATATTTTTCATATAGGAATACAAAATTTTGACCACAATGGATTTGGCCAATGATGAATATGTGGGAGTAAAATTCCAAAATGAAGAAGGATATGATATTTTTCATATAGGAATACAAATGATAAAGGTGTCAAAAATAGAAGAAGATTTGAAGGAAGAAATAAATTCAAATACTAGAAAAACACAATTTCTAGAAGAAGTGGAAGCTACACATGCTATAAAAGACAAAATCTCAGGAACCTATAAGAAATGTAAACACAAGGAAATGGGAAAAAAACACAAAACTGAAATAAATAAAAAAAATGAGGGAAGAGGACCAACAGTTTGATGTACCTTCAAATTTCAAGACCTATGAAGTGGAAGACAGATTACTTTGGAAAATGAAACCAAAAAGGGAAAAGAAGAAGGGGGAGTCATATGACAATGAAGAGCAGACTAAGAAAGTGATGATCACTCAAGAAGAGGGGGAAGATAGGCATATTGTCATTGCTGATGATATGACAAATCAAGAGGAGGAAGCATTAAAGCAATTGGTCAAAACTTATAGGGATGTGTTTGCTTACAGTTATAAGGATTTGAAAGGAATTGATCCTAACATTTGTGAACATAAGATTCCTATTACTCCTGATGCAAAACCTAGCAAACAAAGACACTATACATTTAATGACGAATACTCTGCTAAAATAAAGGAAGAAATTTACAAACTGATGGCTGCCAATTTCATCTATGAAATTGAGTACAATGAGTGGATATCTCCTATAGCTGTGGTACCTAAGAAGAATGGGAAACTCAGGGTATGTATTAATTTGAAAAGCGTTAATGCAGCAACTATAAGAGATAGCTATCCATTACCAATAACAGACCATCTCTTGGAAAGAGTTGCAGGTAAGGAGGTCTATAGTTTTTTGGATGGTTTTTCAGGATATAACCAGGTGCCAATAGCTTTGGAAGACCAACATAAAACTGCTTTTTCCACAGAATGGGGAATTTTTGCATTTAGGGTTATGCCTTTTGGTTTAACTAATGCCAACAACCTTTCAAAGGTTAATGTGCCACATATTCAAAGAATTTCTTAGAAACATAATGGAAATCTATGTTGATGATCTTTGCACTTTTTCAATAAAAAGACAAGATCATTTGAAAGAATTGGAAAATATATTCAAGAAATGTAGAATATATAGAGTATGTTTAAATCCTGAGAAATGTGTGTTCTTTGTGAGGCAAGGGAGAATGCTCAGTCACATAGTTTTCAAAAATGGAATTTCAATTGATGAAAGAAAAATTAAGGCCATAGTGGAACTACCAAGACCAACAAATGTAAAAGAACTTCAAACTTTCATGGGACACTGTGGATATTATAGAAAATTTGTGTACAAATTTGCAGATACAGGAAAGCCTCTGTATGCATTAATTACAAAATTTGAGTGGACCAGAGAATGTGACCAAGCTTTTGAAGTTTTGAAAACTTGTCTTGTGACAACACCTATTTTAAAAACCCCACAGTGGGATCAAATTTTTCATGTTCATGATTGATGCTTCAAATTTTGCTTTGGGATGTGTTTTGGCACAACCAATAGAAGGAAGCAAATTAGACTTTCCAATTGCTTATGCTAGTAGGCAATTGAATTCAGCGAAAAAAAATTATACAACCATTGAAAGGGAAGGATTGGGAATGATATTTGCTGTAAAAAAAAATTAGACATTATCTTTCAGCCAACAAGTTTAAATTCTTTGTGGATCACCAAGCCTTACTCTACTTGGTAAACAAACCATGCCACACAGGTAGGATAGTCAGATGGTTCCTCCTAGTGATGGAATTTGAATTTGAGGAAGTGGTCAGACAGGGGAAAACTCATTTAAGAGCAGATCATTTGTCCAAGATACAAACCAGAGAGCCAAACTCACCTTTAGATGATGAATTACCAGATGCATATCTATTCAAAATAGAAAGTATTCCTGATTGGGCAATAAATTTGGTGCCTGTGCTAACCATGGTACCTTGCAAAACACATGAAAACAACACACATTTGGTACTACAAAGTAGGAACTTTGTATTACTAGCTGGGCATTTGTATCATATAAATAATATTGGTATACTGGAATATTGTGCTCCAGAAGATGAGCAGCAAGAACATCTAAGAAAAGCTCATTGTTGGAATCCTTGTACTCATGCTTCCATGGTAATTACCTTAAACAATCTCAATCGAATGGGTGTACATTGGCCTACAAAGATTCAAGATGTGAAGAAATATGTTTCCAATTGCTTTAAATGTCGATCGTTGCAAAATTCAGAAGTTACAACTTTGTATTGGTTCCAAAAAAATCCAGATTGGAGTGCAAACATAATTGAGGAGTTAGAAGTAACAAAAAAGGAGAGCCAGTGAAAGCTAGTGCAGACTCAAGAAATTTACAAATAATCTCTGAGGAATATCAATTGATAGGAGACCAATTATACAGGAAAGGAATGGATTGATATCTAAGAATCTGTGTTCCTGAAAATAAGTATATGGAAATGTTAGAGATGGCACATTCTAGAGTGGCACGAGGACATTTTTCTAGTGAAAGGACTGCTAAACTCATTTTATATTCTGGATTTTGGTGGCCAACTCTATTTCGTGATGCAAGAACATATGTGAAAATATGCGACATTTGTCAAAGAGTAAGTCAACCAAGTAAAAGAGATGATATGATGTTAGTACCACTTGTTTCAGCAAGAGCATTTAGCAAATGGGGGTTGGATTTCATTGGACCTATCCATCCTCCTGCAAAACAGTCTCATGCTGAATATATACTTGTAGCCACAGATTACCTAATCAAATGGGCAGAGGCCAGGGCTACAAAAAGGAATGATGCTCAAACCACTGCACGATTTCTTTATGAAAATGTTATCATCAAATTTGGATTACCAATTGAATTGGTAAGTGATAGGGGGACTCATTTTTTAAACCAAGTAATTGAAAACATGACTGCGTAGTTCATGATTAATCATAGGAAGTCAGCTCCTTATCATCCACAAGCCAATGGATTAGCAAAAAGTACTAACAAGGTACTTTGCATTGTTTTGTCAAAATCGGTAAATAAAAATAGGAATGATTGGGATTTGCAACTTAATCATGTCCTATGGGCTTATAGAGTGGCATACCAAACTGCTATTGCAACAACACCATTTAATTTGGTGTATGGACAAAATGCAGTCTTACCTTTGGAATTTCTCATTCCAACATTAAAGGTGGGAAATCAATACAAGTGGACTGGACATGAATTATTTGATAGAGTGGTGAATTGGAAAAACTTGGAGCTTCCAGACGTCAAGCAATTATGAGCATATATGCAGATAAAAGAAGGCAAAAAGCATATCATGATGTTCATATTAAACAAAAAGACTTGCAAGTAGGGGATCTAGTTTTGGCATATACAATGAAGGAACATCAGAAAAAATTTCAGAAGAAGGGGCATGGACCTTAAATTATCAACCAAATCAGTAACAGTGGAGCTATCCAATTAGCTAATATAGATGGAGAAATCATGCCAAATTTCATAAGTAGATGTAGGGTAAAAAGGTATGATCTTCCACTAACTGTTCCTGAATGGAGAAGAATACATCAAGCTCAAAATAGGAAAAAAGAAAAGGAAGAAATCAGGAATGAAGCCCAACAAGAAGCAAAGGAAATAATACAAAAGGCTAAGGAGCTTAGAGAAGTTTTCTTATGTGAAACACCTTCAAGAGTAAGAGAGCATTTGCTTGTTATAACAATGAATCTTCATAATGAGCAAATCAAGGTTTTGATAGATTCAGGTGCACAAGTAATTTGAACAGTTTAGTTTTGTTGGATAAGTTCAACTTTAAAAGGACTAAGAGTAAAACATTTATCAAAACACTAGAGGGCCAGATAATACAAAGCTTGTCTTCGCCATCTGTTGAAGTTAAGTTCAATGAAGAAAATATGAAAATAGATTGTGAAGAATGGCATGATCATATGATGACTGAGAAATTGATTTTAGGACAACCATGGTTAAGGCAAGGTAAAGTAATTTTGGATTTTGAAAATATGAAGCTTAAATTGACTATAAATGACAAAAGGTTTTTAATGTTTTTATTGAGTTATGAAGAACAAGAAAATAAATAGGATATCTATGACTCAGATTTGGACGAATTTACTTTTCCACTAGAAGCTACAAAGGAATCACAAACAAAAATTTTCCATGATCAAATCTACTTCAGACAAAAACAGGAGGAAATTGAAGGAACCAAAGGTGTTGAAAAGACTGTAGAAAGGTGAAAAGTATGGAATAATCAGAAACATCTAGGCATCAAGACAAAAAGGATGTAGAAACCAAGGACATCCAAGCACTGCTCATCAAAAAAATTCCTAAAAATATATGGATGTGGAAACCAAATACTTCCAAGCACAGTTTATCAAAAGAAGATTGTTTTAATCCAAAAACAAAGTCAACAGGAATCAAGTATTTTTGGCTAAAAAAAATAGACCTGCTTCAATGGAGAAAAAATAAGGATGAAGATACAAAAATAGTGTAGAAGCATGAAAAGCTACAAATGATTGGATTCCTACTAAAGGACTCAGAATTTCATCAAGATGGATTTATGACACTCTTGAAATTATTTCCATGTACTTTACGTCATTCTTTTTTCTAGGAAAAAGAATAGGAGGGGAAGAGATGAAAGAGAAAATTATTAAAAATTTGAGAAAATCATTAAAAATTTTCTTTCATAAGTTATAAGCACCAGCAAGATATAGGTTATAATTCAGCAGGACTAAGCAGTCAATGTGTAATTATTTCTTCTTTTGGATATTTTTTTTCTCTTATATCTATCTAAATTCTTTTAAATTTCATTCATTATTTTCTTATTTAAAAAGGGAGAGCACTAGATATCTTGCTAACAGATGTGATGATCACTTCAATTGTGTTGTACCTGTGATGCAAATAAGAAAGTCATTGTTTATCTTTTATTTTTTCTTGAATATCATTTTATCTCAAGACAAAGGTGTTCTCTTTTCTATCTCCTGTGACTTATGTGGTGGGAGTTTGTGGTGTGATGTGTTATATGTCTTTCAGAATGGTGAATGCAAAAGAATTACCTATTCATGACTTCAAAGTAGAATCTATGACATTGTCAAGAGCACACTGGTTTTTGGACAGTGAAGTAGTAACAGAAGATGTAGAGCTAGAATCTTATGAAGAACCGGATATCCCAAAAGCTGAGAAGATAGCCAAAGAGCTGAGGGAAAGTATCAATATCATTGGTCAGCATATCTTTACAGTGGGAATTGGAGGTCATAACTATACCATGCTATGTCAAGAATTCTACAAATTTCAAAAAGTGGCAGCTAATTATAAAAGATGGAAGGCAGTGGGGTTACATAGACTATTGGATGAACCTCTCTTCTTTATAGATTTTGAGAGAGAATCACAAGTCATGTCCAGTCTGTTGGAAGTGGGCAAAGGCAATGATGCATACTTCAGATGTTCAGTTAAGGACAAAGAGAACAAAGAGGTACAAATCACCATAAAAGCAGAACACATCAGGGCAGCTCTTCAATTCTATCCCATGGGAACCAAATTGGATGGCAGTTTTGTCAAGAAGAATGCATCCTCATATGCTGGATATTCAAAGTTTGTGGACTTCAAAGGAAAAGAAAATGAAGAATTTGCCACCAGAATGTTTCTTCAGTATTATGTTTTCCAAAGTTGCCAAGATATACAATGCCGCATAAGCTAGTGACATTGGTTATGTTCAATAATAAGGACAAGACTAAACCATTTGGAGTAATGGATGTAACTCCCTACATTCATGACCAATTGAAGGAAGCAGCAAAGCATTGCGAGCAGAGAAATTTTATGAATGGAGCACAGTTTTTAACAAAAATTATATACCATGTTTTAGGTATGGAGGATCAGTTGAAGTTGGCTCCAGAAGCTCAATATTTCAGGAGTTTGATGGCAAGAGTTAAAAGTCCTTCAAAGTTGATGACAATAAGAGAAGAAGAAGCCCAAACAAGTATGAGGGGATGAGGAAGAAAAAGAAAACGGGTGTCAGAAGAAGTAATTCCAATTAAGAAGAGAAGACTAGATCCAAGGAATGTAGTCTTAGAACAAGAAGAAGTAACCAAAGAGGAATATGAAGCAGCTCAGAAAGAAGTCCAAGCTTCAAAGGAACCCCACCCACCTCAAACAAGCAAGGAACAAATTTATTCTTATTTAACTCAAGGTAATGATAAGAGGGCAATCTATGAAGCTCAGTATCTTAAAATGTTGGAGAATTATTCATGCAAAGCAATAGATTGGATACAAGAGGAGGTGGAACATTATGAAGAATTACATGATCAAATGATGGCTGTAGAAACTCAAGAAGTGTTTGTCAAGAAGGAAGTGGAATTATTGGCCTATTTTAAGGAATTACAAGGCCCTCCAGAGACTAGAACTACAGTAGTGGTAAAAAAGAAGGTCCAGAAAAAACCTATCCAGAAAAAGAAGTTAACCAAGAAGAATAAGGGTAAGGCAGTTGAACATGTACAGATGCAAGAGTCAGTAAATTTATCATAGAAGAAAAAAATAAGAAGAAATCAATTGGAATAGAAGAGCACAGATTGGACAAACAAGGGGTAGCTAGTTCTTCACAATTTTCATCAGATTCAGAAAGTGGCATAGAGAATTTCCTTCTCAAGAGTTTAAACCTCTCAGTACCCAGCACAGCAGTAATAGTACAAGCCTCTGTAAAAAATGAAACACCAGAGGAATTGAGCAAAAAGTCAAAAGGGATACAGGTCTGTGAAGAATCAATAGAACAACTTTGTCCTGGGGAGGAAAAAAGGAAATTAAAAGGTAAAGAAGTAATGATGGAAGAAGGGGTTGAGGCAAGGAAATAATTCAGCAGTTGACTGATGGACACAAGATTTCTAGCTATATGGACAAAACCCTCACAACAACCTCATTATCAACTATATGAGGAAAAACAAGGATTGGAAAGCAAAACACAATTATATAGTCAGCTGCAGAGTCAAGAGGATGGAAGCAAAAAGGAAGGAAAGGGTGCAATATCAGAAAGATAAAAAAGAAGAGATTCTAAGGAATATACAGAAGGGAAAATAGAAAGATTATAGATTTCAAAATTTTGGTGAACAAGAAGACAAAGCTATTGAAGAATATTCAGATGAATTTGTTCAAAGGCTTCTAATAGACAGGGAATCAAGAATGGAATTCATCAGGAAAATGCATAATGAGTATGAGGAGCAGATTGTAAACTTTGCTCTCAATAAAGGAGTAAATCTAGATCAGCATCATTGGGTAGCTGATGGTTTAGGAATACCATTCTGGCCAACTAAGACGTACATGATTGATACAGCAGAATCTGTTATATCCACATACAAAGATGTAAATGATCCAGCTTGCATTTTATTAGTAAGAGTGATGCGACTTGTGGTGGCATGCATAGAAACCTTCACAGATACAGAAGTGAGAACTCTTAATTACATTGGATTCAACTCACCTACAGATGCTTTACTCTTTGATTTAAGTGAAACTCCATATAGAATTTGTTTAATGGCATATTACATCATAATAGTATTTTTGGGAAGTCATTATCTTCAAATCTTTGAAGATGCCTTTGACTATGGGTTTTTTGAAAGGGAGTCAAAACTTTATTTTTAGAATAAAGGGTGAAAAGGACCAAAATTCAAGTGTGAAAAGGGACACTTGAAAAAGTATAAAAGATAATTTCTTCTATTTTGAAGAGGTTGGTTGTATTATTTTGATGCTATCCAAGTAATGTGAAGAGCTTTTCTGCGAAAAATCGTGTTTTCTCTTTCCATGATCTTTCTCTTGATTTGTTGAGTCTTCTCATTGTGGGATCCATGGAATTTGTGAGCTTTTCTTGTGTATTTTTGAGATTCAAGTTGATGATTGGCTTGTAAGAAATCAAGGACAATTGAAGACTTATTTGTACGCCAAGCATGTTAGGCTTGAGGGGGAGGTGTTGGTGCATTTTACCCAAGCCTACATGCTTGATATGATTTTATTTATGTTCATTTGTAGTCATATGTGTAGACATATGAACAACTCTTGTAAAAGACTATATTTTATCTCTTGTAATTGTGAAAGAAAGAATGGCTTAAGTCATCCATGATCTAAAAAGGAAATTCTTGGCTCAAGCTACCTAAAACCATGATGTTGGCAGTAGCCAGAGGCATAGACATCGAGGAAGCATGAAAAGACAGAGCACAACGAAGTAGCAGGGAGCCAGTGAGATTATTTTTCAAAAGAAATATGTTTTAAAATACTTTTTCAAAACCCTCAACAGTGATTTTCATCACTATTGTATCATATGTAACATAGAAAAAACCCCTTTTATAATTTGTAGCTCCATTTTGTACAAGCCGTGGAGTCCTCGATCTTGAGAAGATTAGGTAGAATGAGCCTACCAATTTTGGTTATTTTTAGATCTCGTTTACCCTTTCAAATAGCACCTAGAACCTATTTTTTAACTATGTCGGTCACTAGATGTGAAACCGTTCAAAACTAGTTTAGAATCTATAAAAAGAGCTAGAGAGCTCATTTTTGAGGTTAGCTAGTGTAGACTTGTATGAGCTAGAGTGAGCTTGAGCTTGTAATTGAGATCTTGAGTAATAGAGTCTATTTTCCTACCTTCCATTGTGTCTTGCTTGTCTCTTCATTGTGTGTGTGTATGTGTGTGTGCATCTCTATGCTTCTCACCTTCAATCTCACTACATCTCATATTCACGATTCATATCACTCTTATCTCTTCCGCGGATTGACATTAAGGAGGTGGAGCTTCTTAATGTGGTACTTACCATTGTGCTAGAGCAACACCGAATTTGGCGCCGTTGCCGGGGATCGAGTCTAGGATGAATGTGTGATGGTACGAATGTGTGTTGGAAGGTAAAACTTTCAATTTTTGTTGTTGTTTTTAATTAGTTTTTTGTGTTTTTCATCTCCCCTACACTCCTTCTTCACCACCGCATCATCTTCTTCCACTCCAAAAAATTCAGAAAATTCACCATATCCACCCATTCTCCTCATTTCCCCTCATTTGTGCATGCGAGAGAGAGAGGGAGAGAGATTTTGTGCTTGTATGTGCTTGTGTGTTTTTGAGTTTTCTTGCAGGTACAGAGCTTCAGAGCAGTAGGAAAGTTTCCAAAAGGCAAAAAATCTACTTTCTGTCAGAATCTGCCGTGTGTGTCAAACCATCGCGATGGTCTGCCAAGTTCGGCATTTTTGGTAAGCGACCACACCACGAGGTAGGCGACAGTAGCGCACACACGAATGCACAAACGCATTTCAAAAAGTCATATTTTGGTGGACCATCATGATGGGCTCACACCATCGTGATTGTGTCACACCGTCGCGATTGGCTTATGCCATCGTGACGGCTCGGTTGGACCATCGCGACGGTTCACTTGAATGGTCCCCGACCATCGCGACGATCCCGTCGACCCCACACCATTGCGATTGGCCCACGCCATCACGACGATCCTGCCACGTGTCAAGCCAGACCATCGCGATGATACCAGATACGCCATCGTGATGCCTTGAAATTGGACCATCACGATTGGCTCAAGCCATCATGCCCCATGACCATCGCGATGTTCTCATGCCATCACGATGGTTGCATTCACTGTTGACCGATGCCATCGTGATTGCTCACCGATTAGACCATCATGACGGTTCACATCAGACCATCACGACGGTTCGCGCCATTGGACCATCGCGATTGTACCATGCCATCGCGACGGTTCACCTGAGCCATCGTGACGGTCCCAGACCATCGCGATTGTTCATCCAAAAAGGAAAATTTAGGGTTTCATTTTTTGGGCTATTTTGATGCTATTTTGAAGAAATTTTTAGGTGATTAAGCTCATAGGAGACCCCTTAGCTCATATTTGAAGAAAAACCTAATTGATAGTTTTTACCCCCGAGGGCCTGAACATTCATATCTTTTTCATTCGAAGTCCATTTTTTGAGCTTGATAGCTCATTAGAAAGCTCCTTACGAGTACTATGTGAGCTCAACTGTTTTTTCAAAAAGAAGACATTGTTTTTTAGATAAGATAATTTTATTTTGACATTGTTGGGACTAGAAAAACCAGGGGGCATAGAATTTTGGGCAAAGGAGAAAAGGACCTAAAAGGGTGTATATATTCAAGTGCTTGATCTTCAATTTGAGAATTGGTCTAAACATTGGATTTTTACAGGTCTAGCAATGGCTATCAAGGGCAATCAAAGCAAGGCAATGAAGAACGTAGGGCTTGGGAAGTGCTACTTCTTGGGCAATAGAACAATCAAAGAAGCTGCCTCGAGGTTGGAAGATTACTCAACCCCCTGAATCAATTTAATAGCTTAGGCTAAACGGTAGCATCGTGGATTAAGGACGATAGGAATGATCAAGTTCAAGAGACTTAATTTTTCAAGTCCAAGACTAAAGTAAAAGTGTGCGATACAAAAACCTAAAGGAAAGAACTTAAGTCTGATGGAACAAGAACTCAAAAGTACAACAGAAAGTCGATTCCTGACGCTTACAGTAAGACAAGACAAGAACTTAAAGGAATTTAAAAAGAACAAGCAGTAAAGAGCAAAGAGCCATTGATGATCAGAGAATCAGGAAGTAAATTCATGAACCTTAGATGGGGAAGCATATAGGTAAGTCAGACCGACGAAGCCTTAGATCATCAGAGGCAAGTGTAGGAACTACTGCATGCTCATGGGCACAATAATTGAATAGTTATACTTACGAGTTGGGCTCATATACGAGTGAGTCGGAAATGGATTTTAGCACAGAAAGGCTAGAAGGAGGGTTAAACATAACATATTTGGAAAGACCCGAAGGACCCTATAGAACTCAATTAGAATTTTTCTGAACCAACTGCTTAGATGCTCGCATCTATGGGGATGGTTTGCGAAGACAAGTGGTGCAAATGCACAACCCTGATCAACCCATTGGGCTGGAATGTCCAATGGTGAAATTTGAGAGAGATGCATACATAGACAAGGAAGGAACAATGTACATCATAAGTACCCAGCCAAATAATACCAATGAGTTTGGTGTAATTCAGTTAGAGACGGAAGCGAGAACCCTAGGAAAAGAACCATCGAAGTAATTTTTCATGGACTTTACTAGCTGAGTGGGTCTTAATACCCTTGGGTGTTCACGTGGTCTAGGTAGAGGAAAATCATCTCTACCACCTGGTATTCTAGGTTCCCTTTGTCTTTCCACTCTATTAGTGTCCATGGTGGTTCTATCTCTCCCTATAGGATGAGTGAAACTTACTTCCGGTCTTTCTTTGTTCTTCTCTCTTTGAGCACCATGGGCTGAGGATGTTCCAACACCCTGATGGCTCGTGTTTACACTTGTTCGAGATGGAGGGAAAACTAAATCACCTCTCCATGTGTAGGTATTTCTTGCATGGTCTGGTACTACAAATACTCGTTCTGAAGTCTCATCCAAGTATACAACCTTTCCGGGTGTATCTGGGTCCTTGAATTCGTAGATCATGATGGAGCCTACCTCACTATACATTTTCCTTTTGCTTTTTATACATTAATCAAGAGGTAATCAAAGATATGGAAAATTGTACATTTTCCTTTTGCTTTTTATGCTTCCCATTTTTGGATGCTTCACGTTTGTGCTCATTTTTTGGGACATGCTTCAATGGAGAGTGAACAAGAGGTCCTTTCTTCTTATCTTGAGTATTCTTATCTCTTGGTGGTGGAGGTTGTGGAGGAGATTTTGGATCATATGGACAGATAGCATCTTTCAACATGGTAGGAATTGCTTTTTCTCTGACCAGAAGGACCCATGCATCTCGATAATCAGATAAATTTAGATTAGGAATATAAAATTTGCACTCTAAGAACCTTCTTGCATTGGCATTTCCTTTCCATCCACATGATGTACTCTCTTTTTTGTAATGGAACATGAATTTTCATATAAGCAAACATTCTATCTTCATTTAGTTTGCAAATGCCTGGATATTTCTGATCAATGTGCATTTTCAAAAGCTTCACAACACTACAAAATTAAAACAATATCAGAATGCATGGCAATCATGATATTACAAGAGAATTGGAAGTGTACAAAAACTTACAATTTGTAATTGCCATGTTGCGATTGGAGAGAGTTCATAAATAAGGCTTGGTATTATTAAATAAATTACTATAAGACTCGATTGACCCCTAGAAATATAAGCCATACTTGTAACTAAAACTTCAACCTTAAGAAAAGTATGAATTTATATGGAAGATATTAAAGAAAACTTACTTTTCATTATATGGATATATTATATATTCCATCTCCTCACTAAAAATCTTGAGAAAATGTCCAATTTTTCCATGCTAATAGTATACACTGAGTCACAAGTGGGTCCAAGATAAAGATGTTCCTTGATACTATCTCTTCACATTGCTAGAGTAGGACCCTACAATATAAACAAGGACCAGATGCATCAAGGAGGTTTTGAATTACTCACAAAATGATGAACATATTTTGGCATGTGGACAATACCTCAGAGTTATGTTGACTATGCTATCAGAGATTTCAACATTGAATTCTTTCAACATTTTGTTGTCTTCAAGCCATATGTCAAGCATGTAGTCTTCCTCCCATGGCATTGACACATTCATAATAACCTAGCCATGTGCTTTTTTTAAAGGCTTCAAGTTTTCTTTTCTTAGCCTCTAAATGTTCTCAAGGACACCAACTTCTTTTCACAAAAAAATCTTCTTTCTCTTCTCCTCACTAGACTCTATTGCATTCCTTGTCAAATGTTCATGAGAAGGGACCTCTTCAATTTTTACAATATATGGCTTAGGGTTTCTTGCTAAAGGAATATTAAGAATATCAAATAATTTCTTATCATTGATGTCAAGAGGAACAATGGCTTTGTGAAATTTATATCTTAGTATGGACACAACAACATAGTCCTTGGCCATAAGTGTCACCTTGTGACAATGTGCATCACATAAGTAAGCATCATTCATGAATCCAATTGCAAAATCTTCTACTACCTCTTGCAAGCACAAAAGAGCTTGGGTTTGCCATTTGACCTTCATGAATGAAGTTGTCTTCTTCATTGAGCAAAGATTGGTAGAGATATATTTTACGACTCACATGAATGGAAGTCTTGGGATGAGGAGTTCCACAGACTTCTAAGACTTATGATTTCCCTCAGTGATTTGACATGGTACTTTACCTTCTTCTTTGAATATGCCTTCTGTGGATCACCCTGATTCTGAAAATTCAAAGTCTCTGGAGCATGTCCTTGCTCTCTAGAATAGGTCCGCCATGATTTTGATCCTCCATAGTGTACAAATTTCTTTTTGTCTTGGCCATGATCTATTTAAAAAAGGATTGAAAAGAGGATCAAACATATGCATATGAGAGTAGATAGCAAGAAAATCAAGAATTCAAGACACAAACAATTTAAGCAAATAGGGCCATCCGAAAATCTTAGATTGCTCTAATCACTTGAATTAATCATGTCAAATGATTCAAGCTCTGACTTGCATTCATGTGAATTTCATTAGGATATTGAAATAACCTCTCTCTCTTGTACATTACAAAACAAAAAATAGTTAAAAAAGTGTTTCAGTGTAGATGATCGATTCAAGCAATTAGATCAATCCAAGAATCTCTAATTCCCCTAATTTCTTGAATTGGCCATGTCAAACAATTCAAGGCAAGAGTTTCACTCATGTGAATTCCATGAGAATCTTGAAATAATCTCTCTCTCATACCTTACAAAACAAAGAATAGCTCATAACTAGTTTCACTTCACATGATCGATTCAAATGATTAAATCAATCCAAGAATCTCTGATTCCCCTAATTGCTTCAATCAGTCATGTAAATTTAAGCTCTAAGTATCATTCATGTGATATCCATGACAATCTTTATATAATCTTTCTCTTTTATGCCTTAGAAAACAAAAAAATAGTTCAAGAAATAGTTTTTCTACACACAAATAATTCAAGCGATTAGATATATCCAAAAATCTATGATTCCACTAATTGCTTGAATTGACTGTGTAAAAAATTTTAAGTTGCAGAGTTCCTTCATGTGTATTCCCTGATAATTTTCATATCATTTCTCTAATTAGAGCTCAATAATTTGTTTGAATGCACATGACCGATTCATGTCATTAGGCTCATCCAAAAAACTCTGATTTTCCCTAGTCGCTTGAATCATTCATCAAAGTTCAAAAAGGGTATTACCTTGCACATTAAGAGACTTAAGTGAGAAGAGACTTCAAGAAGGTTTGTAGAAGAGGCTTGAAGAATGAAAAGTACAAGAACTAAAGGGTAGAAGGAACGTCACAAATTATCATGAAATCTTCAGCCCTCTTGCTAACAAGACTACCATTAGGTCCTTGATAGCCATATGTGGAGCTAAAGGATGGCCAATATACTAAATGGACATTAAGAATTATCTAAATGGTGAGTTCAAGGAGGAAGCGTATATGGCCCAACCTCAAGGCTATGAGGATCCAGAGCATTGTGGGTTAAAGAAGGCCTTGTATTGTCTTAACCAAGCCCAAAGAACATGGAATCAAAGTCTGGTGGATTACTTGCATAGATGTGGGTACTCCCGAAGCTATGTAGATCCATCCCTATACCTAAAAAGGTTGAGGATATACTAGTAGTCATTTGCTTATATGTGAATGATCTCATTATTACAAGGAATAATCATGTAGGTGTGAAAGACATAAAGAGGAGGCCTTGAATAGGATACAAGGTATTTGATTTTGGTGAGCTAAAGTATTCCTTGGGCATTGAAGGTGTGCATACAGGTGAACGTATTTACCTATGCCAAAGGAAGTACTTCCTAGATATGCTCTACAAATATGGCATGGCCGACTGCAAGCCAAGTGCTCAACTCATGGGTACAAATATGAAGATCAATAAGGATGATGGTAAAAAAACTTGATGAATTTGACCTTCTTTAGGATCAAGTAATCAAAAGTAGACTAATCTATTGCAGAACGTGCTCTTCTATGAGTCTTGCCTTCCAGAATGCATAAGATAGGTATGATAATAGGAGTATCAACATAACTGACCATCACAAGACGAACTCTAAAAACAGACAAGAAAAAGTGTAGGCGAACTCAAGTTCAAAAGATTTTCAAAAATAAAACCTTCAACTAGAGCTTCTCGAATTGCATTGTTACATTTGTGAATCATGAAGTCTTTTTTTAATAATAATAATAATAATAATAATAATAATAATAATACTAATAAAAAGGAGGGAAAGAAAAGAAAAACAAACAAACAAACAAACAAACAAACAAACAAGAAAACAAAACAAAAAACCATCACCTAGAGAATAGGATCACTCAAGACTAATAAAAGCAGTCTATAAATTAGAGAATTGATAATTCCTTTATTGTTGGGTTCTAGGGTATGCACATATCTTCAATGGTGCATGGGAACCCTCCTTAGATCATAAGAATAACCCTTTTTGTATCTACTTAGAGTTTCACATAAAAACACCCTCTTAAGACGCTTTTTGATGTTCCTCTATGTAGCTCAGTGATGAGTAGCACCTCCTTTAATGTCAATCCGGGAAGACGTGAGGATGGTATGAAGACCACGAGCAAGTGGAGGCACAAGTGCGTGAGTGGGAAGCACATAAGCATGCACACACATACACACACACGCGCATACACGGCAAGACAAAGAGTGAGAAGTAATGGAGTTCTTAGATTCCTTTCAAAAAGCTCTTACAAGTTCATTTCAATTACAAGCTCCCCTCAAAAATGAGCTCTCTAGCTCCTTTTATAGTTTTTGACTAGCTTTGGCCCTGTTCAGACCTAGTGTCGGGCCTAGTTAAAAATTAGGTTCCAGGGCTTATTAGAGGGCTCAAACGAGATCTAAAAAATATGAAAATTGGCAGGTAGATACTTCTAAAGCTCCTCAAGCTCAAGGACTCCTTGGCTTGCACAAAATGGAGCTACAAAAATACGAAATGATATTTACAATGGTTTTTAGTGATGAAAATCACTATTTGTGTAGGGATTTCCTCTATTGATTTGTCATACATACCTTTGAGCTCCCTACTTGCTCTGTCTTCTTGTGTGCTCAACTCCTTGATGCCTGAAAAATTTAGATGGACTACTTGCCAGATCTTCTTTGACTGCCATGTCTGCTTGTGCTGTCCCTTCGCTCTGACTCTCTTCGTCTTGTGGCTCCTTCGGTTCCCTGACTGCTGCCAACACCCCCCCCACTCTCGCGTCTGTCGCCCTTGACAGACCCTTGTCTAGAGGGTTTTTGAACATAATATTGGACGACATCGGAGGCTAGGTGGTGTTCTTCGAGTCCTAAGCCGCGTGCTAGATCTGTGAGCAAATCATCCCAATTCACAGGTCCGGAAACATCTGGATGAGGCACCCTCAATTGTTCTCAGTGAATAGTTCTCTCCACAGCAAATAATTGGAGGAGATGTGATGGTCTAGGTATAAAGATTTCGGAGTGATATTCCCAGAATCCTGTGATGAACATCTCCTCAAATGTCTGTTTAAAGCAGGCTGGGAGGTACTTGATTCTGGCGTGCCAAGCATATATTACTTCAATTGAGGGGATGGTACTCATATCGTACACCAGATCCTGGTTTCCTGTCACGAAGCCTGCTCCTGAGAAGTGGGGGTCCTTAATATTCTTAAACGTCCTGAAAGTGATCAGCATTAATTCAAATATTTTCATACACATCTGGGCCATCACATCGGGATTATTGCGTAGCCGAATGCTCCAGTGATGGATTGTAGAAATCATGTAGTTCACCGTGGGGGGTCCTCGTGGAGGTGCTAGATAAACGTAATTTAACCATTTTGCACAGGCTTTGATGTCTCTGACGGAAATAGTGAATTCAGGCCAGGTGCGTCTTCGAAGAACTGGAACGTAACAAGGATTATATTTAATAAACAACGGCATATTATTCCAGGTTCGGACCATTTCAGGATATGTTTCCAAAAGCCTGATCCTCCAGGTGGGTTGATGGATGGACCCACGCTTAGCACTTTCCGGTATATCGTCTGGACCAAATTGTGTAGCAAATGTGGAAGGCTTGCCGCATTGTCGTTGAATCTCGGCGTTGTAATCGGCCAAAAGTATGCAGTATGGCACATATTGTTCATTATTGGTGCCGATCCATCTATGATGAGACATGCTTCTGAAATATTCTGACTTTATGACAGTTTCTTCTAGGTTTGCTAGTGATTGGATCTGAATGGCCACCCGTTCTTCGTGGGTGTTCGCTGTCTTTTCCAGTGTCTGAAGCCACTCAGGTGCTTCCACTTCCAAGGTGTCTAGTCCCTCTGAGGTTCGTTGCCCTCCTGGCATTGGCATAGGAACATATGGTTCCTCGTACGAATCATCTACCTCAATGGGAACCAAGTCTTCTGGCTCAGGTTCAATAACTGGAGAGGGTTTCCTTTCATACTCTAGTAACTTTTTCTGGAGCTCAACCACCTGCTCTGTCAATGCCTTCACTTCCTCTGAAGTCGAGGCCGACTCTATTACTTTGGTTGGAGCCTCCTGTTCCTTGAGCTGGCCACGCAACTCATCACGTTCCCTTTCCAACTCATCATGAGCATCTAATAGATCTGCATAGCTTTCTAAGATGGTCTTCATTGTCTCTGAAGGTACGGCTTTAAACTGCTCTGGTTCAATTTCGTGGGGAGAGCCTTCCATTGCCGCTTCCAAATTCTCTTCATTTTGTTTCTGCAGTCTCTTGTTCTCTTCAAGTGCTGTGGCCATATGTTTCCTGAGTAGCGCCAAGTTACGTCTGACTCGTAGGTTATCGGCCTGGTATACTTCGAGCAAGGCTTCTAGTTGTTTGACGCCTGATTCTTTCGATGGTTGGGGTGCCTCCACTAGTGTTTGGTGAGCCTGCTCAAGCGTTGTATAACGTTGATTCACATCTGCATTTTCCTCTTCAAGACTTGTAAGTTGCCTTTGTAAGTTCTGGTGATTTTTTGTCAGTTGTTGATACCGGTCATCAAGAGCTCTGTACTCATTCTGAAGCTGATATACACATTGATTTAATGCTAGAAATATACTATTTACATTAAATGATGCAGGGAGAGGTGAAGATGCAGGGGGACTGGGGGCGGGAAAGGGAGTTGTGAATGATGTGGCTGCAAGTGGAGATGTGGGTGGAGGGGGTATGGGAGACGGAGGTTGCATGGGGGGAGGGAGCGGTGCAGTGGCAGGAGATGTTTCCATAGTGTCAAATGTTTGAGTGACCGTGTAGATGGGGATCGTGGGTGGGGTGGAAGTGACGTTAGTGAAGAGAGTGGTGAAAGTGGGCATGGTGACGCCCCCGAATCGGATTCCCGGAGAGAGTGGAATTCCCATGACGATTGTAGTGGTAGTGGACGTGGTGGTGATAGTGTCATGCGGTGGAGTGTTGGAAGCAGCCAGAGGCACAGACGCCACGGAAGCATGTAACAACGGAGCAGGGAGCCAGTCGGATCAATTTGTCAAACAAATATGTTTCTTATTATTTCTTCAAACATTCAACAGTGATTTTTATCACTAATTGTAACATATGTAACATAGAAAACCCCATTTTGTAATCCATAGCTCCATTTTGTGCAAGCCGAGGAGTCTTCGAGCTTGAGGAGCTTAGGTAGAATGCGCATACCAATTTTCGTTATTTTTGGATACCGTTTACCCTTCCAAATAGCATCTAGGACCTATTTTTTAACTAGGCCGGTCACTAGATGTGAAACCGGTCAAAACTAGTCTAAAAACTATAAAAAGAGCTAAAGAGATCATTTTTGAGGTTGGTTAGTGTTAGCTTGTTGGAGTTTAGAGTTCTTTTGAGCTTGTAATAGTGTTCTTGAGTAATAGAGCTAATTTCCCACCTTCCATTGTGTCTTGCTTGTCTCTTCGTAGTGTGTGTGCATGTGTGTGTGCATTTCTATGCTTCTCACCTTCACTCTCACTTCATCTCACATTCACGATCTTCATATCACTCCTATCTCTTCTGCGGATTGACATTAAGGAGGTGGAGCTTCTTAACGTGGTTCTCACCATTGTGCTAGAGCAACACCAAATTTGGCGCCGTTGTCAGGGATCGAGTCTAGGACGAATGTGTGATGGTAAGAGTATAGCAAGAAGTGGCGTTGGAAGGTAAAAATTTCAGTTTTTGTTGTTGTTTTTACTTAGTTTTTAGTGTTTTTCACCTCCCCCACACTCCATCTTCATCACCGCATCATCATCTTCATCTCCAAAAAAATCAAAAAATTCACCATATCCACCCATTCTCCTCATTTCCCCTCATTTGTGCATGCGAGAGAGTGAGAGAGAGCTTTTGTGCTTGTGTGTGCTTTGGTTTTCTTGAGTTTTCTTGCAGGTACAGAGCTCCAGTGCATCAGGAAAGCTTGGAAAAGGTAAAATTTTCAGTTTCTGTCAGAAATTGCCGACTGTGTCAGACCATCGCGATGGTCTGCAAACTTCGGAATTTGGAGAAGGCGACCACACCAGCATGTAGGCGACCCCTGCGTGTGTAGGAATCCATAGCTGCATCTCAAAAAATCACTGTTTGGTGGACCATCGCGACGGTCTCTGACCATCGCGATTGTGTCACACCATCGCGATTGGCTCACGCCATCGCGACGGTTTGGCCGGACCATCGCGACGGTCTCTGACCATCGCGATTGTGTCACGCCATCGCGCCGACGGTGCCACGTGGCAGTTCACGCCATCGCGCCCAGACCATCGCGTTCAGACCATCGCGGTTGGCTCACGCCATCGTGCCCAGACCATCGCGTTCAGACCATCGCGGTTGGCTCACGCCATCGCGCCCAGACCATCGCGTTCAGACCATCGTGTTCAGACCATCGCGACGGTTCACTTTGGACCATCGCGATTGTCCACGTTGACCGTTGACTGACGCCATCGCGATTGTGCACCCTCACGCCATCGCAACGGTCCCATTTCACGCCATCGCGATTGTCCAAATTCACGCCATCGCGACGGTCCCATTTCACGCCATCGCGATTGTGCACCCTCACGCCATCGCGACGGTCCCATTTCACGCCATCGCGATTGTCCAAATTCACGCCATCGCGACGGTCCCATTTCACGCCATCGCGATTGTGCAATCCCACGCCATCGCGACGGCCCCAGACCATCGCGATCATCCCACGCCATCGCGATTGTGCTCCCTCACGCCATCGCGACGGCCCCAGACCATCGCGATCATCCCACGCCATCGCGATTGTGCACCCCCATCGCAAATTTTAGGGTTTCAATTTTTGGCCAATTTTGGGGCTATTTTTGGGAAATTTTTGGGTGATTAGAATCATAGGAGACCCCTTAGCTCATATTTGGAGAAAAACCTGTTGGTCAGTTTTCACCCCCCAGGGCCTGAACAATCATAACTTTTTCATCCGAAGTCCGTTTTTTGAGCTTAATAGCTCATTAGAAAGCTCTTGACGAGTACTACGTGACCTCAACTGTTTTTTCTTAAAGGATACGTCTATTTTTTGATAAACTATTTTGAGGTTGACCTAGTTTGGGACTAGAAAGCCAGGGGGCAAACATTGAAAATTTAGGCAAAAGGGAAGGGACTTAAAAGGTGTATATACTTAAGTGCTTAATCATCCAACTGTGAATTGGTCTAATATTGGATTTGTCCAGGTCTAGCAAGGGCAATCAAGGGCAACCAAGGCAAGGCAGTGAAGGGCATAAAGCTTGGGAAGCGCGGCTTCTTGGGCATCAGAGCAACCAGAAAAGCTGACTCGAGGTTGGAAGATTACTCAACCCCCTCAGTCAATTCTTAGCTTAGGCTAAACGGTAGTGTTGTGGATTAACGGCGATAGGAACGCCTCAAGTTCAAGATATTTAATTCTTTCAAGTATAAGACTACAAGTAAAGGTGTGTGATACGAAAACCTAAAGGAAAGAACCTAAGTCTGACGGAACGAGAACTCAAAATTATAACGGAAAGTCGAATTCCTGACGCATACAGTAAGACAAGAATCTAAAGAAATTTAAAAAGAATCAAGAAAGTAATAACAAAGAATCATTGACGATCTGAGTGTGTACTGAGTGTGCAAGGAAGAAAATTAATGAACCTTAGATCGGGCAAACATATAGGTAAGTCAGACCGACGAAGCCTTAGATCATCAGAGGCAAGTGTAAGAACTACTGCACGATCGTGGGCTCAACAATTGAATAGTAATTACCCCTACGAGAGCTCAGATACTAGCGAATCAGAAATGGCATTTAGCACAGACAGGCCAGAAGGAGGGTCGAATGTAGCCTACTTAGAAAAACCAGAAGGACCCTATAGAACGCAACTAGAGTTTCTCCGAACCAACCGATAAGGTGCTCGCATCTATGAGGATGGTTTGCGAAGGCAAGTGGTGCAAATGCACAACCCCGATCAACCCATTGGATTGGAACGTCCAGTGGTGAAATTCGAGAGAGACGCGTACATAGACAAAGAGGGAACGATGTACATCTTAAGTACGCAACCAAACAATACCAATGAGTTCGGCGCAATTCAGCTAGAGACGGAAGCAAAATCTCAAGGAAAAGAACCATTAGAAGAGCCTAGAACACCTAGAGGGAAATCTGTACTGACACGAGTACTAATCCCAGATTGGATCCCTCAGGACAACAGAAGCATAGAGTTGTTTGTAAACAAAGAAACTAATGAAGCCTTTTGGAGATACAAGACTGAAATACTTAGTGAGGTAGGTATCATCACTATATACGAGTTCAAGGACCCGGATACACCTGGAAAGGTTGTATACCTGGATGAGACTTCAGAAAGAGTCTTTGTGGTACCTGACCGTGCTAAAAACACATACACATGGAGAGGTGAATTGGTATTCCCTCCATCTAGAACGAACATGAATACAAGTCAACAAGGGGTAGGAACATCCTCAGCCCATGGAAATCAAAGAGAGGGAAATAAAGAGAGACCGGAAGTAAGCTTTAGTCATCCCATAGGGAGAGATAGAACAACCACGGACACTAATAGAGCGGATAGACAAAGAGATCATGGAGTATTAGGTGGTAGAGATGATTTTCCTCTACCTATACCACGCGAACACGCAAGAACATTGAGGCCCACACAGTTAGTAAAATCAATGAAGAATTATTTTGATGGGACAGGAGATCCCTATGACCACGTCGCAGAATTCAAGCAAGTACTAAGAGCAGAACAAGTTGAAGACATGTTCACGCAATACAACGCATTTGGACTAACGTTAAAGAATACAGCTTTAACTTGGTTCCAACCTTTGCAACAAAGGCAATTTAGAGACATCCATCACTTTTTAGAGTCATTCATCACTGAATTCTCTAAAAGTGGGATTAGACATGACACGTCTTCGTTGATTCATAGCTTTAAACAGACCCCTCAGGAAACCGTAAGACTGGCAGGACGTAGGTTTAGACAATATGTTGAACGATGTCCAATGCAAGAGCTACCCTCACAAGCCAAGCAAGTGTCATTGTTTTTAGATGGCTTGTTGAGCTCCAAGTTGCGCTCCTATGTGTACCTAAAAGAACCCAGAACGCTAGAGCAATGTGTAAGAATTTGTATAGACATTGAGGACAACTTAGGAGATGAGTTGGAACTCTCAAAGGTCTATAAGGACTCAGACTGTTCATCTCTAGCATCCACAAAATTGTCTAGCTCAATAGAAGACCTTGCAGAAAAAGTGGCCCAGAAACTAGGAGTTTCTAGTAAACCTAGGGTGCTAACAAACAAGCGTTGTTACACCTGTGGTGGTGATCATATGGCAACTGTGTGTCCCAATGCACCACAACCACAAGCCAACCCTAGTGGCCAATATTGTACAATTGAGAGAAGATACACGAATCATACGGCTCAGGACTGCCCATACAACAAACAAACCGTGAGACAGAACTACCCGCAAGCATACCAGCAGCCAGGTAGGTATCAAGGCCAATACAATGCTCAGCCTTATTACTATAGGCCTCCTCAGAACTACCCATACCAGGCTCAACAGAGACCTCAACCTGTCTTAGCTCAACAGCCACCCCCACCAGCGACTGTCATCTCAGTCAAATACGCTGCTGCAGAAGAGAACCTAAGTAGGGCCTTAGTGCCTTCTTCACCTTTGATCACAGACAGTGACCCACACTCAAATAGTTTTGACTCTACACATGTAGATAGTCCACCCGCATATTACACAGAGTCACCAGAACACGTGGAGACATATCATTACGATAGTCCACTAGTGGAACCTAGTTGGGAGCCCGACTATGCTAATGTGATGTACACAAACCCAAATCCACGGCCCCAATTGAGACAAAAAAGACCACAGGGCCCTAGAGGACCATGCTTTAGGTGCCAAGGAGATCATTTCATAAAGGATTGTCCACATCCCCCGATAGCAGGACAATCACAGTACTATAACATCCAAGGCTTTTGTGCTGATTGTGGCAAAGAGCACATAATCAAAGATTGTCCTAAAAACCCTGTTAATGCTACAAATGTGACACCGATCAACGTGATAGGAATTGTAAGTAACACAGATGGATCCAACCCTACATACGTGCCTATCCAAGCTATAACAAGAGCCCAGGCACTCTTACAAAACCAAAAGCTTAATCAGGAGAAAATAGCCGGAACTAGTGAAGTTGCAGAATCTAGTAGTAAAAAGACAAAATCTTGGAAAGATTCTAGAGAAAGAATAAAGAGAAAATGGAGTAAAAAGATATGTGAGTTGGAAGGAAGTTTGAAGGAATCTAGAGCCAAAATCCAAGAATTGACTTCACAGGACTTGAGTCAAGAGAATCCAGCTCAGAAATCAGGATCAGTTTTAGCGGAACCCATACCAGAAAATCTAGACATGATGTTTCGTGCATATCAGGCTAGATTAAAAGAGGGACCTCAGGTAGCTGAAATGAGCAAAAACTACCCTCGAGCTGATCTAGAAATTGAGAGAACTAAACTTTGCATGAAGATGGTAGAACTAGCACAAGCTTTGTTCGAAGCCTCTAGATATCTTAATTGGAATAACATGGCAAAACCGGAATTACACTTTCAAGGACTAATGGAGAGGCTAGAATACTTGATAGAGAGCAAAGAGAAAAAGGATCAGCCTAGGAACCCTATTGTCCCAGAGACACAGGAAAGGAATGCACCATCCCTGTCTCAAGTACCCAATACAGAAAGTCAAGACAATTTGTCTTCCATACATAGGTACTCACATGAATTTTTGAGAGAAATCCAAGAAGAGAAATGGAGAAAGGAACAAGGAACACACCCTCCTATTCAAGAAATAGATGACTTGCAGGAACAATTTCCCCAAGATATTCCCTCTATTTACGATGAGGTAGAGGAGGAACAACTGAGTGAACACACAAGATTTGAATCTAATTCTTTACACGAATTACCTCAGTCACAGGACCTTGGGAAGCAAAGTCTATTAGTATGAGAGCACCCACGATAATAGTGAGGAATGAAGAATCAGTCATCCCTAGAAACACGGAAGTGATCAAGAATACCAAAGTACAATGTAACCTTACTCTGGAGGAGTTATTAAAGGTAAAACCAGAATTGTGGAAGCATGTAGCAAATCAATTCCCTGAGCTTGCTACTACTCCCTCACAAATAGGATCACAAAATAAGGTACCAGAGGTACCCGTAGAAAAGATCGGAGATGTAAGCGAAGGAGAGGAAGGTAACACTTATCTCCCGATAACCCATCAGGGCTACACCACGAAAGCCATCTTAGATTCAGGAGCCGGAGTAGCCATTGCTACCACCGCTTTATGGAAACGTTGGGGTAAGCCATCATTGAGACCCACCAGGATGAAGCTACAAATGGCTGACGGACACATAGAAAAACCATTAGGCTTACTAGAAGGCATATCTCTCACCACTTGTGGTGTAGAATTTGAGCATACTTTCGCCATTTGTGACTTTGCAAAAAATCATGCTTATGAGATGATATTGGGACGACCATTCATGCGTCAGTTGCAAATTGTACAAGATTGGGGAACTAATTCTTTGTACTTGCAACATTTAGGAGTGACTACCAAAGTCAATCTTAAAGACTATTCACATAGAGATGTACCCCCAATACAATGGAATACCATCCATAAGACACCAGTAGAGACGGAATCCGTGCACTCATTAGAATCAGATCCTTCTTGGTTGCATGAGGATACTCATTTATGGATGTGTAAAGTAGCCAAACAAGAGGAAGAAAGGTTAGAAGCCAGGACCTTAGGTGCAGAACAACATCCACGAACCCTTCAAGATCCAGCCTACGCACCTGTAGTATTCCCAGACGAAGAGTTTGAACCCCATGGTTGGGCAGAAATCCTAGCAACCATGGACGTAGCCATCAATGAACAATGGACACCCCACTGTGACGAGGATGGCTATGACATTTCAGTTTTCACGATAGAGCCAATTATGTGCGATGCAGTTTTAGAAGAATGTGAACCTAACACTGATGCATTTGAGGATGCAAGCGATTTTGATTTAGAATCAATTATCATGGACCCACCCTTTGCATCAGAGGAAGAATATTTTTTCGAAGTAGAGACTCACACTCAGAGACACGAGGAAATTACGAATGAGGTGAGGTTAGCCACGGAAGTGACTACCAAAAGTGAAGGTAAGAAAAGAAAGAAGAAAGAAACCAGGTCAGAAAAAGAAGAATCTTTATTTGAAGTACCCGAGAACTTCAAGAAATATGAAATCGAAGATAGAAGGATCATGGTACGAATGCCTAATAGAAAAGCGAATGATGGACAAGTATATGATAACCGAGAGAAAACCAAGAAAATAATAGTTGCTATCGAAGGAGAAGAAGAGAAATGTACATACATTGGGCATGATTTGACAACTGAAGAAGAAGAAGAGCTAGTTGCCCTATTGCGCGAATATAGAGATGTTTTTGCTTGGAGTTACAAAGATTTGAAAGGAGTAGATCCAGATATATGTTCTCATAGAATCCCTATGACTCCAGATGCAAAACCTACGAAACAGAAACCTTACACGTACAATGATAACTACGCTGCGAAGATTAAAGAGGAGATAGATCGCTTGATAGAAGCAGGATTCATTTACGAAATTGAGCATACCGAATGGGTATCTCCCATTGTGGTAGTGCCCAAGAAGAATGGAAAATTGCGTGTGTGTATTAACCTTAAAAAAGTTAATGTCGCAACGATTAGAGATAGTTATCCTCTTCCTATCACAGAACATCTATTGGAAAGAGTTGCGGGCAAGGAAGTTTACAGCTTTCTTGATGGATTTTCAGGCTATAATCAAGTAGCCATTGCTCCAGAAGACCAACACAAGACGGCATTTGCCACTAAATGGGGCATATTTGCATTTCGTGTGATGCCATTTGGCTTAACAAATGCACCCGCCACTTTCCAGCGACTCATGTGTCATGTTTTTAAGGAATTCTTACGCAAGAGTTTGGAAGTTCATGTCGATGACATATGTGCTCATTCAAATGTAAGACAGACGCATATTCCAGAGTTAAGACAAATATTTGACAAATGTCGAGAATATCAGGTTTGTTTGAACCCAGAAAAATGCGTTTTCATGGTCAGACAAGGTAAAATTCTAGGACACATTGTGTCAAAAAATGGAATCTGTACGGATGAAGAAAAGGTGAAAGTAATTGCAGAATTACCTAGACCAACTAATGTGAAAGAGGTACAGGCATTTATGGGCCATTGCGGTTATTATAGGAGATTCATACACATGTATGCAATCATAGCCAAGCCTTTGTACTCTCTTTTAACCAATTTTGAATGGACAGATGAATGTGAGAATTCATTCAACGAACTTAAAAGACGTTTGTGCTCAGCACCTATATTGACTACCCCAGATTGGAGTAAGCCATTCCATGTACACGTGGATGCATCCAATTATGCCATAGGATGTGTGTTAGCACAACCCACGAATGAAGGTAGCATAGATCTCCCCATAGCTTACGCGAGCAGACAATTGAACGCAGCAGAAAGAAATTACACCACGACAGAACGAGAAGGATTAGGGATGATCTACGCAGTAAAGAAGTTTAGGCACTATTTGTTGGCAAACAAGTTCAAGTTCTTTACAGATCATCAAGCCCTATTGTACTTAGTCAACAAACCATGTAACACAGGACGATTAATATGTTGGTTTCTATTACTCATGGAGTATGATTTTGAAGTAGTAGTCAGGAAAGGGAAGACACATCTTAGAGCTGACCACCTTTCGAGATTAACCTCAGGAGAAGCTCCTCAAGGAGTAGCGGATGATCTACCAGATGCATACTTATTTAACCTTGAGATAGCACCAGAATGGGCTAAACCAATAGTCCCTATTCTGACATACGGACCCAAGAATCCTAGGATAAAGATCAAAGAGGGAGAGATTACCAAGTCTCAAAGATACCAAATAATGGCAGGAAGCATATATAAACAGGATAATCAAAAGATTCTTGCTTGTTGTGTAGATGAATCAGAACATGCGAATTGGTTGCAATTAGCACACGTAGGTGCATTAAAGCAACATCATTCAAAACATCGAACATTACAGA
The DNA here is from genome assembly GCA_020310875.1 of Ceratopteris richardii. NCBI lineage: Eukaryota > Viridiplantae > Streptophyta > Polypodiopsida > Polypodiales > Pteridaceae > Ceratopteris > Ceratopteris richardii. The sequence continues at coordinate 21,465,142 of CM035411.1, forward strand.
CTCTGCATAGATTAGGAGTATATTGGCCTACGATGGAAGCAGATGTCTACAGGTTGTGTAAGGAATGCAACGTTTGTTGTGAAAGACCACCAGTAGAGCATGCTACATTATATCATGTGTCTCTCACACCAGACTGGAGTGAACAATTAGTGACATACTTGAGGACGAACACATTCCCTCAAGGCATGACCTTAGCTCGACAACGTAGTCTAGAGCAGGAAGCTCAAGACTATTCACTTATTGGCGATAACCTATACAAAAGAGGACGAGATGGATATCTAAGACAATGTGTTCATGAGAGCGATTATCTGAGCATACTAGAGACTGCACACCAAGGTGTTGCAGGAGGTCATTTTGGACCCGATAGGATTATCAAAGCCATCCTCTTTGCAGGATTATGGTGGCCCACTCTTCACATGGATGCTCATACCTATGTCAAGAGATGTGATGTGTGCCAAAGAACTCAGTTTCCTACTCGCAAAGATGAAATGCCATTGAAACCCATGATGGGCGGACGTGCATTTTCTAAGTGGGGTATAGACTTTGTAGGACCCATTAACCCCCCCGCAAAAGGTACACATGCTGAATACATTATTGTTGCCACAGATTATCTTACGAAATGGGTAGAGGCAAAAGCCACGAAAAAGAATGATGCACACACAACTGCAAAATTCTTATTTGAGAATGTCTTTACAAGATATGGATTGCCTATAGAGTTAGTGAGCGATCGAGGCACTCACTTTCTAAACCAAGTCATTGAATATTTGTTACAGGATTTTATGGTGATTCACAAGAAATCCGCACCATATCATCCTCAGGCCAATGGTCAGGCTGAAAGCACTAATAAGATCCTTTGTAATGTACTGACGAAACTCGTGAACAACAAACGTTCAGATTGGGACAAACAGTTACACCATGCTATTTGGGCATATCGAGTGGCCTACAAGACCGTACTCAATGCAACTCCCTTTCAAATGGTTTTTGGTCAGAATGCTGTGCTTCCTTTGGACTTCTTGATACCGACCCTTAAGGTTGCACAAGAACATCAGTGGACCGGCCATGAATTATCAGCGAGAATAATGGACTTGGAACGATTAGGAGAAACCAGGCTAAAGGTAGCAGCAGGAATATATGCAGCGAAGAAGCGATAGAAAGCATATTTTGATGCACATGTGAAAGATAAAGGCCTAAAAGAAGGAGATTTAGTTCTAGTATATACGCTAAAGCAACACGCACGTAAGTTAGAAAAGCGAGGTTATGGACCTATGATCATTAACAGACTCTCAACAAGTGGAGCAGTACAATTAGCCACTTTAGAAGGAGATATAATGCCTAATTATATTAGTGGCTGTAGAGTCAGGCTATATCAGGAATCGCTTACTGAGGATATGCTTAGACGACTGTTGAAGCTCAAGGTCAAGGACAAAGCATGGAAGCACATCAAAGAAGTGGACATAGAAGAAGAGAGAGCAAGTAGGGAGCTCCAAGAAGCGTATGTCAAATTTTCAGAAGAATCCCCTACAAAAATAGTGATTTTCATCACTAGAAACCATTGTAAATACCATTATCCATTTTTAGTAACTCCATTTTGTTCAAGCCGAGGAGTCCTCGAGCTTGAGGAGTATTAGAAGTACCATCGTACCAATTTTCATAATTTTTAGACTTCGTTTGAGCCCTCAAATAAGCCCTGGAACCTAATTTTTAACTAGGCCGGACACTAGGTCTGGACAGGGCCAAAACTAGTCAAAAAACTATAAAAAGAGCTAGAGAGCTCATTTTTGAGGTTAGCTGGTGAGAGAATAGAACTTTTGTAAGAGAACTCTTTTGCAATCTAAGCTTTCCATTGTTCCTCTCTTTGATCTTACTTTGTGCGCATGTGTGTGTATGTGTGTGCATGTTTGTGTGCTTTCACTCACGCACTTGTGCCTTCACTTGCTCGTGGTCTTCATACCGGTCCTCACGTCTCCGCGGATTGACAAGTAAAGGAGGTGGTGCTTACGCTTGAGCTACACCAAATTTTGGCGCCGTTGCCGGGGAGAGAGCTTCGAGGACGAGCGTTGTGATGGTAAGATCGTAGATTTGCGACGTTGGAAGGTAAAAAAACTGTCATTTCAGTTCATTTTCTGTTTTTTCCTCTTCATCTTCATCATCATCATCATCTCCACCTTCTTCCATCTTCTTCTTCATAGAAAATTCTTGTTTTTTAGTGCATTTTCACCATCTTCATACCATTTTTCATGCATTATTGTGTGGGAAGGAGTTAGGAGGTGCAAGGGAGAGCAAGCGCTGTATTTTTTTCATGATTTTCTGCTCATACGGAGCTCGCCATAGCCGGCGCTCAGAAATTTGAATTTCCCGCCAAAAAACGCGATTCTGTGATGAAAATCGCGATTCTATGAAAATTCAAAATTTTTTGAAAAATCACGATTTTCAGTTTTCCCGCCTAAAAGTTGGTTGAAAAAAATCGCGATTCTGTGTTTTTCTCAAAAAAACACGATTCTCTGCTCAAAATCGCGATTCTCTGAAAAACACGATTCTCTGCTCAAAATCGCGATTCTCACCAATCACGATTTTCAGCAAAAACACGATTTTGTGAAAAAGGCGATTCTGTGAAAACACGATTTTTTGCTCAAAATCGCGATTTTCAGGTGAAAAATACGATTTTCAAAAAACACGATTCTCTGCTCAAAATCGCGATTCTCACCAATCACGATTTTCAGCAAAAAAACACGATTTTGTGAAAAAACACGACTTTCTGCTCAAAATCGCGATTCTCACAAATCACGATTTTCAGCCAAAAATACGATTTTGAGAAAAACACGATTCTGTGGGACAAAATCGCGATTTTCAAGTCAAAAACACGATTCTGAGAAAACACGATTTTCAGTCAAAAACACGATTTTGTGAAAAACACGACTTTGTGAATCACGATTCTCTGAGTCAAAATCGCGATTTTCAGAAACACGATTTTGTGATCAACATCACGATTCTCTGAAACACGATTTTGTGATCAAAATCGCGATTTTCAGAAACACGATTTTGTGATCAACATCGCGATTTTCAAAAACACGATTTTGTGATCAAAATCGCGATTTTCAGAAACACGATTTTGTGATCAACATCGCGATTCTCTGAAACACGAGTTTGTGATCAACATCGCGATTTTCAAATCACGATTTTCTGCTCAACATCGCGATTTTCAAATCACGATTTTCTGCTCAAAATCGCGATTTTCAAAAACACGATTCTGTGCTCAACATCGCGATTTTTTTACTTCACAGCATCGCGATTTTCAGAAAATTCACAAAATCGCGATTTTCTCCAAAGGTCCTGTTTGCCTGTTTTGACCCCCAGGAGCCTGATTTGACATAACTTTCTCATCCAAAGTCCATTTTTTGAGCTCTATAGCTTGTTGGAAAGCTCGTTTCAAATCCTACACGATCTCAACTGTTTTTTTCAAGAATAATGCGTTGATTTTGAGATAGGATAATTTGAAGTTGACCCTCAGGTGGGACTAGGGAACCAAGGGGGCTCTAAAGAATTGTGAACCATACCAAAGGGAAAATTTGAACTCTTGACTAAAGCTTATGAACCTGAGATCTGGTAGACACTTAGGCAAGGATAAACAAAGCATTAGATCTTCTGAGGCTAGTGTCAACCATACATCCAAGTCTTGGGCACAACAACTAAGTGGTCATCTTTTACTCAGATCAGACACAAGTGATTCAGAAATGTCTTTTAGTATGGGAAAACCTGCAGGTGGCTCAGGGACTGCCCATCTACAAACACCGGAAGGTCCCTATAAGACACAGTTGGAATATATACGGACCAACCAATTAGGTGCTCGCATCTATGAGGATGGTCTGAGGCGATCAGTGGTCCAACTCAAAAATCCAGATCAATCCTTTGGACTTGAACACCCGGTGGTCAAGTTCGAAGAGGGTTCATACATTGATAAGGAAGGAACCATGTATGTGGTTACCAACCAACCAGATAGGACCGATGAGTTTGGAAATATCATTCATGAGAATGAGATAGGAGACCTAGAACAAGGAAACGTAGGACAAGGACCCCAGACTCCTAGAGGTAAGTCAGTTTTGACCCGAGTGATCACTCCGGACTGGATCCCTCAAGACAACAAAAGCATAGAACTATTTTTGAATAGAGAAACAGAGGAAGCCTTTTGGAGGTTCAAGCCAGATCAACCTAGCCAATTGGGCATAGTGATCATCTATGAATTCAAAGATCCTGAGATACCAGGCAAAGTTGTCTACCTGGATAACACATCAGAGAAAATTTTCTTGGTAACAGAACATGATAGACATGCATATACTTGGAAGAATGAAATGATTTTCCCCCCATCAAGATCCAATGTTTCCCCTGGCCTCCAAGGGGTAGGATCATCCCAGGCTCATGAAGCCCAGAGAGAAAGAACTAGAGAGAGACCTGAGGTAAGTTTTGCACACACCGTGGGCAGGAATAGGTCAGGATTTGAAAATGAAAGACCTGAAAGAGAGAGACATCAAGCACATAGGCAACAAAGAGATGAACAGGAATTTCCATTGCTTAGACCCCGGGAGTACCCAAGAACCATTAAACCCAGTCACGTGATCAAGGCAATGAAGAACTATTTCGATGGGACAGGGGATCCTTATGATCATGTGGCCGAGTACAAACAAGTGCTGAGAGCCGAACAAATTGAGGACTGGTTCACCCAGTACGAGGCATTTGGTTTGACCCTTAAAGGCACTGCCTTAGCTTGGTTTCAACCATTGAGTAGAAGCAGCTATCGCGATATAGGTCAACTGTTAGACGAATTCATTGTAGAATTTTCCAAGAGTGGTATCAGGCATAACACATCGTCCCTGATCCATAGTTTCAAGCAGACACCCCAAGAAACAGTGCGATTAGCAGGTAGAAGGTTCAGACAGTACCTAGAAAGATGCCCTGCTCCAGAGCTACCCACACCAGCCAAACAAGTGGCTTTGTTTTTAGATGGCTTATTGAGCACAAAGTTAAGATCCTATGTATACTTGAAAGATCCTAGATCCATAGAAGAGTGTGTGCGGACGTGCATAGACATAGAAGATAACTTGGGTGAGGAGTTAGGATTGTCCAAACTCTACAAAGATTCGGATAGTTCTACTAGTCATACTTCAAAGACCTCCACAGAAATAGAAGAGATAGCTGAGCAAGTTGCCAAGAAGCTGGGAGTCCAAAATAAACAAACACAGAGAGTCACTTCATTGAATCGGTGCTATACTTGCGGAGGTGACCACATGGCTAACGTATGCCCAATGCAAAACCAAAACATTAGAGAAAGGAATGCTCCATATTGCACTATTGAGAGAAAATACACAAACCACACGACTCAAGATTGTCCCTACAATAGGCAGGCTGTTAGACAAAATTATCAGCAACCTTACCCACAAGGTAGGTATCAGAATCAATACCAACAGCCATATTATAGACCACAACAGCAGTATCAGGTACCATATAGGCCACAACCTGTCTTGGTAAACCAACCACCAGCTCCAGCCAACGTGATTCCAGTCAAGTATGCTGTGGGAGAGGAAAATCCAAATAGAGCTTTGGTGCCACTAACCCCATTGATACCAGATAATGACTCTCATGCTCATAGTTCAGACTACTCCCATGAAGGTAGTCCACATGCTTATTACACAGAGTCACCTGAACATAGCGAGATTTACTCGTATCAATATGAGGCACCGCCTATGGAGCAAAATTGGGAGCCAGAATACTCCAAGGTCATGTACACAAATCCTAACCCTAGGCCCCAGTTGAGACAAATGAGACCACAAGCCCCTAGAGGATCTTGTTTCAGATGTCAGGGTGACCATTTCATTCGTGACTGTCCCCACCCACCATCTCCGAGTCAAGGACAGGCTATCACAATACAGGCTTTTTGTCCTGATTGTGGCAAAGACCATCTCCCCAGAGATTGTCCAAGAAACCCCTCTAGTGCACCCAAGATTACACCCATTAATGTGGTAGGCTTAGTGGCAGATCCAAGTTCAAGTAGTAGCAATGTGGCTCCTATACAAGCTGTCACTAGAGCACAAGCCTTAAAACAGGATAAACCAGTAGAACAATCAGAGTCGAGTGAATCGGGAGAGCCTAGTAAGAGGAAAACAAGAACATGGAAGGATACCAGAGAAAAGACCAATCGCAAGTGGAATAAAAAGTTGTCGGAACTAGAAGAAAGCTTAAAAGAAGCGAAAACAAAAATAGAAGACATGGCATCTCAAAGCCCCTCGCATGCCGAAACTCCATCCACTCCACCTCATCCCACCCCACCACCCATTGTAAATAGACCGCAACCAGGGTCTGTTCTTGCAGATCCAACCCCAGAAGGCTTGGACATGATGTTCAAGGCCTACCAGGCTCGACTTCAAGAAGGGCCTACAGCGGCAAACCTAGACAAGAGTTACCCTAGAGCAGATTTAGAGATTGAACGGATGAAAATGTGCATGAAAATGGTAGAACAAGCTCAAGCCATACTTGAGACTAGTCAAAAGTTCAATCAGACAAACTCTATCAAATCGGATTTGCATTTCCAGGGCTTACTAGAACGATTAGAGCAGTTGGTAAACAAACCACAAGTTTCTCTACCTCCACAGGCTCAGCCAGTTATTGAAAGAGGAAGCTCACCACCAAGGGGAGCTTATGTTCCTAATTCCACGGATGCTGGAATACCTCCTTCTATTCAACAGTACTCTCAAGAGTTCTTGCGGGAAATACAAGAGGAGAAATGGGCCAAGGAGAAGGGTAATTCCCCTCCTATTCCTGAGATTGATGATCTTCATGATCAATTTCCCCAAGACATTCCATCTATTTACGAAGATGAAGCAGAACAAGAAGACGAAAGATTAGATTTTGAATCTAATACCTTAGAAGAACTGCCTCAATTTCTAGGCCCATGGGAATCTGAATCACTCCAGATTAGAGCTCCCACAATACTAGTAAGAAATGAAGACTCAGTGGTTCCAAGGAACACGGATGTCGTGAAGAACACTAAGGTTCAGTGTCATCTCACTGTAGAAGAGTTGCTCAAAGCAAAACCTGAGTTATGGAATCATGTGAAGGATCAGGTTCCAGAACTTGATTCCAACATGCCAAAAGCAGGCTCCAAGCAAAGGGTACCAGAGATACCTCTAGACAAAATAGGGGACATGTGTGAGGGTGAAGAAGGTAATACTTATCTTCCCATCACCTACCAAGGTTACACAACCAAAGCAATCATAGATTCAGGTGCCGGTGTTGCTATTGCGACCACCTCCTTGTGGAAGCAATGGGGCAAGCCTACATTAAGACCAACTAGAATGAAGCTTCAAATGGCTGATGGTCATTTTGAAAGACCTCTAGGATTGCTAGAAGGGATCACTCTAACCACTTGTGGTGTAGAATTTGAGCACACATTTGCTATATGTGACTTTGAGAAAAATAATGTCTTTGAGATGATCCTAGGAAGACCCTTCCTACGACAATTGCAAATAGTACAGGATTGGGGAACTAACTCCTTGTACTTACAGCACTTAGGGGTCACCACTAAGGTCAATTTGAAGGATTACACCTTCAGAGATGTACCACCCCTACAGTGGAATTCTATCCACAAAGCGAAAGAAGATTCCATCTCTGTGCATTCTGAAAGTTCACCTGATCCATCATGGCTGCATGAAGATACTCATTTGTGGATGTGCAAGGTCGCAAAGGAAGAGGAAAAACGTTTAAAGGCAAGAGAAGAAGGAACTTCGCTAGGAGATAGACCAGTTAGGGACCCAGCCTACACACCGATGATCTTTCCAGATGAGGAGTTTGAGCCTCATGGCTGGCCAGAAATCTTAGCCACCATGGACATTGCTGTCAATGAGGAACAATGGACACCTCATTGTGATGAGGAGGGTTATGATATCTCAGTGTTCATGTGTCAACCCTTGCTAGAAGAATGTGACCCTAGTGATGTCATAGAAGAAGAAGAGAATGACGATGATTTGGAGTCTATTGTGATGGATAGTTGCTTTAACTCAGAGCAGCACTATCTAGAAGATATAGGAGTGTTCACCCAGAAAGAAGAAGAACCTCTCACAAGTATTAAAACAGTAAACTCAAAGGATGGAAGTGAGAGTAGTCAAAAGAAAAAGAAAAGAAAAGCAGTGAAACAAGAAAAGGAGGAATCATTGTTTGAAGTACCAGAAAACTTCAAGAAATATGAAGTTGACGACCGCAAAATTCTGGTACGAATGCCTAAGAGAGAGGCCATCATAGGAGAATCATATGATAATAAAGAAAAGACCAAGAAGATTGTAGTGACCATTGAAGAGAACGAAGAGAGATGCACATATATAGGAGATGACCTAAGTGCAAGAGAAGAAATGGAGCTCATAGCTCTATTAAGGGAATATAGGGATGTGTTTGCATGGCACTATAGAGACTTGAAAGGGGTAGATCCAAGAATTTGCTCTCATACTATCCCCATGACTGCTGATGCTAAGCCCACCAAACAGAAGCCCTACACATATAATGATACCTATGCAGCCAAAATCAAAGAAGAAATTGATAGGTTGATTGAGGCTGGATTCATCTATGAGATTGAGCATACCGAATGGGTGTCTCCCATTGTTGTGGTACCCAAGAAGAACGGGAAGTTGCGAGTGTGTATTAACCTTAAAAAAGTTAATGCCGCTACGATTAGAGATAGTTATCCACTTCCAATCACAGAACACCTATTGGAGCGTGTTGCAGGCAAGGAAGTTTATAGTTTCCTTGATGGATTTTCAGGTTACAATCAAGTAGCCATTGCCCCAGAAGATCAACACAAAACAGCTTTTGCTACAGAGTGGGGAATCTTTGCATTTCGGGTGATGCCATTTGGGCTCACCAATGCACCTGCAACATTCCAAAGGCTCATGTGTCATGTCTTCAAAGAGTTCTTACGAAAGAGCTTAGAAGTGTATGTGGATGATTTATGTGCTCATTCCCAAGAAAGAAGATTTCACATCCCTGAGCTCAGACAAATCTTCAACAAATGTAGAGAATATCGAGTGTGTCTGAACCCAGAAAAGTGTGTGTTCATGGTGCGTCAAGGTAAAATCCTCGGTCATATTGTTTCTAAGAATGGAATCTCAACGGATGAAGATAAGGTACGAGCCATAGCGGAGCTGCCAAGGCCAAGGAATGTTAAAGAGGTACAAGCCTTTATGGGCCATTGTGGATATTACCGTAGGTTTATCCACATGTACGCGATCATAGCTAGACCCCTTTATGCCTTGTTGTCTAATTTTGAGTGGAACGATGAATGCGAGAATTCTTTCAATGAACTGAAGAAACGTTTGTGCACAGCACCAATACTGACCACTCCTGATTGGAATAAACCATTCCATGTCCATGTGGATGCATCCAATCATGCCATAGGATGTGTGCTGGCACAACCCACAGGTGAAGGGAATTTAGATTTGCCCATAGCATATGCTAGTAGACAACTAAACCCAGCCGAAAGAAATTATACCACAACCGAGCGAGAAGGGTTAGGCATGGTTTATGCCGTAAAGAAGTTTAGACACTACTTATTGGCCAACAAGTTCAAGTTTTTCACTGATCATCAAGCTTTGTTATATTTGGTCAATAAACCTTGCAATACTGGACGCTTAGTAAGATGGTTCCTCTTACTAATGGAGTATGACTTTGAAGTTGTTGTCAGGAAAGGTAGAACCCACCTTCGGGCAGATCACCTTTCTCGCATTACTTCAGGAGAGTCACCACAAGGAGTGTCTGATGAACTACCTGATGCTTATCTGTTCAATTTGGAAGTTGTTCCTAAATGGGCAAATAAGTTGGTACCAGTCCTAACCTTCGGCCCTGTAAATAAGAATGTGAAAACATCACAAGAAGAAATCGTAAAATCACAAAAATATCACATATTGGCAGGAAGCATGTACAAACAAGATACTGAGGGTGTATTAGCTTGTTGTGTCGAGGATGATGAACATAGTAGTTGGTTGCAGCAAGCTCATGAGGGATTGCTAGGAAATCACTATTCTAAACAACGAACGTTGCAGAATTTGAAACGTTTAGGAGTGTATTGGCCTAGCATGGACAAAGAAATACATGAGTGGATCAAGAATTGTCCAATGTGTAGAGAGAAACCACCAGTGGAGCATGCGACCCTTTATCAAGTATCATTAATTCCAGATTGGAGTACTCCATTGGTAGAGTTTATGAGATCGGGAAGATTACCCAAAGAGGCCAGTCTAGCAAGAAGACGAAATATGGAGCAAGAGGCTCAAGGCTATGCCTTAGTAGGAGAAAACCTATACCGAAGAGGTAAAGATGGTTACTTAAGACTGTGCGTTCATGAATCAGACTATTTAAGGGTCTTAGAGACTGCACACAGTGGTGTTGCAGGTGGACATTTTGGCCCTGACCGAGTGATTAAAACCATTCTATTCTCAGGACTTTGGTGGCCCACTCTTCATATGGATGCACATACCTATGTGAAGAAATGTGACACTTGCCAACGTGCACAATATCCAGTGAGAAAAGACGAGATGCCCTTGAGGCCAATGATGGGAGGACGTGCATTTTCGAAGTGGGGCATAGACTTCATAGGTCCTATTAACCCCCCAGCTAGAAACTCCCATGCAGAGTACATCATTGTAGCCACAGATTACCTTACAAAGTGGGTAGAAGTCAAGGCCACAACAAAGAATGATGCTCAGACTACGGCTAAGTTCTTATTCGAGAATGTGTTCACGAGATATGGACTACCAATAGAGTTGGTGAGCGATAGAGGCACACACTTCTTGAATGAAGTCATTGAAAATCTTCTCCAAGAATTCTTGGTGATACATAAGAAATCCGCCCCCTATCATCCACAAGCCAACGGACAAGCCGAGAGTACCAATAAGATCCTCTGTAACGTATTGACAAAATTGGTAAATAATAAACGCTCTGATTGGGACAAACAACTTCATCATGCTGTTTGGGCTTATCGAGTTGCCTACAAAACGGTACTCAACGCCACCCCATTTCAGATGGTCTTCGGACAGAACGCTGTGCTACCATTAGATTTCTTAATCCCTGCCTTAAAAGTAGCACACGAGTATGAGTGGAATGGGCATGAATTGTCCTCTAGGATCTTTGATCTCGAACGCTTGGGTGAAACGAGGCTACGAGCGGCAGCAGGCATCTACGCTGCAAAGAAGAGGCAAAAGGCATACTTTGATGCACACATCAAGGATAAGGGATTGAAAGAGGGAGATCTAGTGTTGGTATACACACTAAAACAACATGCCCGTAAGTTGGAAAAAAGAGGTTATGGACCCATGATCATTAATAGAATTTCCACTAGTGGTGCAGTTCAGTTGGCCACTCTAGAAGGAGATATCTTGCCAAACTATATTAGTGGCTGTAGAGTCAAGCTATATCAAGAACCTCTTACTGAGGATATGCTAATGAGACTCAACACTGCGAAGAAGCGAAAAGAAGAAGAGTTAAGAGTGAGAGAAGAAGCACAGGAAGAGGCCAGAGAGCGTATTAGGCAAAATAAGTTAAGGCGATTAGGCCTAGATGTCAACTCAAAAGCCCCAAAATATCACATGGATATGTGTCAAAAGTCAGGCATTGCGACTTCTCAGGTCATTGACCGAAGACCCTTTGTGACCATAGAGATAGGACAAGGGAAGGGGGCAAGGACGGTGAAAGCATTGATTGACTCAGGTGCAGCAAGTAGTGCAGTTAAACTTTCCTACTGCCAAGACTTGGGGTTGAACATCAATCCCATAGAAGCTTATCTCATAGGATTGGGAGGTGTGGAAACCCCTTGTTTGGGCGAGGTGGAACTTCCCATCTACCTTCAAGATGTTCCAATGAAAGTCAAAGCGCTAGTGTGTCAAGATGAGAACCTTACAGAACCACTTGTCTTGGGTCAAGATTGGATCTATGACCATGCAGTTAACTTAAACCTAAGAAGTCAAATTCTTCAAGTTTGGGTACATGAACAATGCATTACATTAGAATTAGCGAACTGCATGCTCCTAGATCATGGCACCACACACTCTCTTAGTTCTTCCAAGACTAATCATATGAAAGAAGATGTTGTATGTGTCAAAAGCTCTATGATGCAGAAGGAGTCAGTCGTGGAAGACCAGGTTCGAAGGCGGGTGGATCTTTCTTCTTCTCCAAAGACTCAAGTAGCCACAGTAGTGAGCCCACCACACAAGCAAACACCACCGTTCACGACAACTGTTACATCAAATAGAAAGACACCATTCGGTAAAAAAGCGGTTCCGGGCATGAAGCAGATCTGGGTACGCAAAGGAGAGCAACCACCAGCCTTACCCCCACACATCCCATCCATGCACACTAACCAAGCCAGAAGACGAAGAAAGCAGCTCAGACAAGCTCCGTCACAAGATATCCAACAAGTTTGGGTGCCTAAGAAGTTAGCTGCAGCTCAACAAGGGCAATTACAGATGTGGGTACCTAAGAAGATCCTACACCCACAACAACCTTTGTTCTCCCACATGCAAAAAGTTTCAACGAAGAGGCCAAAAAGAGACAAGGGTAAGAACCACGTACAGAGACCAAAGGAAGATCAAATCAGCTCTTCAACATTAGTAGGAAGACATGCAAAAAGGATATGGGTTTGGAAGCCAAAAGTGCAAGTAGCCTCCACCGAACCAACGCATCAACCACACTGGATACCACAGTTCAGAAAGCATCCAAAGAGGAAGACGCCTGAAGTGACCTCTACAGTGCCAAATGATGTTCTAAAATGGACTCCAATAAGGAGGATTACATCAGTTCGAGACTCAATGGATACCTCCACCAAGGTCGACATCAACCTCCACAAATAACATCGAAAGCCTCGAACGAGCAACAACCATGTGCTCCTTGCACAACCCTGTCTTTTGCACCATTCAGGTCATGCATTTCCAAAGTATGCATTAATATAGGGCCACATTACACGGCCGTGCATAGACACACTTGAGAATCCCATGCACAAGAGCACAGTGACATATGTCGAACATTTCTATTGATACTAACTTTTGTGTTCTTGTTTTGTGATATCCTGTCCCTCCAAAAAAAAAAAAAAAAAAAAAAAAAAAAAAAAAAAAAAACAAAAGAAGAAGAAGTGCGAGAGAGCTTGTTCCCAGGTTTGGCTTATGAAACATGAATGAGTCATGCTTAGTTGAAGGTGGAACTGTTGATTACTAGGCATTTATCAATTTGGATAAAAGTGTGCCTCGGCCAGCAGAATGAAGAGCTTGAAGGTCCGCAAATTGAGAGATGCTTAACTACTGTATGTACAAGAGCATCCAAGGAGATATCTGCAAGGGGTAGTTCTGGTACCCTGCAAATCCTTATATGTATACTGGGTGAGAAGACTCCTGCTTATGGTGAGCTAAAGAGAATATGTGAAACTCAGCTTGGTGTAGTTACCCAATGTTGTTTGTCAAAGAATATACAGAAATTCAATTCTCAGTATTGGCAAATGTTGCTTTGAAAATCAATGCAAAGGTGGGTGGTAGGAATAACAACTTGGCTTTGGAGCTCCCACAGCTATGTGGCATATTCAAGCGACCCACGATTATAATTGGTGCTGATGTGACTCATCCCAATCCAGGGGATGATTCCAGTCCTTCAATTGCAGCTGTGGTAGCCAATGGGGATTGGCCATCAGCAGTGAAAGATGTTGCAACTGTCCGAGCCCAAGCTCATCGTGAAGAAATGATTGCACAATTGAAGGATATGGTGAAGGAGCTCTGGAGTAAATTTTGTGACAAGGTTAATGTTCGTCCTGAGCGCATAATTATGTTCAGAGATGGGGTAAGTGAGGGCCAGTTTGATGCAGTCCTGCAGTGTGAGGTGCATGCATTGAAAGAAGCCATGTTGGAACTGGGAGGGTCTTGCTACACTCCTCAAATCACATGGGTTGTTATTCAAAAGCGACACCATACGAGACTCTTTTCTGCAGATAATAACAAGAATGTTCTTTCCTGAACCAGTATGGAACAGTAGCACTGGTGAATGGTCTATGTCAATCAGCATGGTAATCTCTTAGAAACCGGCACGTGTCCAATATTCCTCTGAGTGTCAATATAGGGAAGTGAACGTGCATGAGCCCAAGCTCAGAAATGCACACTGTTAGTGACAAATGTTGCTTTGAAAAGAGGAGAGGGGATCCACCACTCAAAAGATCTCATCAGTGGACAATCAACATGGACATTCATCAACAAGGTTCCATCCCAAAGGCTGAGTGTACCACACGAAGAGGCAAACATCCATCAACCTTCGCCATGGTAAGTATCTTTACTCTGGAAACACCATAACCATGATAGTTTAGGAAACCTCTTCGTCAGCATACCCTTGAGCACTTAGCTCAAGACCCGCAATTTTTGCACCATACTTTTTCCAATGCATCTTCCACGTAAGCATGCGTAGGGCTACATTACAAGGCCGTGCACAAGGCACATACTTTTTTCAACCCATGCACGAACACACTCACCCATCACTCAATATGGGTTATGAGTACTTGGCTTGACTACTATGAAGATCAACTTTGGAAGATCTAGAAAACATCAAAGGAGACTCACAACGACACAGTCATGCTGGAATACAAGGCAGAAGCACATACCAAGAGACTACAACCTGCAAAGACTCACAGTGATAGATGAAGAACGTCGGACGACTTGTGTTCATACAGAAGGGACACTCCCTCTCAAGGCACTACTTGGAACAATCACTACAACAAGGGTCTGTCAGGGACGACAGACTCGAGAGGGGGGGGAGTGTTGAAGCTCAAGGTCAAGGACAAAGCATGGAAGCACATCAAAGAAGTGGACATAGAAGAAGAGAGAGCAAGTAGGGAGCTCCAAGAAGCGTATGTCAAATTTTCAGAAGAATCCCCTACAAAAATAGTGATTTTCATCACTAGAAACCATTGTAAATACCATTATCCATTTTTAGTAACTCCATTTTGTTCAAGCCGAGGAGTCCTCGAGCTTGAGGAGTATTAGAAGTACCATCGTACCAATTTTCATAATTTTTAGACTTCGTTTGAGCCCTCAAATAAGCCCTGGAACCTAATTTTTAACTAGGCCGGACACTAGGTCTGGACAGGGCCAAAACTAGTCAAAAAACTATAAAAAGAGCTAGAGAGCTCATTTTTGAGGTTAGCTGGTGAGAGAATAGAACTTTTGTAAGAGAACTCTTTTGCAATCTAAGCTTTCCATTGTTCCTCTCTTTGATCTTACTTTGTGCGCATGTGTGTGTATGTGTGTGCATGTTTGTGTGCTTTCACTCACGCACTTGTGCCTTCACTTGCTCGTGGTCTTCATACCGGTCCTCACGTCTCCGCGGATTGACAAGTAAAGGAGGTGGTGCTTACGCTTGAGCTACAACGACTCACGTTGGCAAAGAAGCATAAGGAGGAAGAAAATAGAATACGAGCGGAAGCTCAGGCAAAAGCAATAGAACGCATTAAACGCATGAAGTTAAGAAGACAAGGACTAGGGAGAGAACATCATAACCCTCTGGAAACTACACCCAGATATCCCATGGCCATGTGTCAAGTAAAGTCAACCACTCATCCTAGTATAGTGGACAGGAGACCATTCATTACAGTCAGGTTAGAGCACGGCAACCCTTGCCAAGAGCTCAAGGCTTTAATTGACTCAGGTGCTGTGACTAGTGCGATTAGATGGTCCCACTATAAGGATTCAGGAATAGAAATGCGGCCAATTGAGGCATACCTCATAGGGCTAGGAGGCATGGAAACCCCTTGCATGGGTGAGGTGGACCTTCCTATCCTCATTAAGGATGTGACCATGACAGCGAAGCTACTAGTGTGCCACGATGACGACCTGATAGAACCCCTAATCCTTGGCCAAGATTGGCTATACGATCACTCAGTGGACCTAAATCTTAGACAAGGCTCCTTACAGATTGGAACCTTAGAACAGAAGCGAGTGATACCGCTTGACTTCCCTAACGGCATTCCGATTGAGATTCGTAACCCTAGACCCTATGAAACGCATGCGACGGAAGACCGGAAGATCTTGGGTCAGACCAGTCACGTTACGTCTACACCAACCCACTCGGGCTTGGCTAGGGACAATTGTCAATCCGAAGGACGACATGAGATCTTCCCTGGGGCTTCCTGCAAACTAGAAGGGGCAGCTACCCAACCGCTAGGGCAGATGAACACATTCAACGGTCAGGTGGGTTGCATCAGCGGCCAAATGAGCACAACACCCTACGGTGCTCATCCTTCCAAACTTGCTGCGGACTGGCCTAGATTAAAGATAAAGAACGAATCACTTCCTAATGGGCAGGTCACGCAAGTGTTGGATCTCCCTTCTTTTCCAAAGCAGAGCGTCCAATGGACCTCTCAAACCCAACCTCGAAGGAGTCAACCACAACAGAGGAACCCAGAACGACGACACCACCCGACAAGGCAAAGAAAGCAGCAGTATCAACATCACAGAACAAGTGGCACGAAACAAATATGGGTGCCAAAAGGACAGCAACCACAGGCTATTGGCAACACTGCGGACGCGAACAGGACAAAGTTGCAACAGAAGCAGAGTTCGCATCCAAAGTCCCCTCGATCTTCTTCCCCATGTACAAATACTCGACAGATTTGGATCGCCAAGAAATACCTTATCCATAGACCCACACCCATGCAGATTTGGGTACCCAAACAATGTATTATAGCCCAACCCTCTAGCCATGTAATATATACCCCTCAGAAACCTTTTCATCCTTCAATACCACCAAACCCGATACCGCTTTTTGTCCCTCAGCAGAAACACACCACCCACTCAAAGACTCTTAGGAAATGGATACCGAAACGTATCCAAACGTCTTCTTGTACCCTATTATCTAACAATTTTCCCACCCCGTTTAAACTCCACCCTTGTACTAATTCACCCTCAACCAAACCTTGTATAAATTCATACACCCAAACCCCACATTTTGCATAATAAAAGCTCATCAAGAATTGCAGGCATAATCTGACCATGTAGGTGTCTAGAGACCTGCATTAGTTTTGCAAATAATCATTGCATTAATCACTTCACGACACTTGGCTACACGGGTTACACATCGGTTATGGAAAGGGATTGCGGTCTCACCTTAATGGGATCATAATTAATTTCCATACTAATGTGTTAATCTTTTGTAGCAGATCTTTTCCATTAGCTCATCAGTTATTATGCAAACCGAAGCAGGACCATCGGAAGCAGGCCCCAGCGTAGCTGCGGTGCCCCTCAATGTTTTACGAGCAGAATCCCACCCGACCGCTCCACTGCCAATGTTCCAAGGATTTTCGGGACCCATGCCAATCGATAACCCACCTATGGGATACACAGAGAAGATACACTGTAACTCTCATTGGTTCCAAGGCCTAGCAGGACCATTAGCTGATGCTGACTTCATTTTTGAAGCAAATATGACATTCGATGACCGCACATGGGGCAAGTATCAATTCTTCTCAAGAGAATTCGAAGGCCTACAGAACACCCAGGACTTAACTCATGTTTGGGCCAGAGCCGGCTTCACGGAGTATTTCAGTGATCCTCTGCCCAAACCTGACTTTTATCGGTGTTATTATTTAATCACCACTTTGCTGGCCTCAGAGAATAAGGACATCCCAGGAACCTTTATTTTGCCTTCTTTAGTGGATGATCCACCTTACAAAAGATTTTATCTTTCGAAGGATTTAATCAAGGCTGCCATCAAAATACATGGAACACACACTCCAACGGAGAAAGAACGACTAGTCCCAGAGCAGATGAAGCGTGGTGACGTAACTAAATGGGAGGACATTTCTGCTATAACACCTGAGCTATCTGTATAGAACCATGGAAAAAGTTTGGGCACGCAAGCAGATGACAGAGGAAGAGAGCCAAAAAATAATAGAACAAGAACTTGTCACAGGCGGATTTGAAGACGCATATATCAAGGGATTCAAAGAATTAGTCCAATCAGTAGGCTCCAATGAGGCACTCAGGTACTTGCAACGAAAGCCACTGCCACAGTTTGACCCCCGCAGAGTACGACTACTTTCAAAGCCCGGCGAATACATTCGTGTACCAACCGGAGCACAATCTTCAGAACAAGCCAGGGAGGCACGCCTCATCCCCGAAAGTTCGGTGGCAGTTGAAACCATCTTTGTAGATTCCCCACCCCGCGCTCCAGCTGTACAAACCTCAGTAGTCACTGAAGTACCGACCTCACCACCCGTCCATCCAGCCTCCCCTCTTCACCCTCCTTCCCCCGGACCCACACCTTCATTCGCCGGTGGTGTTGCAGAAACCGTCTTTACGACCACTCACCCCTCAATTCCCGCGCCCATTAGCCCTACTCTACCCCTTCCCACACCCACCTTTCTATCCAACCCATTCCTTCATCAATCTTTTCCATCTTTCCCCACAACTCCAAGACCCCTTTTCCCATTCCCCCCGCCATTAACCTTCTCCCCCGTCTCACCTCCCCGACCCACTGTAACCCCTCTTTCCCCTTTCCACCAAGCTGCTCCAGCCAGCCCCCCTGTAAATTACCCCTCAACATTTGTAAATCCCGTATTTACACCAGCACGCGCACCCACGATCACACCAATATTCACGGTCACCGCACTAGATACGTCCACGGACATGGACATCTCACCACCCGCTGCACCATCACTCACTTCACTCCCGGCACAAACATTTTTAGGCACATCACAATTCTCAACAATCACTACATCATCCACCTTCCCATCCCCATTCCCCGTTCCCGTTGCATCTACACCAACTGCATCTTCATTTAGCACCCCGTTAATACTATCACCCACTGTAGATAATGCATTCCGACAGATGTTCATGTGTATGACGCAAGTAAGAGATGAGTTCACATCTCTTGGTGATAATTATCAGCAGCTGCAGAGGACAACCAATGACTTACAGTCGCAGCTTAATTTACTGTCTATTGAGAATGCCTCTCTGAACACCCGCTACCAGGAATTACGTGAGGCTTATCACAAATTGGAACTAGAAAGCGAAGAAAAGACCAAGGAAGCCACTTCTGACCTGGATAACCTATTAAGAGCCCAGACAGTCCGCAATGCAACGCTAACATGAAACATGGGCTTACTAAGAAGACACCTAGCCGTAGCAAAAGAGGAGAACCAGAGACTCCAAGAGCAGAATAGAGAGAATTTGGAAGCGGCATTGGACCATCCAGAACAACCCTTAAGTCCTAGCAGATTCAAGGCAATCCCATCCGAAGCAATGAAGCTGTTGCTAGAAGACCATGTTAGACTGCTCGAGGACTATGATCGGATGAACGAAGAGCATCAGAAGTTAAAGGAAGATCACAAGCTACTACAGCTCAGAGAACCGGCAACACAACAAGTACAAGTAGCAGCAGAATTACCAGCACCTGTGGACCCCTCTCCTGCCATCCTAGAGGAACTCAACTCACTACGGGCCCAGGTATCGACCCTTGAATCAAGGATTGCAGTATATGAAGCGCCACCAAGGCCAGACTCCCCACCAGAGATCCCAGCTGACGACGAGAACATAACCATCCCGGTGGAGGAAACATTTGAAGAGGCGTACGAGCCACAGCCCATCCCAGGCGGACAAGTCACGGTCGAAGGCCAGATGACGTATGAACTTCCGACCCCCGCATGGATGAAGACTGTGGAGGAAATGGGCAGAACCCACTCAGCCAGAGTCGAGGCCCAGCTACATGCTATGGCCATGATCGAAGAAAGAATTTTGCAATCTCCCTACTTTGCTCAATTGGCCCCACGCAGGTACATATACGGGCATGAGCTTCAATACAAACCTTACTTCATGCTAATGGCCGAATACCAGCTGGCCATAGAGAAGCGAACTGGCAAGAAGCCATCACATGCAACTCAATTTGAGCCTGAAGACTTGCCACTGGATGCGCAACAAGGCACTATTTATCAACCAGATTGGCGTACACGTCTTTTACAAGAGTACCCTGAAATGATGAGCACATGGGTTAAGGCACCTTTACATTTAAAATACAACCCATGTTGGGGACCCGTGCCACGTCGCCGCTCCTGGACTGCCTTCGCTATCAAAGTACAAAACAATAAGCAGTGCCAAGACTGGCTGAACTACCCATATTTCAGGCCACCTACAGGACCACTGACAATTGGCTACATGATGGCAACGATTCGTCACTGGCTCCCTCGCTTGAGATATATGGATGATATAGCAGCGCATATGACTGTCAAGATATTTGACATGATGCAAATGATATTTAAAGTCTTCCGGAGAGTCAAAGCACCACATGTTAATACCCCGGGCTTTGAGCATGGCAACTTGGATCTCGCATATGACATGAGTACGACGCCATCGCTCCGGGTGTGTTACGCTTGGCATTGCAGAGTCAAGTACCTACCGGCGTGCTACAAGCAAACATTCGAAGAAATGTTCACCACTGGTTTCTGGGAATACCACTCCGAAGTGTTCATCAGCAGGCCGACCCACTTATTGCAATTATTTGCCTGTGAACAGTTGGTGTATTCCATGCATTACAGACTCCCACCATCAGATGAACCACAACCAGTTAATTGGGAGAAGCTCGAGGCAGACCTAGCCCGAGGCATTCGAGTATCTGAGCACACCCTCGCTCACGACCTCCTACAAAACTACATCCGACAGACCGCACAACAAGGTTCTGTCGAGGACGACAGAAGCGAGAGGGAGGGGGGTGTTGGAAGCAGCCAAAGGCACAGACGCCACGGAAGCATGTAACGACGGAGCAGGGAGCCAGTCGGATCAATTTGTCAAACAAATATGTTTCTTATTATTTCTTCAAACATTCAAGAGTGATTTTTATCACTAATTGTAACATATGTAACATAGAAAACCCCATTTTGTAATCCATAGCTCCATTTTGTGCAAGCCGAGGAGTCCTCGAGCTTGAGGAGCTTAGGTAGAATGCGCATACCAATTTTCGTTATTTTTGGATACCGTTTACCCTTCCAAATAGCATCTAGGACCTATTTTTTAAGTAGGCCGGTCACTAGATGTGAAACCGGTCAAAACTAGTCTAAAAACTATAAAAAGAGCTAGAGAGCTCATTTTTGAGGTTGGTTAGTGTTAGCTTGTTGGAGTTTAGAGTTCTTTTGAGCTTGTAATAGTGTTCTTGAGTAATAGAGCTAATTTCCCACCTTCCATTGTGTCTTGCTTGTCTCTTCGTAGTGTGTGTGCATGTGTGTGTGCATTTCTATGCTTCTCACCTTCACTCTCACTTCATCTCACATTCATGATCTTCATATCACTCCTATCTCTTCCGCGGATTGACATTAAGGAGGTGGAGCTTCTTAACGTGGTTCTCACCATTGTGCTAGAGCAACATGGAGCGAGTTGTGTAGTGAGAGGTGGGGAGGGTGGTGACAGTGGTGCTTCCTGATGTTCGTCTGCTTGCGTTGTATCTCCTGGTGCTGATACGTTGATATGAATTTGTTTCCTGGACCTCATGGGACGGGCGGGAACTCTTTTCTCAAATCGGTGAATGTAGGCCATTGCCTCATGAATGGCCTCATCCAATCCTACTGCATCTGCATGTAGGTTGATGGACTCGATGAACATATCATCCACACCTTCCTCTGCCAGCAATTGGTTCATGAGTTTCTTGCCTGCTTCAAGTGACATTTTATGCTGTTCTTGAACTAGCTGCATGGTTCGATATAGTCTTTTTATTTGTGCCGAATACGCGGGGGCACTTGCTAACTCTGAAAGTTCATCATACTCTTGTTCTTCGTAGGCTTCTTCCTCTTGTTCGGTCTCTTGTTCGGTCTCTTGTTCATCTACGTCGACTTCTACCACTTGCGGTCGGGTGGGGGCTGACGTTGTTGTATGGGTTTGTGGTTCCTGAGCTCGCTCTGTTTCCGTTTCGAGATTAGAGTCGTAGATTAGCCTAGCCACTTCTTCATCAGTGAGATCATTGAGAGTAAAGCCCTGTGGAAATTCCAAGTCCGATGGGACGGGTGGAAACACCAGATTGGGTCCCTCTGTACTTGGTCTTGGTAGCCGAATGGTGAATGGTCTAATGCGTCGTGTCTGGGGAGGGGTAATTTCTGGTGTAGTGGTGGCTCCCCTTGGTTGAGCACAGGATAATTGGACTCCCCCTCTCATCTTCTTTGATGGGGGACCTGCCGCTGATAGCCTTCTCTGGAACTCCTGGGCCCGGGACCATACGAGTGCCCGCTGAATAGGCACGTCATAGGCTAGACATCGATAGATTATCTTGGTCAGAGCACAACATCCGTGGAGCACATTTTTCTGCTTCTTGTTCCACCGTTGATGGGCTAGGTGAATCTGATCTATGATCCAATGTGGTACGTTGATAGGGAGGTTTTCTGTCTCTGCCAAATACAAGCTAAACCATATCTTCTTTGGGGGCATGGTGAATCTTTCCTGGGCGGGGAAAGCAAAATGCTGCATGATGGTCCGTAGGTGAAGAGCGATGGTCGGTGTCATTGCTACCATATCCTTCAGCTTATTGAGATCTTTATGTTTCATTCTGCCTGGAACCATTGTTTCCTTTTCAGTAGGAATGTGCATACCATACATGCCCAATGCTTGAATCTTTTAAGTTCGTGGCCCGGCAATAGTGAGGGTAACACAAAAGTGCTGTCGCCTCCCTTGGTCCTGCTAGGAGTGATGGTACTGATAAGATAAGAACAACGTAAGAAATCTGGCTTCGGTAAGTGGGCCCTGAAATAACTGTCCAGGCCAGCTTTGGTCCATACTGCACGCATTACTTCGGCATTCTGATAGCTCTCAAATTCGCGCGTGAAAAAATGGTAGCGTCCCCATTTACCATTAAACTCCAATTCAGCTTCCCAAAAATAGGTTCGATCACCCAATGGTCCTGCAACATCACTGAACCAATGAGCGTGTTTGCCCACTTGAGAGGTGTGCCCCTGGGGAGGATCCTCAACTGGGAGTACATGCACAGCTTGAAGTTCTTGCGGTCTTTCGGTGAGATGTAGTTCGAGGAGGAGTGTTTCTATATCCACAATCTGTGCGCTGGATCCGGCGTGAGAACTGGCACCTCCGGCTTTTGCCATGGCCCTGCTTGCTTGTTGGTTCTGTGAGAATATAGAACCATGTGTTAACATTGTAATGGACAGAATAAACCCGTCCTTGCCTCGTTACAACATTAATATGAGGTAGATGATGAGTCAGTGGTCAGTGAGTGCACGATGACAGTGTGTGTAGTTAATGCCTGGATAGTCCTAGGAGATAGATGGAAAGATGCACAGTCTGACTAGTGCAGTTAGTAAGTGGAGATGAATTCACAGATTGGGGTCGGGGGTTTATTACAAGTCTTAGATTGTCAAACACCATGGATGGCTTTTGGTCTTGGTTTTGTGGAGATTCGGGAGGGTTGCATGAGTAATTCTGCTGGGAGTTGTTGTGTCATTGGGACCCATTTACGAGTGAGTCTGTGCGTGCTTCTAGGTGGCAGCGTGTTCGAGTGTATCAGACAAGAGTGGGTGGTGGCTGCTTGAGCGAGTGAACCCTGTCGTGTATGATGTGAATTGTGTGGGGTTAGTTGAGCCCGCAAGCAAGCCTTAGGCACCCAAATTTGTCTTGATTGTGGGTCAGCCTTCATCGACTTCTTGGGTACCCAAATGGATTTCATTTTCTCAACAGAGGTTTTAGGAGTCCTCTTATTAGCATCAAGTCGTTGATTACTAATAGGAAGTTGAGACCGTTGTTGCGACTTAGTTACGATCGGCAGCTCGTCTTTCCGCACCCACATTTGTTTCATCGGCTGAGTTGTTCTGCTTCGCGCGTTCTTTTGGTTTCTCGCCTGGAGAGTCTTCAGTGATTGATCTGCCCTTAGTTGCTGCCTCCTTCTGGCCTTTGGAAAAGAAGGGAGTTCCATTGTGGTTCTGACTCCTTCTTTGAGATCTTCGTTCTTCTGTATCACATAGCCTTGGACAAGAACAACATGGTCAACTTCATGTATACCCCTGGAGGGACCAAGAGTCTATGCCTTTCCTAGTTCCTTGAGTGCTCCATTATTTAACTCAATTGTAATTCTAGTTTGATTCACCCATACCTGAAGAAGTCCACTTCTTAGGTTTAAGTTGACTGCTTGGTCATAGATCCAGTCTTGACCCAAGACAAGGGGTTCAGTGAGGTCCTCATCTTGACATACTAGTACTTTAACTGTCATTGCCTCATCATGAATATAGAGGGGAAGTTCCACCTCGCCCATGCAAGGGGTTTCCACGCCTCCCAATCCTATGAGATATGCTTCCACAGGATTGACAGTTAATTGCAACTCTTGACAGTAGGACAATTTAACAGCACTAGTGGCTGCACCTGAGTCAATCAAGGCTCTTACAGTCCTTGCACTCTTTCCTTTTCCTATATCTAAGGTTATGAAAGGACGTCGATCAGTTATCCTATGTGAGCTAATACCTGAAACTTCACACATAGCCACGTCATATCCTTGATCTGCATATGCATCTTGCCTAGGGTGCTCTCTACCTTGTCTTCTTAATTTCATTCTCCGTATGCGCTCTAGGGCTTCTGCTTGAGCTTCTTCTCGAATTCGCTTTTCTTCCCCTTTGTGTTTCTTAGCAATATTGAGTCGACTTAGCATTTCCTCTGTGAGAGGTTCCTGATACAACTTGACTCTGCATCCGCTGATATAACTTGGGAGAACATCGCCTTCTAATGTGGCTAGTTGCACTGCTCCACTTGTTGAGATTCTGTTAATGATCATGGGTCCGTAGCCTCTCTTCTCCAGTTTCCTCGCATGTTGCTTCAATGTGTAGACTAAAACTAAGTCTCCTGCCTTTAAACCTTTATCCTTAACGTGGGCATCAAAGTATGCCTTCTGTCGTTTCTTTGCTGCATATATCCCTGCAGCTGCTCTCAGTCTTGTTTCTCCTAATCGTTCAAGGTCAAAAAGTCTAGAGGAGAGTTCATGACCCGTCCATTCGTGCTCTTGTGCTACTTTCAATGTAGGTATTAAGAAGTCCAAAGGTAGCACGGCGTTTTGGCCAAATACCATCTGAAAGGGGGTGGCTTGGAGTACCGTTTTGTAGGCGAATCGGTATGCCCAAACAGCATGGTGTAGCTGTTTGTCCCAATCAGAGCGTTTATTGTTCACTAATTTCGTCAATACATTGCATAAGATCTTGTTGGTGCTCTCAGCCTGGCCATTTGCTTGAGGGTGATAGGGGGCAGACTTCTTATGTATTACCAAGAATTCTTGAGGCAGATTTTCAATAACTTCATTCAAGAAGTGAGTGCCTCTATCACTAACTAGCTCTATAGGTAGCCCGTATCTGGTGAACACATTCTCAAATAAAAACTTAGCTGTTGTTTGAGCATCGTTCTTCGTTGTTACCTCTACCCACTTTGTTAGATAGTCTGTTGCAACAATGATATATTCTGCATGGGAACCCTTAGCTGGGGGATTAATAGGACCTACGAAGTCTATTCCCCACTTAGAGAATGCACGTCCACCCATCATAGGTTTCAGTGGCATCTCATCTTTACGTATAGGATACTGAGTTCTCTGACAGACATCACATCGTTTCACATAGGTATGTGCATCCATGTGAAGGGTCGGCCACCAGAAGCCCGCAAATAGTATTGCCTTGATCACCCGATCTGGTCCAAAGTGTCCTCCTGCTACACCTTGGTGAGCAGTGTCCAAGATCTTGAGATACTCACTCTCATGGACACATAGTCTCAGGTAACCGTCTTTACCACGTTTGTATAGATTATCACCAATAAGTGAGTAATCCTGAGCTTCTTGTTCTAAACTCCTTTTCCTAGCCAGAGTCATGTCTGGAGGGAATGTTTTCGTCCTCAAAAAGGATACTAGTGGTTCACTCCAATCCGGTACTATGGACACTTGATAAAGAGTGGCATGTTCCACAGGTGGTTCAGTGCAACAGATTGGGCATTCCTTGCACAACTTTTGGACATCAGCTTCCATAGTTGGCCAATGCACTCCGAGTCTCCTTAGTGTCTGTAGGGTTTGTTGTTTTGAGTAGTGTTGCTCTAATGCACCTACATGTGCTAATTGCAACCATTTAGTGTACTCATCCTCTTCCACACAACAAGCCAAAATCCCTTGATCTGTGTGCTTGTACATACTTCCTGCCATGATGTGATACTTTTGGGCTTTTACTACCTCTCTATCCTGCGTGTTTATTATTGGATGGTTAGGTCCGTATGTCAATACTGGCACTAATGGCTTAGCCCACTGCGGTACCACTTCCAAATTAAACAAGTAAGCGTCAGGAAGGTCATCTGACACTCCTTGTGGGGCTTCTCCAGATGTGAGCCTAGAAAGATGATCAGCTCTCAAATGAGTCCTCCCTATCCTTACCACAACCTCGAAATCATATTCCATTAGTAAGAGAAACCATCTTACTAATCTTCTTGTATTGCATGGTTTGTTCACGAGATATAACAATGCTTGGTGATCAGTAAAAAATTTAAACTTATTTGCAAGCAAATAGTGTCTAAATTTCTTGACTGCATATACCATGCCTAAGCCTTCTCTCTGAGTCGTGGTGTAATTTCGTTCAGCTGCATTCAATTGTCTACTAGCATAGGCAATTGGAAGATCCATATTACCTTCACCCGTAGGTTGTGCGAGTACACATCCAATAGCATAATTGGATGCATCCACGTGAGCATGGAATGGCTTGTTCCAATCTGGTGTGGTCAAGATTGGTGCTGAACATAATCTTCGTTTAAGCTCATTGAAGGAATTCTCACATTCCTCAGTCCACTCAAAGTTTGTCAGAAGTCCGTACATGGGCTTTGCAATGACAGCATACATGTGAATGAACCGGCGGTAATAACCACAATGTCCCATGAAAGCTTGTACTTCCTTGACATTCCTTGGCCTGGGTAGCTCTGCTATGGCTCTCACTTTCTCTTCGTCAGTAGATATGCCATTCTTTGACACTATGTGCCCTAGAATCTTGCCTTGCCTGACCATGAAAACACATTTTTCTGGGTTTAGGCAGACTTGATATTCTCTACATTTGTCAAAGATTTGTCTGAGTTCGGGAATATGGGTTTGCCTAATGTTGGAATGAGCACAAAGATAATCAACATAGACTTCTAAGTTCTTCCTCAGGAACTCTTTAAATACATGGCACATCAGCCTCTGGAAGGTAGCTGGTGCATTGGTAAGCCCAAATGGCATTACACGAAAGGCAAATACACCCCACTCTGTGGCAAAAGCTGTTTTATGCTGATCTTCTGGAGCTATGGCTACTTGATTGTAGCCCGAAAATCCATCAAGGAAGCTGTACACTTCCTTGCCTGCCACTCTTTCTAAGAGATATTCTGTGATGGGAAGCGGATAATTATCTCGGATTGTGGCTGCATTGACCTTCTTTAAGTTAATGCATACACGTAATTTTCCATTCTTTTTGGGCACCACTACGATGGGGGATACCCACTCAGTGTGCTCAATTTCATAGATAAATCTAGGTTCAACCAGTCTATCTATCTCTTCTTTGATCTTGGCAGCATAATTATCATTATATGTATATGGCTTTTGCTTAGAGGGTTTGGCATCTGAGGTCATGGGGATAGTGTGTGAGCATATGTCAAGGTCCACACCTTTCAAATCCTTGTAACTCCAAGCGAATATATCTCTGTATTCTCTTAGCAAGGCTATTAACGCATGCTCTTCTTCCACTGTTAGGTCATGGCCTATGTACGTGCATCTCTCCTCTCCTTCTTCTAGGGCCACTACTATTTTCTTGGTGGTTTCTTTGTTATCATAGGCCTCTCCTGATTGTGCCTCTCGTTTAGGCATTCTTATCATGACTTTCCTGTCGTCTATCTCATACTTCTTAAAATTTTCCGGGACCTCAAACAAAGATTCTTCCTCTTCTGGTGAGACTTCTCTCTTCTTTTGTTTCTTTCCTTCTTCCTTCGGGGTCACATGTGTGGCTAATCTTACATCATTTGTAAGCTCTCCAGGCCTCTGGGGTTGAAATTCTACTTCATGGAAGTATTCTTCATCTGATGCAAAAGGTGGGTCCATAATGATTGACTCTAGATCGGAGTCACTTGCATCCTCAAATGCATCAGGGCTAGGTTCGCATTCTTTTAGAACTGCCTCTCCCATGATTGGCTCTATGGAGAAGACTGAAATGTCATAGCCATCCTCATCACAGTGAGGTGTCCATTGTTCCTCATTGATGGCTACATCCATGGTTGCTAGAATTTCTACCCAGCCGTGGGGTTCAAATTCTTCGTCCGGAAAGACTACAGGTGCATAGGCTGGGTCTTGGATTGATCTATGGGTTTCTTTTGCACCTACCTCTCTGGCTTTTTCTCTCTTCTCTTCCTCTACTGCTACTTTGCACATCCATAAGTGGGTGTCGTCATGCATCCATGAGGATCCTGACCCTATGGAATGCACCAATTCCGTATCATCTTTGGCTCTATGGATGGGGTTCCATTGGATAGGAGGTACATCTCTATGAGAGTAATCCTTGAGATTCACTTTGGTCGTAACACCTAAGTGTTGTAGGTACAAGGAGTTAGTTCCCCAATCCTGTACCACTTGCAACTGTCGCATAAAAGGTCATCCCAAGATCATTTCATAGGCATGATTTTTGCTGAAGTCACATATAGCAAATGTGTGCTCAAACTCGACACCACAGGTGGTGAGAGTTATTCCTTCGAGCAATCCTAAGGGTCTCTCAATATGACCATCGGCCATCTGCAATTTCATTCTCGTTGGCCTGAGTGCTGGCTTGCCCCAACGCTTCCATAGGGAAGTGGTGGCAATTGCAACTCCTGCACCTGAGTCCAAAATTGCCTTGGTGGTGTACTCCTGGTAGGTAATGGGAAGATAGGTGTTCCCTTCTTCACCTTCACACATATCTCCTATCTTATCCAAGGGTATCTCTGGGTCTGTCCTATGTGATCCTACTTGGGAACGAGGTTTTGCTATCTCGGGCACTTGATTGGCTACATGTTTCCACACTTCTGGTCTAACCTTAAGCAGCTCTTCCAAAGTGAGATTGCACTGCACTTTGGTGTTCTTCACTACCTCTGTGTTCCTAGGTATGACTAAATCTTTGTTTCTTACCATGACTGTAGGTGCTCTCATACAGGTGGACTTTGCTTCCCATGGGCCTGTGAAATGGGGTAGTTCTTGTAAATAATTAGACTCAAAGTCTAATCTTTCTTGAGATTGGGTGCTCTCCTGCTCCCCATAAATGGAAGGAAGGTCTTGTGGGAATTGATCGTGTGTGTCATCCACCAGTTCAATGGGAGGAGGGACTTCACTCTCTTTAGCCCATTTCTCTTCTTGAATCTCTCGCAAGAATTCTGGTGTGTATTGATTCATAGAAGAAGAGGTGTCTGGCTCCGTAGAGTTAGGCACGTAGGCCTCAGGCACATAGGCTTTCTGGGTAGGAAGACCTGCTCTTTTACTAGCCTTGTCATGGTGTTGAGGGGCGAGTTCCTTTTGTGATTGTGCCATTAGATTCTCTATTCTTTCTAGGGAGGGGGGGTTTTCTGGTTCAGTGGAATCGGGCTCATAAGCTTTTGATGGGGGATGGGTAATGTTTTTGCTTGCTTTATCTCTTTCTTGATTTTTTTCTTCCGTGGCAGATCTTGCAATTATGCCCTCTAACTTCTCTAGAAGTCCATCCAAGTGTAATTGCGTCTTGGCTGAGCCCGAGTAATTGAAAAGGCGACTGGCTTCAAACATAGTCTGAGCCAATGCGACCATTTTCGCGCAAAGCTTGGTTCTTTCTATCTCTAGGTCAGCTCTAGGGTAGCACTTGTCATGATCTGTGATATTTGGCCCTTCTTGGATTCTGGCCTGATATGCTTTAAGCATCATGTCTATGTCTTCAGGAGTGGGATCAGCTAATACTGATCCTACTCTAGGGGGTGGTGGAATCGTATGAGGTGGGTTGGAAGGTGGCGGTTCGGATGGCGATGGGAATGGTGGTGGTGGGGTAGTGTGAGAGGGAGTTTGAGATGTGAGTTCAGTTATCCTGGCTTTGGTTTCTCTTATGCTTTCCTCAAGTTCACTCATCTTTTTAGCCCATTGTCTTTTCATTCTTTCCCGACTATCTTTCCACGCTCTAGTCCTTTTCTTTGTCATGCTCTCGGTTTCACTAGCCTCTGGGTTCTTATGCTGGTTTACCCCTTGGTTCTGCTGCAATGCCTGAGCTCTAGTCACTACCTGTACTGGTGCGATGGATGTCACACTTCCTGTGGAGTCTACCACCAACCCAATAACGTTAATAGGAGTGATTTTTGGCATATTATTAGGATTCTTAGGGCAATCTCGTAAGAGATGCTCCTTCCCACATTCTTGGCAAAAGCCCTGAATTGTCACTGACTGGGGTTGTGTAAGTGGAGGTAAGGGACAATCACGAATGAGGTGATCTCCCTGACATCTGTAGCATGGTCCTCTAGGGAATGGGGGTCTTACCTGCCTAGGTTGAGGCCTAGGGTTGGGGTTTGCATACATGACGTTTGTGTAATCTGACTCCCAACTAGGTTCACTCGGTTCCTCACTGTAGTAGGACTCACCATGTTCAGGAGATTGCATGTAGTAAGCCTGGGGACTATCGACATGTGTAGAATCAAAGCTATGGTCACTGGGGTCACTTTCAGAAAGCAATGGTGTTACAGGGACTATAGCTCTATTCAAGTTTTCTTCTGCTGCTGCATATTTTACTAGGATCACATTAGCTGGGGCAGGGGGTTGTTTTGCTAACACAGGCTGAGGCCTTTATTGGTTTTGGTATGGTTGCTGATAAGGTTGTTGTGGCCTGCCATATGGCTGTGGAGGGTACGGGTTCTGGTATCTTCCCTGCTGAGGGTAGGGTTGCCTAACCGCCTGCTTGTTGTATGGGCAATCTTGCGCGGTGTGATTGGTGTACCTCCGTTCTATGGTGCAGTACTGGCCACTAGAATTTACTTGGGGTTGAGCCATAATAGGACATACATTTGCCATATGGTCGCCTCCACAATTATAGCATCTTTTCACCGGGGCAAATCTCGGAATCTGTTTGCTAGGGACACCTAGTTTCTGAGCAACTTTCTCTGCAAGTTCCTCAATCGATGGGGATTGCGTGGAAGAGAGGCTAGAGGCACTATCTGAATCTTTGTATATCTTGGCAAGCTCTAACTCCTCCCCTAGGTTGTCCTCAATGTCGATACACATGCATACACACTCTTCTATGGTCCTAGGGTCCTTCAAGTACACATATGATCTCAATTTGGTTTTTAGCAGTCCGTCGAAGAATAGAGCCACTTGCTTAGCTGGTGTGGGTAGCTCAGGGACAGGGCATCTTTCAAGATATTTCCTAAATCTCCTTCCTGCAAGTCTCACGGTCTCTTCAGGGGTTTGCCTGAAGCTGTGAATCAGCGAGGAGGTATTATGTCTTATGCCACTCTTAGAGAATTCAATAATGAAGGCCTCTAGGAGTTGGTCTATGCTCCTGAACTGTCTCTCGTTTAGTCGCTGAAACCATGTCAGGGCAGTGTTCTTAAGGGTTAGACCAAAGGCATTGTACCGCGTGAATAGATCCTCCACTTGTTCAGCTCTCAGGACTTGTCTAAACTCAGCCACATGATCGTATGGATCTCCAGTGCCATCGAAGTAGTTCTTCATGGACTTAACTAACTGAGTTGGTCTCAAAGTCCTTGTGTGCTCTCTAGGTCGTGGTAGAGGGAATTCATCCGCATTTCTTTGATTCCTGTGAGCTCTAAGCATCTCAGGTTCTACTCTATTCGTTTCCATTCTCGTTCTTTCTCTGCCCCCTGGGGTGGCAAAGCTTACTTCTGGCCTATCTCTATGTCTGTCTCTTTGAGTTCCGTGAGCGTGGGAGGTTCCACCTCCTGGGTGACCAAAGGACACGTTTGATCTTGGTTGGGGGAAAACGAATTCACCCTTCCAAGTGTAAGCATGCCTATCATTTTCCGTAACCACAAAGATCCTCTCCAAAGCGTGATCTAAGTAGGTCACTCTGCTTGGGCTATCAGAATCCTTAAACTCATAGATCATGATTGTTCCTATGTCAGTTGGCTGATCAGATTTATACCTCCAAAAGGCTTCGTCAGTTTCTCGATTGAGGAGCAAATCTATGCTCTTATTATCCTGGGGAATCCACTCTGGTGTGATAATCCTAGTGAGAACCGATTTGCCTTGAGGGGTTCTAGGTTCTGTACCCATGTTTCCTTGCTCTAGGTCACCTAAGTCCGCTTCTAGGATCACATTTCCAAATTCGTCTGTCCTATCTGGGTGACTGGTGACTACGTATATGGTTCCTTCTTTGTCCAAGTATGCTCCGTTTTCAAACTTGACAGCTGGGCGCTCTAGTCCAATGGATTGATCAGGATTCTTAATCTGTACCACAGATCTTCTTAGGCCGTCCTCATAGATCCTCGCACCTAATCGGTTGGTCCTAAGGTATTCCAACTGCGTTTTGTAAGGGCCTTCTACTCTGTGCAAGTATGGCACTCCTAAACTTCCCGTAGGTCTGTCCATGCCTTGAGACATCTCTGATTCACTGGTATCAGAGCTAGGGTAATGCGAGTGGTGACTCAACTGCTGGGCCCAAGACCTCGCAGTATGATTGACACTAGCCTCTGAAGACCTAAGGCTTTGTCTATCTCTTACTAGATGTCGTCCTGATCTAAGGTTCATATGCCTAACTGATTAACCCAATTTTTCCTAGGTACAACCACGTTTCTGAGTCCTTTGTATCAATTACTTAATCCCCTTTTTAAGTTGATTATCGTGTTTATACTCTTGTCTGATATCACGTCGTTAGGAATGCTTGAGTTTAATTTCGCACTTTAGTTTGCTCGTTTCACGTTAGGTTCGTTTCCTTTATGGTTGTCGTTCACACACACAGGTTATCTCTTGACTTGAACTTGATTTCTTAGATAGTCTTTGATTTATCTCGTGCCTATCGTTGCCTGGAATTACTTCTAACACTACCCGCACTTAGCCTAAACTAAGAATTGACAAAGGGTGTTGCGGGTTTTCCAACCTTGAGTTCCTTTCCTTGTGTTGTTGCCCTGGTGTGCCCAGGACGCGTGTTCCCAAGCCTGCACTTACTCTTGCTTTTCGTACCCTTCGCTGCTCTCAAAGGACTTGTAAAAGGCCCACCGTTAGCTCAAGACTTAAATTCAAAAGACAGAACCAATCACTTTCATTCATGTAACACTTCACCAATTTGCACTATGACTTTTTGGACACAACTCTAGAGATCCCTGAATTTTGTTCCCCCTGGGTATGGTCAACTTCAAAATACCCTATCTAATATTCCTGATCTTAATTTAACCGTAACGGATTTCGTCTGAGAAAGTTATGCCAGTTCAGGGTTTTGGGACTAAAACAGGATTAAACTAGGTTAACAGGCAAACAGGAATTCTCGAGTTACTTGGGTCATGCCCTCGTAATGCAATACTACACCCTAGTGTTTGTCCCACACTTGGCCAAAATTTAGGCCATTATTTTTGCCTTAAAAATTTGACCTAATTTGCCCTTCTAACGTGTTCGCAAAGTCTGTCGGTCGCGATTGACAGGTCAGTCGCGATCGACGTGTCGATCGCGATTGACAGGTCCGTCGTGGCTGTCAGTTGCGATTGACTGGTCAGTCGCGATTGACACGTGGCCGAAAATTCAGTCAATCGTGGTCAAAGGGTCGTTGACTCTGTCGATCGCGATTGATGTGTCGATCGCGATTGAGAGGTCCGTCGCGAAGGCTCGGTCAGTCATGGTCAAACAGTCGTTGACTGCATCAGTCGCGATTGATTGGTCCGTCGTGGCTGTCCGTCGCGATTGATAGGTCGATCGCGATTGATGGCTCGATCGCGATTGACACGTGTCACGCGTAGCTTCTGTCCGTCGTGGTCAATCGATCGTTGACTCTGTCGGTCGCGATTGAGAGAGCCGTCGTGGGCTGTCCGTCGCGATTGATAGGTCGATCGCGATTGATGGCTCGATCGTGATTGACACGGCAAGACAAAGAGTGAGAAGTAATGGAGTTCTTAGATTCCTTTCAAAAAGCTCTTACAAGTTCATTTCAATTACAAGCTCCCCTCAAAAATGAGCTCTCTAGCTCCTTTTATAGTTTTTGACTAGCTTTGGCCCTGTTCAGACCTAGTGTCCGGCCTAGTTAAAAATTAGGTAACAGGCACAAAAATTGATGTTAATGTTTTGGTCAGTTCTCCTTCCACAGTGTAAAGTTTTGAGCAAGCAAGCACTCAATCTTTAAGTTGGAAGGTAAGCCACTTGTGGCTAAAATCATTTTCATAAACGGGTTCTAGATTAAGAGAACCACGTGTTAGAAGTTACAGGTGTCTGAATCGACTTCTCAGAAGAACAGTTTTAGATATTGGTGACTTGTTAAGTCCATTTCTCAAGATCTACTAAGTCCTTTGGAATCATTTAACTTCAAGGAGGTGCGAAAACTATAGGCAACACATTGTGCGAAGTTTTATAAAAAACTTTACACATTTGATAAGTCAATGAGAGAGTTATGTGTAGCAGACTTTCTATAGAGTTATCATTTTCATAGTTTGGTCAAAATTTTGATAATTGGTCATTGATCCTCTAAATTGGTGAAGGTTTGGAGTTAGTCTTGATATAGAGGTGTTCTAAATTCAAGAGTAGCTTATTCTTTTGGAGATTAATACTCTCCATCAGTGGTATCAAAGCAGGAAACGTCAAAATTGAAGAAAGGAGGACCCCGATTGCTGCAGACATAAAGAATTCAACAATTAAAGATTCAGAAGGAGAAATCTTGAGAGCAAAGCTTGAGAAGGAGGCCATACGACATCAAGGAATACAAAAGGAGTATCATTCGAAGTAAAGGTACATTTATTACTCATAAAGTTTGAAGAATTCAATATACAGGTGAAGAAAGGATGGGAGATTCTCTTCAGATAGAGAAGTTGGATAGAGAGAACTATCCAGCATGGTCAATGAGGATGGAAGCTCACCTTATGAGCAAAGATTTGATAGGATACATTACACGTGAAGCAGAAAAGCATCAGTTCAGAGATCCTAGTGTTCCAACTAGGGAGGAATTATCAGAATTGAAGAATTGGATGAAGAAAGATGCTCAAGCTAGGAGCATTATCTATATGGTAGTTAATGAATACTTACTACCTCACATTAGAGGTCTTGAAAGTGCAAGTGATATATGGAATGCTTTGGAAGAGCATTTCCAAAACACCAGAAAGTCAAGGAAGGCATCCTTGTGGGTAGAATTTACCACATTCAAGAAGAAGGCCTCTCAATCCATCTCAGATTATGTAACAAGGATGAAGGACATTGCAGATGCATTAGGAGTAGTTGATGAAGACATCAAGGAGGATAAATTGGTAAGGCAAATCCTCACAGGTTTGAGAGGTGATGACAAATTGAAGCCATTCATTTTGTCTACTGAATTATCACTTGATCATTTCACTCCCGATTTAAATCAGTTGCTAGGACATATGCTAAATTTTGAGAAGGATGTCAAAGGAGAAAGTCATAAGAGTACAAGACATGCAATAAGCAACAATCAAATGAGGATGAAGGTGCAACTAGTCAAGCTAACTTCCTGAGAGGAAGAGGAGGTGGAAAAGGTAGAGGAAGAGGCCGGAATAATAAAGATGGAGTCAGAGCTTGCTGGATTTGTGGTAAGACAAATCACTTAGCTAATGATTGTTGGCATAATACTCAGAGTAATGGTGGATATAATCAGAATTTTAATTCAAGAGGAAGAGGTGGCAGAAATCAAAGAGGTAATTTCAGAGGTAGAGGTAGTACAGGTTACTTTGGAAGAAATGCAGGTAGAGGATTCCAAAGTCAACAATACAACAATACCTACTACAATTATGCTTCAGATCAGAAGGAGGATTCAACATTGATAATGAATGCCACTTGTGAAAGGCAAAGTGAAGAACAAAGAGTCTTCTACATTGACTTAGGGTGTAGCTATCACCTGAGTGGCAACATAGCTTTGATGACTGATTTGGAGAATAAGGTAACTAATCATGTAGTTCAAACAGGTGACAATACAAAGCACAATGTGAAGTCAATTGGATCAGTGAAGGCCAAGGATGGAAGTATTCTCTTGAGTAAGGTTTTGTATGTTCCTACAATTCCTAAGAATTTGATAAGTGTAGGACAAATTGTTGAAAAAGGTTATGAAGTTAGGTTCACTAATGAAGGAGTGTTTGTGGAAGACCCTAGGAATGGGTATAAACAGATTGTTTTAGGGAAGAAAGAAGGAAGATTGTTCACATTGAAGATCCAAGGCAATGTTGGTCATGCCTTGTTCACTTATGGAGGACATAAGATCTCTGAGTTAGATCTTTGGCACAAAAGGCTTTGACATTTCAATGAAAGAGGTATTAAAAATATGGTTAATAATGGTTCAGTGCTTGGAGTGCCTAATATTGTAGGTCAACATATGACATACGGATGTGAGGCATGTCAATTAGGCAAGGCTCATAAGCAATCTTATTCCAAGCATGGTTTTATGTATTCAGAGAAGCTTGAATTGGTACACACAGATGTGTGGGGACCATCAAAGGATTTCAATATCAATGGTTCAAGGTATTATGTGATTTATGTTGATGATGCTACTAGATGGATCACTATCTATGTGATCAAAGATAAGTACGAAGTATTCAATACATTCAAACATTATCATATGTATGCAGAGAGAATTACAGGTCATAAATTGAAGAGACTAAGGTCAGATGGAGGGGGAGAGTATTTCTCTAATGAGTTCAGTGATTACTTGTGGAATGCATGTATAAAAAGGGAAATTACTTGCAGGTACTCTCCTCAACAAAATGGTGTAGCAGAAAGGAGGAATAGAACTCTTGTTGGGTTTGCAAGATCCATGATGAAGGAGAAAAATTGCCCAAATTACTTGTGAGCTAAGGCTGTAAATACAACTACTTATTTGGTCAATAGATTACCATGTAAAGCTTTGCAGGGTATGACACCATATGAGACATGGTGGGGTAAGAGACCTACTCTAGATCATTGCAAAGTATTTGGATGTTTGGCATATGCATATGTGCCATCACAATTGAGGCATAAATTGGAACCTAAAGCTGAGAAGTATCTATTCATTGGTTATGATGATAAACAGATGGGATATAGGTTGTGGAGTCCATCCACGAAACAATTCCTTGTGTCTAAGGATGTTACATTTGATGAGCAAGGTACTTGGTATGCCGGTACAATCAATATTTATGCAGGAGATGAAGAAATTGTGAATCAAAAGAAAGGTAAATCAAAGGTTCAGATATTTGATGAAGAGGAGAACAATGAAGTGCAGGTTGAAGTTCAAGAATTTCCAAGGTTTGATCCAGAGTGTGATGAACCAGAAACCTCAAGAAGTGGAGAACTCAGAAGGTCAACAAGACACAAATGGCAACCTACAAGGTATAGCTATGACACTTCTTTTTTGGCTACCAAAGATTATGCTTATATGATAAAGGAAAATGAAGACCCTTCTACATATGAAGAGGCAAAAGGTAAGGAGAATTGGGAGAAAGCTATGAAGGAGGAGTATGATGCATTGATGGAGAATCAGACATGGGAGTTGGTTCCTAAACCAAATAGTCAGAAGATCATTGGGTGCAAATGGGTCTACAAGACAAAGAGGTATGCAGATGGAAGTGTGTCTAGGTATAAAGCTAGACTTGTTGTGAAAGGTTTTGCTCAGACATATGGTATAGATTATGATGAGACCTATAGTCCTGTGGCAAAGATGACAACCATCAGGACACTCATAGCTATTGCTGCATGTAAAGGTTGGAAATTATGTCAATTAGATGTGAAGAATGCTTTTTTGAATGGTTATATTTCAGATGATGTTTTCATGGAGAAACCCCAAGGATTCAGAAATGAAAGATATCCAGAGTATGTATGTAAGCTCAAGAGAGCTTTGTATGGTTTGAAGCAGGCCCCAAGGGCATGTAATTATAGACTTGTAAAGTTCTTGAAAGAACTTGGATTTCAAGTATCAAAGGTAGATAGTAGCTTGCTTGTTAAAGCAAGTAATAATGGGTTCATTTACATGTGCATATATGTTGATGATATAATTCTTACAGGTACAGATGAGAAAGGCATTCAAAGCTTAAAGAAGCAAATGGAGAAAGAGTTCAAGATTAGTGACTTGGGAGACTTGTCATATTTCTTGGGCATGGAGATCTCATACACTCAACATGGAGTGTATTGTTAAAATGCACTTTTACATTACAGGCATTTTAAGTTCTTTCGGGTTCTTGGGAGTGGTAGGGGTCTGATAAATCAGAGGCCCTGTAACTTGATTTTCCCAATTAACTTATCTAAACCACAGTACATTAACATACAAAACTCCGTTTAATCTGAATTACTATCAAATCTCTGGTTAGTCTTCTCATAGATTACTATTCATGCTCAGATTAATACTTTCTCAATACGTAGCGCTGAGGTTATTCATTACCGTAACACAGACTTATAATCCTTAACGTAATGGACTGTGTTAATCACAAGCTAATGTAATTAAACAAAGATGAGAAAACAGTAATACTCAGACTTCTCAAACACTGCACTACAGCAACTTCCCAGACCGCAATCGCCCAGACAGACAATCTGGCGATATTGCTCATCCTTCCCGGAGCGTAACCGTAATGCCTTTTTATTAGTTAATAAGTTGATACATATCTTCAGACGACCTTTCGGTTCGTGTAGAATATGAAACCTTTCGGTTCACACGGGATAGGAAACTGTAGGAATTATGAAAATTACAAAATGCGGATCTGGCGGCTCACACTGGCACGCACGGTGGACTTGAACCCGCAATGGAACAAAATTTAGGGCTCATCTACTATACCCTGTATATACATGGTTCTGGCTAACTTAAAGGTTCTGGAAATCTTCTGTTTCAGCGAGTCTAACATCTTTTTTAGAATTTCTGGTTCTACGAGCTGAGCATCAGTTCTAACTGAACTTGCCGCAATTACTTGAGTCATCAATATTTCAGCCTGTGTCTGCAAAAAGGCCTCTTGCAGGTAGAAATCATTTGACAGTGTTGCATCGCGGCGCAATCTCATCTCATTGATCTGATCATCTACTCTTGAAAGCCTGCCAGCTTGAACACCTAATTGCTTTTCTCTTCTCTCTAGTTCGTTGGCTTGATACTGGATAGTCTGGTAATATGCATCTCGTTCCTTTCTTACCCCTGCTATCTCCTTCTGCAATTGATTAGTTGAGATCATCTGAGCTTTAAGAGTAGCATTTGCTTCAAACAAATTGGCATTTGCTCTCTGGAGTTCTTCATTAGTCCGTTTGACTAAATCCGCCATCTCTTGTCCTTTTTGCACAACTTCTTCTAACTGTACTCGCGTTTCTTCTAGTAAATTTCCAAGTGCTACACGAGCATCCTCTTTATCCCGTGTTAATTGTTTCAACTGCAGAATTTCTGCATCACAAGCACTTAATAAATCATCTTTGGCTCTTAACTCAGCCAACGCAGCATCTCTTTGACTGATCAATGAATCCTGTTCGGCAAGTCTATCCTGTAGCTGTTGAATCTATACATGCAAAGCATGGTTTTCAACCTTCACTGCATCTACTTCCTCTTGCAATGGAGTAATATCCGCTTCTAATACATCTACTTTGTGTTGTAGTTCTTGTTTGAGATTTTCAATAACTTCCTTCATCTGCATTGGTAGTTGCTGTGATAATTGGATCAACATCCGACCCATGGATGCTAACTCAGTAAACATGGGGACCGGAAGAGAAAGAGGAGGTAGTGGCTGGGA
This sequence comes from Ceratopteris richardii, assembly GCA_020310875.1. Taxonomy (NCBI): domain Eukaryota; kingdom Viridiplantae; phylum Streptophyta; class Polypodiopsida; order Polypodiales; family Pteridaceae; genus Ceratopteris; species Ceratopteris richardii. Next base: position 21,505,005 of record CM035411.1, read on the forward strand.
TGACGAAGCTGACAAGAGGTGATGGGAAGATGGTGGAGAATAGTTAGGTGAAGAGGATGAAGTAGCAGTTTCTTCAAGAACAATTTGTGGAGCAGGGATAATGGGTTGAATGGGGACAATGGGCTCGACCGGAGGCAATGGTGGAGGAGTGAGGATAAGACTGTTGGGCACCAAGACTATTCCGGTAGGTTGCTTCTTAGTTGCTACAGTGCTGGCGATAATAGATTCCACCACAGTGATCACTTCATCGAGAATGCCCGCAATCATAATTTGCACATCTTCTTGAATCGAGTGCTTAGAATCCGCTTGAGAAGAGGTTTCCTTGGAATCATCTGCGGACACACTGTGTTCCTGTTGCCGGATGGGAGAAGACTGGGTAGAAGAATCAAGGTGAATTGAGGTGGTAGTGTCGTGGAAAATTTCTTCTTCATTTCGTTCTGCTTTATTTCTAGCGGCGGAACCCTATTCTTGACTTTTAGAGGTGCTTATCCTTCAGCGTTTCCGGCGAAGGAGTTGGAAGATATCTTCATCATCATCTTCTTCGTCTTCGAGCACTTGGGCAGATTCTTCGTGATACAGAATTGGAGCTCTTGGCGGGGGTTGCGTGGCTTGAATGGCTGGGAACAGAAAGGTAATGATATGCGGTAAACGCAAACGCGGAAGCTCTCCCTTGTTAACATGCTTAATAACCGTAACGCATTCACGGTGAATGCGTCGGAAATAGAACGAAGCTAAATTAATAGGCTCACGAGAAGCCATGTCAATCATCGAATAAAATGGGCAAGAGATACCGTAAGTGCGTTTCTGTAGATTAAGAATAGCAACGAGAAATTGCAAGGCGGTACGTTCAGGGTCAGGGCGACACAAAATGGCGTATTCATTTGAGGAGGATCGTGGGAATAATTCTACCATAGTCGCAATAGGAAGGAGAGGACCGTTCTCCACGCCTTCTATGGGCAAACAGAATGCTGCAGCGAATGATGCTAAGGTGATGACGATGCGAGATGGTAAACATGTAATTGGCCAACTCTGCTCGATAGCAGGAGTGGCGGCAATGGCTGTAATAATTTGTGCATAATAAGGATGACACTCCACTGAATGCCAAGGCAATTCAGCAAAGTTCAACAAGCCACGGATACGCAAGAATTCACTCACATCATGAGGGAGTCCGTCACAGAATGTAGCAAAAGTAGCTAACGCTTCCATGTTGCGTACGCGAAAGTCACAAAGACACGAATACACAGAAAACACAGAGCAAACAGAGCACACGGACACAATAGCGATTAACAGCAAAAAGAAGAGGATTAAGTAGACACTCGATAATGGGAAGCGATTAGAAATACTTAATCATCGCGCGATGTTGAGATGATAACCTTCATAATTACGGCGGGCATGCATGAATAGAATCAATAACAGAAGGTGGTGATTAATTATGATTATGTATCAAAACGAGGAACTTACGGTCTTATTCAATTAATACACAAAAATAGAAAGAAAGTAAATAACACATGGAAAACGAAGAACACGTCAGCGACGATCAGGCGCTTGGTGATACGGCCACAATTTTGAACCATTGATCACTTTAGGAAGGGGAACTCCGGTCAAGGTAGTCAACTGAAAAGTAGCTGGTCCCACTTGCTCACTAATCTGGTAAGGTCCAAACCACCGTAATTTAAATTTTCCAGCAGAACGATTTGATTTAGCATTATAAAAGAGCACAAGTTGTCCCACCGTAAACACAGGAGTCTTGAGGAAACGATCATGAGTTTGGGCTTGCCGCAACTGAACTTCTTGAAGAGTTAGAAAGCTTTCCCAACGATGTTCATCCAAGTTTCTGAGTGTTTCCAACCGAAATGGCAAAGAGTCTTCGGGTAACAGCTTCTGAGTTATGGCCACGCATAAGCTTGGCACGACAATCTCCATAGGTGCGATTGCTTCCATCCCATAAGCAAGCTTGAAAGGAGTTAGTCCAGTTGCAACTTTATATGTAGTCCGGTATGCCCATAAGACTGAAGGTAGTAACTGATCCCATCTTTCTGGTGATTCCACAATCAATTTGCGAAGCATACTTAACAGCATCTTGTTGGTACTTTCAGCTAAACCATTAGCAAGAGGATAGTATGGGGAACTGAATTTATGCAGGATTTGAAATTATGCGTTAGTACTTGCATTAAATTGTTAGCAAAATGCGTTCCTTGATCTGTCACAAGTTCTAGAGGTAATCCATAACGCGGAAAAACATCCTTCATCAGGCACTTTGCCACTGAAACAGTTGTAGCAGACCGTAAGGCCCAAGCTTCTGCTCACCTGGTAGCGTAATCTGTACAGGTCAAGATGTAACGATTATTGCTAAGGGTTGTTGGAGGTGTGATTGGTCCAATAAAATCAAGACCCCACTTCTAGAAAGGTTCCAAAGGTAATACAGGTTGTAGAGGAAAAAAGTGTCTTTGTAATGGCTGTCCAGATCGCTGACAAGTGTCACACTGCTGCACAAAATGAACTACGTCTTTGTACATAGTAGGCCACCAAAGCCCACTTTGCAAAATCTTCCGATGAGTGAGATCTGCAGCAAAATGTCCACCGGAGGGTATTGAATGTGCCATAGTGATGACTGAATTTACTTCATGTGGCGGAATGCAGCAAAGCAAGACACCCGTGTGATCCATATAGTATAACTGGCCTACCAGCAGCCGGAATTTGCGACTATAAACTGCAATCTTTCGTCGCATAGCAGGAGCTGTACGCAGAGGAAGACATCCATCAGTAAGAAAAGTTAACAACATATCATAATAGGAAGGCGGCACAGGGTGTTCGGGAGATTCATCAGGAGTTGGTTCAGCAGCGTAAATTGCTGGTGTGGTATTGTCAACGCGCACCGGAGCTTTGCTGGAATCCAATCGAGAGAGAAAGTCTGCTAAGGCATGGGTTGCACCTGGTCGATGAATCACTTCATAGTCGAACTCTTGTAGCAATGAGACCCAACGAGCTAAGCGACCACCTAAATGTTGCTGCCAGACCAGATATACCAGTGTAGCATGATCCACATGAAAGGTGAATTTTCGGCCTAGCAAATAATGCCTGAATTTCTTTACAGAATATACCAATTCAAGACATTCTCGTTCAGTCACAAAATGATTCCTTTCCGTAGGAGTGAGTCGGCGACTTGCATAGTAGATAGGCCAAAACCATTTGTCCATTTGCTGCATTAAAACACTACCAATTGCTATATCCGATGCATCTACAAAGACATGGAATGGGTGGTCCCAATCAGGAGGTTGCAAAATGGGAGCCTGCGTCAATAATCCTTTTAGACGATCGAATGCAGTTTGGCATTCCAGAGTCCATTTGAACTGTCATGGAGTACTAGTCATTAGCCGATTTAGTGGTGTTGCTAAATGGGCAAGCCACCGTAGATGCTTGCCATGCCACCGAATTTGACCCAAGAAGCGCATAACCTCTTTCGGCGTTGTAGGAACGAGTGCTTCCAACACAGCTGCGACTTTATCTGGATCAACTTGGATACCTTGTGCCGATATGATATGTCCAAGGAGTTTACCACAAGACACCGCAAAAACAGATTTTGTCGGGTTCAGACAAAGTCAGTATTCACGGCATTTCTCAAAACAGCACCGTAAATGATACAAGTGCGCCACAATCTTGCCGAATAAGGAGAAGTCATCTAAATAGACGTGCATAAAAGTGGTTAGATAGGGTGAAAAAGTTTCCTCAATACAACGTTGAAATGTGCTGGGAGCATTCTGTAACCCAAACCACATGACCGTACAAGCAAAAACACCCCAGTTTGTAATGAAAGCTGTTTTCGGTATGTCTTGTTCAGCCATTCTGACCTGGTTATAACCACTGTAGCTGTCCAAAAAGGAGTACATCTCATGCTCGGACACTCTGTCAAGCATTGTGTCAAGAAAGGGGAGAGGAAACGGATCAAGTACCGTGGCCGCATTTAGTTTTCGGTAATCCACACAGATTCGTAGCTGCTTATTTTTCTTAGGAACAATAACGATCGGAGATATCCATTCATCGTGTTCTATTGGTACAATGAATCCCACCTTCAATAACCTATCGATCTCTGCTTTGACCTATGCTGCATAATTGGGATTCATACGGTAACTGGATTGTTTAATTGGCTTCGCTTCCGGCTTAAGCACGACTCGATGTTGATAGATTCGCGGATCAAGATCATTCATATCGCGGTAATCCTAGGCAAAAACATCAGAGAACTCTCGTAGGAGTCAGATCAAATCTTCTTGAAAGGCCTCGGACAATCCTGCCTTAATTTTAATAGGACCGGGGTTGTTTTCATCACCCAAAATATAGGTCACTAACTGGTCTTCCGGGACATAAAATTGACGAGGTTTCCCCAAGTCGTCAGCTGATTGTAAAAGTTGATGTAGAGTAGCTCTATCCATAGCAGCATTATCATCTGCATCTGTTCCTCCGGTCACAGGAACAACCGTACAGGCTGCCGGACTCCAGTTATCCGCAACAGCTTGAAGATCTATAGTGCCTAAGGAAATCAAATATTTATTGTTCTGTAGAAACGCCTCTTCTTCATCATCAGATAAGCCATCCAACATGTGGACTGGCTCGGCTACATAGGGTCTGGCATGAAGTTCACAGGGCTGAATGGCATCCAGTTTGACAACATATTTATGATGGTTGTCTTTGAAAGTCAATTCTTGCGCTGACCAATCCTGTATAACTTTGGCCTGTTTCAACCATGGTCGACCGAACAGAAGATTATAGTCGAGGCTGGACTCTGGTAGTTCTAAGACTACGAAAGTCATTTTAAACGTGGTGCCCTGTAAAGTAATGGGGATATTCCTTACAAGTCCCACCGGATGAACTTGGGATTGATCTGCCATTCTGACAAAGAATTGAACGGGCTCGATTTGGGTCCACCCTAACTTCTTGCAGAGAGCTGCAGTTGCTATGTTCACACTGGAACCACCATCGATTAACACTTGCGTAATCTTGTGATTTTTATGCTAGACAATGATTAAAGGGATAGAATGATCCACCGTAGAGTCAGTTTCCGGTTGTATTGTTGCGGTCGCCGGAGTACTCGGAGATTCCGAACTAACTTGTTGTTGAAATTGCTGCCTAACTCCGGGCACCAAGGCGAGTAGTTGCCCCAAAGGGAGCGTAATTGAAGCCTTCGAGAGAATATCCCATACCTGGTCTGTTGGAATTGCATTCTTCACTGGTTCTGATGATGATTCTCCTGTTACCGGAGTAGAGTCTTGTTCATGTGCTTTCCCATTTGGTAGGGGAACCTGTGTCACCGGAATTGGATCGGGGAATACGATAGGCTCTTTGGCGGTCCATTGGCTGGCTTTGGTATACATTCGATGCTGTTCACGGATGCCCGGTTCAAACACCTCAGCTGCGGGTTGCAACTGCTTACCGGATCTTGTCTGGACCACTGCTGCTTGTGATTTCACTGGGGAGATATAGACCATGTTGGTCATTGGGTTTTGACGCTCTTCTTTCGTGGGTCGTATTTGGCTGCATCCTTGCAGAATCTCCGGATGTGGCCAAGCTCACCACAAAAATGACATCGGGGTGGAGGCAGAGAAGTATTTTCCGATGATGTACCTGCCTGCCAGCGATTTGTATTAAAGTTGGTATTCCGTTGTCCTCGGTAATTCCTGTAATCTTGTGACTGATTGTTTTGCATCTGCGGTGGCACGTAGTGAGTTGCGGGCTGTCCCGGTTCCTATATAATGGCATTTACAAGTGCTCGTCCCTGCACTTTGGCATTATATGCACAATTTTCGGTTGAGTGTCTGGTGGTATTGCAGATGGCGCAATACGTCTGATTAAGGGCACAGGTAGCACTGGTGTGCCAGGGTTTTTGCACTTAGTACAATACATCTGTTTAGCCTGATCATCTATACCATGCTTACTGGCCTTCAGCCATTCCAAATCTTCGGTGAATCCCCCAACCTTATACTCTAGTTGCAGGGCCATCGCAATAGCAGCATTGAGTGTCATAGCTCCCACACAGCGGATGATCATGATTTGCCTTAGCTGTGGGGTCAAACCATTAATGGACCATTGGGTTATCACATCATCCGGTAGGTTGGCATGCGCCGGAGGCAGTTGTCTTAAATGAGTTCTAAATAATGTGGCATATTCCTGAACAGTCTGGTGCAATTTCTGTCGATTGTTCTGCAGATAGTCGAAGATTTCGACAAGGTTTTTCTTCAACCGGAACCGCTGTAAAAATGCATCCCTTACCACCTCATAGGTAACAAAATGATTGAAATCATACTCTGTTAACCATCTCGCTACTTCATTGATTAATGTAGACTGGAATACGATGGCTTTGTATGCCGGATCGGGTGGATGGTTTAGCACGGCATAACTTATCTCAAAAGTACGCACATGGGCATCAGGGTCGTCACCTCGAAATCCTCCGAACTTTGTGTAAGTTACCCCTGTTGGAACTGGTCGTAGTGGAAGGGGCTGTTGCTGTTGCTATTGCTGCTGCTGTTGTTGCTGTTGTTGTTGTTGTTGTTGTTGACCACTCATGGTGCTAGTAGTGGTACCGTTGCTATCTCCTGAGTTCTGAGGAGGTGTTTTCGGTCCTTCGCAATCTGTATGGTCCGAGTGCTCACCATCCGGTTTGAAAATAGCGTTCAATCTCTTACGGATTTCCAAATCGAAGAGCCTATCCTCCGCTTGGATATCCCAGGTAGGCAAATTTGCCCCGAACAGTGGTGTCCGAAATGAAGATTCACTAGGGAGTATCACACGGTCACCGGAAAACTATAAATTCTCTACAACTGGGACCGAACTGTCACCGGAATTTGTCAAACTTTCCCCAAAACATGGTATTCTTTCACGAGCAATGATCTCTCTTGGTAACACCACTTTATCCTCGAAAAAATTCGAATCCTAACAAGACGATGTCAGGTCAACTGCGCACTGTGTCTCTGTACACTGCAAATTTACTGTACCTTCTGCAGAGTGCATCAAAATTACACCGGAATCTACCAGAATTTCCTCCTGTGTTACCGGAATTCTACCGGAATCGCTACTAAGAGACTCTGTTCCTTCGACAATTGGACTTAACGGGTCTATGCTTCTACCGACTGGGAGTGTCCCTAACAAATTTGGTACTGTCCAGGGATGCTGGTCTCTCCTGTACTTCGGATACGACTCGCCGGATCGAGTAACTGGCATATATCACGTCTGCACTACTTACGTACTACTCCACCTTACTATTGATTCACAATCTATGGCCACTTTCCCACAGACGATGCCAGTTTTAAAATGCACTTTTACATTACAGGCATTTTAAGTTCTTTTGGGTTCTTGGGACTGGTAGGGGTCTGATAAATCAGAGGCCCTGTAACTTGATTTTCCCAATTAACTTATCTAAACCGCAGTACATTAACATACAAAACTCCATTTAATCCGAATTACTGTCAAATCTCTGGTTAGTCTTCTCACAGATTACTGTTCATGCTCAGATTAATACTTTCTCAATACATAGCACTGAGGTTATTCATTACCGTAACACAGACTTATAATCCTTAACGTAATGGACTGTGTTAATCACAAGCTAGTGTAATTAAACGAAGATGAAAAAACAGTAATACTCAGACTTCTCGAACACTGCACTACAACAACTTCCCAAACCGCAATCGTCCAGACAGACAGTCTGGCGATACTACTCGTCCTTCCCGGAGCATCACCGTAATGCCTTTTTTATTAGTTAATAAGTCGATACATCTCTTCACACGACCTTTTGGTTCGTGCGGAATATGAAACCTTTCGATTCACGTGGGATAGGAAACTATAGGAATTATGAAAAATACAAAATGCCAATCCGGCGGCTCACAGTATATAACTCAAGAAAGGTATTTGAAGAACTTGTTGATCAAGTTTAAAATGAATGATTGCAGGGTAGCACCTATCCAATGGAGGTGAATCACAAATTGAGCAGATATGGTGGAGCTATTTGAAGAACTTGTTGATCAAGTTTAAAATGAATGATTGCAGGGTAGCACCTATCCAATGGAGGTGAATCACAAATTGAGCAAGCAAGCACTCAATCTTTAAGTTGGAAGGTAAGCTACCTGTGGCTAAAAGCATTTTCATAAACGGGTTCTAGTTTAAGAGAACCAAGTGTTAGAAGTTACAGGTGTCTAAATCGACTTCTCAGAAGAATAGTTTTAGATATAGGTGACTTGATAAGTCCATTTCTCAAGATCTACTGAGTCTTTTGGAATGATTTAACTTCGAGGAGGTGCAAAAACTATAGGCAACACCTTGTGCAAAGTTTTATAAAAAACTTTACACATTTGATAAGTCAATGAGAGAGTTATGTGCAGCAGACTTTCTGTAGAGTTATCATTTTCACAATTTGGTCAAAATTTTGATAATTGGTCATTGATCCTCTAAATTGGTGAAGGTTTGGAGTTACTCTTGATATAGAGGTGTTCTAAATTCAAGAGTAGCTTGTTCTTTTGGAGATTAATACTCTCCATCAGGCATCACTCTCCACCTCTATCACCTCTGTTTTAGTGGCTACCTTGGAAAAGGGGGTGGGTAGTTACCTTCTCTTGACCCTCCCTCTCCTCCATTTCAAGAAAACGAAGATAAATACGTTACTGAGTGAAGGACTTACTGTGATTGTTTGGAAAACCAAATCAAAGCAAATGATTCCTTTGGGTTTCTAATGCGCATTTTAAATTCAAGGGAGACATCCATGACCCTCTATTTTATGCCAGGCACAAAATCCGTGGTGATTGTGATGTGAATATGTTGATGAGGGAATAACTCTCTCCTCTCTCTCTCTCTCCAGTTACTTTCTTTGATGTGGACTCGAAAAGGGGGTTGGTGAGGATTTTTAATGCTCTGCATTCTCTCTCCTTGGTTCAGATCTCACAATCCATGCATGGTGGGGGTTCTCTACGTGCCTCCCAATCTCTCCCTCAGTCGATTTTAGCTAGGGATTTCCCTTCTTGCATTTTTGGCATGGTGTCAAGCTTTGTGGGAGGGGGGGATTGAGCTCCATCGAGCTCCCCATCCTCACTTCCTACCAGGGTTGAGCTCAAATAGAGGACGAGCTTCCCTTCTCCATTGTTGCACCGGTTGAGCTCCACCTACCCGCTCTATTCGTGCAATTTTATTGCTTATACCATTCTGTCATGGAAGACTCATGGTCATGACGGACTGCTGAATACAATGCTCTGCTTCCCCAGGTTCCCCCTTCTGTTGGTGTTGCTGAAAACGTTATATGATGACTCGATGCACTTTTGAAGATGCATTCTTGTTCAGTTCCTTTTGTTTTCTCCCTTTTTGTTAGTATTGTAGTGTTGGTGCAAATGTCAAGCCATCACACTTGGCTAGACATTGAAGAAGATGTGTGCATCCATTTGATGGAGCATATGAACACTAGCATGTAATAATTAGATCATTACCAAATGTAAAAGTGTTTTACATGAAGAGAATCTTTTAAATCCACTAAACTCATGGAGTTAGGAGAGATAAAGCTACGAATTCATTTTGGTGGAATAACTCCTAACTTGGAGGAGAACGTTTCGGTAAAGCCAAGTTTGAATTTGAATTCAAACTTGGAGGCAAAGCATCTATAAAAGGGGATTGTAATCTTGCGGACTTTGTGCCCCCATTACTGAGCATATCGTTGATCATTTGATGTAGTTGAGAGGCTTACACTATAGCCTACTCTTATCACCATCATTGGGCATCTTTATGCCAAATGATCATGTACAACATTGTTAGATAATACATTACATTGTTGATTACATCTGTCTTCATCTCTGCTATGTCCACTCAAAACAGTGTACTTGTATTGCTCATATCTCAATGATCCCTCCATCATTTTCAATGATCTATAGCTTGTTGGACCCAGGTCAGCGACTACTACAAGATATCAAAGCTGCAAGAAGTTTCATTTAGCAAATTGGGAGAAAATCATCTCAAAGTGGTCACTGGTCATTCTCTACACATCTCCTAAAAAGTCGGGGGTAAGTTTCTACTTGCTAAAGACATTGCTCTGTGTATAGTCAATCATTTTAAGTTAATCCACTTGGAAACATTAGCTCTCTAAGCTAATTAGATACCCTCAAAAGGAATTTTTCTAATTGCTATTGTACTATGAGTATTGAGCAAAACATCAAGCAAGTATCAAGACCAAAATAGTAAGTTTTTGGTATCCAGCTAGTTGCAAACTTATTTGTTTTGATCAAATGAGTTAAAGCATCATCTACAAAGTACATAGGCACTTATTTAGTATCATTGAAAAGCTAAAGGGTCCTACTACACAACTCTAAAATAAAAGAGCAGGGATTAGTAGTACCAACTCATTTCTTGAGGTGTCCATCCATCTTTCCCAACAGTGGTATCAGAGTAACTTGAGCTAAAATGGGAGATGGTTTCCCTTCTTTTATTGATAAATTGGATAGGAAGAACTACCAAGCATGGTCCTTGAGGATGAAGACATACTTACAAGGAAGGCAACTCATGGTGTGCCAAAGATGCATTAGCAAAGTCATACTTACTTAACTATATTTTTGACTTCCTTCTTTCACACATTAGGAACTGTAAAACATCCCGTGAGACTTGGGATACATTGTCTTCATACTTTTCTTCTAATACAAGAGCAAGAAAGAATCAATTGTGGATTGAGTTTGCCACTCAAAGGAAGCAACCCAAGCAAAGTGTTTCAGAATATGTGACCAAATTCAAGGATGTGGTTGACAAATTGGCAAGCATAGGAGAGGAGATTGAAGAGGAGCAAATTGTGAGACAAGTAATCAATGGTATCAAGGCAGATGACAAATGGGAAAGTTTCACAACTGCTATGGACTTATACACAGACATGCACATTCTAGATCTTACTGCACTCATAGGGCAACTCTTTACCCATGAAGCCAAGCTCAACAAAAATGGAGACTCATCAAGAGGTAATAACTCTTCTGCTCTATACACAGATAAAGAAAATTCTAAAGAGAAAGGGCTCTATTATACCTCTTTCTCAAGGACTAAGCTATATAGTTTATTTCTAATCAGGCTCGACCTACCTACTGATGATAATTGCATGAAAACATTATGATGAGAGGTGTGGCTTTATGATGTGTCATGTCGAGGTGTTGGACCATTAAGGATTGGATCAAAAATATTGATGATCTGAGCTTTGTATACCAAATTGCATAGAGTTAGTGCCTCTCTCCTTTTTCACAGGTGTGGTGTGTGAGCGTTTCTTGTTGACAATAGTATGACTACATTCGGTATTTGATTTTGACATCTGAGTTTTTATGACTTCCCATTCATTTGGGATTGTGCCAATACTCCAGGGGGCCATGACTCCACAATATATATATATATATATATATATATATATATATATATATATATATATATATATATATATATATATATATATATATATATATATATATATATATATATATATATATATATATATATATATATATATATATATATATATATATATATATATATGTGTGTGTGTGTGTGTGTGTACATAGTTGCAATGTAATTTGAATGTCAAAAGAGAATAAAAAATGCTTTTCCTTCTTATATCTGGCATGCTTGCATTCAGAAGATTAGAACTCATTAATGTAGAAATATGTTACATTGAGCTTATAAAAGGATTTCTCTTGTATGCTTGCATATTCATGCACTTTACATGATTGGTGGGCTTGATGGGGGCAAAGTTGAATATTCTCTAGTAGTAAGAGGAAGTCGATCATATGTGCCATTGGCAAAAGGTCCCTTCTAACTCTACTCCTTGATAAACTGGAAGATGTTCACCATCACAATATGCATTGTGGCTAAAAGAGTTACATGTAAATTAGTGCCATGACATTTGAATGCAATATCTTTTGTGTCTCTAGTAGGAGTTTTTACCTAACATGTATGGAATTGAGCACTACAGGTATTCGTGTGGAGGTCAGAAAGGATGGCTTTACCTTGGTTCATGTGTACAAGAAATGAATTTTGTTACTTCCATATCAAGGCTATATTTATTTGCTGTTCCGAACAATGCTCGGACCATTGATAGTCTCATAGTGGTAATTTCTCACACACGTGTTTTCTGTGGATGTTGTAGATATGCAACTGAGAAGTATGGAGTGTTTGGCTCTGATTGATCCTAGAGATGAAGGATTCTGCCAAGCTGACTAATAAAGGATTTGGGGTCTGCAGCACATCTTAATTTAAAACCACTGTTGTTCTTTAAATGTTCCTAACTCTTAGGAAACTAAGCCTTGGGTATCTGTGTTTTATGAATGAGTATAGCTCTCTACTATTTTGTTTTCATATGAATTTTATGATGGAATGAGATAGTGCTTGGTTGCTCTTCATGATAGATTCTCAGGAGATAGACATGGCTTGAGGGAAGGCTCTTCTCCTCAAACTTGGAGGCTTACTATTGCTATACTACAATGACTCTTCCAGTCTGTATATAGCATGATTGAAGGACTAATCACACCTCATAACACATGGACTCTCCTAGGGCTATCTGGGTTGATAGGTTGTGGTGCATTGAACTTGGTTCCAAGACCTTGTGATTGCCCCATGGGGGTTGGTGACCAAAACTACACCTAGAAGGAACTCTATTTTTGTATAACTATTTGCATTTCATGAATGCTTGGGGTTGTTTATGCTCTCTATGTTAAGGGCTTGACTCTCTTTTGCTTCACCACCTTCATGCTCAATATTTTAGGCAAAGAATCAGAACACGCTTGATCTAGCAAAGTTGTTGACTATAGTTAAATGTTGTAGAGTTTCTCCCTACTATTTAGGTGTGAAAGTCACATAGGTCTGAATGCTGCTTGCGAATGTTGTTCTGTGTGATTGAACCACTAACAAGAATTGCATCTAAAACTCCCCCTACACATTGAAAAGGTAGCTATTTCAATGCTTGGTTGTTGGAGGAATAATTGTGTGATTTCATGATGCATCACTCTGATTGATGAAGAAAACACATAACATACACACACTAAGGAATGATGAAAACATATTGATTACTTGCAAGAGGCACTTGAAAGAACCATAACACATTTATGATCTACTCTGATAGTACATTTTGAATAAACTATGTGATTATGTATGGTGAAACTATACCAAATGGAGAGCCATAGGTTCGGTCTTTGCTCTTGGAGCTGTATTTTTTGGATTGCAAGAATTAGCAGCTCTTCATGAGGACTTCTCTCTAGAAGAGCAAGTCCTGTAGGACTTGATGTTCCTTGAAGTGGAAACTAAAAGTTGGACTAAATGTTATATTCTACCTCTTTTGAAGAAATATTCTACTTGTTGTGTATGTTTAATCTCAAGTTTGGGAGATCCTTGGTGAGGCTCTATCAGTCCTACATAGGAATAGACAGTGGGATGTATGCTCGGCTGACTTCCCCCCAAGGGGATTGTTTCCCAGCTTTAAATATTGAAGAATAGAAGATCGAAGGAAGGACTGACGGCTTACAGATTGGAAGATTGAAGTGCTGCAGATTTGAAGACCTAAAGACTTCCAGCCTGAAGATTTGAAGACTAAAGAATTGCAAATTTGAAGACCTGAAGCTTTCAAGACTTGAAGACTCCAACTTGGAACAGTTCAGTTATGTATGTTCTTCTTCTCTAGCTTTGTTGAGGATGAAAAAGTCTAGGGGGAGGAGTGTGTTGGGTTGTAGGGTATGCACATATCTTCAATGGTGCATGGGAACCCTCCCTAAATCATAAGAATAACCCTTTTTGTATCTACTTAGAGTTTCACATAAAAACACACTTATTGCTCTAGCACAATGGTAAGTACCACGTTAAGAAGCTCCACCTCCTTAATGTCAACCTGCGAAAGAGATACGAGTGATATGAAGATCGTGAATGTGAGATGTAGTGAGACTGAAGGTGAGAAGCATAGAGACACACACATACACACACACAATGAAGAGACAAGCAAGACACAACGGAAGGTAGGAAAATAGACTCTATTACTCAAGATCTCAAATACAAGATCAAGCTCACTCTAGCTCATACAACTCTACACTAGCTAGCCTAAAAAATGAGCTCTCTAGGTCTTTTTATAGTTTTTAGACTAGTTTTGACCCGTTTCACATCTAGTGACCGGCATAGTTAGAAAATAGGTGTTAGGTGCTATTTGAAACGGTAAACGAGGTCTAAAAATAACCAAAATTTGTAGGCTTGTTCTACCTAAGCTCCTCAAGCTTGAGGACTCCTTGGCTTGCACAAAATGGAGTGACGAATTACAAAAGTGACTGTTCTATGTTACATATGGTACAAGAGTGATGAAAATCACTATTGGGAGTTTCTGAAAAGTGTTTATAAAACATATTTATTTGAAAAATAATATGTCTGGATCCCCAATACTTTGTTGTGCTCTGTCTTCACATACTTCCTCGACATCTGTGCCTCTGGCTACTGCCAACACCCCCTCCCTCTCGCTTCTGTCGTCCTCGACAGAACCTTGTTGTGGGGTCTGTCGGATATAATTTTGTAGGAGGTCCTGAGCAAGGGTGTGCTCTGAAATGTGGATACCTCTTGCAAGATTGACTTCGAATTTTTCCCAATCTATGGGTTGAGGTTCCTCTGGTGGTGGGAATCTATAGTGCATGGAGTACACCAGTTGTTCATAGGCAAATAGTTGGAGTAGATGGGTGGGCCTGCTTATGAACACCTCTGAGTGATACTCCCAAAAGCCGGTAGTGAACATTTCTTCGAAGGTCATTTTATAGCACGCTGGTAAATATTTGATGCGACAATGCCAAGCATAACACACCCGGAGCGATGGTGTCGTACTCATATCATATGCTAAATCTTGATTGCCATGCTCGAATCCTGGGGTGTTCACGTGTGGTGCCTTGATGTGACGGAAGACTTTGAATACAATCTGCATCATGTCAAATATTTTGATTGTCATGTGGGCAGCTACATCATCCATTTTTCGTAAGCGGGGGAGCCAGTGGTGAATTGTTGCCATCATATAGCCTATGGTGGCTGGTCCGTGGGGTGGTGTGAAGTACGGGTAATTGAGCCAGTCCTGGCACTACCTGTTGTTTTCTACCTTGATTGCAAAAGCCTCCTAGGAGCGGCGTCATGGTATCAGTCCACAACATGGGTTATACTTTAAATGGAGTGGTGCCATGGCCCATGTGCTCATCATTTCGAGATATTCCTGTAATAAATCCTAGCGCCAAGTGGGTTGATATATTTCTCCACTCTACGTGTCTAGTGGCAAATCATCAGGCTCAAACTGAGTTGCGTGGCAGGGTTTCTTGCCTGTTTCCTTATCGATGGCTAGCTGATATTCTGCCATTAACATAAAATATGGCTTATATTGTAGCTCATGCCCAGATATATACCTACAAGGGGCCAAGTGAGCAAAGTAAGGTGATTGTAGTATACGTTCCTCTATCATGGCCATTGCGTGTAATTGAGCTTCCACCCTTGCTGAGTGGGCTCGACCAAGTTCTTCTACAGTATTCATCCACGCGGGGGTAGGGAGTTCAAATGTGGTCTGGCCTTCGGCCGTGACACGTCCACCTGGGATGGGTTGGGGTTCGTACGCTTCTTCAAAAGTGTCCTCCACCGGGATAGTCACTGTTTCTTCATTCGCTGGTAGTTTCGGTGGGGAATCTGGCCTAGTGGGTGCTTCGTATGCTGCTTGTGTTTGAAGAGTCAATACCTGGGCATGTAAAGCATTGAGTTCCTCGATGATCTATGGAGATGTGGCCGTAGGAGTTGTTGGTGCTTGCTGTACAGGTGCTCGTAACTATAATAATTTGTGTTCCTCTTTGAGCTTCTGGTATTCCTCATTCATACTGTCATACTCCTCTAGTAGTCAGACATGGTCTTCCAATAATATCTTCATGGATTCGGAGGGGATAGCTTTCAAACGACTGGGACTCAAGGGTTCGCCCGGTTGATCTAAAGTAGCTTCGAGGCTCTCTCTATTCTGTTCCTGCAAGCATTGGTTCTCTTCTTTAGTCGTTGTGAGGTGGCATTTGAGTAGTCCCATGTTTCTAGTGAGCATTGCATTGCGAATGGTTTGAGCCCTTAACAAATTGTCAATACCTGTAATGGCCTCTTTTGTCCTTTGTTCACTTTCGAGTTCAAGTTTGTGGTAGGCCTGGCGTAGCTCTTGGTAGCGTGTGTTAAGGGAGGCATTGTCGATTGATAAAGAATTTAGTTGTGACTGTAAGTCATTCGTGGTCTGCTGTAGTGTCTGATAACTGTACCTAGAGATGCGAATTCATCTCTCACTTGTGTCATACATGCAAACATCTAACGGAATGCACTGTCGATGGTGGGTGATAATAGTAATAGCGGAGTGGGTTAAGATGCTGTGGGTGTGGGTGTTGATGCAAGGGGAAGGGGGAATAGGGATGGGAAAGTGGATGTAGTGGTGACTTTGGAAAAATGTGATATGCCTAAATATGGTGGTGAAATGGATGAGGTGAGTGGTGGTGTATTGGGTGGTGATATGTCCATTTCACTGGATGTGGTGTGGAGTGCAGTGATAGTGAAGAGTGGAGTAATAGTGGGTATGTGAGTGTGTGTGAATACAGGATTTACAAAAGTGGCAGAATAATTTATAGATGGGGTCTCTTGTACTGCTTGGTGGAGAGGGGAAAGAGGAAATATAGTGGGTCGGGGAGGTGAGATGGGGGAGAAGGTCAATGGAGGTGGAAATGGGAATAGGGGTCTTGGAGGGGTGGGGAAGGAAGGGATGGATGGATGGAGAAATGGACTGGATAGAAGGGTGGAAGTCCTAGGAGGGAGGCTAGGTTGTGCAGGTGCGCAAATGGTGGGAGGAATGGAGGCGACAAAGGCTTCTTCTACGGCACTATCGAAGGATGTGGATGGTATGGGAGAGGCAGGGTGTACAGGAGAGACTGGAGGGACAGGAGGTGAAAGAGGAGCGGTTGGGGAGGTGGGTACTTTGAGCACATTAGTGGTATGTATAGTAGAGGTGTGGGGCGGGGAGTCGATGACGATCATTTCTTCTACCAAAGATCCTTCAGGAATGAGGCGTGCTTCCCTGGCCTGTTGTGATGACTAGCCATCCATTGGTACATGAATATATTGATCCAGTTTTGATAGTAATCGAATTCGGCGTGGCTCAAACTATGGTAGTGGCTTTCTCTACAAATATCGTAATGCTTCATTAGTTCCTACTGACTTGACCAATTCTCGAAAACCCTAAATGTATGCTCCTTCAAAGCCTCCTATGGTGAGTTCTTGTTCGACAAGCGCTTGGCTTTCTTCCTTTGATAGCTTTCTGTGCGCCCACATGGCTTCCATGGTGCGGTATAACTTCTTGATTGCCAATGTGTAGGCCGCTGCTTCAAATGTTTCATCTTCATGCGTGCTTATGTCACCCTGGGTGTTAGTTTGTTGTTCCTGTGTGTCACTCTATTCATGCTCTTGAGATTCCTTGCTTCCCTGACTGGCATCATCATCTATTTCTGTCCTTTCTTCTTCAGAGCTGGAGACTACTTATCCTTGCGGTTGATTAGGGGGAGTGGTAGGGTAACTTGGTTGTTCATATTCCTGAGAGAAAAATTGTCCTTCTCAGAACTGAAATTCATTTGAAAAAGCATCCGGCATTTCAAAATCGAACATGGCATTCATTGGCTCAGCTTCCATGTTGGGTATAGGGAAAGTAAACGCTTCGGCACCAATGGAGGTGGGAATTTCTGCTACAGTGGTGGTAGGTTCCATGGGTTGTACAGAGGAACTTGTAGGCATGGGATAGATCCTTACATGCGCTTGCCTGCTCGTCCCTTGCTAGATTTTTTGGCTTTCTTGGTGGTCCCTTTGAAAGTGAGTTCCTCGATTGCTCACTAACTCTATAGGCAATCCATATCTTGTAAATACATTTTCAAATAAGAATTTTGTAGTCGTGTGCGCATCATTCTTTTTTGTGGCCTTTGCCTCTACCCATTTTGTAAGATAATCTATTGCAACAATAATGTATTCTGCATGAGTACCTTTTGCAAGGGGGTTAATGGGTCCTACAAAGTCTATACCCCACTTAGAAAATGCACGTCCTCCCATCATGGGTTTCAATGGCATTTCATCTCTACGAGTAGAAAATTGAGTTCTCTGGCAGACATCACATTTCTTAGCATAGGTATGTGCATCCATGTGAAGAGTGGGCCACCATAATCCTGCAAATAGTATGGCTTTGATGATCTTGTTGGGGCCAAAATGACCTCCTACCACACTTGATGTGCAGTCTCGAGTACGCTCAAATAATCGTTCTCATGAACACACTATCTTAGGTATCCATCTCGTCCTCGTTTGTATAGATTTTTGCCAATAAGTGAATAGTCTTGAGCTTCCTGCTCTAGACTTTGTTGTCGTGATAAGGTCATTCCTTGAGGGAATTTGTTCGTCCTCAAGTACGTCACTAAGGGTTCACTAAGAGACATATGATATAATGTAGCATGTTCTACTGGTGGTCTTTCACAACAAACAAGGCATTCTTTACACATCTTGTAGAGGTCTACTTCCATAGAAGGCCAATATACTCCTAGTCTATGCAGAGTCTGCAATGTACAATGTTTTGAGTGATGTTGCTTTAATGCACCTACATGTGCTAATTGCAACCAATTCGCATGTTCTGATTCATCTACACAACAAGCAAGAATCTTTTGATTATCTTGTTTATATATACTTGGTAATCTCTCCTTCCTTGATCCTTATCCTAGGATTCTTGGGCCCATATGTGAGAATAGGGACTATAGGCTTAGCCCATTCTCGTACTATCTCAAGGTTAAACAAATGTGCATCAGGTAATTCATCCGCTATTCCTTGAGGAGCTTCTCCTATAGTTAATCTTGAGAGGTGTTCAGCTCTAAGATGTGAATTTCCTTTCCTGACTACTACTTCAAAGTTGTCCATGAGTAATAGAAACCAACGTATCAGTCATCCCGTATTACATGGCTTATTGACTAAGTACAATAATGCTTGATGATCTGTAAAGAACTTGAACTTATTTGCCAACAAATAATGCCTGAATTTCCTTACTACGTAGATCATTCCTAATCCTTCTCGTTCTGTAGTAGTGTAATTCCTTTCTACTGCGTTTAGCTGTCTGCTCACGTACGCTATGGGGAGATCTATATTACCTTCATTCGTGGGTTGTGCAAACACACATCCTATGGCATAGTTGGATGCATCCACATGTACATGGAATGGTTTGCTCCAATCTAGGGTTGTTAATATAGGTACTGAGCACTGAGCACAAACGTCGTTTAAGTTCATTGAATGCATTCTCACACTCATCTGTCCATTCAAACTTAGTCAAAAGAGAGTACAAAGGCTTGGCTTTGATTGCATGCATATGTATGAATCATCTGTAATAACCGCAATGACCCATAAATGCCTGTACTTCTTTTACATTATTTGGTCTAGGTAGATCGGCAATTACTTTCACCGTTTCTTCATCCGTAGAGATTCCGTTCTTTGACACAATGTGTCCTAGAATTTTGCCTTGTTTGACCATGAAAACACACTTTTCTGGGTTCAAAACAAACTTGATATTCTCGACATTTGTCAAATACTTGCCTTAGTTCTGGGATATAAGTTTGTCTTATATCTGAATGAGCACATATGTCATGGACTAAACTTCCAAATTCTTCTGTAAGAATTCCTTAAAAACATGACACATGAGCCGCTGGAAAGTGGCGGGTGCATTTTTGACCCCGAATGGCATCACACAAAATGAAAAAATGCCCCATTTTGTGGCAGAAGCCGTCTTGTGTTGATCTTCTGGAGTAATGACTACTTGATTATAGCTTGAGAAACCATCAAGAAAGCTATAAACTTCCTTGCTTGCAACTCTTTCCAATAAGTGTTCCGTGATAGGAAAAGGATAACTGTCTCTAATCATTGCAGCATTAACTTTTTTAAGGTTAATACACACACATAATTTTCCATTCTTCTTGGGCACAACCACAATGGGGGATACCCATTCGGTCTGCTCAATTTCGTAAATGAATCCTTCTTCTATCAAACGATCTATTTCTTCTTTAATCTTCGCAGCGTAGTTATCATTGTACGTGTATGGTTTCTGTTTCGTAGGTTTTGCATCTCGAGTCATAGGGATTCTATGGGAGCATATATCCGGGTCTACTCCTTTCAAGTCTTTGTAACTCTAACCGAACACATCTCTATATTCACATAATAGGGCAATTAGCTCTTCTTCTTCTTCATTCGTCAAACCATGCCCAATGTATGTACACTTTTCTTCTTCTCCTTCTATGGTAACTATAATTTTCTTAGTTTTCTCTTGATTATCATATACTTCTCCAACGTCAGCTTTTATTTTAGGCATGCGTACCATTATTCTTCTATCTTCTATTTCATACTTCTTGAAGTTCTCCAATACTTCCATCAGTGGTTCTTCTTCTTCTTTTGTCTTAGGTGATTTCTTTCTCTTCTTTTGCTTACCCTCTATATCTTTTATGGATAGCTCAAGTTGTTCCATTTGGCCTTCGTTTTCTTCTTCATGGTTTTTGGATTCCACAAAATAAAGATATTCCTCTTCTGCGGAACATAAGGGTTCCATGATGATGGATTCTAGCTCCTCGTCATCACTCTCGTTTGATTCTTGGGTCACTTCCGTGCATTCTTCTAGGATAAAGTCTTCCTCAACAGGTTCAATCATGGAAATGGAAATGTCGTTGTACAATTTGCAACTGACGCATGAATGTTCGTCCTAAAATCATCTCGTAAGCATGATTTTTCCCAAAATCACAAATGGCAAAAATATGCTCAAACTCCACACCACAAGTGGTGAGAGATATGCCTTCTAGTAATCCTAATGGTTTTTCTATATGTCCGTTAGCCATTTGTAGCTTCATCCTCGTGGGTCTTAATGCTGGCTTACCCCAACATTTCCATAAAGCGGTGGTAGCGATGGCTACTTCGGCTCCTGAATCTAAGATGGCTTTGGTGGTGTAGCCCTAATGGGTTATTGGAAGATAAGTGTTACCTTCCTCTCCCTCGCTTACATCTCCGATTCTTTCTATGGGTATCTCTGGTACCTTCTTGTGTGATACTATCTGTGAGGGCATAGCAGCAAGCTCAGGGAATTGATTTGCTACATGCTTCCACAATTCTGGTTTAATCTTTAACGACTCCTCTAGAGTGAGGTGACATTGTACTTTGGTGTTCTTGATCACTTCTATGTTTCTAGGGATAACTGATACTTCATTCCTCACTAGTATAGTGGGTGCTCTCATACTAATAGACTTGGCTTCTTAAGGTCCTGTGAACTCAGATAATTCTTGCAAAGAATTGGATTCAAAATCTATGTGTTCACTCAGTTGATCTTCCTCTACATCCTCATAAATAGAGGGGATGTATTGGGGAAATTGCTCTTGAAAGTCATCTATTTCTTGAATAGGAGGATGGGTTCCTTGTTCTTTTCTCCACTTCTCTTCCTAGATTTCTCTCAAAAATTTGTGTGAATACTTATGTATGGAAGACAAGTTGTCTTCACTCTCTGCATTATGTACTTGAGACAGGGATGGTGCATTCTTTTCTTGTGTCCCTGAGTCATTAGGGTTCCTATGCTGATTCTTTTTCTCGTTGCTATCGTCCAAGTATTCTAGCCTCTCTAGTAGTCCTTGAAAGTGTAATTCAGGTTTTGCCATGTTATTCCAATTAAGATATTGAGAGGCCTCGAAGATTGTTTATGCTAATTCTACCATCTTCATGCAAAGTTTAGTTCTCTCAATTTCTAAGTTTGTTCGTGGGTAATTCTTACTCATTTCAGCTATCTGGGATCCTTCTTTCAATCTAGCCGGATAAGCATGAGACATCATGTCCAAGTTATCTGGTATGGGTTCTGCTAAAACGGATCCTGATGTCTGAGCTAGGTTCTCCTGATTAGCTTCTTGAGAAGTCAATTCTAGGATTTTGGTTCTCGATTCTTTTAAACTTCCTTCCAACTCAGTTATTTTTTTACTCCATTTTCTCTTAATTCTTTCTCTGGAATCTTTCCACAATTTCGTCTTTTTGTTACTAGACTCTCCAACTTCGCTAGTTTTAGCTATTTTCTCAGGATTAGGCTATCGATTCCGTAGGAGTGCCTGGGCTCTTGTTATAGCT
The DNA here is from genome assembly GCA_020310875.1 of Ceratopteris richardii. Lineage (NCBI taxonomy): Eukaryota > Viridiplantae > Streptophyta > Polypodiopsida > Polypodiales > Pteridaceae > Ceratopteris > Ceratopteris richardii. Next base: position 21,527,160 of record CM035411.1, read on the forward strand.
TGGATAGGCAACGGTATGTAGGGTTGGATGCATCTGTGTTATGTACAATTCCTATCACGTTGATTGGTGTCGCTTTTGAAGCATTAGCAGGGTTCTTGGGACAATCTTTTATGACATGCTCTTTACCATACTCGGCACAAAAGCCTTGTATGTTATAGTATTGTGACTATCCTGCTATCGGAGGATGTGGACAATCCTTTTATGAAATGATCTCCTTGGCACCTAAAGCATGGTCCTCTAGGGCCCAATGGTTTTTGCTATCTCAATTGGGGTCACGGATTAGGGTTGGTATACATCACATTAGCATAGTTGGGCTCCCAACTAGGTTCCAATGGTGGACTATCGTATTGATACGTTTCCACATGTTCTGGTGACTCCCTATAATATGCGGGTGGACCATCTACATGAGTAGAGTCAAAACTCTTAGAATTAGGGTCACTTTTTGTGATCAAGGGTGAAGAAGGCACTAAATCCCTATTGAGGTTCTCTTGTGCAGCAACGTATTTAACTACGATGACATTAGCTGGTGGGGGTGGCTGCTAAGCTAAAACAGGTTGAGGTCTCTGTTGAGCCTGATAAGGATAGTTTTGAGGAGTTCTATAGTAATGAGGCTGAGCATTATATTGACCTTGATATCTACCTGGTTGCGGATATGCTTGCGAGTAGTTCTGTCGTACTACTTGTTTGTTGTAAGGGCAGTCTTGAGCCATGTGATTCGTGTATCATCTCTCAATTGTACAGTATTGGCCACCAGGGTTGGCTTGTGGTTGTGTTGCATTGGAACACACATTTTCCATATGATCACCACCACAGGTGTAACAGCGCTTGTTTGTTGTTAACCTAGGCATCTGTTGACTAGAAACTCCTAGTTTCTGGGCCACTTTTTCTACTAGGTCTTCTATCGAGCTAGACAACTTTGAGGATGGTAGAGATGAACAATTTGAGTCCTTATAGACTTTTGAGAGTTCCAACTCGTCTCCTAAGTTGCCCTCAATTTCTATACAAATTCTCACACATTGCTCTAGTGTTCTGGGTTTGTTCAAGTATACATAGGAGCGTAGTTTAGAGCTCAAGAGGCCATCTAAAAACAATGACACTTGCTTGGCATGTGAGGGTAATTCTTGCATTGGACATCTTTCAACATATTGTGTAAACCTACGTCCTGCCAATCTGACTGTTTCTTGAGGGGTCTATTTGAAACTATGAATTAATGAAGATGTATCATGCCTGATTCCACTTTCAGAGAATTCTGTGATGAATGACTGTAACAAGTGATGGATATCCCTAAATTGCCTTTGTTGCAATGGTTGGAACCAAGTTAAAGCCTTGTTTTTTAATGTTAGTCCAAATGCATTATATTCCGTGAACATGTCTTCTTCCTACTCTAATCGTAGCACTTGCTTAAATTCCGCAACATGATCATAGGGATCTCCTGTCCCATCAAAGTAGTTTTTCATTGACTTTACTAGCTGAGTGGGTCTTAGTACCCTTAGGTGTTCGCGTGGGCTAGGTAGAGGAAAATCATCTCTACCACCTAGTATTCTAGGTTCCCTTTGTCTTTCCACTCTATCGGTGTCCATGGTGGTTCTATCTCTCCCTATGGGATGAGTGAAACTTACTTCTGGTCTCTCTTTGTTCTTCTCTCTTTGAATGCCATGGATGTTCCAACACCTTGATGGCTCGTGTTTACATTTGTTCGAGATGGAGGGAAAACTAAATCACCTCTCCATGTGTAGGTATTTCTCGCATGGTACTACAAATACTCGTTTTGAAGTCTCATCCAGGTATACAACCTTTCTAAGTGTATCAGGGTCCTTGAATTCATAAATCATGATGAAGCCTACCTCACTAGGTTGTTCCATTCTGTACCTCCAAAATGCTTCGTCAGTTTCTTTGTTCACAAACAACTCTATGCTCCTATTATCTTGAGGGATCCAATCTGGGATTAGTACTCTTGTCAGTACATATTTCCCTCTAAGTGTCCTAAGTTCTTCTCCTACTAGTTCTTTTCCTTCGGTTCTCACTTCCATCTCTAACTGAATTACTCCAAACTCATTGGTATTATTTGGCTGAGTACTTATGATGTACATTGTTCCTTCCTTGTCTATGTATGCATCTCTCTCAAATTTCACCACTGGACGTTCCAATCCAATGGGTTGATCAGGATTGTGCATTTGCACCACTTGTCTTCGCAAACCATCCTCATAGATGCAAGCACCTAAGTGGTTGGTTAAGACAAATTCTAATTGAGTTCTGTATTGTCCTTCGGGTTTTCCAAATATGATATGTTTAACCCTCCTTCTGGTCTTTCTATGCTAAAAGCCATTTCCGACTCGCTAGTATCTGAGCTCAACTCGTAAGGATAACTATTCAATTGTTGTGCCCATGATCATGCAGTGGTTCCTATAGTTGCTTCTAATGATCTAAGGCTTCGTCGGTCTGACTTACCTATATGCTTTCCCGATCTAAGGTTCATGAATTTTCTCCTGGTACTCTCATATCAGCAATGGTTCTTTGTTCTTTATTGCTTGTTCTTTTTAAATTCCCTTAATTTCTTGTCTTATCTTACTGTAAGCGTCAGGAATCGACTTTTTGTTGTACTTTTGAGTTCTCGTTCCGTCAAACTTAAGTTCTTTCCTTTAGGTTTTCGTATCGCACACCTTTATCTTAGTCTTGGACTTGAAAAATTTAAGTCTCTTGAACTTGATGTGTTCCTATTGTCGTTCTAATTTAATCCACAATGCCACCATTTAGCCTAAGCTAGTAATTGACTGAGGGAGTTGAGTATTCTTCCAACCTCAAGTCAGCTCCTTTGATTGCTCTGTTGCCCAAGAAGTCCCACTTCCCAAGCCTTGCGTTCTTCACTGCCTTGCTTTGATCGCCCTTGATAGCCCTTGCTAGACGTATAAAAATTCAATGTTTAGACCAATTTTCAAGTTAATGATCAAGCACTTTGATATATACACCTCGAGGGTAAAAACCGACAATTAGGTTTTTCTTCAAATATGAGCTAAGGGGTCTCCTATGAGCTTAGTCACCCAAAAATTCCTTCAAATTAGCCTCAAATTTGCCCAAAAAACAAAACCCTAATTTTTCCGTTTTGAGTGAACAATCACGATGGTCTGTGACAATCGTGATGGTCTGGGACTCTCACGATGGCTTAGGTGAACCGTCGCAATGGCGTGGTACAATCACGATGGTCTGAGGGTGCGAGGAATCATGACGATCTAGTCTAATATGAAGCGTCACGATGGTCTAATCAGCGAGCAATCGTGATGGCATCGGTCAACGGTCAATGCAACAATCGCGATGGTCCAACTTTCGAGGCATTGCGATGGCGTACCTAGTATTGTCACGATGGTCTATCTTGACATGTGGTAGGACCGTCGCGATGGCGTGGGCCAATCACGATGGCGTGGGGTTGACGGGACCATCACGATGGTCAGGGACCGTCGTGATGGCTCAAGTGAACCGTCATGATGGTGTGAAACCGTCGCGATGGTCCGGCTGAGCCGCTGCGATGGTGTGAGCCAATCGTGACGGTGTGACACAATTGTGATGGCGTGAGCCCGTCGAGATGGTCCACCAAAATGCAAATGTGGATTCCTATGTGCGCAAGTGTGCTCTACACCGTGGTGAACTCACTTACCAAAAATTCCGACTTTGGTAGACCATCGCGATGGTTTGACACACACGACAGATTCTGATAGAAAGTGGTTTTTTACCTTTTGGAAGCTTTCCTGCTGCTATGGAGCTCTGTACCTACAAGAAAACTCAAAAACACACAAGCACATACAAGCACAAAAGCTCTCTCTCTCTCGCATGCACAAATGAGGGGAAATGAGGAGAATGGGTGGATATGGTGAATTTTTTGAATTTTTCAGAGTGGAAGAAGATGATGTGGTGGTGAAGAAGGAGTGTAGAGGAGATGAAAAACACAAAAAACTAATTAAAAACAACAACAAAAACTGAAATTTTTATCTTCCAATGCCACTTCTTGCTATACTCTTACCATCACACATTCATCCTAGACTCGATCCCTGGCAACGACGCCAAATTTGGTGTTGCTCTAGCACAATGGTAAGTACCACGTTAAGAAGCTCCACCTCCTTAATGTCAATCTGCGGAAGAGATAGGAGTGATATGAAGATCGTGAATGTGAGATGTAGTGAGAGTGAAGGTGAGAAGCATAGAGATGCACACACACATACACACACACAATGAAGAGACAAGCAAGACACAATGGAGGGTAGGAAAATAGATTCTATTACTCAAGACTCAATTACAAGCTCAAGCTCACTCTAGCTCATACAAGTCTACACTAGATAACCTCAAAAATGAGCTCTCTAGCTCTTTTTATAGTTTTTAGACTAGTTTTGACCGGTTTCACATCTAGCGATTGGCATACTTTAAAAATAGGTTCTAGGTGCTATTTGAAAGGGTAAACGAGGTCTAAAAATAACCAAAATTGGTAGGCTCATTCTACCTAAGCTCCTCAAGCTTGAGGACTCCTTGGCTTGCACAAAATGGAGCTATGAATTACAAAAGTGATTGTTCTATGTTACATATGGTACAAGAGTGATGAAAATCACTATTGCGAGTTTCTAAAAAGTGTTTATAAAACATATTTTTTTTGAAAATTGATTTGTCTGGCTCCCCACTACTTCGTTATGCTCTGTCTTCACATACTTCCTTGACGTCTATGCCTAAGGCTACTACCAACAACCCTCTTGGGAAACTTTTTGATGTTCCTCTAATACTATGGTAGAGAAGCTTTGTAAATAGCCCATTTCTTTTGCACACATGAGAGAACACACATAAAACTCCCACGCATATACTTCTTGGGATTTGGTTGTTACAAAAGGAATATTTGCCAAAGATATGGTAGTTACACACATGCTCCCTTTTTTACTTTTCAAAAGGAGCACATGGGGAATAGACCTTAGCCTATATATAGAGCCCTATTTTTGTAAAGAAGGGGGCTTTTTGGTTCGATGTGCTCTCATGTAATATCTCTTATGAATGGAAGAATACTGTTCTTTACTTCAAGACTATTTACACTCTTGTATTGTGTCTTTAGGAGTGTGTGAGAGTGAGGTGTGTGTGTGTGCCTATGCATGTCAGTCTTGGGTTGTAGGGCATGCACCCTTTTTGTATCTACTTAGAGTTTCACATAAAAACACCCTCTTAGGACACTTTTTGATGTTCCTCTAATACTATGAGAGAAGCTTTGTAAATAGCCCATCTCTTTTGCACACATGAGAGAACACACTTAAAACTCCCACACCTATATTTCTTGGGACTTGGTTGTTACAAAAGGAATATTTGCCAAAGATATGGTAGTTACACACATGCTCCCTTTTTTACTTTTCAAAAGGAGCACATGGGGAATAGAGTGTAGCCTATATATAGAGCCTCATTTTTGTAAAGAATGGGGCTTTTTAGTTCTAGGTGCTCTCATGTAATATCTATTATGAATGGAAGAATACTCTCCTTTACTCCAATACTATTTCCACTCTTGTATTGTTTCTTTGTGAGTGTGTGAGAGTGAGGTGTGTGTGTGTGTGCCTATGCATGTCTCTCCTTTGTGTGAATAGAGTAGTTGCATTACTTGTATTTTGCACATGGACAAGGATCCTTGACTCCCTTCTCTCCATGTTTTCAAGCATGTGGCAAGCATGGGGCTGATGGCCAATGGATTGAACATGTTGGAGGTTGGGTTAGATGAGAGGAGAGTCAATCTTGAGCCTTCCTTCTTGCTTCCATGCAAGGTGGTGAGGGTCTTGGGACTACTACAACTTCAACATTTACATATCACAAAACCCTAAAGGAATTTTTTGAGTGAATTCCTAGGCAAGAACATAGAAGCAAGAAAGGTAAAAGAAAATTGAAAAATGAAATGAAATTGAGAATGTACCTTCAAATTCAAAATTCATCATCCATTGCTTTAAGAAACTATAAAGACATCCCTTATAATACTAGTAATGCCCTAGAATAGGTGCATCACTTCCAAAATACAGCCATGAGACAACCCCTCGCGATTACACGTCAACAAACAAATAAACGTAACTATTGACAAAGAAAACGTTGACAATGACATGCCCCAAACTCGTGAGCTTGCTGATAAATTTGAATAATTTAAAATAACCATAAATGAACTTAAATATCCCAACAGTTCCATTCAGAGGGTAACTAAATTAACAAACAAATTAATAAACAATTAAACCATTGGGAGTACGACATAGATGAAGATATCTAATGCACAACAATCATTACTGAAACAAGAAACGATCAAGTTCATGAAATTTTATAGAATCAACCTCCAATAAAATCAGTATCCTCAGAACCCTAGAACATGATTACCCTTCATATACTCATTTTGGTATAATCAGAAGTTTGATCTCAGATGATTCCTTTGTATTAGTGGGCAAATAAGCAAACATAGTTCAAGGGGAAAAACATGTTCCTAGCACATCAAGAATCTATCACGAGTAGTAAGGGTAGGAAATACTCCTGAAACACTAGTTTCAAAATATGCTAAGTGCAGAAATCTGGAATTTCACAAGAATTGTTCAGTATAAATAGCAAACAACAACATCAAACAACGAGATTATACCTGCAACCATAGCATGTGATTAACTCTGACATGATAATATTGTTGTCAATTTGCTGAACATCATCTTAAAACATGCAGCTTTAGTCAAGCACTGGCCGATGGAAAATTATGAATTTGTACATAGTATGAACATTCAAGACAACTAAATAGAAATGATGGTCTACTCTTTCAACACACACCTGTTGACATATTTCAGTGTAGATATGATGCTCGAAAATTCACTGGAAAATGGAAACATGACTCATTGTTTATCTCTAGTCATTTATGGCAAACATAATAATCATAGGCTGATAATGGCAAACAACAAACATTTATAAATTTCAAGATCCTTATTTGCACATAAATGCAAGTCAATGCTAGAAACCTAGATACTTATGAATTCACGCTCATAATCAAGTCTGGATATATCTACAATTTGATGTTGTATAGCTGGAGCTACACCTTATACATTACATCAATCAATTGTAATAAGCACAAAGTGCATAGATTCGGTTTCATAGGTATCCGATTGATCCAAATAAAATAGAAAAATCATTGTTAATTTCTTGGATGAGCAGCATATACTTGCCAAATAGCAGAAAAGAAGTGAACACATGCTTGTGATTACAGGCACATGCATATTCCTGCCTATGCATGCAGTGAGCACCCAAGAAAGTTGAATGAAGAAGCATGTCTCAACCACATCTTGAAAATCAAAGAAAGAAGTTCAAGTCAAAGTATCATCGAATGGGAATCCAAACATATATATCCCACGCCAAACCTTTTTAGACTGCTCTCTTGCTGATGACAAAAATTTATTCTCCAAATGAGTTATTCGAGCATCTAGTTCCTTGAAAGACTTGTTTACCTATACAAAAGGCAAACATCTCACATGATTAACCTGATATTACAGCTGAAATAGCATGAATGACTTAAATCCTGATAACAACCACTAGATTAGCTCAAAAGTTACCACTTTTGAACAATGCTTCTCTTATTCCAACATCAGTAGACAACGGATCCATTGAGAGTTAAAGGACACGGTACAAAAGTGAGGCTAAGTCAATTAGAATAATTCCTGTTGGTTGTGTATGTACTTCAAATCCTAACAAGATACTTACCTTTGTAGATTACATGCTTGTGTAATATCATTGTGTGTTTCTTCTTCCTTTTATTGTTGTATGTGTTTCTGCTCCAGTAGATTCTAATAATTGGTATCACAAGAGGTTGTTGCTTGATATGGTGCATTGCAATCATGATTGATAGCCCCATAACTTTCTAACATCGCTAAGAAATTTGTTCAACATTGTCAAAATGACAAATACTATGGGAGAGCTTGAAGAACTTCATATCATCTTCAATTGTATTGAGTCTCATCTCTATTCTCACTATTGTACCTACATATCAATTTCTATCATTATTGAATTAGTAGATGTCAAGATATGAATGATTGAAGCTCATTGTGTCTGCACTTCGTCTTGTTCCTAAAAAGTCAAGGTGACCTTCTAGACTTGTTAAATTTATTTCTCCTTGTATGGTGTAGCTAAATTCATTAGATAACTTGCTTTAGTTAGCTATAAACTTCAATTAGATGTGTGCAAAAGCTCTTTGGTTGACTCATACTAGGTTGTGAGTCTTGAGCATTTTTTTGTGATCTTCTCTTCCTAAAATAGAAGGTTTCTTTAAATCTTGAGAAGTGCAAATCATCTATTTTGGTTCAAACATTTGACAATGATGTTCCAAAGGACTTGATGGACCTTCGTGCATATTTGATTAGCTAAATAATTGTATTAATCATCATTAGAGTTACATTGGTTGGTGTAAACGGGGATTGGTACAAACATCACTCATCTCTACATACTTCCACATCAGCTCTTCACATCATGGGATGAATGTGGAGAGAAGCTAAGTGCCTGCTAGGTGTTAGACTCCAGAAATGATAGGTAGGAGATGGTTCAACCATCTCTGCAATTGTGGTAATTGAATTCATGACCTATCCGCTAGGAGTATGATGGGCTAACCACTTGCCCCAAAAGCCATGGTTGAGGATTACTTCCTAATCCTCCCTCTTAGATGTGGTTCAACCATCTCTTGCCTATCATTTCTTGTGTCTAACATTGTCTTCCCTTTCTAGAGATCATTGTCCTCAATGATCAATCCTTGATGTCCCCTTGAATTGATGTCTTCAACCTTGCGTAGTCTCTTGAACCTTCTTGTTCTCAACCTTAGCCACTTTAACCCTTGCTCTCAACCTTGGTCTCTTGAACCTTGCCTTTCTACTTCTAGGCCACTTGCCTATGGACTTGCCTCGTTCACAACCTTGGTCTCTTGAGCCCCTTATTCTCAACCTCAGTATCTTGAACCTAGTTCTCACCTATGTTGGGTATCTTGGATCCTCAATCTAGTACTTCCATTGGAAAGTTCATTCGTAGAGCTTTCCAATGGTACCTTATACATCTAAATTTGACCTAGGGATTGGGAGATAACTTTAATCCTTGTTGGGATCATCTTTGATAGTGATGCATGCTATCAAATATAACTCTCTAGCTTTTGTCCTCTGCAATCCCTCATCTTTGATAGTGATGCATGCAATCTAAATCTGACATACAGATTGGGAGATAACTCTCTAGCTTTTCACCTTGGCAATCCCACAAGAAAGGAACTTCTCATTCCGTTAAGCATGTACATCTCCGGAATATAATAGTAGGAGGTCTCATTGATGATGACTAGAGCTCACAACAAAGAGTTGGAGTGATTTCAATTCAGTGAAGCAAGATTCATGAATTTTCTCAATCTCTCCATCAACAACAAAGAAAAATTCTATGCCACTCATGTTGCCATATTCTTAGAGACAGAGAGAGAGAGAGAGTGAACTTGCCACTATGGATCTTGTAGTTTACCCTCTGATGAGCTATGCTATACAAATGCTCAATCTGCTCTTTGGTATTGTGAAATAGTACAAACCTTGATCTTAATCCGAAAAGGGGTTGTTTGATAATGAAGGATTATGAAAATCAACAAATAGGGTCTTTCCACATGTACAAAAATATAACATTCCTATCTCTTTCAATCCTACAAAAAAATTCTTCTTTTTAGAAAATATGATCTAAAAGGGTCAGTGCTAAAAGCGATGGATTTTCTTGTATTTAGTGAGCAATTTTTTGTTTTCATATAAAATAAATTATTTTTGCACACCAAACAATGCAAATCTTTAAATTTCCAAGAGACAAATGACTTTTGAAGATGAGAAATATTTTTGGGTTCACGAAATTTTATGATATTTTGGTCACATTTGATACATCAAATCAAAAGTTTGCGACTTTCCTCCACATATACAAAAAAATTGTTATATAAAATACTTGTGAAGGTTGTGAATCTTGGTTTCCCACTTTGAGCATTCTCTACTATTCCTCTGAGTGTTCAAATGGCTTCTTCTCCTTGTCCTCCTTCCAATCGTTTAGCCTCATGTGAGGTTTACAATAGAAGAGAGGAATGCTTATGGAAACCTCTTTTTGTGTAGCTAAATGATCGGGTGACTATGCTTCCTAGTTGCAAAGATCCCCATAGAGTGAAGCGAGTTAAAAGAGACATCACAAAAGACCATTGGAAAGGTTGTATTCTCAGTTTCAAATAAAAAGACGTGGCTAGTTTGCAAGAATTCAACATGTATGCACTACTAAGGACCTGGTGCTAAACAATTATTTGTGATTCCCGTCATACTATAAGTGAAGTTTAACAATGCTCATTAATCATTTTCAATTGTTTCTGTGCTACAAGATATTTGTTTTTGTATTGCAGATATTTTTCCTTCCAATGCTCAAGAGTGGCAACTAGTTGATCGTTTAACAGGAATATTCAAAGTTCTTCAAAAGGATTATGGAGAACTAATGTATGCCAAAAAATATGCTCCATTTTTCAATAGCATTCAATTAGTTTTCTATTTTTCATATTACGAGGTACCATCAAGAAGGAGTGCTTATGGAAATCTTGTACATTTGTCTACTCCTTGCATCTCTTCATTAGATTGGGATTCTTCTAATCAATCGACAGTTTCAAGTTTTTTATGCAAGATGAGAGATGGCATTCAAAGGGCAATATTAGCAAGCCGAATTTCTTGAAGAATCAAGATTCATTGGTTTTTGCCTCTTCACAATTTTGTAGCATGTTTTAAAACCATAATATTAAATAAAAGAAAAACAATGTGGTAGAATAGCAGACTTTCAATTTTAGAGATTGATGATGATTTAGGTAGGGAATGGGATAGCAAAGAAATTCAAAATCTAGGAGGCATCATTTTATGTAAAGTTAGTCTAAATTCTCTTTCAATTTCATATCAAATATCTCGACAATCTCTAGTTTTAGGATATGACTATGGTAGGTTGAAAAAAAAGCTTGGACTCTCGATATCCTTGGATGCAAAGGATAAGTTTCCAGAATTTGAGTTAGAATTATTGATGCATGCAAATTTTCAACCTTGGAAAATAATTATCACTGCAAATTGTAAACTCAAATATGTTAGAGAGCTTCTAGAGTACCTTCATGACGTTCCATCACATTTCGAATTCTCAATTGATGGTGCAATTGTAAACATTAGATCTGAGAAGACATTATCTTGCATTACTTGCTTGCCACCCAAGGTGATCAAGTTCCAACCCTAACGAATGTAACTAGTCTTGCCATTTTCTTCCACAAAAATTTTTGAATGGAAACAAACAAATTGAGTGCTAAATACTTTTGTCTCTTTTTTTTTAATGTAAACTCTTCATATTCAAATTGGCATTGTTTTGGTTTATATCATTGTTGTGGAAGTTTTATATTGTTCAAAGACTTGTATCATTGTTGTGGAAGGTTTCAATTGTTCAAAGACTTTCTCCTAGACAATAACTGGTAAAGATAAGGATAAAGAAAATCTCCAAGTTAGTGATTAGCTACATAGAGCATTAAGGGTATGAATATTATAACACTTAAAAATGTAACCAATCTTTCCCTTTTCCTTCCACCAAAAAAATTTTGAATGGAAACAAAGGCATTGAGTGCTAAGTACTTTTCTCTCTTTTTTTATTATGAACACTTTATATTCGTATTGGCATTGTTTTGGTTTAAATCATTGTTATGGAGGCTTTCTATTTTCTAAAGACATATCATTTTTGTGAAAGGATAAAGAAATTCTAGATGTTAGTGATTAGCTAATTAGAGCATTAAGACTAGGAATATTACAAAATGGAGAAGATTGGAGGATACGACCAATTCAAGAAATAAGGGCCATTGGAGGTTCCGTTATTGCCCTAATTGCTTGAATTGGTCATGTTCACCAATCTTCAAGATTAGGTCTATTTATCAAAGGATAGGACCAATTCAAGCGGTTAGGGCCATTTGAAGTTCCTGGATTGCTCTCTTTGCTTGAATGGGTCGTGGCTTTTTAATTAGTGATTAACAAGGTATATAGAGCCTCAAGGGTAGGAATATTACAAAATGGAGAAGATTGGAGGACTTGACCAATTCAAGTGACAAAGGCCATCAGAGGTTCTCCAATTTCCCTAATCGCTTGAATTAGTTGTGTCCTCCAATCTTCTCCATTTTGGTTCACGAGCCCAAGATTTTAGTTCAGAGGTCAACAATTCATGATGTACCATAAAAGGGAAGAAATAATCAACTAACCACTTATCATGTTAGTTGATCTCATAAATAGCAAGCACACCACAAATCCTTCCTATATTTTTGAAAAAAGTACTACCCTTAAAACACTCATTTCTATGTAAAAACATGAACTACAAGACTATCTTCCTGGTAAAGATAGAATGGCATTAGTTCTCTATACATACAATGCTTTGAAGTGTTTTGGAGGATTCACGTTTCTGCTCATTTTTTGGGACATGCTTCAATGGAGAGTGAACAAGAGGTAATCATAGATATGGAAAATTATACATTTTCCTTTTGCTTTTTCTACATTAATCAAGAGGTAATCATAGATATGGAAAATTATACATTTTCCTTTTGCTTTTTATGCTTCCCATTTTTGGAGGCTTCATATTTGTGCTCATTTTCTGGGACATGCTTCAAATGAGAGTGAATGGAGGTCCTTTCTTCTTATCTTCAATATTCTTATCTCTTGGTGGTGGAGGTTGTGGAGGAGATTTTGGATCATATGGATAGCATCTTTCAACATGGCATGAATTGCTTTTTCTCTGACGAGAGGGACCCATGGATCTCGATAATCAGATAAATTCAGATTAGGACTATAAAATTTGTACTCTAAGAACCTTATTGCATTGGAAATTACTATCCATCCGCATGATGTACTCTCTTTTTGCAATGGAACATGAATTTTCATATAAGCAAACATTTTCTCTTCATTTAGTTTGCAAATGCCTAGATATTTCTAATCAATGTGCATTTTCAAAAGCTTCGCAGCACTACAATGTTAAAACAATATCAGAATGCATGGCAATCATGATATTGCAAGAGCATTGGAAGTGTACTAAAACTTATAGTTTGTATTTCCATGTTGTGATTGGGAGAGAGTTCATAGATAAGTCTTGGTATTATTAAAATAAATTACTATAAGACTCCAATGACCCCTGGAAATATAAGCCATACTTGTAAGTAAAACTTCAACCTTAAGAAAAGTATGAATTTTTATGGAAGATATTAAAGAAAACTTACTTTTCAATATATGGATATATTATATATTCCATCTCCTCACTAAAATTCTTGAGAAAATGTCCAATTTTTCCATGCTTGAATAGTATACACTGAGTCACAAGTGGGTCCAAGATAAAGATGTTCCTTGATACTATCTCTTCACATTGGTAGAGTAGGATCCTACAATATAAACAAGGACCAGATGCATCAAGGAGGCTTTTCACTACTGACAAGATGATAAACATATTTTGTCATGTGGACAATACCTAAGAGTTATGTTCACTATGCTATCAGAGATTTCAACATTGAATTTTTTCAACATTTTGTTGTCTTCAAGCCATATGTCAAGCATGTAGTCTTCCTCCTATGGCATTGACACATTCACAATAACCTAGCCATGTGCTTTCTTTAAAGGCTTCAAGTTTGCTTTTCTTAGCCTCTAAATGTCCTCAAGGACACCAGCTTCTTTTCAAAAAAAATTCTTCTTTCTCTTCTCCTTACCAGACTCTATTGCATTCCTTGTCAAATGTTCATGAGAAGGGACCTCTTCAACTTTTATAGTATATGGATTAGGGTTTCTTGCTAAAGGAATATTAAGAATATCAAAGATAATCTTCTACTACCTCTTGCAAGCACAAAAGACCCTGGGTTTGCCATTTGACCTTCATGAATGAAGTTGTCTTCTTCATTGAGCAAAGATTGGTAGAGATATATTTTACGAATCGTATGAATGGAAGTCTTGGGATGAGGAGTCCTAGAGACTTCTAAGATCTTCTGATTTCCCTCAATGATTTCACATGGTACTTTACCCTCTTCTTTGAATATGCCTTCTGTGGATCACCCTGATTCTAAAAACTCAAAGTCTCTGGAGCAGGTCCTTAGCTCTCTAAAGTAGGTCCACCATGATTTTGATCCTCCACAGTGTACAAATTTCTTGTTGTCTTTTTTTTTTCTTGGCCATGGTCTGTTTAAAAAAGGATTGAAAAGAGAATCAAACATATGCATATGAGAGTACATAGCAAGAAAATCAAGAATTAAAGACACGAACAATTCAAGTGATTAGGGCCATCCAAAAATCTTGGATTTCTCTAATCACTTGAATTGGTCATCTCAAATAATTGAAGGCTCACTTGCATTCATGTTAATTTCATTAGAATATTGAAATAACCTCTCTCTCTTATACATTAGAAAACAAAAAATAGTTGAAAAATTGTTTCCATGTAGACGATCGATTCAAGCAATTAGATCAATCCAAGAATCTCTAATTCCCCTAATCGCTTGAATTGGCCATGTCAAAAAATTCAAGGTCTAAGTTGCACTTATTCCATGAGAATCTTGAAATAATCTCTCTCTCGTACCTTAGAAAACAAAGAATAGCTCATAAGTGGTTTCAGTTCACATGATTCTCACAAGACCTGATTTGAGTTAAGTAGTAGGGGTATTCTCACAATACATGCATGCAGCCACATATGTGCACATAAATGCAACCAAGAAGTTACTAAGGTAGGTGAAGATCAAATTCGATTGTGGATTAATTTATAAGTATGGAATGGAGATACAATGCAAAGCATGTAGTGATGTAGATTAAGCAAGGAGTGTTGATGATAGGACCTCTACATCTGGCTATGTATTCATGCTATGAACAAAATCCATCTCATGGATTAGTAAGAAGCATCCTATAGTGGCATTCTCATCAATTGAGATTGAATACAGGGCATTAGTGCTCACTAAATTTGAGGCTATGTCAAAGAGTATACCACAATGTCATCTTATGCCAAACACGTGACACGATCATGCTCTACTCTCATATGGAGGAGCTACCATAGTGATCATACATGTACAATGCCTTGAAGCTCTGAAAATAAGAGCTTGCACACCAAAAATTCTCTCTCGAAGAAGTTCCAAAGAAAATTCAACCTCCAAGAGCAATTAGGGTTCTTATGGCAAAAATGTGCTGCTCTATGTTTTGTTGTTTCAGAGGTGATAACGTCTGAATCTGAACTTTTGCTCTTCAGCAAACTTCAAGGTCTGATTCCTGGTTACGTAACGCGATAAAGAACACCTTAATCGGAGGTGTGTAGCTTAAGATACATACAAAACAAGCATCAGCTATCAATTTCACCTTCACCTACAACACTCCTGCTCTGTATTTTGTAATTTCGACAACCTAAAACTCAGAATCTGGACTGTGATCTTCTACAAACTTGTAGAGGCTACTCCAAGCTATGCATAGCAAGTTGAATTGTATGAATCAGACCTGTAGAACTCAAGTTATGATCCAAAAAATGACCTGCTATCATAGGGAATGTAGATTCACCTTCTATAAGAGTCTTCGTTTTTCAAATTTTCGACAGTCTAAAACTCCGGACTAGGTTTTGCACCCTTCTATCAAGTTGTAGCCCTCTGTGTTACTACGCAGAGAACTTTAAAACACATTAATCCGAGCTTCCTAGCTCGAGTTATGACTGAACTACTAAACAGCTCTCAAGAGATGCGGACCTGCACTTCTACCCCTTCTGACCTAAGCTTCCATTCAAGCTTTTTGCACACCAACCTTCAACATGCTCTTATACACATGCGTGGGAGCCTCGAAACCCACATAATGATCTCTCTTGAGGCAATACTCTATATATGATGTATATATATGAATATGGGGGTAAGGTCACATGACCCTTACATCCCCAACAATAAATGGAAATGATGTAGGAGAAATCATGTCATCAACATAAGGCACCCCTATAACATTGATGCCTCATGGCTAGGAGTTGCTTATTGCTATTATTCTTTGGATCTAGCATAATTTCCTTAGTCCTTCTTCTTACCTCCTTTGCCATCCTTCAACCAAAAATTGAAGCAATGTCATTTGGCTTACCACAAATATAACAAATCACACTTTTATGTGGAGACTTGCCCTTGCCCTTGCATTTGGTCTTGCATTTGGCCTCGGATTTTTAATCTGATTCTTCATCTTCCTTTGATTTTTTGCCTTTGCCTTTGCCACATTTACCTTTCTTGCCTCCTTTTCCCTTCCCTTTCGTTGGCATAGAATGCTTGAATATGTGCATCCTTGCTCCTTTGCACATCTCCCATTGCAACTTCTTCCCCCACTAGATGAGGGATGTGATCCTCCAATGATGGGACAAGATCTCTATAAAGGAGAGTGGTCATCAAAGGCTTCCACTTATCTTCCCCTCTATGTCCATTGAGGGTGATCTGCACTATGTCTTCTTCATCAACTTTGCGATCAATGGATGCAAGATGATCCTTTAGTTCTTTGAATCTTAGGGTGTAGTCAACAATGGATTGATATCTAGCTTTCTTAAGTGTGTGACACTCATTTTGGAGATGCATGTTTCCGATCTTTGTGGAAGTAGCAATAAAATTCTCAATGGCTTCCCATACGTCTTTAGCATGATCAAATATTAAAATATTCCCAATCATAGTGTTGGGCAGTACCTGAGATATCAAGAAGATAGATCTCTTATTCCTCTTCTCCCATTCCTTCAAGGCCCTTGTCTCTACATTTGTATTCCTTGGGTACTTTGGGCAACCTCATGTCCTTCTTCATCTCCACTTACAATGGTCTAGAGTGCTTTGCTCATAAGATAGTTGAATACTCTGAATCTCCATGATTGATAGTAATCCTTGTCAATGATTTCAACTTTTTGTTCCAAATCTACCATATTTGTGATATGTTTTATGAAAGATACCTTTTGTGAAGCTTGATGAGTCCTTGATCCTTGAATCAGGTTTTGTACAAGAAACATGAGTAGGCCCACCTAGGTCCCTCTAGTTCATCCCCTTCTATAACTAGTCATTTCATTTGTACCTCATTTCATTTGTACCTCATTTCATTTGTACCTATTTGACCTAGCATCTCATATCAAAATCACCTAAGGTTTTGTCCACACATATTAGAATTGTATAGATTGATGGTAAGCTATCAACCACTTGAGTCAGAATGAACTATCAACCACTTTAAATGGACTAGTTTTATTAAGGCAACCAGATTGTGCAAAATATCCTATGGAGGCAGCTAGCTTATGATAGAAAGAAAGGTTCACTAAATGTGTTGTAATTACTTTAGAAGATGTTAGCTTATATATTTTGATAGAAAAAGTAAAAGAGATAGGCAATCCAACAAGATATCACATGCATTAGAAATATATCTACATAGAGAAATGAACTCTTGGAGTTAGACATCTGTGGAAGCACGCGAACAACACAAGGAAGAAGAAGAAGCGTGGAGCACAACACAAAATACTAAATGTATTACGACTAGAATGTACAAAGATAAGTAACCCATTAAGGCAATAGATGTATATACAAGCCGACGGAAAAATGTTGGTGCATTTTACCCAAGCCTACATGCTTGATATATTTGATATCATCCTCATTTGTAAGTCACATGAGTAGTCATGTGAACACCTCTTGTAAAAGAGTTCATTTTTATCTCTTGTAATTTGAAAAAGAAAAAAAGGAAAAGGATGCTTACTTCATGCATGATGTAAAAGAAATTTCGTGGCTCCAACTACCAAAATCACAAATTTTTGAGCTGAGGGAATCTCTCCTAACTTTGGGGATCACTTTTAGGTGGAGCCATTCGAATTCGAATTCAAAACTCCCTCCAAGAATAGCTATAAAAAGAGCAAGAAGGAAGAGGCGATTAGCAAGCCTTGTACATGACCACTTCATGTCATTTTGTAGAGATTGAAGAGCTTACTCCATAGCTCTATCATTCTACTCCCATTGTGCAAAGATTCATTGCCAATGTGGTTGTAATCATATGTGAATCTATACATTTATTATCATCTACTCCTCTGTTTTGTTCTCTGCTATACTCACTCAGAGCAGTACCTTGAGAAAGTCATATCTCAAGTTATACTAATCCTTTTTCAAGGATTTAATGTGCGTTGAATAGCTCTTACTGTCTAATTTTTGCATATCAATTTTCAAGGTCATTGAATTAATAGTCTTGAAGATATCTGCAATTTACTGCTCACTGGTCTATCTCTGCAGAGCCCCGAGAATGGTGGGCATGTTCCAGAAATTGATGAAACTTGTTCTCAGTGATCAGTCCATCATTTGAAGTGTTTTAACTTGGATTGGGAAGCTTGCTAAGTCTATTTGCTATGTCCAAAAGGAAGTTTTCTAATTCCTACCAGGTTGAGAGCATTGTTCATTTTTTCTAGCAGGTGTATGTCCAAAAATAGCAAGTTTTGGGAGCTAGTCATTTCGCAACTAGTCTGTCTTGACTTAAACTTTTGGGATACATTTTCCAAAGTACTTGGCTGATATTTTGGTGGATTTAGGAAGCTCAAAGGGTCTTCTAATCATCTCTGAAGTCTCACTTGGCTGGTGTGAAGCTGGTTGTAGCAGCACCAACTCATCTTTTGATTGCATCCACCATCTCTCTTCACAGTGGTATCAGAGCATAGTCAAGCAACATGGGAGATGGATTTCCATCAACAATTGACAAATTGGATCAAAACAACTACCCGGCATGGTCTCTAAGGATGGAGGCTTACCTTCAAGGGAGGAATCTATATGGGTTCATATCCGGAGATGAAGCAATGCCAACCATGAGGAACAAAGGGCAACCATCACATGAAGAAGTGGAAGGACTTTCGAATTGGTGTTTGAAGGATGCACTTGCAAGGTCCTATATTCTAAACTCAATCTCTGATTTTCTTTTACCTCATGTCAAGGGATGCAAGACATCAAGAGAGACCTGGAATGCACTTGCTTCTTTCTTCTCTTCCAACACTCGAGCAAGGAAGAACCAATTGTGGATGGAGTTCACAACAATGAAGAAAAGCCCAAAGCAAAATGTGACTGATTATCTCACAAAGATGGAGATTTCCGACCAACTTGGAAGCATCGGAGAGGTAATTGAAGAGGAGCAAATCATAAGACAAATCATGAATGGAATCAAAGCAGACGACAAGTGGGAGTCATTCACAACAGCCATGGATTTATACATGGATATGCATGTACCCGACCTCAACACACTCATGGTCCAACTCTTCACTCATGAAGCAAAGATTAGAAAAGGTGGTGAGTCCTCAAGAGGTAATCAAACTTCTGCCTTATACTCTGATAAAGCTAAGGTCAAGGACAAGTCAAAGAATAGGAAGAATGAAGATGAAGGTAGCTCTTTCCAAGCAAACTTTGCAGGTAGAGGAAGAGCTAGAGGAAGAGGCAGAGGTGGAAAGCAAGGCAGGGGGAGATTCCAATCATCTCAACCTTGCAACATATGTGGCTTTTCTAACCATACTACTGAAGAATGTTTCAGGAACCCGAGGAATTCAAGAGGAAGAGGATTCAATAGAGGTGGCTATGGATCAAATAGAGGTAGATACAATGGAGGCTACAACAACAACTACTACTACAACAACAATTACAACAACAACAACAACAACTATCAAAGTGGCCATAGAGGAAGAAGAGATTACAATAACTATGCAGAGGACCAAAGTCAAGAAGATTCATTATTGATTATGAATCTATCAGTGAAGAAGGGTAAGGATGATGATCACATATTTTACATTGATTCGGGATGCTCGAACCATGTAGCAGTAAATGTGGCTTTACTTTCTGATTTGGAAGATCCTCATAACAAGCATGAAGTGCAGACAGGAGATGACAAAAAGCACTCAGTGGAGAAGATAGGTAATGTGAAGACATCAGATGGGAATATGAACCTCTTAAGCAAAGTCTTGTATGTCCCTACAATTACCAAAAATTTAATAAGTGTTGGACAGATTGTTGAAAAAGGATTGCAGGTTAGATTCAATCGATTTGGAGCATATGTTGAAGACCCAAGGCAAGGCTTTCAAAGGATTGCCAAAGGAGAAAAGACAGGAAGGCTTTTCACTTTTGAAGTGGAAGATACAAAGAACATAGCTTTGTTTAGCTATGGATCTCAAACTCTAACAGAGTTGGAGATATGGCACAAAAGGCTTGCTCACATTGGTGAGAGGACACTCAAACAGATTTGCAGGGACCAATGTGTACTTGGTTTGCCTAATATCACAAGGCAACACATGATTTATAAGTGTGAAGCTTGTCAACTCGGCAAGGCTCATAGACAACCTTTCAATAAGAAAGGATATATGCATCAAAATCCTTTGGATCTAGTGCACACGGATGTGTGGGGTCCAAGTAAGGAGCCATCTATATCAGGCTCAAGATATTATGTGTCTTTCATAGATGATTGTAGCTAGTGGACCTTTTTGTTTTTCATGAAGCACAAGGATGAAGTGTTTAATTGCTTTAAGAAGTATATTGCTCTTGTTGAAAACCAAACAGGTAGGACTTTGAAACGACTCAGATCAAATGGTGGAGGAGAATACTTCTCTTCTGAATTTGATGCCTTCTTGCATGAAAGAGGCATTAAAAGGGAAGTCACTACAAGGTATACACCCGAACTCAATGGTGTAGCAGAGAGGAGGAACAGAGCTATTGTCGAAGCAGCAAGGTCCATGCTCAACGAAAAGGGACTGCCAAACTACCTATGGGCAGAGGCTGTGTCTACAGCCACATATCTCATAAATAGACTTCCATCTAAGTCACTAGATGGAACCACTCCATATGAAGTGTGGAATGGAAGAAGACCTAGTCTAGAGCATTGCAAAATCTTTGGATGCTTAGCCTATGCTCACATTCCTTCTCAAGTAAGAGGGAAATTGGATCCCAAGGCAGAGAAGTGTGTATTCATTGATTATGATCAAAACCAAAAAGGATATAGATTGTACAATCCAACCAATAAAGGATTTTCTGTAAGTAGAGATGTAATTTTTGATGAAAACAAATCATGGTTTGATGATGACAGGAAAGTGAAGCTGCCTTGTGACTTGGATGAAGATTTTCCATCACTTCAACCAAAGGAGCCAAAGCAGATTGAAGAAAGTGATTCGGAGATTTACCTAGAAGACTTGGAAAGACTAAAGCTATGGAAGAACAAAGGAAAAGCAAAGATGCAGGATGCTACATATGGACCCGAGAGCTCACATCAACCACTTAGAAGGTCTTCAAGGGAGAAGAAGAAACCAGAGAGGTTTGGTTATGATACTTCTTTGGTCACCAAGCACTCAATTTGCATTGCAAAGAATTCAACCAATGAAGAACCTACCATATTTGAAGAAGAACAAAGCAAGAAAGCTTGGAGAGATGCAATGGATGAAGAAATGGAAGCCTTGAAGGAGAATGACACTTGGGAGCTTGTACCTAACAAGCCATCTATGAAGATAATCGGATCTCGATGGATATACAAAATCAAGAGGAATCCAGATGGAAGTATAAATAGACACAAAGCAAGGTTAGTAGCTAAAGGGTTTGCTCAAACCCATGGTATTGATTATGAGGAGACTTTCTCTCGTGTTGCAAAAATGCCTACATTTAGGGTTCTCATTAGTCTTGCTGCATCTAGAAATTGGAATCTTTATCAACTTGATGTGAAGAATGCCTTCTTGAATGGATGGATTTCTAAGGAAGTGTATATGGCACAACCTCCTGGATATGAGGATGCACATCATCTTAACTATGTATGCAAACTAAAGAAAGCTTTGTATGGATTGAAGCAAGCTCCAAGAGCTTGGAATTTCAGATTGGTGACTTATTTGCAGGACCAAGGATTCAAAGCTAGCAAGGCGGATACCTCTTTGTTCATAAAGAGGAATGGATCTGAAGTGATCTATTTATGTGTGTATGTTGATGATATTATTATCACAGGTAATGATCTTGAAGGAATCAAACAGGTAAAGAGTCAAATGAAGGAGGAGTTCAAGATAAGTGACCTTGGACCACTCACTTATTTTCTTGGATTGGAGTTGATCTACACAGATTTAGGTATATACATCACACAAAGGAAGTATGTCCATGACATGCTCGTCAAGTTCAAGATGGAAAATACCAAGTGTGCAGGTACACCTATGGAACAAAATCATAAGCTTAGTGCTTATGAAGGAGAGCCAATTGAAGACATCACAAGCTATCAAAGCTTGGTTGGAAGTTTGAACTATGCAACACTCACAAGGGTGGATATATGCTATAGTGTTAGCATATTGAGTCAGTTTATGCATAAGCCGAGAAGACCACATATGGAAGCGGCCAAGAGAGTCCTCAAGTACCTAAAGGGGACCATGAATGAAGGTTTGTTCTATTCATATACTTTAGATATTGAGCTAAAGGTCTACTCAGATGCAGATTGGGCCGGATCTAAAGATGATAGAAGAAGCACATCAGGGTATATATCATTTGCAGGTTCAAAAATCATTTCTTGGTCATCGAAGAAGCAACCAACCGTGGCATTATCTTCTACCAAAGCCGAATATAGAGGTTTGGCTAATGCAACTCAAGAAATCATGTGGTTAAAGTCTTTATACACAAATCTTGGACTTCATTCTTCAACACCTCATATTTTTGGTGACAACACAAGCTCATTACATCTAGCAGCTAATCCGGTATACCATGCTAGAACCAAGCATATTGAAGTCCACTACCATTATGTAAGGGAGAAGCTAATGAGCAAGGATATTCAACTATCCTATGTCTCTACAGATATGCAATGTGCCGACATGTTGACTAAAGCTCTTGATGGTACAAAATTAAGTAGATTCAAGTTGATGATTGGCTTGCAGGAAATCAAGGACAATTGAAGACTTATTTGAAGGCCAAGCATGTTAGGCTTGAGGGGGAGCTGTTGGTGCATTTTACCCAAGCCTACATGCTTGATATATTTGATATCATCCTCATTTGTAAGTCACATGAGTAGTCATGTGAACACCTCTTGTAAAAGAAATCATTTTTATCTCTTGTAATTTGAAAAAGGCAAAAAGGAAAAGGATGGCGTACCTCATGCATGATGTAAAAGCAATTTTGTGGCTCCAACTACCAAAATCACGAATTTTTGAGCTGAGGGAATCTCTCCTAACTTTGGGGATCACTTTTAGGTGGAGCCATTCGAATTCGAATTCAAAACTCCCTCCAAGAATAGCTATAAAAGGAGCAAGAAGGAAGAGGCGATTAGCAAGCCTTGTACGTGACCACTTCATGTCATTTTGTAAAGATTGAAGAGCTTAATCCATAGCTCTATCATTCTACTCCCATTGTGCAAAGATTCATTGCCAATGTGGTTGTAATCATATGTGAATCTATACATTTATTATCATCTACTCCTCTGTTTTGTTCTCTGCTATACTCACTCAAAGCAGTACCTTCAGAAGGTCATATCTCGAGTTATACTGATCCTTTTTCAGTGATTTAACGTGCGTTGGATAGCTCTTACTGTCTAGTTTTTTCATATCCAGGTCATTGGATTAATATTCTTGAAGATATCTGCAATTTACAGCTCACTCGTCTATCTCTACAGAGCCCCGAGAATGGTGGACATGTTCCAGAAATTGATGAAACTTGTTCTCAGTGCTCAGTCCATCATTTGAAGTGTTTTAACTTGGATTGGGAAGCTTGTTAAGTCTATTTGCTATGCCCAGAAGGAATTTTTTTAATTCCTACGAGGTTGAGAGCACTGTTCATTTTTTCCAGCAGGTGTATGTCCGAAAATAACAAGTTTTGGGAGCTAGTCATTTCGCAACTAGTCTGTCTTGACTTAAACTTTTGGGATACATGTTCCAAAGTACTTGGTTGATATTTTGGTGGATTTAGGAAGCTCAAAGGGTCTTCTAATCATCTCTGAAGTCTCAGTTGGCTGGTGTGAAGCTGGTTGTAACAGCACCAACTCATGTTTGGATTGCATCCACCATCTCTCTTCACAAAAAAAAACTCCTAAAGAGGGAAAAAGTGCCCGGGAGGTCCTAGTGTGTTCACACACATTACTACCTAACTATATCAACAAATCCCCTCGGGAGTGATGCGGTGAACAAGGAGATGGCACTCATGTATACGGAAGTGCCAAGCTATGTGGAATCAATCCACAAAAGGAAGTAAGCCCAAAGCTTTGCAAAGAGCTTCAAATTTCTCCCTAGGCAGAGCCTTCATGAAAAGGTTTGCAATGTTCTCCTACGTGGGCACATATGCCAAGCTGATCTCTCCAGTAGAGAACCTCTTCCTGACATAATGATAATGCACCTCAATGTGCTTAGTGCGAGCATGGAACATACGGCTCCTTGCAACTACCAATCTGATCTGCCTATTAGTGAAGATGGTGGTGGAAGAAGATTGACCAATGCCCAAATCAGCCATAAGGCGTCTGAGCCACACACACTCAACAATCATTGTGAAGGCTACCCTATACTCAGCCTCACAACTAGAAGTGGCCATAGTAGGCTGCTTCTTGCTCAACTAAGATATGCATGAGCTACCAAGCATGAAGCAAAAACCACTAGTGGACACATGAGTGTCATATCAACCGACCTGGTTAGAGTTAGAAAAAGCATGCAAATCTGGCGGTAGTGATCCTCCCTTGGGATAAAACAACCCAAGTAGCAGGGTATCACTCAAGTAGAAAAAGATGCGCTTAACCTCATGCCAATGCTTGAAACCTGGGCAATGCATAAATCTGTTCATCTCTGAGATAGCAAACTGAAAATGTGGCCGAGTAATGCATACATAAATCAAGCATCCTAGAGCATACGGATAGAGATCATCATCAAATGCATCTCGAGCATCATGAAGACTCAATCCTAAACCTATCTCCATAGCAGTGGTAATAGGTTAACAATCTTCAAGGCTAAAATGCTACAATAATGTGTCAATATATTTTGTTTGAGACAAATCTATTCCACCATCAATTTGCATAAACTGAGTGCCCAAATAATGATGCAAATGCCATAAATTAGACATCTCAAATGAGGCATGCAAATGAGCCTTAAAATCAGCAATGTGCTTCTCATGAGGACCACTGAGCAGCATGTCATCAACATACACAACAATGATTAGAAGTACATCATTAGCACACTTAACATATAAGGTGCTTTCAATTGGACTGTTCTCAAAACCATGTGCAATCAGATAGGCATGTATCGTTTCATACCAAGCACATGGTGCTTGCTTTAAAAAATATGATGCCTTCTTTAACCTTCACACCTGGTTTCCCTGCCCTTTCTACACAAAGCCACAGGGCTGAAAAACATACACTTCTTCATGAAAATCACCATTCAAAAATGTTGTTTTAATGTCCAACTGATGTACATTCCAACCATGATGAGTTGCAAGTGCACAGATGCTAGGGCCAATATTCATTCCGCAAGTAGGTAACAATTGTTCCATCAGGTTTATGCTTCAGCTTGTATACCTGCTTAGTGCCAATGGCCTTCTTGCCAGGAGCCAAGCCACATAAAGACCAGGTATCATTTTTCATGATAGCATCATATTCAGATTGCATTGCAGCCATCCAATATTTAGAATTTTGTGCTTTATCAAATGAAACAGGCTCAGTCTCATCACAAAGACTAGAGGCAGCCATAGGATAGCAATCTGATGCAAAAGAGGCACTATGAGAGCCTGAACAACTATGGTATGACAGAGTTGCATCTAATTTGCTATCATGCAAAGTCTTTTTGCCTCCTCCATATCAACTCTCTCATCAACAAGTGCATCATGCAAATCTGCATTAGAAATGGAATGATTTGTATCATCACATGAAACCTGCAATGGTTGAGAAGTTGCCTCATTAGGACCAGCACTAGAGTGTCCACCTTTAAAAAGAGGCAGCAAAGTATCATACATGTCTTTGGAGCTAACAGATGTCTCCTTCGTACATGAAAGTAAAGGCTGAATAGAATCTTCCACAAAAACAACATCACGGCTAACCAAAATGCATTTAGTATGTGGATGATAAAGAGTACAATAGCCTTTTCTTTGAGAACTATACCCAACAAAAATACATTTTACTGCTTTATCATCCAGTTTTTTTGTGATGTTGTTTAGGCACTAATGCATATGCCAGACAACCAAAAACACACAGATGAGCAATAGATGGCTTTCGACCATGCCAAACCTCATATGGAGTCATAGATTGCAGTGCTTTAGTGGGACACCTATTAAGTACATATGCTGCACACACGATAGCCTCAAGCCAGAAACTGTGGTAAAGCCTGAATCTTGACCATACACCTCGCCATTTCCATGAATGACCTGTTCTTTTGTTTAGCAAGTCCATTTTGTTGAGGTGTATACAACACTGTACACTAATGTTTTATCCCACATTCTACCAGAAATGCATTAAAGTCAAAAGACATATATTCCCCCTTCGATGAGAGTAGAGGGTGCCCATTTTACATGCTGATAGATTTTCAGCCAAAACCAAAAACTTTTTGAAGCACATGAACACTTTGAACTTTGCTTTGAGCGGATATACCCATGTATTCCTAGAAAAGTCATCAATGAAAGTCACGAAGTAAAGATAGTTTC
Source organism: Ceratopteris richardii (assembly GCA_020310875.1). Classification (NCBI taxonomy): domain Eukaryota; kingdom Viridiplantae; phylum Streptophyta; class Polypodiopsida; order Polypodiales; family Pteridaceae; genus Ceratopteris; species Ceratopteris richardii. Next base: position 21,553,768 of record CM035411.1, read on the forward strand.
CAAAAGAAGGTGTCTGCATAAGACCACAGACATCACTATGTAAGCTGCAATTTCTGAGTAGCCCAAACTAAACCATCTTTTGACATAGCCTCAGAATCATGTAGTGCACATGATGAATCATTCATAGATTTTTCATAGTCTATGAGCTTATAAAACCCATGACATAAAATTTTAGAATCAATAATCATGTCACCATTTGATAGATCATGAACTCTACATCTGTCATCAACAAATTTCACAATCGAGCCAATCTTGGCTAATGCTGAAATTGATAGAAGATTTTTCTTGATCCTTCCCACAAATAAAGCATCCAACAAAGTGAAAGAACTACCATCAACAGTATTCAGAATGATCTTACCAACTCCCACAACAGGATAAGAGGAGTTGTTGGTGCATGTGACAATATTCCCTGTAGGGGAAGACTCGAGTGAAGTGACGAGGCTGTGTTGCGAGGTAATATGTTTGGTTGCCCCACTATCAAAGTACTAAACATTTGAGTCTACTGTAGAAATACACTATTCACGAGAGGATGGGTTGAAAATGCAAATAGTAGTAAATGCCCATTCTTCATTCTCCACAAGATTAGCAAACCGTTTTTGGTGTAGAGACCTCTGTAACAACCATTCCAGCCTCTTTTTTCTTTGCCTCTTTTGCAGCCACTTTTGGATAGTTCTTTATGACATGATCATTTGTTTTATAGTACTTAGAAAATAATTTATGTTTTTCTTATTTCTTTTCATCTTTGTGTTCCTTCTTTGAATGGACAACATTTGCAATTTTCTGCTTACTAGTAGATGAGCTCCATTTTCCTTTGCCCTTCTGACTAGCCAAGAAAGCTTGATCTGCAACACACATAATGGACTTGTTCTGCCTAGAATGATCTTCCTATAATAGAACAAAGACTAAATCCTAAAATGACAAGGAATTTGAATTGCCTTTCATCATCAAACAAAGAGTAGAAGAAAAACTCTAATATGAATCAAGAAGATCATTTAGAATGGTCTGCACAAGTGAGCTATCTGGTATAACTTCATTAGCAGAAATCAACAACTCCTTGAAGTCTTTGATCTTTGTTAGAAAATTGTCCATAGAATCACCTTCATTCATATGCTCACTCTCCAAATGTTTTTGGAGGTAAGCAACACGAGCCTCATTCCAAGCCTGGTACAATGTGGTAAATGTCCCAAGCATCCTTAGTATTCTGCAAGAGTGAATTTGAGGAATAATGGCACGTTTGACAAACAATGCTATCAATGCATGTGCTTGAGCATCTTTGCCATTCCAACAAATTTGCTCTGTAGTAGGTGCAACAAAAACAGCAGCATGAACATGAATCTGAAGGATATGAACATCTTCAACACCATCTGCATCAGCTTCAATACCTATATTTGCAAGTGTAATAGGACGTTTTCCAACACCCTGCACAATGTTCCACAGTCCTTTTGCAACCAATACATGTCGCATCATATAAGCCCACAATGGGTAATTGGTACCGTCCAACTTATCCTCTACAACCAACATACAAAATACATCACTGCTTTCAACCATGGCCACTGACTAAAATACCGTGATGTAGAAAAATGACTGTATCTAGAAAAGTTGAACAGAACCACCTTGATGAGTTCTGCTAAACCTGTAGTAGACTTTGAGATTCTTATACTAGAAAATGGAAACCTGTATATATCTTTGGCACAAAAAGATGAAATAGCATGCACGAGCACTGCGATAGTGCATTCGGAGGTCGAAATGAGCAAATTTCTTGTGATTCTGAGACTATGTCCGGAGGGGGTGTCGATGATGCCCTAGATGAAGCGGTGACCTACTCTGATAACAATTCTTGGAGTTAGACATCTATGGAAGCATGCAAACAGCACAAGGAAGAAGAAGAAGAAGCTTGGAGCACAACACACAATACTAAATGTATTACCACTAGAATGTACCAAGATAAGTAATCCATTAGGGCAATAGGCATATATACAAGGGGGGGGGGACCTCCTAAAGAGGGAAAAAAGTGCCCTCGTGGTCCTAGTGTGTTCACACACATCAATACCTAAATATATGAACATGAACAAGAGAAGTAGGCAATGTCTACCAAACACCCTTCCTACAAGGGGTATGAGCTTTGTAGCTTTTAGTATGACCTCCTCTCTACTTGGACAAGTCTTGGAACTCCTTGGACTTGCTCCACAAATTCTCACCTTCACTCCATATGCTTGAGTGGACTTGGCTTCATCTTCACGATGAGCATGACTATATAGAAACAAGATCTAAAGCTAAGCATAAGGAGGAAAAACAAGAAAGCGAAGGGAAAAGTTACAAGATACTATAAGAAATAACAATACAATATTGGAATAATCTAGTAGACCAAGTTGAGAAAAAATGCAGACAAAGAGAGACACAAACTGAGAGATAGAGAACTAAAATTCTGAGATTATCAAGAGAAATGTAGCTACAAAGATGATGCTATCCACCCGTGTGCTCTCAATGTGGAGCCTAGATTGCAATCTAGAGAGACTCTAGATGAAGGGCTTACTAGTGTGCAATGCTATGTAGAACTACACATGGGCCATGCTTATATAGCTTTTACAACCAAAAGTCCTATCGTCTCACCAGAAGTCCCTTAGACCTTGTAGAAGGTGGAAAGCCCCCCTCTACACTCCCCCCATTAAGGTTCTGTGGGGAAACTGTGCAGTGCGACAATGGCTTTATTTTTGCCTTGAATGGAAACACAATGGCAAGCAAGTTTATGCTTTACCTAATTTAATGGATGTTGGAGTTAGACATCTACAAAAGCATGCAAACAACACAAGGAAGAAGAAGAAGCTTGGAGCACAACACACAATACTACATGTATTACTAGAGAATGTACAAAGATAAGTAGCCCATTAGGGCAATAGGCGTATATACAAGCCAGGGAGAAAAACTTGCTAAAGAGGGAATAAAGTGCCCTGGCGGTCCTAGAGTGTTCACACACATCACTACCTAAATATATCAACAAATCCCCCCTCGGAGTGATGCAGTGAACAAGTATCTGGCACTCATGTATAAGGAAGTGCCAAGCTATGTGGAAATCACTCCACAAGAGGAAGTAAGCCCAAAGCTTTGCACAAAGCTTCAAACTTCTCCCTAGGCAAAGCCTTCGTGAAAAGGTTTGCAATGTTCTCCTCCGTGGGCACATATGCCGAGCTGATCTCCCCAGCAGAGAACCTCTCCCTGACATAATGATAATGCACCTCAATGTGCTTAGTGCGAGCATGGAACACAAGGTTCCTCGCAACTGCCAATGCGCTCTGACTGTCAGTGAAGATGGTGGTGGCAGAAGATTGACCAACACCCAAATCAGCCATAAGGCATCTAAGCTACACACACTCAACAGTCGCTGTGAAAGGTGCCCTATACTGAGCCTCATAACTAGAAGTGGCCATAGTAGGCTGCTTCTTGCTCAACCACCATATACATGAGCTACCAAGCATGAAGCAAAAGCCACTAGTGGACACACAAGTGTCATAGCAACCAGCCCAATCAGAGTCAGAAAAAGTATGCAAATCTGGCGGTAGTGATCCCGCCTTGGGATAAAACAACCCAAGTAGTCAAGTACCACTCAAGTAGTGAAAGATGCGCTTGACCACCTGCCAATGCTTGACTCCTGGGTAGTGCATAAACCTGTTATTTGTGAGACAACAAACTGAATATCGGGCCGATTAATGCATAAGTAAATCAAGCATCCAACAGCATGCTGATAGAGAACAGCATAAAATGCATCTCCAGCATCACGAAAACTCAATTGTAAACCTCTCTCCATAGGAGTGGCAATATTCTTATAGTCCAAAATGCTACAATAATGTGTCAATATATCTTGTTTGATACAAATCCATTCCGCCATCAACTTGCATAAATTGAATGCCCAAATAGTGATGCAAATGCCCCAAATTAGACATCTCAAATGAGGCATGCAAAATCAGCCTTATAATCAGCAATATGCTTCTCAATAAGAGTAGTGAGCAGCATGTCATCAACATAGACAACAATGATCAGAAGCACATCATTAGCACACTTAACATATAAGGTGCTTTCAGTTGGACTGTTCCCAAAACCATGTGCAATCAGATAGGCATGCATCTTCTCATACCAAGCACGTGGTGCTTGCTTTAAACCATATAATGCCTTCTTTAACCTGCACACCTGGTTTTCATGCCCTTTCGGCACAAAGCCACGGGGCTGAAAAACATACACTTCTTCATGCAAGTCACCATTCAGAATGCACTTTTAATGTCCAATTGATGTACATTCCAACCATGATGGGCTGCAAGTGCACAGATGCTCCGAACAGTAGTCATACGGCATGTAGGTGCAAAGGTCTCATCAAAATCAATGCCTCTTTCTTGTGCATAACCCTTTGCAACAAGCCTAGCCTTATACATGTCGAATGTTCCATCAGGCTTAGACTTCAGCTTATGAACCCACTTAGTGCCAATGGCCTTCTTGCTAGGAGGCAAGTCACATAAACACCAAGTACCATTCTTCATTATAGCATCATACTCAGATTGCATAACAGCCGTCCAATTTTATGAATTTTGTGCTTCATCAAATGAAACAGGCGCATTCTCATCACAGAGACTAGATGCAGCAATAGCATAACAATATGAGGCAAAAGAGACACCATGAGATCCTGATCGAGTACGATATGACAAAGGTGCATCTAATTTGCTGTCATGCAAGGTCTGCACCAGCCATTTTGGCATAGTTTTTGCCTCCTCAATGTCAGCTCTCTCATCAACAAGTGCATCATGTAAATTTGCATAAAAAATGGAATGATCTGCATCATCACATGAAACATGCAAAGGCTGAGAAGTTGCCTCATTAGGACTAGCACTAGACTGTCCACCTGCAAAAAGAGGCAGCAAAGTATCATACATGTCGTTAGAGCTAACAGATGTCTCCTTAGTACATGAAATGAATGGTTGAGTAGCATTTTCCACAAAAACAACATCACGGCTAACGCGAATGCATTTAGTCTGTGGATGATACAGAGGATAGCCTTTACTTTTAGAACTGTACCCAACAAAAATACATTTTACTACTTTATCATCCAGTTTTCTGTGATGTTGTTCAGTCACTTTTGCATATGCCAAACAACCAAAAACATGCAGACGAGCAACAGATGGCTTGCCATCATGCCAAGTCTCATATGGAGTAATAGACTGCAGCACATTAGTGGGACACCTGTTAAGTACATATGCTGCACACATGATAGCCTCAATCCAGAAACTATGTGGTAAAGCCTGACTCTTGACCCTACACCTCGCCATCTCCATGAGTGACCTGTTCTTTTGTTCAGGAACTCCATTTTGTTGAGGTGTATACGGCACTATATAGTGGTGTTTTATCCCACGTTCAGCCAAAAATGCATTAAAATCAGAAGACATATATTCCCCCCCTCGATCCGAACAGAGGGTGCCCATTTTACATGCTGACAGATTTTCAGCCAAAACTAAGACCTGTTTGAAGCACATGAATACTTCGGACTTTGCCTTCAATGGATATACCCATGCATGCCTAGAAAAATCATCGATGAAAGCCATGAAGTAAAGATAATTTCCAAATGAAGGTGTCTGCATAGGACCACAGACATCACTATGTACAAGCTGCAATTACTTAGTAGCCCGAACTGAACCATCTTTTGGAAAGGAGGAACGCTGAATTTTGCCCAAAATACAACCTTCAAAAACATGTTTTTCGGGTGCCTCAAGTTTGGGCAAAGAGGACAACATTTTAGATTTCTGTAGGCGTAGCAAACTAGAAAAATTTAGATGATCAAAGCGTGCATGCCAAAGCTTTGCATCTGACATAGCCTGAGAATCATGTACTGCACATGCCAAATCATTTACAAATCTTTCATAGTCTATGAGCTTATACATCCCACGACATAAAATGCCAAAAGCAATAATCACATTGCCATTTGAAAGATCATGAACTGTACATCTGTCATCAACAAATTTCACAACCAAGCCAATCTTGGCTCATGCAAAAACTGATAACAGATTTTTCTTGATCCCTAGCACAAACAAAGCATCTGACCAAGTGAAAGAACTACCATCAGTAGTAGTCAAAATGATCTTACCAACTCTCATAACAGGATAAGAGGAGTTGTTGGTGCATGTAACAGTATTCCCTGTAGGGGCAGGCTCGAGTGAAGAGAAGAAACTGCGTTGCGAGGTAGTATGTTTGGTCGCCCCACTATCAAAGTACCAAACATCTAATTCTATTGCAGACATGCACTGCTCATGAGAAGATGGGTCAGAACTGCAAAGAGTAGTAAATGCCCATTCTTCTTCTTGCACAAGATTAGCAGACTGTTTGTGGTGTAGAGGCCTCTGCAACAACCATTCCAGCCTCTTTCTTCTTTGCCTCTTTAGCAACGAGTTTTGGTCAGTTCTTTATGATATGATCATTTCCTTTACAATACTTGCAAAACATTTTCTGCTTTTTTGATTTCTTTTCGTCTTTGTCTTCCTTCTTCATTTGTGCAGAATTAGTAGATTTCTGCTTACTAGTTGAAGAGCTCCATTTTCCTTTGCCCTTCTGACTAGCTAGGAAAGCTTGATCTCCAACATGCATAATGGACCTGTTCTGCCTGGACTAATCCTCCTGCAACAAAACAGAGACTAACTCCTTAAAAGACAAGGCATTTGGATTGCCTTTCATCATCAATCGAAGAGTAGAGGCAAAAATCTCATGTGAATCAAGAAGACCATTTAGAACGGTCTGCACAAGTGAGTTGTCTGGTATAACCTCATCGGCAGAAATCAACTGTTCCTTCAAGTATTTGATCTTTGCTAAAAAACTATCCATAGAATCACCTTCATTCATGTGTTCACTCTCCAGTTGTTTTTGGAGGTAAGCAACACGAGCCTCATTCCTATTTTGGTACAATGTAGTAAGTGTATCCCAAACATCCTTAGCTGTTCTACAAGAGCGAATGTGAGGAATAATGGCATGTTTGACAGACAAAGTTATCAATGCATGTGCCTGGGCATCTCTGCCATTCCAACGAATTTGCTCTGCAGTAGGTGCAGCAAAAACCACAGCACGAACAGGAATATGCAGAATATCATCATCTTCGACACCTTCTGCATTAGCTTCAGTACTTGTAGTTGTAACAGTTGTAGGTGTGATAGGACGTTTTTCAACACCTTGCACAATGTTCCACAGTCCTTTTGCAACCAATACATGTCGCATCCTATAAGACCACAACGGTTAGTTGGTACCATCCAACTTATCCTCAATAGCCAACATACAAAATACATCACTACTTTCAGCTATGGCCGGTGACTAAAATACCTTGATGCAAAAAATTGACTATATCTCAAAAAGCTGAACGGAATTGCCTAGATGAGTTTTGCTAAACGTGTAGCTGACTTTGAGACGCTTATACTGGCGAACCGAAATAGGTATATACCTTTGGGACAAAAAGACAAAATAACCTGCACAAGCGCTATGATAGTGGGTTCGGAGGCCAAAACAAGCTCAGATCGCGATTTCGGCACAACATAGCAAAGCTATTTATATCTATGAAACAACTTGAGTATGCTCACCAAATTTTGTGTGAATCTAAGACTGCAACTGGAGAGGTGTAGACAACGCCCTAGATGAAGCGGCGACCTGCTCTGATACCAATTGTTGGAGTTAGACGTCTGCGGAAGCACGCGAACAACACAAGGAAGAAGAAGAAGGTTGGAGCACAGCACACAATACTGCATGTATTACTAGATTGTACAAAGGTAAGTAGCCCATTAGGGCAATAGGCGTATATACAAGCCAGGGGAAAAAGACCTCCTAAAGAGGGAAAAAAGTGCCTCGACGGTCCTAGAGTGTTCACACACATCACTACCTAAATATATCAACAATGGATAGGCTCACAAAGATCATCTATTACCATCAATGGTTACACATAGAACTCATCTAACTTGGAACTTACGGTTCACAAATATATGAGCTTTGAGAATGGCTTCTCCTCATAATGGGGGTGTTACAACATAGAGCACAATGGATCACTTGTGGAAACTCGAGGGTGGAGTATTGACTATACCTAACACCCCCTCAGTGTCCACGTTGCAATGAACTACTTCCTTGGTCCAATCCCAAGCTTTGGAAAGTATCGGTGAAGTTGCTCTCTCCCAGAGCCTTGGTGAAGATGTTTGCTCCAATTTCTTTAGTTAGAAAATAGCTTATCATCATGACCTCATCCTTGATCAACTTATGCACATAGTGATACTCAATTTCTATGTGCTTGGTATATGCATGGAAAACAGGATTCTTGGCACTGTCCATGTAACTTTGTGTTGATATATTTAGGTAGTGATGTGTGTGAACACTGTAGGTCCGTCGGGGCACTTTTTTCCTCTTTAGGAGGTTTTTTTCCCCGGCTTGTATATATGCCTATTGCCCTAACGGGCTAGTGATCTTTGTACATTCTCTAGTAATACATTCAGTATTGTGTGTTGTGCTCCAAGCTTCTTCTTCTTCCTTGTGCTATTCGCGTGCTTCCGCAGACATCTAACTCCAACAATTGGTATCAGAGTGGGTCGCGGCTTCATCTAGGGCATCGTCGACACCTCTCCAATTGTAGTCTCAGAATTGTATGAATTTTGGTGAGCATACTCACTGTGTTTCCGAGATCAAAATTGCTTTGCTTTGTGGTGCCGAAATCGTGATCTAGGCTCGTTTTGGCCTCTGAATGCACTATCGTAGCGCTTGTTCAGGCTATTTTGTCTTTTCGGGCCAAAGGTATATACTAGTTTTGGTTCACTAGTATAAGCATCTCGAAGTCTGCTAAAGGACTAGTAGAATTCATGTAGGCAGTTCTGTTCAACTTTTTGAGATACAGTCAATTTTCTGCATCAAGGTATTTTAGTCACCGGCCATGGTTGAAAGCACTAATGTATTCCGTATGTTGGCTGTTGAGGATAAGTTGGATGGTACCAACTACCCATTATGGGTTTATATGATGCGACATGTATTGGTTGCAAAAGGAGTGTGGAACATTGTGCAGGGTGTTGAAACACGTATATCACACCTGCAACTGTTACAACTACAGGTACTGAAGCTGATGCAGAAGGTGTCAAAGATGATGATATTCTGCATATTCATGTTCATGCTGCGGTTTCTACTGCACCTACTGTAGAGCAAATTCATTGGGATGGCAGAGATGTCCAGGCATATGCATTGATAGCTTTGTTTGTCAAACATGCCATTATTCCTCACATTCACTCTTGCAAAACAACTAAGGATGCTTGGGATACACTTACCACATTGTACCAAGCTAGGAATGAGGCTCATGTTGCTTACCTCCGAAAACAATTGGAGAGTGAGAACATTAATGAAGGTGATTCTATGGACAATTTTCTAACAAAGATCAAAGACTTGAAGGAACAATTGATTTCTGTTGATGAGGTTATACCAGATAGCTCACTTGTGTAGACTGTTCTAAATGGTCATCCTGATTCATATAAGAGTTTTGCTTCTACTCTTCAGTTGATGATGAAAGGCAATCCAAATGCCTTGTCTTTTGAGGAGTTAGTCTCTGGTTTATTGCAGGAGGATCAGTCCAGGCAGAACAGGTCCACTATGCATGTTGCAGATCAAGATTTCCTGGCTAGTCAGAAGGGCAAAGGAAAATGGAGCTCTTCAACTAGAAAGCAGAAATATGCTAATTCTGCACAATCGAAGAGGGAAGACAAAGATGAAAAAAAATCAAAAAAGCAGAAATTGTTTTGCAAGTATTGTAAAGGAAATGATCATATCATGAAGAACAGTCAAAAATTGGCTGCTAAAGAGGCAAAGAAAAAAGAGGTTGGAATGGTTGTTGTAGAGGCCTCTACACAAAAAACAGAGTCTTCTAATCTTGTGTAGGAAGAAGAATGGGCATTTACTATTGTTTGCAGTTTTGACCCATCTTCTCATTAGCAGTGCATGTTTGCAGTAGACTTAGATGTTTGGTACTTTGATAGTGTGACGACCAAACATATTCCCTCGCAGCACAATTTCTTCTCTTCACTCAAGCTTGCCCCTACAGGGAATACTGTTACATGTGCCAACAACTCCTCTTATCATGTTATGGGAGTTGGTAAGATCATTTTGACTACTGCTAATGGTAGTTCTTTCACTTTGTTTGTGCCAGGGATCAAGAAAAATCTATTATTAGTTTTTTGCATTAGCCAAGATTAGCTTGGTTGTGAAATTTTTTGATGACAGGTGTGCAGTTCATGATCTATCAAATGGTGACATGATTATTGCTTCTAGCATTTTATGTCCTGGGCTATATAATCTCATAGACTAATGAAAGATCCGTAAATGATTCGACATGTGTAGTAGATGATTCTCAGGCTATGTTAGATGCAAAGCTTTGGCATGCACGCTTTGGTCATCTAAATTTTGCTAGTTTGCTACGCCTGCAGAAATTTGAAATGGTGTCCTCTTTGCCAAAACTTGAGGCACCTGGAAAACATGTTTGTGAAGGCTATATTTTGAGCAAAATGGAGCATTCGTCCTTTCCAAAAGATGGTTCAGTTCGGGCTACTAAAAAATTGTAGCTTGTACATAGTGATGTTTGTGGTCCTATGCAGACACCTTTTTTTGGAATATATCTTTACTTCATGACTTTAATTGATGATTTTTCTAGGCGCGCATGGGTATATCCATTGAAGGCAAAGTCCGAAAGGTTCATGTGCTTCAAAAGGCTTTACCACATAGTTTCTGGCTTGAGGTTGTCATGTGTGCAGCATATGTACTTAACAGGTGTCCCACTAAAGCACTGTAGTCTATCACTCCATATGAGGCTTGGCATGACCGCTAGCCATCTGTTGCTCATCTACATGTTTTTGGTTGTTTGGCATATGCATTAGTGCCCAAACAACATCGCAAAAAATTGGATGATAAAGCAGTAAAATGTATTTTTGTTGGGTACAATTCTGAAAGTAAAGGCTATCGTCTGTATCATCCATAGACTAAATGCATTCTGGTTAGCCGTGATGTTGCTTTTGTAGAAGATGTTATTCAACCATTGCTTTCATGTACTAAGGAGACATCTGTTAGCTCCAAAGACATGTGTGATACTTTGCTGCCTCTTTTTACAGGTGGACAATCTAGTGCTGTTCCTAATGAGGCAACTTCTCAACCTTTGCATGTTTCATGTGATGATGCAGATCATTCCATTTTTGATGCAGATTTACATGATGCACTTATTGATGAGAGAGCTGATATTGAGCAGGCAAGAACTATGCCAAAATGGCTGGTGTAGACCTTGCGTGACAACAAATTAGTTGCATCTCTGTCATATCATACTTGATCAAGCTCTCATAGTGCCTCTTTTGCATTAGATTGCTATGCGATGGCTACATCTAGTCTGTGATGAGACTGAGCTTGTTTCGTTTGATGATTTTTTGAAGCATAAAATGCAGAAAATTGGATGGCCGCTATGCAATCTAAATATGATGCAATAATGAAGAATGGTACTTAGTCTTTTTATGACTTGCCTCCTCGCAAGAAGGCCATTGGCACTAAGTGGGTATACAAGCTGAAGCATAAACCTGATGGTACAGTTGACAGGTATAAGGCTAGGCATGTTGCAAAGGGTTATGCATAGGAAAGAGGCATTGATTTTGATGAGATCTTCTCACCACTACAAGAAATAGGGGGGCATAGCGACGCCGCCGAACCGGAAAAAAAACAGGGACCATCGCTTATGCGACGCTAACGTCGCGTAAGCAACGGTCGTGTTTTCGAAATTTTGATTTTTAGGCGGGGTACGTCACAGACTCAAGCTTGCGTCGCTTATGCGACGCTAATCTTTGCGTTGCAAATAGAGTAGCTTGCTAGTGATGGTATGGGCGACATGGGCAAACTGGAGAGCATCGCATATGCGTCGTCCTTTCGAGAGCGTCGCATAAGCGACGCTCTAGAATGTTCAAAAAAAATTTCAATTTCTCCCGGCACATTTGTGCCGAGATCTGGATGAGAGCAAGAGAACGAGAGAGAGAGAGAGAGAGAGTGCGAGAGAGAGAGACCAGGTATGCGCACACATACATATGCATACACACACATATACACACATGGACACACACACACACATACACATATACACACAAAAATGCACACACATATAACACAGATACACACATAATGTTGCATACACACACATATACATACATACACTCACACATATACATGCACGCACACATATATACATACACACACATATGCATACATAATGCAGATGCAAACATACACATACATAATGTATACACATGCACACGCATATACACATACACATACACATACACACACATACACACATGCATACACACACATACACACACACATACGCACACATACACACATACACACACATACACACACATATATGCATACACACACACATAGAGAGACATGCACACACATACACATACATGCATACATATGCATATGCATATGCATACATACATACATACTTACATGCATACACACACATATGCATACACAATGCACATGCATACATACACATACATAATGCATATGCATACATAATGCACATGCATACATACACATACATAATGCATATGCATACATAATGCACATGCACACATACACATACATAATGCATACACACACATATGCATACATAAAGCATACACACACATATGCATACATACATGCATACACATACACACATACATATCCATACACACACATATACACACATAGACACACATACACATATGCACACACACACATATACACACACAAATACACACTCGTATACACACATACACACATAATGTTGCATACACACACATATACATACATACACACACACATATACATGCAGACACACATATATACATACACACACATATGCATACATAATGCACATGCAGACATACACATACATCATGCATACACATGCACACACATATACACATACACATACACACACATACACACATACACACACATACACACATACACACACACACACACATACACCCACATACACACACATACACACACACATACACACACATACACACATACACACACATACACACATACACACACATACACACACACATACACACATACACACATACACACACGTACACACACATATATGCATACACACACACACATAGAGAGACATGCACACACATACACATACATGCATACATATGCATATGCATATGCATACATACATACATACTTACATGCATACACACACATATGCATACATAATGCACATGCATACATACACATACATAATGCATATGCATACGTAATGCACATGCATACATACACATACATAATGCATATGCATACATAATGCATATGCATACATAATGCACATGCATACATACACATACATAATGCATACACACACATATGCATACATAAAGCATACACCACACATACACACACATATGCATACATACATGCATACACATACACACATAGACACATACACACACATACATATGCATACACACACATATACACACATAGACACACACACACACATACACATATACACACACACATACACACACAAATACACACTCATATACACACATACACACATAATGTTGCATACACACACATATACATACATACACACACACATATACATGTAGACACACATATATACATACACACACATATGCATACATAATGCACATGCAGACATACACATACATCATGCATACACATGCACACACATATACACATACACATACACACACATACACACATACACACACATACACACACATACACACACACATACACACACATACACACACACATACACACACATACACACACATACACACATACACACACATACACACACACATACACACATACACACATACACACATACACACATACACACATACACACATACACACATACACACATACACACATACACACACATACACACACATACACACACATATATGTATACACACACACATAGAGAGACATGCACACACATACACATACATGCATACATATGCATATGCATATGCATACATACATACATACTTACATGCATACACACACATATGCATACATAATGCACATGCATACATACACATACATAATGCACATGCATACATACACATACATAATGCATATGCATACATAATGCATATGCGTACATAATGCACATGCATACATACACATACATAATGCATACACACACATATGCATGCATAAAGCATACACACATATACACACACATATGCATACACACACACACACATAGACACATACACACCCATAGACACATACACACACATAAACAGATCCACGCTCATAGACACACACACATACACATAGACGTGCACACACATACACACACATATACACAAACACATACACACATAGACACGTACAACCTTAATGATGCATTCACACATACATACAACCTTAATGATGCATTCACACACATACAGATGCATACACACATACAAATGCATACACACATACACACATAATGATGCATTCACACACATACACATGCATTCACACACGGATACAGGTCTTAAATATGACCTTTCTCCCTGGTATAGAGTACACATATTTAGGCAGTGTAGTTGTGCATGACAACGAGATAATGCAGTGTCTTGTTTGCAATAAATGGCTAACAGATTGCCATACGCGTGTGTCTATGTGTCTATGTGTAAACCCACAACCTATCTACTGACACTCAACGAGTTTCTCATGAAAAAAGATATAAGCTTATCTATGTGTATGTGTGTGTATGTGTGTGTCTATGTGTAAACCCACAACCTATCTATTGACACTCAACGAGTTTCTCATGAAAAGAGATATAAGCTTATCTGTGTGCACATGATTTAATTCAAATAGAATTTTCTCCTGTGAATAATTCACATAATTCACTATTAATGCTCCCTTGTATATGCTTCTCCTTTGTTGATGGACCCATGTTGTAAACCCACAAACTGTCTACTGACACTCAACGATTTTCTCATGAAAAGAGATATAAGCTTATCTGTCTGCATATGATTTAACTCAAATAGGTTTTTCTCCTGTGAATAATTCACATAATTCGCTGCTAATTCTCCCTTGTATATGCTTCTCCCCTGTTGATGGGCCCACGTTGTAAACCCACAACCTTTCTACTCACACTCCTGTGAATAATTGACATAATTCGCTGCTAATGCTCCCTTGTATATGCTTCTCCTTTGTTGATGGGCCCACGTTGTAAACCCACAACCTGTCTACTGACACTCAACGAGTTTCTCATGAAAAGAGATATAAGCTTATCTGTCTGCACATGAATTAACTAATCAAATAGGTTTTTCTCCTATGAATAATTGACATAATTCACTGCTAATGCTCCCTTGTATATTCTTCTCCTTTGTTGATGGAACCACGTTGTAAACCCACAACCTGGCTACTGATACTCAACGAGTTTCTCATGAAAAGAGATATAAGCTTATCTGTCTGCACATGATCTAACTCAAATAGGTTTTTCTCCTGTGAATAATTCACATAATTCGGTGCTAATGCTCCCTTGTATATGCTTCTCCTTTGTTGATGGACCCACGTTGTAAACCCACAACCTTTCTATTGACACTCAACGATTTTCTAATGAAAAGAGATATAAGCTTATCTGTCCGCACATGAATTAACTCAAATAGGTTTTTCTCCTGTGAATAATTCACATAATTCACTGCTAATGCTCTCTTGTATATGCTTCTCCTTTGTTGATGGGCCCACGTTGTAAACCCACAACCTGTCTACTGACACTCAACGAGTTTCTCATGAAAAGAGATATAAGCTTATCTGTCTGCACATGATTTTACTCAAATAGGTTTTTCTCCTGTGAATAATTGACATAATTCGCTGCTAATGCTCCCTTGTATATTCTTCTCCTTTGTTGATGGACCCACGTTGTAAACCCACAACCTGTCTACTGACACTCAACGAGCCTAAAGATATAAGCTTATCTGTCGCACATGAATTAACTCAAATAGGATTTTCTCCTGTGAATAATTCACATAATTCGCTGCTAATGCTCCTTGCAGAAAAGCTAATGATCAAACTATTGTTCATGCATATGGTTTAAAGGGAGAGACGTATATCTGTGATAGAAAGTAAGAGGTGGTATAAAGTATACCAAACAGAAGCTGTGTGACGCATTCATTGTAAGTCGCATGGTCACAGCCAAAAATCAGAGCAGCAAGCTCCTCAGCCGGAAGGTTCAAGAACGGGAGCGGTGATGGAGGAGAATGGCTAGCCCAAGAGGAAGGAGAATGAAGGCCTTTGTATGTTTCGGTCTTACGTCCAGGTCCCATGATAGAAGCACTTTGCTGGTGATGAGACTTGTAGGAGTAATTTTAGAGTTTGTTGGAAAACGTTAATTACAAATTTATGTAATGAGATCATATGCTACGTGTGTATTAATTACAATAATACTTTCATAATAATATTTTTTATGAATGAAGGCATTCTGTGGATAGAATATTGACACCAATGAGTGAAGTTATGAAAGATATTGACACCAGCATTCACGAGTTCACTGTCAAGGATCTAGTTGACAATGATGTGGATAGCAATCTGTGGAGCATGCACAAGAGCAAGGCTAAGTGGTTCAGGATCTTGGGTGTTATGTCAGGTATGATCGCCATTGGGAGGTGGTTTTCTGATATTTGCAGATGGAAGAACCCTATCACCATAGTTCTCGTCCATTTCCTCTTCGCTGCTAATGCTCCCTTGTATATGCTTTTTGTCAATGGTGCACACTGACATCTCACCCGTATGCGTGCCTAAATGTAAACAAAACCTCATTACACCTCAAACAGTGATCTAATGTAATATCAGAGATTATTAAATCTAAGCAAAGAACCTGAGCTAAAAAACGTGTCTTCTGCTTCTCATCAGTCCAGGCATATGGATTGATGTTCATCTCTCCATAGCTATCTGCCTCAGAAATACCATGCAACTTTTTCAATGTAATTAAACAAAAATAATGGCATCCCTGGTCGGACATTCTTTACATAGATGATATGAGAAGCTCGAGGGCTTGGACATGCAGAAAAGCTGATGTTCAAGCTATTGTTCATGCATATGGTTTAAAGGGAGAGACGTATATCTGTGATAGAAAGTAAGAGGATAGATAAAGTATACCAAACAGAAGTTGTGTGACGCATTCATTGTAAGTCGCATGGTCACAACCAAAAATCACAGCAGCAAGCTCCTCCGCTGGAAGGTTCAAGAATGGGAGCGGTGATGAAGGAGAATGGCTAGCCCAAGAGGAAGGAGAATGAAGGCCTTTGTATGTTTCGGTCTTACGTCCAGCTCCCATGACAAAAGCACTTTGCTAGCGATGAGACTTGTAAGAGTAATTTTAGAGTTTGTTGGAAAACATTAATTACAAACTTATGTAATGAGATCATATGCTACGTGTGTATTCATTACAATAATACTTTCATAATAATATTTTTTATGAATGAAGGCATTCTGTGGGTAGAATATTGACACCAATGGATGAAGATATGAAAGATATTGACACCAGCATTCACGAGTTCACTGTCAAGGATGTAGTTGACAATGATGTGGATAGCAATCTGTGGAGCATGCGCAAGAGCAAGGCTAAGTGGTTCAAGATCTTGGGTGTTCTGTCGGGTATGATCGCCGTTGGGAGGTGGTTTTCTGATATTTGTAGATGGAAGAACCCTAGCACCACAGTTCTTGAATATCAAACATCATATTCATACTAGCTAATGACACCCAATATGTTGTTTTTTTTTTAATTTCAATATTTTTAAAAATTCTCTTTGGAGTTCTCCAAATATCATGTCACCTATATCCATGTAAGCAACTACTCATGAATTATGAACCACTCTAGTAAATTGTCGATGATTGAAATCTTAACCAATAATATCGCAATAAATATACCGATGCAAAGTTGCATGTATGTAGTGTTATTTTCTCCTTTCTTTCGTTCATGTTGTATTCTTAAGATGTAGATATATAGATGTTGGCAAACTTGAACTTCTATAACATTTCAAGAACAAGAGTCAACAATTAGGAGAACAAGAGAGAGAGAGAGTCAACAAAGCGAGAGAGAGACAGAGAGAGAGAGAGAATTCAAAGCGAAAAAGATGTAGAAAGAGAGAAACAGAGACCTGCATATACTTGCTTTAGCTTGTAAGCGCAGCGCAACTACGAACGTTGGAGAGCTCTTCGATCAGATGCGTGAAAATGCCGATCGAAGAGCCTCCAACGTTTTAATTTTTTTCCGTCAACAGACCATCGTGTAAGCGATGCTAGATGCGTCGCATAAACGACGTCCAAACAGCGTCGCTTATGTGACATAAAAAGTGTCGCTTAAGCGACGCTTTTGGAACCCACGTATAAGTGACGCTACAGGCGAGCGTCGCAGGTCTCGTCGCAATACAAGTCGCAAAACACGTCGTTCACTTCGTCGTTTAATCTACGGTCCATGCGCGACGCTCATTACGACGCATGTTGCAATTTTATAGCGATGAATTTGTGTTGCCTTAACCGTCACTATACGCCCGTATTCCTTGTAGTGCACCTACATGCCATATGACTACTGTTCGGAGCATCTATGCACTTGTAGCTCATCATGGTTGGAATGTACATCAGTTGGACATTAAAACTTCATTTTTGAATGGTGACTTGCATGAAGAAGTGTATGTTTTTCAGCCTTGTGGCTTTGTGCAGAAAGGGCATGAAAACCAGGTGTGCAGGTTAAAGAAGGCATTATATGGTTTAAAGCAAGCACCACGTGCTAGGTATGAGAAGATACATGCCTATCTGATTGCACATGGTTTTGAGAACAATCCAACTGAAAGCACATTATATGTTAAGCGTGCTAATGATGTAGTTCTAATCATTGTGGTTTATGTTGATGACATGCTGCTCACTGGTCCTCATGAGAGGCATATTGCTGATTTTAAGGCTGATTTGCATGCCTCATTTGACATGTATGATTTGGGGCATTTGCATCATTATTTGGGCATTCAATTTATGCATGTTGATGGTGGAATGGCTTTGTGTCAAACAAAATATATTAACACATTATTGCAACATTTTGGCCTTGAAGACTGTAAACCTATTGCCACTCCTATGGAGACAGGTTTATGATTGAGTCTTCATGATGCTGGAGATGCATTTGATGCTATTCTCTATTAGCAGGCTGTTGGGTGCTTGATTTACTTATGCATTACTCAACCAGATATTCAGTTTGTTGTCTCATAGATGAGCAAGTTTATGCATTGCCGAGGAGTCAAGCATTGGCAGGCGGTTAAGCGTAGCTTTTGCTACGTGAGTGGTGCTCGACTACTTGGGTTGTCTTATCCCATGGGGGGGATCACTACCACCAGATTTGCATTTTTTTTTTACTCTGATTGGGTGGTTGCTATGACACTCATGTGTCCACTAGTGGCTTTTGCTTCATGGTTGGTAGCTCATGTATATCTTGGTTGAGCAAGAAGCAGCCTACTATGGCCAGTTCCAGTTGTGAAGCTGAGTATAGGGCAGCTTTCACAACGACTGTTGAGTGTTTGTGGCTCAGACGCCTTATGGCTGATTTGGGTGTTGGTCAGTCTTCTGCCACCACCATCTTCACTAACAGTAAGAGCGCATTGGTAGTTGCGAGGAACCCTGAGTTCCATGCTCGCACTAAACACATTGAGGTGCATTATCATTATGTTAGGGAGAGGTTCTCTACTGGGGAGATTAGCTTGGCATATGTGCCCACGCAGGAGAACGTTGCAGACCTTTTCATGAGGGCTCTACCTAGGGAGAAGTTTGAAGCTTTCCGCAAAGCTTTGGGCTTACTTCCTTTTGTGGAGTGATTTCCACATAGCTTGGCACTTCCTTATACATGAGTGCCAGCTCCTTGTTCACCGCATCACTCCCAGCGCGGAATTTGTTGATATATTTAGGTAGTTATGTGTGTGAACACTCTAGGTCCATAAGGGCATTTTTTTCCCTATTTAGGAGGTTTCTTTCCCCCGGCTTGTATATATGCCTATTGCCCTAATGGGCTACTTATCTTTGTACATTCTCTAGTAATACATTCAGTATTGTGTGTTGTGCTCCAAGCTTCTTCTTCTTCCTTGTGTTGTTCGCGTGCTTCCATAGACGTCTAACTCCAACACTTTGTTTGTCACACTTCAATCCAATAGCCTCTTTTCTTTGTATTCCTATGTGCCATTGGATCCTCCTCAACCATACTACTTCACATGCAGCAACACATGATGCTTTGTACTGAGATTTAGTAGATGATAATGCTACAATCGTTTTCTTCTTACTCATCCAAGAGAAAATCTCAGATCTTAGAGAAAAGCAATATCTACAAATTGATCTTCTGGTTTCAATATCTCTTGCCCAATCTGAATCATAGTATCCAACTAGATCCTTCATAGAGAATATCATAATCAATGGTTCCTTTCGCATACTTGAGTATCTGCATGCTTGCTTTCCAATGAGTCTAACAAGGCTTATTTAAGAATGTGCTTACTACTCCAACAACATAGGAGATATCTGGTTTGCTATTGCACAAGTAGATGAGACTTTAAATTAGTTTCCTATATCTTCCAATATCCATAGGAGGTGAAGTATCTTCAATGGATGATTTTGTGTTGACCTCCATAGGTGTAGAAATCTCCTTGTGATCCTCCATGTCGAATGCCTTCAAAATCTATCTTCTATACTTTTGTTGAGAGATGCAAATCTTCCCTAGTTCATGCCATACTTCAAGGCCTAAGCAATAATGCACTAAGCCCAAGTCTATCCTCTCAAATTTTGAACTCAAGCCATCTTTCGTTTGTTGAAGAAGAGCATCATCATTTCTTGTAATCACAAGGTCATCTACATAGAGTACAAGCACAATTGTCTTCCCTCCTCTCTTTAGAACATACAAGTTAGCATGAGAAGCACAACTTTTGAAACCTAGATCCAAGAGATACTTATCTATCTACTGGTACCAAGCTCTAGGGGCTTGTTTTAGCCCATATAATGACTTCTTTAGCTTACATACCTTTTTCTCAAAATGGGGGCCTCAAACCTTAGTGGCTCAGACACATATACCTCCTCCTTGAGGTCTCCATTCACGAACATTGATTTGACATCGATGTGATAAATTAACCATCGTTTATGGTGCCGCCACAACTAGTACTACTCGGATAGTAGTCATCCTTGTAGTCGGGGCAAATGATTCATGAATGTCAATCCCTTCAACTTATGAGTAGCCTTGTGCAGCAAGTCTAGCTTTGTACTTTTCCAAAGTACCATCATGCTTGAACTTTAGCTTTTAGAACAACTTGATGCCAATGACTTTACACTTAGGGTGTCGATCTGCTAGCTCCCAAGGTTTGTTCTTCATGATCTTATTGTACTTTGTTTGCATGGAAGCCTTGCATTTCAGATCGTGGAGTGCCTCTTCCACATTGGTTGGTTCCTTTGCTTGTTCTTGAATGAGATCAACCATGAGGGCTGTATTTACAATATGGGTGCTTGCTTGCCTCTCCTCTATTCTCTTTGATTGCCTCAGTCCTTCTGTAGCTTGTTCTAGCAACTATGGGATGGGGTTCGCAAAATCATAGAGCTGCCTTACCCATCATGACAATGGCTTTTCCGCTTGGCTGATGACAGGTTGGTGACTTTGAGACTCATCATTTGAAGATGATGTTTCTTCTCTTGTGTGTGTGTATGTTGATGCGTTATTCAGCCTTCATCCAGAAAAGGATGAGGGCAAGAGTGAAGGCAATGCTGATACTATTGCTCGTACGAAAGATGTTATAGGTCAATCCACGCGCGTACTGTTCTATTATACAGAACCTGAACAAACGCAGACATGAGGCAATAGCCATGCGAGAGGAGGAATAACGGATACAAAGTTATAGATCGTACATTTCCAGCAATAGCATAGAAAGAATGAAATAGGCCTGAATTAATTGGAGCTCTGATATGAGAAGACCCGTATGTCAATACCATATATGTGTAGAGGAAGCAGCGATGGTTTTCTACTGCTGGTAGTACATAGAATTTCCAGTAATGCGGTTATGTCCATCCAGCCTTTGCCTTTGAGAGAGGCTCGGAAAGGTACAGAGAAATGGCATAGAATGAGGGAAGGCATATGGTAAACTTCCTTCACATATTTCCAAAGCCCTGTCGTTTGCATTCTCTGAGGGGAGAGGACCCAGGGGCTTGACTGAGAAAGCAACAGATGTGAATTTCTTCCATTTCGCAAAGCTTGTAACGTCCTTTACCAAGGCGGCACTTTTATACCCAGTACGTGCTTGCGGATGTGAACTCTGGAAAGTATCGATTGCAGGTGTCTCCTTCTGCAATGCCCATGTTTGGCTTGAACTGATAAAAAGCTCTCGTGTCGAGTACACACACAGTCCCTTCGTTATGATGCGCGGGGCTGCGTCTTTTGACTCGTTTCTACTTCTTTTTGACTTGTTCCTTCTACAGAACTTATCTATCTGCGTACATCATCGTGTCAGGACTCAGAATCAATTTCTCAGACGATTTCTGCATATTCATAACTCTCTGTACATTACAGAGAGCTTGAAATCGAAGCAGGAGACATGCCCAGGAGATTTATTTAATCGGACAATCTCTGCATTCTTTTAGCCTATCTCTTGACAGCACACGTCACTTAATAGAGATAACAGCTGACGTTGAGTGAGCTGTTCTGGTTTTCCCATTCAGAAAGCTGATAAAAAGACGTTCACTCAAAACACAACGTCCCAATACTCATTCACGTGGTTATCTATATGTCTGTTTGTTTGTATATCTCCTCCATAGATGTACACAAGTAGACTTACAGATAACCACGTGAATGAGTATGATGGTATACAGAGGAAAAAACATATTAAAGAGCGTCACTGGAATGCTAATCACCGAGCTACAATCATTGAGCGTGTCTAGCGGGCGTTACGAGCACCTTCTCGGAGCCACAAACTTACACGGAAGTTGGAACGTGGAAGTAGGTGAGATGAGCATGTATGAACGTGGATACTCTAAAATACAACAACTTGAGGTTCCAAAAGCTTTGTAGGTGCACTAAGAATAGAGCTTCTTTCGTATTTCAACATCCTTTCTTTTCCAAATTGACTTGCCACCCAACCTATTTATAGCGTGCACGTACTCACTTTCTAGAATCCTTTTTAATTAAGGTGTCACCGTTCATCTCGCCAACACAAATAAGTCAATACCCTTAGGATTCTTAAGATGTAGGCCTTGGCTATTTCCCCCAAGCTATGAATCTTGGCATCTTAACGTTGTTCCTCACATGCATATCCTATGGAACTTGCCTAAAAGGAAATGCAACTTGCCTAGAGTATAATAATCTATCAGATGCAATTATTATGCGTGATCAAAATTTAAAAACAAAGCTTACAAGCAAGAATTTCTACCTCTAAGAAGTTCCTAAGGATGGGCATGGTTTGTTTAATACCATTTACTAGAGCACATTCACAACTATTTATCTCTTCCTAACTAGTATCATATTATGATTCACTTATCCTTTCAGAAGTATGACGGATCATAGATAATTATACTGAATCAAGTGAATCTCAAGTCATTACCATTGGTAGATAACTTTCCCAATTATTTTATTTACAACATGTATAAAGTTTATGAAAACAAACAAACTATATCCCTTTCCTTTGCATACTCAAGGCTTTCGAACACCCTTATTTCGAACACCCTTATGTACATCATACATGTTGAGAATGATCTGAGAATCCTTATGCTTAAACCTAGACCACTTGTAAAAACTATAGACCTTATCATACTAAGTATAAATAGACATTCATTTAGTCGTGGGATAGATGAGCCATTCTGAGAGGCATTGAGCTACTTCAGAGAGCATACATTGAGTTCACAATTTATATGTGTTGTCCACTACACTTTCCTTGTATCATATGTTCAATAGCACATACATTTTAATACAATTCTTCAAGTACATCTCTGTGTACTATTCTCTGCTGCATCCTCATAATTATAGTAACTTTGTGGAATTGATTTCTCTATGATTACTCACTCATTTTGTATCCTTTAACTTGAATTAGTTAGAAGTGTCCACTACTTGCATATCAATTACCATCAAGTTTGGTTTAGAGGATCTTGTGATATGAAGCATAGAAGGTGATTGTGTGTGCACATCTTCTAGATCCTGAAATATCGTGATGACCCCTCTGACTTGTTAGATTCATTTCTTAGTGTATGGTGTAGCTAAATTGATGAAAGAAATTAATTAGCTACACACTCCAATTAGATGTGTGCAAAATCTCTCTGGTCAATTCATACCAGGTTGTGAGCATCAAACAAAATATTGAGCACTTCTATTCCCAAAATAGAAGGTTTCTTCACATTGCTAGTAAATGCAAGTTATTTTTTTTTATGCAAACTTTTGGGAATGTTGCTCCAAAGCAGTTAGTGGTTCCAAATGCATTATTGTGAAGCTAAAAGAGTCTATTAAGCATCCCTGGGGTTACCTTGGAAGGTGTAGAGCAGGTTTTGTGCAACAAGAGCTCATCTCCGGAACCTACCTATCCATCCCCTCACAAACTACCCTAAGCTGATCACCTTTGGGAACTTAGCCAAAGTTGGCCTTTGAGCTCAATATTTTGGCTTCGTGACTTTTTGTATTATCCTTTTGCAAAGAAAACTGCTAGTAGATCTTCTATATGGAATATTACCAACCCAATCTACATCAATGTATCCATGAACCTGCAAATCTACACCAGTTTCATAAAACAATGCATAATCCAAAGTAGCACACACATAACATAGAGTGCACCCGAGAGCATGTAAGTGTTGTTTCTTGGGAAACTCCATAAATTGACTTTCAATTCCAACCATGTAGCTTGGTTCAGACCTTGTGATTGTGAGATATATCAAACTTCCCACAACTTTCTTGTACATAGTAGCATTTTTCGATGCTTCACGTGATGTAGTATCCAACTTTAGATTTTGCTCTAATGGGATAGAAATTGGCTTACAATCAGCCGTACCATACTTTTGTAGCATACTCAAGGCATATTTCCTTTGCAACATCCATATAATTGTTTTTGTGTGTATAAAATCAATGCCCAAGAAATAGCATTGTGCACCAAGATCTTTCATGTAAAATTCCTGCATTAGGAGTTGCTTTACCTCTTTAATGCTTGCTTCATTGTCAACTCCTACAATCACGAGATCAACATAAGTAGCCACGATCGTGATGCCATCATCACACTTTCTTGCATATAATGAATGATATGCATCATGCATAGAAAATCCAATTGTGGCTACGTAGTTAGTGATCCTTGAATGCCAAGCATTAGGGACTTTTTAAAGCCCATACAAATCCTTTTTCATATTGCAAAAATATTTTCTGTGCTTTGAGTCTTGATATCCTTGTGGTTGGTCCATGTCCATGTATACTTCTTCCTCTAACTCACCATGTGAAGAATGCATTCTTCACATCCATCTGATGCAAAGTCCATCCTTTTGATGCAGCTAATCCAACAAGTGCTCTAACAATAGACATTTTAGCTATAGGGCTAAACATTTTCTCATAATCAATGCCAGATTCTATGCATATCCTTTTGCTACCAATCATGCCTTATACTTGCTTATGCTGCCATCAATATTGTGCTTTGCCTTGTAAACCCACTTGCAGACTACAAGTTTCTTTCCTTGTGGCAATGGAACTAGCTTCCATGTTTTATTTCCATAAAGTGGAGCCATCTTCTCATCCATAGCTTTCTCCCAATCTGCATTTCCAATTGCATCTTCAAAACAAGAAGGTTCAACATCTTATATTACCTTGGTCATGTAGGCAGAATGATGAGCCATGTAGTTATCATATGTCAATCATTGCATTGAATTCTGCATCCTCCCAAATCTTCTTAGTTTAGGGTCACTTATCCTTGTATCATCTGCATGTGCCTTTCTTACTCCTGGAGTCTTCACAGAGGTCAATCCAAGTTCCTCATCAAGGCTCTTTTGCAAACCGCTTGAATCTCCATCAATGTCTTCAAAACTTGTAGATGTTTTACTACTAGTAGAAAGCTTTCTTTACATTTCTTTGATGTAGTTGATGAATTTGCTGGACTAAAATTTCCATGCAATCATCTTCCACTCCATGGTTTTGAGTTGGGACTATTTCTTGGTGATGCATCTGTTCCACTCAAAACTTGAGATTATACACTTGATTTTCATCATTTTCTTTGTAATTTGGTTCAAGATTAAGTCCTTCTTTAGCATATGCATAGAAGCTTGACATTTCATCAAATACCACATCTTTGATTACTTTCACCTATCGTGTGAGTGGGTTAAGACACTTATATTTCTTTTCCTCAAGGGAGTACCCAATGAGGATAAATTTTTCTACTTTTGGATCAAGCTTCATCCTCAACTCATTTGGAACATGTACATATGCAATATAGCCAAAAAATTTCATATGTGATAAGTTTGGCTTTTTACTAGTGAACTTCTCTTTAGGTGTAACTTGATATACATCAGTACTCTTTGTTCTATTCATGATGTATATAGAAGTGTGCAAAGCTTCTACCCAATAACAATGAGGCATATTCTTCTTAGCCATCAAGGCTCTTGTTATTTTTGCAATATTTCTATATTTGTATTCAACAATGCCATGTTGGTGTGGTGTGGACCTGCATGAAAATTGACGTCAAATTCCATGACTTTTTAGAAAGTTGCTGAACTCATTTGACATGTATTCACCTCCTCCATTAGATCTTAATGTTTGAATATACTTGTGTTTGCTTTTCCACCATAGCTTTAAAATTCTAGAAGTGAGTGAACATCTCACTCTTCTCTTTCATGAAATATACCCATACTTTCCATGTACGGTCATCAATGAAAGTAACATAAAACCTACAACCACCCATAGATGTGGTCTTTGCAAGACCCCAAACATATGCACATACTATTTCTAGCACATTTTGACTAACATGTTTATCATGCAAAAATGATGCTCTTCATTGTTTACCAAATTGACATGTTGCACATACCTTTTGCATATCTGCAACCTTGAAATTTAGCAGCCCATTGACAATATCCTTTGACTGCATCAATTTCATCCTTTAAAACTTTCACATCCAACTTGTTTGTGCTAAATATCTATATTAGCAATAACTCTTGCACCTTTTGCAAACATGGCTGCATTCATTTCAAGAATTTTCACATTTACATTGAACATCCTACCCACTTTCTTTCCTTTTGCAATCAATCTTCCATCTTGTTTGTACTCTTCTATATATAATCCATCAGCATTGAGCTTGACTTGTAATCCTTGGTCAAGCATTTGTCCAATCGAAACCACATTCTTTTTTATATTTGGAACATGGAGCACATACGCAAGATGTTTACCTTCTTTTCCTCCATAGAGAGCTATGTTTTCTGTACGCTCAATAGGATGTGATGTGTCATTGCATGTTTCAACATATCTAGGAAACCAAACTACTACACATTCTGCATGATTGATCATGTGATTTGAATCACCTCTATCAACATACCAGACATCACTATTTGATTTTGAAACATCACCAGACATCCTATTCATCATGTGATCTATGAACAACTTCTGAGAATCCATCTACACTTGTGGATGCATAACTCTTTTGTTGCCTTCTGTTATTTTGATTCTTCAACGAACAATCACATTCAAAGTGTCCATGTTTACCACAATTCCAACATCCTTTATTGTCATTACCCTAATCGTTTATTTGGAAATTTTTGTGGCCTCTTTGGCTCCCCCTACCTCGAAATTATCCTCTACCTCCTACATTATTTTGTTGTTGACTTGGTCTTGGTTATTGTGTCCTCTTCCACTTCTGAACCTCTTCCTATGCCAGAGTAGAATACCTTCTCAGAACTAGGTTTTCCCTAGGGGTTTGAATCCCAAGAAAGATTATTTTCTTCAATAATCAACACGGATACCAAATCAACAAAATTTAGAATATTTTTACTCGTCTGAATAGAAGTTCTGAATAGCTTATATGCAACTCCTAAATCACAAAGGCACACTTCCACCTTATAATGATCATCTAGATTCACGCCAATAGATGCAAGTGACTAACATATGCTTTTGAATTTTAGAGTGTAGTCACTCACCAATATTCCCTTTTTCTCGAATGTAGGCAGCTCATTCTTGAGTTGCAATTTCCGTGCCTTTGTATTGGTCTCATACAATGTGAACAATCTGTTCCAAGCCTCTTTCGGAGCCTTGGCACCTTGTATGTGCCCAATCATGCTATCCTATATGCTAACAAATATCCAATACATTACCTTTCATGATCCTTGATCCCATTCTTCATATGCTCTAAGTTCGTCCGCAGTTTGATTCCGGAAGGAGGAAGGGTCCTTGACCCCTCAGGAGGCAAGGGGACTGATGCGAGGGCACGCAGCCAAGAGGGAAGACCCCCCCGGCAATAACTCCTCCACAAAGCCACTACGCACGATCCTCAGCAACCCAAAGCGTAGGTTCCCGAAACTCTTAGCAATTTCAGGGATGAATGTTTTGCCCCTCCCCAGGAGATTTATTTAATCGGACAATCTCTGCATTCTTTTAGCCTATCTCTTGACAGCACACGTCACTTAATAGAGATAACAGCTGACGTTGAGTGAGCTGTTCTGGTTTTCCCATTCAGGAAGCTGATAAAAAGGCGTTCAATCAAAACACTACGTCCCAATACTCATTCACGTGGTTATCTGTATGTCTGTTTGTTTGTATATCTCCTCCATAGATGTATATAAACAGACATATAGATAACCACGTGAATAAGTATGATGGTATGCAGATGAAAAAACAATATTAAAGAGCGTCACTGGAATGCTAATCACGAGCTACAATCATTGAGCGTGTGTAGCGGGCGTTACGAGCACCTTCTCGCAGTCACAAACTTGCACAGAAGCTGGAACGTGGAATTAGGTGAGATGACCATGTATGAAGTTCGGCGCAGTGTCGTCTATGGGAATTAAGCATCCTCCATCGGATAAGCATCGTTACGAGTTGCAGTTATTTAACTAAGATGTTTCCTTGTCACATCAACAAAGGAAGAGAGGAGATTAAAAATAAAAACAAAGAAGAAGAAATGAGCCAAGGGAATGAGGTGGTCAACTAAACAGACGACGAGAAAAAGTAAGAAGTAGACACAAAACTGGGCACGGTTATTTTTTTCCCAAAATAATCTCGTTTATATGTTTGATCACGGACAAAACGTGAACTTTGGGGCGTGCCTGATGGGTCAAAGGTTCAAGTCCTGCTGATCAGCTGCATGCGGTTGAGATTTAAGGGGGCTCTCTCTTATGTTCTTATGTGGGTGTTTTGTTCTTGCAAATTTAAAGCTAATTGGCAGAGTAGATCAGCGATCAAACTTCCAAAAAAAAAAAAAACCTTTGCTAGTTTCGCAAAGAACACGAACCTATCAAATCTTAACAAGGATACTCTAAAATACAACAATTTGAAGTTCTTTCGTATTTCAACATCCTTTGTTTTGCAAATTGACTCGCCACCCAACCTATTTATAGTGTGCACTACTCACTTTCGAGAATCCTCTTTAATTAAGGTGTCACCGTTCATCTGGCCAACACAAATAAGTCAATACCCTTAGGATTCTTAAAATGTAGGCCTTGGCTATTCCCCTCAAGCATCTTAACGTTGTTCCACACATGCAACCTGCCTATTAAAAGGAAATGCAACTTGCCTAGAATATAATAATCTGTCAGCTTTCTGAGGCAATTTTTTCTGCATGATAAAACATAAAAAACAAAGCTTAGCAACAAGAATTTCTATCTCTAAGAAATTTCTAAGGATGGGCATGGTTTCTTTAATACCATTTACTAGAGCACTTTCACAACTATTTATCTCTTCCTAACTAGTATCATATTAGGATTCGCTAATCCTTCGAGGAGCACGAAGGCTCATAGATAATTATACGGAATCCAATGAATCTCAAGTCATAACCATTGGCAGATAACTTTCCCAATTATTTTATTTACAACATGTATAAAGTTTATGAAATCAAACAAACTATATCCCTTTCCTTTTGCATATTATAGGAGGCATTTTAAGGCTTTCAAAGTTCCTACAATCATCTTCAAACCAGGACTTGTTTTCATCAAACAAAACATCTCTATTTATAATGAAGACTTTTTTGAGCATGCTAACCCTTGGCTGATACTCTAGATTTGGAAAATGTGTTTGAATTAGAGAAGTCCATGAGTAGTCATTCTTGGAGATGGAGACTCACCAAAGTAGGTTTCAAAGTCAAAGAGAGAGAAGATGGTCAAGGTTATGAAGAACTAAAACAAGAAGCATGTTGGATACACTCTAGGATTGTAATGAGGTGATGGGAGCCTCGAAAATTCCAAAAATTTCCCTTAAATTAGGCACCTTGATGTAAGAATCCATAGTTACAAATATATCCAAAATCCAAGAAAATTACTCCATAATTGTGGAAGTTAAGGAGTCATCGAGCTTGAGGAATGACTCCTCCTTAACCTTCTAGAAGCTTAAAAGATTTTTTTGCACTCCAATAGGACCTCAAATGAGGGTTTAGGAACTATTTTCAACTAGCAAAGACACAAGAATATGAACAGGGTCACTTTTTGAGACTCCTTGTGTGTGTGTGTGTGCATGACTCCTAGTGTGGTGAAGAGCTTCAAACTGCTCACTCATCACTCGTATTGAAATTTATGTGGGCAAGATTGCTTGATATCGGTTGGTATATGTGTCGTGCAAGAGCATGTGGCATAATTTTCAGGGATGCATCTTGTTAGTTATCAAACTTGGAGGATGGCCTTGCAAGGTATGATTTCTCGGAGATTATTTTCTTTTTTGAGTATGCACCTCTTTAATATTCATCTCATTCCTATTGTTTTTGGATAGGTAGGAATTAGTACATTTCAAGCTTAAGAGCTAAGATTTTTCAGTTCTCCATCAAAATTTAGTTCTCCTCTCCTTCTTCTTCACTTCTATTTCTATAACGTTTCATGTTCTCTTCTTCTTTCATTACACACAACAAAGGATTAGAATAATAGTTTATGAGTTGGGGAACTTTGGGAGAGCAGAATCCAAGCTCAAAGGTGTGGATTTAGAGCTCTTGGAAAGCCATGAAGAAGGTGGGTAGCATAGCAATCATCCATGGAAAAAGAGGTTATAGGGCTCATTTGGTTCTTCTTTTTTTCTCTTAAGAGTTAGGAAAAGCAGATCAAGGTGAGAGAAGGGTAGAACAAGTGGTTAAAAGTGAGAAGGAAGAAATGGAGATCAAATAAGAAAAAATTGAGAAGGATGTATAGTAATTTTCCTTGTGACAAGCAACATTTTTTAACTTTGAAGTGTATTATGGCTCCAAAGACTATAATCAACACATCAATGTATGGGATTGCTAGAAAAACTTGAGTTTTTGCAATTTAGCACACCCATGACTCCCCTTAGGTATAATCATCTGATGGAAAAGTGAAGCTTTGTGACAAATATGTGGTGCACAAGTGTTTATAAAGCCTAAGGAAGATTTATAAGTCAAAATGACCAAGAAATGTATAAGAAAAACAATATGGAGCAAGGTGATTTGATTGTCTGCCTTTTCCTTTGCCACATTTACCTTTGTTGCCTACTTTGAACTTCCCTTTTGTTGGCATAGAGTGCTTGGCTATGTGCATCCTTGCTCCTTGGTGAATCATTTTTTTGCATCAGGGTATCTTAGTGAGTGGCCATGGCTGAACGCAATGATGTATTCCATACGTTCGTTGTTGAGGATACATTGGATGGTACCAATTACCCATTGTGGGCATATATAATGCGTCATATATTTGTTCCAAAAGGACTGTGGAATATTATGTAGAGTGTTGAAGAACGACCTACGAAACCTCCAAATATAGTTATTGAAAGTGATGCACATACATTGGAGATGATGATCTTCAAATTCCTGTGTATGCTCACAAAGTTACAAGGAAGTTGGAACGTGGAATTAGGTGAGATGAACATGTATGAAGTTCAGCGCAGTGTCGTCTATTGGAAATAAGCATGCTCCATCGGATAAGCATCGTTACAAGTTGCAGTTATTTAACTAAGATGTTTCCTTGTCATATTGGGAAAAACGTTGTTCTTGGGTGGATAACATCAACAAAGGAAGAGAGGAGATAGAGTAAAAATAAAAACAAAGAAGAAGAAATGAGCCAAGCGAATCAGGTGGTAATAATATTAGGATTCCAGGACCATGAAGGCTCACATATAATTACACTGAATCCAATGAATCTCAAGTCATAACCATTGGTAGATAACTTTCCCAATTATTTTATTTACAACATGTATAAAGTTTATGAAAACAAAGGAACTATATTCCTTTCCTTTTGCATATTCTAGGAGCCATCTTAAGGCTTTCGAACACCCTTATGTACCTCATAAGTTTTGAGAATGATTTAGGAATCCTCATGCCTAAACCTTGACCACTTGTAAAAACTATAGGCCTTAGCATATTAACCCTTAGCTCATACTCTAGATTTGGAAAATGTGTCTTAATTAGAGAAGTCCATGAGTAGTCATCGTTGGAGATGGAGACTCACTGAAGAAGATTTCGAAGCCAAAGAGAGAGAAGATGGTTGGGGTTATGAAAAACTAAAGCAAGGAGCATGTTGGATACACTCAAGCATTGTAATGAGCTGATGGGATCCTAATTCCAAAACTATCCCTTAGATTAGTCACCTTGATGTCAAAATTCATAGTTAAAAATATATCCAAAGTCCATTTCTTGCAATTTTTCTCTGTAATTGTGCAAGCTAAGGAGTCATCGAGCTTAAGGACTGATTCCTCCCTAAGCTTCAAGAAGTTTACAAGAGTTTTTGCAGTCAAATTGGACCTCAAATGAGGGTGTAGGAACTATTTTTAACTAGGGTAGACACTAGAATATGAAGAGGGTCACTTTTTAAGACTTCTTGTGTGTTTGTGTGTGTGTATGTGCATAACTCCTAGTGTGGTGAAGGTCTTCAAAATGTTGACTCATCACTCATATTGAAATTTATGTGGGCAAAAAATCCATTGCTTGATATCTATTGGTACGTGTGCCGTGAGAGTGCATCTCCATCGAACACTTTGGCATAGTTTTCAAGGATGGATCTTGTTATTCAACACCCGTGGAGGATGGCACCTTGCAAGGTATGAGTTCTCGGAGATTGTCTTCTTTTTTGGGTTTGTATTTATTTAATTTTCATCCCATTGCTATTGTTTTTGGATAGGTAGGATTAGGTAATTTTCAGGTTTTAGGGTTAAGGTTTTTGAGTTCTCCATCATAATTTAGTTTTCCTCTTCCACTTCTTCACTTCTACTTCTATAATCTTTCATATTCTCCTCTTCTCCTATTACACACACTTGAGGACTAGAATAATAGTTTATGAGTTGGGGAAGCTTGGGAGATCGAAACTCAAGCTCAAAGGTGCAGGATTTAGAGCTCTTGGAAAGCCATGAAGAAGGTGGACAGCATAGCAACCATCCATGGAACAAGTGGTTATAGGGTTCTATTTTTTTCCTCTCTTAAGAGTTAGAAAAGAGTAGATGTAGAGTAATTTTTCTTGCGACAAGCGACACATTTTAGCTTTGAAGTATATTATGGCCTCGAAAGACTTAGATCGACACATCAATATAGGTGATTGCTAGAAAAACTTGAGTTTTTGCAATTTATCACACCCATGACTCCCTTGAGGTGCAATTGTATGAGGAAGAAGTGGAGCTTTATGACAAGTATGTGGTGCGCAAGTGCTAATAAAGCCTAAGGAAGATCTAGAAGTCAAAATGACTCAGAAATTTGCAAGAAAACCCTAATGTCCAACACAACTACCCTACGGTAATCACCTTTCGGAACTTGGCCCAACTTGTTCTTTGAGCTCAATATTTTGGCTTTGTGGCTTTTTGTATTAGGCATTTGCAAAGAAAAAATGAAGGAAAAACTCCATATTTCTAGACCATGATCGTATTATCCTAGAGCAATCAAGGGCAATTGTCCTTTGCCAAATTGAGCTAACATAAAGGAAAAACACTTGATTTCCTATACACGTTTAGGGAAGCATCAATAATTGTTAAAGGCATACAAAACCACTTGAAATTTTTTCATTTCCACAAACAATTGCTCTAAACACTATGGCAATCGTGCACTAGATTTGGATAATTTTAAGGCGAACTTTAGTTTTCAAGTACCCAAGACTTAACAAAAGGTTGTATTTTACATAGGTTGAGAAAGAGCCAAATTTTCACACAAAAGTGCAACCCACAAGTGCCTTAGACATCATCAATGGCAACAAGTATTGTTTACCTATTGTGTCCCCCAAGAGCTTGAATTGATGTAACATTTTGGTGAGAAATTCAAAGATCGTTGGAAAGCTCATTTCAAACCCTACATGATCTCAAGTGTTTCTATAAAGAGTCTTGAGTCTATTATTAGATATGATTCTTTGAACTTGACATTGAATTCAGAGTGAGGTGTCAAAATATTTTCAATAAACTTTAGCCATCGAGGGCGGTGTAAAGACCTTAAGGAAAGATTGGGTTCAGAGTGAGGTGTCGAAATCTTTTCAATAAACTTTAGCCATCCAGGGGGTGTAAAGACCTTAAGGAAATATTGGTTTACATTGACTTGTCTAGGAGACCTTAAAACTCCTTTGGGGAAAATGGAACCCTTTGTATGTTAAGATTTTTGTAAAATCTAGGGCATTAGAGGCTCAAATGTACCCATCACTAGTGATGGAGAAGATCCTAAAAACCAAGGCAACTATGGAAGATGGTGGTCCTCCACTAGGCCTAGAGATAGTGATATCTGCTCACTCTCTTGGACTTGTCTCTACACCTATACAAAGAATCAACATGAATTTTTTTAGACTCAAAACGAACCTTGCATGTTATCCAAAAATCTTTGAACCAGGAAAAATGGATGTTTGATATGTGAGGAATGTCCAGTTCAAGATAGGATATCTATCTAGAAAACTCTCTACCTATGTGTAGAGATATAGATTCACAAACTTGACCATTTCTCACAATTCACGTAGTAGAAAAACTTGAAACTTTGGAACACTTTGGGGTACTGTATGAAAGACCAAACGAACCTTTAAATCAATAAGAATTATTTGAATGAGAGAGCACACCATTTTCTACAATCGGGTACAAAGAAAATTGTGAAAGCCTAACTACAACTCAAAAAAGAGAGGAGCAAGTCATGAGAAAATAAGATAAGAAAGCAAAGGGGTTGCTTGTTAGAGTTTAGGAATTCACTAAAGTAAGTGGGAAACTCATGGAAATCATATAAAGCAAGAAAAAGGGTGAAATGATGCTTATATAGAAGTTTTACTTTTCTTACAATCTAGCTAACTAGCCATCAATCAATGTAGGTGCACTTTCTAGTGGGAATTGATGAGATTTTAATTTGATTGATTTTGGTGGAGATCCTAACTCTTCCATGAATTTGCTTCCTCCCTTTTGATTGGTCACTTGCAAAAATCATGGATGAGTCC
Organism: Ceratopteris richardii; assembly: GCA_020310875.1. Taxonomy (NCBI): domain Eukaryota; kingdom Viridiplantae; phylum Streptophyta; class Polypodiopsida; order Polypodiales; family Pteridaceae; genus Ceratopteris; species Ceratopteris richardii. The sequence goes on from CM035411.1 coordinate 21,589,347, forward strand.
TTTTGTATGGTTGAGACTTGATTTTCAATACTCCCCCTCAAGTGTCAATGTCTAGGTCCTTCATTAATATGCATGCCTTAAAGTGTTGTAGCTTTACTCTATCCAAAGCTTTGGTAAACATATCTGCATATTGATCCTTTGTATGCATATGATCCACCTTTAAATCCTTTGACATGATCTTCTCTCTAATAAACTGTTAATGTATTTCTACATGCTTGGACTTTGCATGAAACACGAGATTTTGAGCAAAGCATATGTTACTTGTATTGTCAAAACAATGGGTGTTTGCTTAACCTGCAAATCAAGATTAAAAAAAAAATTGAGCCACATAAGCTCACATGAGACTTGTGCTAAGCCTCTATACTTAGTGCTCGCCGAGGAGAGAACCATTGTTGGTTGTTTCTTGGACATCCATGAGATGGGCTTCTTGCATAGCATGATAACATATCCACTAGTTCTCCTCTTTTCATCTTTGGAACATATAGAGTTAGCATCACAATAAACTTGTACATGTAATGCATCATTAAATGGGTACTAAAGCACTTCATTCATCAGTACTTTGAGGTATCTAAGTACTCGTTTGGCTGCAACAAGTGGAGGTACGCTTGGAGCTTGCAAAAATTGAGGTAACACTCACTACAACATATCGAGGGTATACAGAGGTTTTTATCGAGGAAAATGAACGGGTGCAATTTGCCCACGATGTTGGTGTTGCGATCTGTGTTAGACTCAAGATGTAACTGGCAGGAGATGGTTGAACCACACCCTAAGAGGGAGGATTATGAAGTAATCCTCAACCATGGCTTTTGGGGCAAGTGGTTTGCCCATCATACTCCTAGCTCATAGGTCATGAGTTCAAATCCCACAATTGGTATCAGAGCTAAGGAGATAGACTTGGGCAAGGCGGATGCAAGGCGCACGCGTCGATTTCAAAGGTGAGTTCAACATAGATTAGAGTCTATCTCCCAATCCATAGGTCGGATTTAGACATGTAATATACTGTTGGAAAGCTCTCAAAACGAGTAATCTAATGGAGACACTAGATTGGGGATCCAAGATACCTAGCATGGGTGAGAACCAGGTTCAAGAGACCAAAGTTGCAAGGCAAGTCCGTAGGCTAGTTGCCAAGAAGTGGAAAGGCAAGGTTCAAGATACCAAGGTTGAGAGCAAGGAAAGTCCATAGGCAAGTGGCCAAGAAGCGGAAAGGCAAGGCTCAAGACACCAAGGTTGAGAGCAAGGCAAGTCTGTAGGCAAAGTGGCCAAGAAGCGGAAATGCATGGCTCAAGAGACGAAGGTTGAGGACAAGATGGTTCAAGAGACTGTGCGAGGGTGAGGACATCAGTCCAAGGGAAGGATTGATCATTGAGGACAATGATCTCTAGAAGGGGAAGAGAGTGTTAGACTCAAGATATAACTAGCAAGAGATGGTTGAACCACACCCTAAGAGGGAGGATTAGGAAGTAATCCTCAACCATGGCTTTTGGGGCAAGTGGTTAGCCCATCATACTCCTAGCTGGCAGGTCATGAGATTCAAATCCCACAATCGATATGCGCATCGAAAACATAGCACCGGTATAGGCACTAGTATAGGCATCGGTATGAGTGTCAATATGCGCGTTGGTATATGTGTCGGTACTTCTGATGCGCATATCGATGCTCATACCAACGGCCATCCTAGGAGTACCGACGCATATACCAACGCGCATATACCGACGGCTGCTGGGAGTACCGACGCCTATACTGACGACCATATCTACAAATTTTTTTTGGGTAGAGTGTGTTGTCTTTTGCTACAACAACATTACCATGATGTTGTTTAGAAAAAGACAATACGCTCTGCCCAAAGAAAATCGAGTACATGTGATATGTACTCTAATGGCAACCAAAACATGATTTTATATAGCAAAATACTGTCGGACGCAAAAGAGATGAGCAAAAATGAAGGATGAATCATGTACAAAAAGTTGTATATTTGATAAATGAAAGATGTTTAAGAGTGTGGAAAAACACTTCCATATAGGAACTGAATACAATATGTGACAAAGCACTTGCATATAGGAACCGAATACAAAATTATGGTGCATCATTGCCACATAGGAGTGTAATACAAAATTGTGGCACAGCACTACCATACATATGCGCAAGGGGATCAGAACATTTACATCTACAATCCTGCAACAAAGCATATGCCTAAAATGTGACAAATTGACATGACATTTATAAACAATAACTAAAAATATGAAACCAAGCTATAAGTTTACCTCATCATAGATTCTCCCATGAAATGATCGCACCAAATCCCTCTAAGTCCTGCAACAATGGAGCCAATCCATGACGATATCCATAAGCTTCTTCGGTTCGCATCGGATGACGACCCACTGCCAAATCCTATAATAAATATGCAAAATGTTAGATCAACATACATGATGTGCTTAACACAAACAAATTCAATAATTAAAATGATACTTACAAATTGGTAGCACATACTATCGTATCCGCCGCTACCTAAATGCGATGTTCCAACCGTATCTAAACATGTGGCCTCCGCATCTCGCTACTGATGATATCGATCATGAGTATGTTGTTGCTCATCCTGAATCGATTCCCACTCTTCAACATCTAACCATACAGGCTTCGGTAAGCTTGCTTTGTGTTGGAAATTTAGGTCAGCCCACAACTAATACCATAGGTCCAAGTTCCATAGGTCTAGGGTCTACAACATAAATTCCAACAATCTTCCAATATTGACAAAACATGAGCATACCACACTTAATCATACAAATGATGAGACAAAGATAGAGAAAGATTAGACAACATGTGTAAAGTGTTACGTAAGTCACTGCTTACTCACACTATCATATATACAAATGTCAATTTACAATGTGGGAGCAAAACTCTCAACCACTCTATGTGAACATAAGTAGATGGATGAGTGAATGTACAAAATTTAATAGAATATTCAGATGTAGGGACAAAAATCTGAGATGTAAGGACCTCATAGGTTGTAGAAGAGTGAATATGAGTGACAGAAAGAGGAAGGATCAGTGTGAAACGGATAATCAACAAAACCTCATCTACCTTTAGGCTATGGAAGACCCTAAGTTAGACACGTGTGTGAAAGATCACATACTTACAAAATTAGCAAAGAATGCTAACAAGTTTGCTGCTAGAAATCCTCAAACTCATATGAACATACCTTCTCAAACACCTCATCCAAAAATGCATAAAGCATACATGTACTAATTCTCTTGTACCTATGTTGAATAGGACTCCTCCTGATAAAGATGCGACTTCCATATACTTCAAGTAGTACCTGTGTGCATAAAGAGAATATGTACCTGAATTCTTAAGATAAGATGCAAATCTTATGTTAACCATCATCCAATGTCTTTGAAGTAACCCGAAATCTTCATGTAGAAGACAATCTTCAAATACATCATGTGAATGGCTGATCCACACCACCAAGCTGCTGCAGGGTAAATCCTCTCCATAAACAAGAGTGTGAGCACACTCTTCTCCAAGAAGAACTCCATAGCTGCTCCTCAACATGCTCCAAGATAGCACCATGGCTACCCCATGTGCTAGAAGCACCACCTCTAATGAGGGACCAAGCTCCAAAGCTTGTGTTGCAAAAGGTATAGGATATCTTTGAAGTGACCCCAAGCATATGTTTATATAGTATGTTCTCCATGATAATAAAGCACTTCAAAAGCATAAGATCATAGCGATCTATAATAAAAAACAAGATGCCATATTCGCGTCCACCGATGTCTTTGAAAGTAAAAGCAAAAGCATGAAAATATTCTCTTCGTGAACGCTATTGTGCTATCAACGGGTATCAAACCTGGGTGGGGATTGTGAAGACTACTAAGCTATCCAAGGCGCTATGCACTTTTGGTTGTAAGAGTACTTAAACCTATAGCTACTAAATCTGTATACAGTGAGCAAGATGGACCCATGGCCATACACAATGTACTATATGACATTGTTTCAAGAAATCCCCCCTGCAATGTCATATTGGTACAAACTGAACTCAACATGAAACTTCATTCATCTGCAAACTTCACAAGCTTCAAACTTGTACTCCCCAAATTGTTCTTCAAACCTTTTCTTCAAAAGTCGTATTCAAAACTGAATTCGACTTTCCTTCAAACTTCAAAAACCTGAACTTGTTGAATATGAACCATAATACCTAAGAAAATATGCAAACTAGATATCCAATAGTGTATACATCAAGCAATCATTGCTTGACAACAAATGTAGCAAGTACTGACTCTGAACCTGCTATCTCGTGTCTTCTCAAACTTGTAAACATACACTAGGATCCACATATTTGCATTTACCTTTCAAAAAAGGTTTCTCAATGTACTTCTGGTGCGTCATGTAAATACACTAAACATAATCAACAATTGAATCCTGGAACCTGCGACTGACAACTCACAACTTAGTGTATTATGAACACTAGCTGGTTCACCTCAGACTGTACTAAACTCAACGCAACGCAACTCAAATCAACTCAACTCATGAGTCTCATCAAAAAATATATGATGTCATCATGTCTTCATCCTTGTTCAATTTGTAAATCCTTCATACCTCTTTCCTTCAGAACCTAGTATAAACATAAATGTGCACACTTCTGAAAAATACCTCTCTGAAATATCAAGTTTCTCTTTAATAGAACTTTGGAACCTTCTCCTGAACAGAAACACCTAACAGGAACTTTCTCCAAACATTCTTCTTCTTCCTTCTTCTTTCAAAGCTGGAACATAAAGAGAAACTCACAAAGGAAATATATGAATACCTGAAATAGGAACTGAAATATTTCAGACTTTATGAAATCTGGAACGTATTCCTTCTTTCAATAAATCTGAAACAAAATCTTTGAACCCTTTTTATTAGCACTGCACAGTTGCTAATAGCTTCCACTGTTTCTTCCTCAGCTTTCCATATTAAAGAATAAGGTTAGCTGATCTATTACATGATAACAAAAAACTTTACTAAAAGCATTTTAGGATCCACGATCTTCTGCAAAATAACAAGTATTCTTTTATTTCTCTACAATACAAATCTGAAAGAATCTGAATCTTTGACTTACTTCCTCCAATGCTAAGAACTTTTCAAACAAAGGATAGACATCTTACTTATAAATACTTCAAGATCATATAAGATCTCTCCAATCAAAATACCTGTGTAGAATCTGCTCTCATCAAACCTTCATGATTGAATGTTTGATTTGCTATCTGAATGTCTATAAGTGTCCATGCTTCTCACAAAGTTGTAAAACTTTTCACAAAGTTGTAAAACTTTTCACAAAGTTGTAAAACTTTTCACAAAGCTGTAAAACTTTTCACAAAGTTGTAAAACTTTTCTTTAACCAAATCCTTCTCAAGAATCTGCAACTCTTACTTGAAACATAAGTGGACAAACTCTCACCTTGAGAACTCCAAAAGTTGCAAGTTGATACTTCATATCTTCATATTCTACCTGGGTGAAATGTGATAGCACCTGCTTGATTTTCTTTTTGCTAAATTCACTTCTCAATCAAGTGTTAGGATTTGAGGGAACACCTTTTTGAATACAAGCATGTATCCAAAAAACAAGACAATCATAGAAAGTAGATTCTTCAGCTGACTAGTACATCAAAAAATTTGAATTTTCTGAAGTTTCTGAAAATACTAATTATGAGGTAACTTTTCCAAACATAAAACCTCTCTCCAAGTCTTCAACATCTTCTTCAAATATTGTTTTACCTCAAGAGTTAGATAAAGAAGAAATATACTTCTCTGCAACTTGTCATATACCAAGTATCTTTGTATTGACACTCCAGGAATTCTTTGAGGGAATATATAGCTACCTGCTAAAAATCTTCAACTTATATATAACTCATACATATGAGTCAAAATATACAAGTTTTCTTCAAAATCTTCTACTTTTCTTTCTCTCAATGCAATTCTTTGTCAAATCTACTAAATCATGACCAAGTATAATGCAAAACAAGAAACTATTTTTTCTTTATACTATCTTCACACAAGATGTTCTCGTAGACTTATCTTTGTGTGTAGAGGATAAAATAGGAAAAGTATATGGAAAATATATGAGAAAACAAAGTCTTACTTTTCTTTTGGAAATGATGGACTTTCTTCTTCTGCATCTTTCTTCCACCTGATGATGTCAACATCCTAAAACTTCTCTTCCATACCTTTTGTTCTCTTCATCTTAAAGTTGCAAGTACTCTTGACTTCTTCAAATGATCTTTTCTCTTCCTCTAGTACTAAGAGTAAGAGATAAAACAAAAATGGTATATAAATTAAAGTGAATATAGAATCATGTTTTATCATCTCCTCATATCTCTGAATCAAAATTCTGCTTCAAATGACTAATATGACTGAATTCACCAACCTTTTTTCTGAATGATGACTTACCTTTCTAGTTACCTCTCTAGGTTTACACAATGTGAACAGAAACTTCCAACCAACTTACAACACAAGATTGGCTAAAAACAAAACTCATCCCGTCTCCAAATTTGTCTTCTTAGATAAGCTTTCCTGCCATGAAAGAGATCTATCAAAACTGTTTTGATGTAGCTAATGCTTTTACTTTCAAAGAATGAAAGTGTATAAAAGCAATCCTTCAAATCTCTTGATAACTGCTCTTCTAAGATATGACCTGTAAATGATAATATGATAGTAGCAATTGATACCTTTGATTTGATGTTGATCTGATTCCTTCATCTTATCCAAACCATTGTTCTTCCTTGAATTTGAAGTAGGCTTCTCTTCATCAAGTCTTGGTCTTCAAATAATACTTCTGTACAGTATTTGCATACTCTTCCAAAAATATTCGGCTGCTAACACATCATCAACTTCATACTTCATACTGATAAATACACATGTAACTGAATTGTCTAATTCTCAAATCTCTACTCATCTAGATTAAATGTGTATGTCAAATGTCAAATGTTAGAAGATGCTCTTAAATCATATGTTGTAAACCTAGAAGTCTAGAAACATGGGAATCTGAGAGCCTGAATGTGATATGATACCAAAACCCTAAAGCTCTGATACCAAATGTTGGAAATTTAGGTAAGCCCATAACTAATACCACAGGTCCAAGTTCCATAGGTCTGGGATCTACAACATAAATTCCAGCAATCTTCCAATATTGACAAAACATGAACATACCACACTTAATCATACAAATGATTAGACAAAGAGAAAGATTAGAAAACATGTGTAAACTGTTACATAAGTCATTGCTTACTCACACTATCATATATACAAATGTCAATTTACAATGTGGGAGCAAAACTCTCAACCACTCTATGTGAGCAGAAGTAGATGGATGAGTGAATGTACAAAATTTACAAGAATATTCGGATGTAGGGACAGAAAAAACTTGAGATGTATGACCTGATAGGTTGTAGAAGAGTGAAAATGAGTGATAGAAAGAGGAAGGATCAGTGTGAAATTGATAATCAGCAAACCCTCATCTAGCTTTAGGCTATGGAAGACCCTAAGTCAGACACGTGTGTGAAAGATCACATACTTACAAAAGTAGCAAAGAATGCTAATACCTTTGCTCCCAGAAATCCTCAAACTCATATGAACATACCTTCTTGAACACCTCATCCAAATATGCATAAAGCATACATGTACTGATTCTCTTGTACCTATGCCGAATAGGACTCCTCTTGATATGGATGCCACTTCCATATACTTCAAGTAGTACCTGTTTGAAAAAAGAGAATATGTACCTGAATTCTTAACATAAGATGCAAATCTAATGTTAACCACCATCCAATGTCTTTGAAGTAATCGGAAATCTTCATCTAGAAGACAATCTTCAAATACATCATGTAAATGGTTGATCCACACCACCAAGCTGCTGCGGGGTAAATCCTCTCCATAAACAACAGTGTGAGCACACTCAGAACTCCATAGCTGCTCCTCAACATGCTCCAAGATAGCACCATGGCTACCCTATGTGCTAGAAGCACCACCTCTAATGAGGGACCAAGCTCCAAAGCTTGTGTTGCAAAAGGTGTAGGATATCTTTGAAGTGACCCCAAGCATATGTTTATATAATATGTTCTCCATGATAATAAAACACTTCAAAAGCATAATATTGTAGCAATCTATAATAAAAAAGAATACTCCATATTCGCGTCTGCCGCTGTCTTTGATTGTAAAAGCAAAAGCATGAAAATATTCTCTTTGTGAACGCTGTTGTGTTGCCGATGGGTATCAATCCCGTGTGGGGATTGTGAAGACTCCTGCACTATCCAAGGTGCTATGCGCTTTTGGTTGTAAGAGTACTTAAACCTGTAGCTACTAAATTTGTATACTATGAGCAAGATGGACCAATGGCCATACACAATGTAGTATATGACATTGTTTCCAACACTCTGAAAGCATTGCGAGCCTTGGACCGCCGATGAGACATCACCTCGCGTGCCGTATGCTGAATCCATTCTAAGCTCACCATAGGATGCCCAGGTGCTAGCTGCAACTCTTCATATATCATCTGTGGGATCTAATTTTTGGAATGCTTATGCTGTTCGCTCCATTTTAACATTACATAATGTCCAAAATCTATGGAGCAAAGCTGTCGAATGCGTTGATGCATGGACTTTCTGGCCACATCCATGACCGAAGCTCCATCACGTATGTGATATATCTTGGAGTTGTCATGGTCATGCGCTCCCCAAGGTGTATTTGGAGATCCCATCTGATCCAATGTGGAGATGTTTATATATATATATATATATATATATATATATATATATATATATATATATATATATATATATATATATATATATATATATATATATATATATATATATATATAAACCCTAAAAACTCTATAGATACATGTGTGTATGCATATGCATATATCTATATGCATATGCATGTGTGTGTGCATAGTGTGTATGCATGTGTGTATGCATATGCATGTGTATGTATATACATGTGTGTATGCATATGCATGTATACATATGCATATGCATGTGTGTATGCATAGTGTGTATGCATGTGTGTATGCATATGCATGTGTATGTATATGCATGTGTGTATGCATATGCATGTGTATATGCATATGCATGTGTACGTGTGTATGCATGTGTGTGTATGCATGTGTGTGTATGCATGTGTGTGTATGCATGTGTGTATGCATGTGTGTGTATGGATAGGCATGTGTGCATGCATATGCATGTGTATGTGTGTATGCATATGCATGTGTCTATGCATATGTATTTGTATGCATATGTATTTGTATGCATATGCATTTGTATGCATATGCATGTGCGTATGCATATGCATGTGTGTATGTATATGCAAATGCATGTGTGTATGCATAGTGTGTATGCATATGCATGTATGTATATGCATATGCATGTGTGTATGCATAGTGTGTAAGCATGTGTATGCATAGTGTGTATGTATATGCATGTGTGTATGCATATGCATGTGTATATGCATATGCATGTGTATGTGTGTATGCATATGCATATGTGTATGCATATGCATATGTGTATGTATATGCATGTATGTATATGCATATGCATGTGTATGCATAGTGTGTATGCATATGCATGTGTATGCATAGTGTGTATGCATATGCATGTGTATGCATATGCATTTGTATGCATATGTATGTGTGTATGCATATGCATGTGCGTATATGCATATGCATGTGTGTATATGCATATGCATGTGTGTATATGCATATGCATGTGTGTATATGCATATGCATGTGTGTATATGCATATGCATGTGTGTATGTATAGTGTGTATGCATGTGTGTATGCATAGTGTGTATGCATGTGTGTATGTATATGCATGTGTGTATGCATATGCATGTGTATATGCATCTGTGTATATGTATGTGTGTATGCATATGCATGTGTGTATGCATATGCATGTATGTATATGCATATGCATGTGTATGCATATGGATGTGTATGTGTGTATGCATGTGTGTGTATGCATATGCATGTGTGTGTATATGCATTTGTGTGTATGCATATGCATTTGTATGCATATGTATGTGTGTATGCATATGCATGTGTGTATATGTGTATGCATGTGTGTATGCATATGGATGTATGTATATGCATATGCATGTGTATGCATAGTGTGTATGCATGTGTGTATGCATAGTGTGTATGCATGTGTGTATGCATATTGTGTATGCATGTGTGTATGCATAGTGTGTATGCAATACATGTTTATGTATATGCATGTGTGTATGCATATGCATGTGTGTATGCATATGCATGTGTATATGCATATGCATGTGTATGTGTGTACGCATATGCATGTGTGTATGCATATCCATATGCATGTGTGTATGGATATGCATATGCATGTGTGTATGCATATGCATATGCATGTGTGTATGCATAGTGTGTATGCATGTGTGTATGCATATGCATGTGTATGTATATGCATTTGTGTGTATGCATATGCATGTGTATATGCATATGCATGTGTATGTGTGTATGCATATGCATTCGTATGCATATGCATTTGTATGCATATGCATTTGTATGCATATGCATTCGTATGCATATGCATTTGTGTATGCATATGTATGTATGTATATACATATGCATGTGTTTATGCATATTCTGTATGCATGTGTGTATGCATATGCATGTGTATGTATATGCATTTGTGTGTATGCATATGTATGTGTGTATGCATATGCATGTGTGTATATGCATATGCATGTGTGTATGCATATGGATGTATGTATATGCATATGCATGTGTGTATGCATAGTGTGTATGCATGTGTGTATGGATAGTGTGTATGCATATGCATGTGTGTATGCATAGTGTGTATGCATGTGTGTATGTATATGCATGTGAGTATGCATATGCATGTGTATGTGTGTATGCATATGCATGTGTGTATGCATTTGCATGTATGTATATGCATATGCATCTGTGTATGCAGTGTGTATGCATGTGTATGTGTGTATGCATGTGTGTGTATGCATATGCATGTTTGTGTATGCATATGCATGTGTGTATGCATATGCATGTGTGTATGCATATGCATGTGTGTGTATGCATAGTGTGTATGCATGTGCATGTGTGTGTATGCATAGTGTGTAGCATATGCATGTGTGTGTGTATGTATATGCAATTTGTGTGTGTATTTATGTATGCATATGCATTTGTGTATATGTGTATGCATATGCATGTGTATGTGTGTATGAACATATGTGTGTATGTATATATATATGTGTGTGTATGTATGTATGCATATGCATGTGTGTATGCACATGTGTGTGTATGCATATGTATATGTCTCTCTCTCTCTCTCTTTCTTTATGTTTCTCTAGATCTCTCGCTTTCTTTTCTCTCTCTCTCTCTCTCTCTTTATATGTTTCTCTAGATATCTCTCTTTCTTTCATCTCTCTCTCTATGTCAATCGAAAACAAAACAATCACTTACATCGATGTAATTGTTTGAATCGTTGTTGTCAAAATCCACTTAAAGTTGTCCTTTGTCGAATTCCAAAGACTTGATGCCAAAATTTCTTGAAAAACTAAAGAGAAAAGAAATTAGAAAAGAGAAAACATAAAGAAAGAAAAAAGAGTGTTACAGTATGTGCGATATACTTACCAAAACTTGAGATCTGGAAAAATAGAGAGGTATGCATGCAGAGAGAGAGAGAGAAAGAGGGAGAGAGAGAGAGAGTGAGAAATAGGGAGATGTTGCTCATGCACGCAAATTTGACAGTAGCAAGTTTTGATTCGAAACGCGATGAATGTCGAATTTTTGCTCTCGGGCCCGGTTAAAACATTTCGTAGGTATGAGCGTCGATATGGGCATCGGTAATTTCCAGTAATTTACTGATGCTTATACCAACGCCCATACCGATGCTCATATGGATGCATATGTATCAATGCATACATTGCCCTTGTGGTTTTCCAAATGTTTTCGATAGTCATACTAACATCGATAGTGACCGTCGGTATACAAAACGTCGGTATGCCATTGATATGGTTTAGTGACGCCAACTACATGTGCAATATCTGGTCTTGTCATAATAGCATACAAGAGAGAACCAATAATTAACCTATACATGGTCAAATAATCCACTTCTTCACCCTTATGAGCACTTAATTTGACATTTACTTCAGATGGATTCGAAATGGGCTTGTAATCACAAAAGCCAAAGTTTTTAAAAGATCTAGAATGTATTTTCTTTGCATCAAGTATATGTCTTCTTCTTTTTATAATACTTCAATCCTAATGAAGCACCTTAAAATCCTTGAATCAAAAATTTTAAAATCACTTCGAAGATTTCTTTTTATGTCCTTGACGTTGTCTTAATCATCCCTTGTAATGATCAAATCATCAACATATACACAAATGAACATAGTTTTTCTACCTTTCTTCTTGACAAAGAGCGATGGGTCTGCATGACTCTAATTATAGCCATATTTTACCAAGCATTCCACAAGCCTTTAGTTCCAAGCCATTAGGGCTTGATTGAGTCCATAAAAGTCCTTCTTAAGCCTGCATACATGGTGTGGAAACTACTCATCTTCAAAGTCTTGGGGCTATTGCATGCATACTAGCTCTTCAAGCTCTCCATTTAGGAAAGCATTCTTCATATCCAACTAGTACATTTTCCACACTTTTGAGTCTGAAATTGCAATCAAACACTTTATGGTAGACATATTAGCTAAAGGATGTAATATTTTCTCATATTTTATGCCGTAGGTTTGAGAAAAAACTTTGGCAACCAACCTCCCTTTATACCTAGAGATGCCCCCATCTTCATGTCTCTTTACCTTGTACACCCATTTGTTGCCAATGAATTTCATGCCCTTTCTTCTTGGCACTAATGACCAAATATCATTATCTTCAAGTGCCTTGACTTCCTTCTCCATGCCTTCATTCCATTCCCTGTGCTTATTTGCTTCTTCAAAAAATTTAGGTTCTTTACAAAGTATAACTTCATTCATGTAGGCATAGTTTCTTCCAATCAATGAATCATAAGTTAACCTTCGAATAGGGTATTTAATCTTATTAGATGCCCTTATATTACCATTAGGTTTTAGGAAGCTCCTGCTCGTTGGTTTGGATGCTTTATATCATAGAGTTTCTAATTTCTGCACATCTTCGTCACTTCGAGAGTCAATGTCCACCCATCAATGGTCTTCATTATTTGCCTTTTCTTTCTCTTTTTAAATTCCTTCACTTCAAGGAGATTCATTCCTTGTATTCCATTGCCAAGCTGATGTAGTACTCTCCTCTAATTTTATTCTCTTAGAGGTTGGACCACTCATCTCCATGCTTTTTGTTACTCATTGCACTTCTTCTCGGCTTAATATACATCTTCAACCTGTAACACATCTTTGCTACCATACCAAGGCTGCAAGTCATCAAATATTACACCCCTAGACACCTTAATATCTATGATGGTAGGGTTATAACATCCAAAAACCTTTTGATATGAAGAATATCCAAGAAATATACATTTTATCTGCCTTTGATGTAACTTGTGTCTGAATTCTTGAGGTATGTGAACATAACACATAGAACCAAACACTTTGAGATGTGAAAGAGTGGGTTTCATACCACAACAATGTTTTTAAGATTTGAATCCATGTACTTGTGACGTTAGAAACCTCTTCATAATTTGTATGTATAGTTTAGCTTGGGGTGTATACCTTCAAGTGAATTTCCTTTTGCTTCCATGGTCATGTAGGAAATCTAAAATTCTTTTGAAAAATACTCTCCCCCTCTATCTAATTTGAGGGTCTTCGTTGTCTCCTTCTCCATTAGGTTTTTCAACCCCTTGAAGTGGTAAAAACTTCTGATTTTGTCTTCATGCAACACATCCAAAAAAACCTTGAGTGATCATCTATAAATGTGTCACAATATCTATTAACTCCAATGCATGGCTCCCTTCTTGGTCCCCATACATGTCTACATCTGATATTCAACACTTCATTGCTCACATGTGCTCCATTCTTGAATGTAAATCTTCTTTGTTTCCCTAATTGACAAGCATGGCACAAATGTTGCATATTCTAAGATGTAAGATCTGGTAGACCACTCACCAAGCCCTTTCTTTGCATGTCCATCACCCTCTGTAAGCTTATGTAGCCTTCTCTTATGCCACATCGATGTTTGTAATCTATTTATTTTCGATTGACATGTAGATAGTGTGAGTTGTTGATGGCTTTACATCCATGGTGAAGAATCTACTTTTCTTCTTTCCTTTTGATATAAGCTTGTAGTCGTGCATGGGATCTTCAACAAAACACCTTGGATAATTAAACCTCACATCATAACCTGTGTCAACTAGTTGACCTATTGAAACCAAGTTCTTGCATCCTTGAACACCCTAAATATTTGAGATCCATTCAATAGAACATATCCCACATGTGTAATCTTGTGCTCAATTTCATCCCTTGTCTCTACATGTGCTTGAGTGGTGCGTGAGTGTAAATTAAGGAAAAAATCTTTATTTTCAAATCATATGGTTGCTACAACCACTATCTATGTAGTATGTCAAATTTGATTTAACTCTTTCACTTGGACCATACATCATAATCAAGTTCTCACTTTCTGAATTTTTTTAATTAGTAGCATAATTACCTTGGATCCTTTTGTAACTTGATTTCCTCCTCCCTTGGACCAACAATCTCTTTCATAATGGCTCAATTTTCCACAATTGTAGCATTCTCCATTGGATGCTTCTCTTCCGTATGATCTTCCTCCTTGTCCTCTACTCCCTCCTCTTCTTCTTGATCCATAAATTTTGCTGCAGCCTTCTTGGTTGATTACACTTGAATTTGACCTTCCTCTCCCTCTATCTTGGGAGTTGTTTCCACCTCTTTTGCCTTTGCCTCAACCTACATAGAAAACTTGGGATTCACCACCCTCTGATTATGAAGCTCCTTGGTTCATCCCTCAATCATCGTCAATGTGATTAATTGATCAAATTCCAGTAGGGAGTCCCTCACATAAACTAATGTGTTGAATGCTTTGCACCTTTCATCCACTCAGAAACCACTGAGAGTGTGAGCAACAAGAGTGTCATCTTTGATTGGGCTCTCGATTGAGCCTAGGGCATCTGTAAGCTCCTTAACCTTTAAAATGCATGCATTAATGTTAGTGCTTGGTGTTTTCCTAAGATTATTTAGCTCATTCTTGAACTGATTCTTCCTTTTTTTGGTTGATGAAGAGTATAATCTCTCCAAGGTCTCCCAAATCTTCTTGATTCCAAGCCTTGTATATAACCTATCATGCTACTGCTAATATTGTTGTATAGAATGAATATGACTCTCCTATCCCTTTCTATCCATTCATTAAGTGCCTTGACTTTTCTTTTAGTGTTGGATCATGCACATGAGGCTTTGGATTTGTGCTACTCTAATCCCCAGAATCCTTTGACCATAACATAGTGCACTATACTTTCTCTAAAATCTCTATTGGTGCACTATACTTAGTCATATTGAGCTCTAAGGTAAGTAGATGCTTGTGTGTTATTGAGTTTTTATGTAGGAACAACACTCGAGTACATCAAGAAATCTTTGAAAAGGTAAGAATGTCCATTTTCTGCCAGATCTGCTATGTGTCTTAGACCATCACAATGGTCTCAGAACTTTGACCTTTTTAGAATGAGTCCAATAGTGTAGGGCATCCTTGTGCATAGAGGAATCCATAGGTACATCTGGCAAATTCTTATTTTGGTGAACCATCACCATTGGCTCATGCCATCACGATGGGGTATCACCATCACAATTCGCTCATGCCATCACGATTGGCTCATGCCATTGCGATGGTTTAGGTAGACCATCGTGATGGTTATAGACCATCACAATAGTCTAGGGCCATTGTGACAATATAAGTGCACCATCGCGACGATCCTGCCCAACCTATACCATCATGAGGGGCTCATGCCATCATGATGCCTCGAGACCGTCGTGACTTTGGACCATCACGATTGGCTCATGCCATCATGATTGTGCCACACCATCGTACCTTTAGACTATCGTGCTTGGTGACCATCGTACCTTTAGACTATCGTGCTTGGTGACCATCGTGATTGGCTCACACCATCATGACAATTGACCATGCCATCGCGATTGGCTCACACCATCGCAAGGAATCATTAAATTCAGACCATTGTGATGATTCCATAGATCAGACCATCGCAATGACGTGCACATAGTGAACCATCATGATGACTCACCTAGTTCAGACCATCGTGACTGTCCCTAGACCATCACGATTGTGTCATACCATCTCGATAGGCTAAGACCATCATGACGATTCAATTAAGTGCGAAAATTAGGGTTTGATATTTTGGCAATTTTGAGGCCAATTTTGAGTGATTGGTGCATCTTTGAGGCTCCTTAGCTTATAATTGAAGAGATCTTGTTTGCCTGTTTTAGGCCCCAAGAGCCTGAATGTTCATAACTTTCTCATACAGAGTCTGTTTTTTGAGCTCTAGAGCTCGTTGGAAAGAGCCTCAAGTTGACCCTTCTATGGGATTAGGAAAACAAGGGGGCACCAGGGGATTTCACAAGGAGAAAAAGGATCCTTAATGATGTACACATCAAAGTGCTTGTTCCTTAAGGTTAAAGATTGGTCTAAATTTAAGATTTTTTGCACGTCTATTAAGAGTCATCTAGGGGTGGAGCTAAGCAAGGCTTGGGAAGCATATCTTCTTGGGCACCAGAGCATTCAATGAAGCTGACTTGAGGTTGGAAGAACTCTTAACGCCCTTAGTCAGTTGCTAGCTTAGGCTAAGTGCACGTAGCATTGTTGATTGAACTAGGACTACGATAGGAACTATTCAGGTACTAGAGCATTAAGTTCTCAAGTCCAAGTGTAAATTGAGAGATTGCAATAATGGAAACCATAAAGAAAAGAAATTTATTTCAATCGAACAAAAACTTAAACATAGAATGAAAAGATGATTCCTGATGTATACATTGAGATAAGACAAGAGTTTAAAAGAAATAAAAATGAAACAAGTGACTATAAACAAAGATGTAGAAGTGACCGGGATGCATATTGAGTGATCAATGGAGATAAATTCATGAACCTTAGAGCAGGAAAGCACATAGGTAAGAAAGCTCAATAAAGCCTTAGGTCATCAAAAGCAGTGTGAAGACTACAACACACACGTGCTCAATAATTGAATAGTTATCCATACAAGTTGACCTCAGAAACAAGTGAGTCGAAAATGGCTTATAGCATGGAGAGACTAGAAGGAGGTGTTAGAAGAATTTTTTTTTTTTTTTGAAGAGGAATATTTGTAAAATGATAAAGAATTGTAGAAATATTTATGCAAATGATGTAAAAATGAGGAAGAGTCTTCCTCATGTAAATTAGAATCATATGTAATTTTTCTAGAATTTTTGGAAACTCCTAGATAGCATATTTTTAGATTAGAAGGAAAAAGGACCAAAATTCATGTGTGAAAAGGGACACTTGAAAATGTATAAAAGATAATTTCCTCTATTTTGAGAGGTTTGGTTAATTGTATTTGATGCTATCCAAGTAATGAGAAGAGTTTCTTGCAGAAAATCATATTTCTTCCTTTCAAGTACTTTCTTTGATTTGTGAGTCTATTCTATGTGTATCCATGGAATTTGCAAGCTTCTATTGTGTATTTCTGATGAATGTATATGAAGAGTGTTGATTCATGATGTTTTGAGTGAGAAACTACTAAAGAATAGTGCTGGAGATGAAAATCGTTAATTTTCACAGAATCGCGATTGTCTCATCTGAAGGTTACAGGTATCATTTTTCAGGTTTGACTTCATGATTGTGTTCTGCTGAGAAAATAGCATGCTTTAGACACCAAGATAATTGGAAATGATGTAGTATTGCTCAAGATAAACAAAACCCTAGAAATTCCTCTTCATCTTCATTATCTCAGAAATCCAGCCACTTTTCTCTTATTTTTTAGATTCTATCATCTAGAAGGGGTTGTGGCCTCTTGTATACTTCCAGGATTGACAAATATAAGATGTATTGTTGATTCTTTATGCTAAAATGATTGGAGAGGACAACTCAGGTCATCATCTAAAGGTGAACTTGGTTCTTTAGCCTGGATTCTGGACAAATGATCTGCTCTCAAATGTGTTTTTCCGTGTCTGACCACCACCTCAAACTCAAACTCCATTAGTAGAAAAAACCATCTGACTATCCTACCAGTGTGACAAGGTTTGTTTACTAGATAGAGTAAAGCTTGGTGATCCACAAAGAATTTAAACTTGTTGGCCAGAAGATAATGTCTATATTTTTGCACAGCAAATATAATTCCCAACCCTTCCCTTTCAGTGGTTGTGTAATTTTTCTTTGTAGAATTCAGCTGCCTACTAGCATAAGCAATTGGGAAATCCAATTTGCTTCCTTCTATTGGTTGTGCTAACACACATCCCAAAGCATAATTTGAAGCATCCACATGGACATGGAAAATTTTATCCCACTGTGGTGTTTTCAAAATTGGTGCTGTTACCAAACAAGTTTTTAGAGTCTCAAAAGCTTAGTCACACTCTCTGGTCCACTCAAATTTTGTGATCAAAGCATACAAAGGTTTAGCTATGTCAGCAAACTTGTGTACAAATTTTCTTTAATACCCACAATGTCCCATGAAAGTTTGAAGTTCCTTTACATTTGTTGGTCTTGGAAGTTCCACTATGGCCTTAATTTTTCTCTCATTAGTTGAAATTCCATTTTTGGAGACTATGTGACCTACATTCTTCCTTGTCTTACAAAGAACACACACTTCTCTGGATTTGAACATACTCTGTATGTTCTACATGAATATGTTTTCTAAATCTTCCAAATGATCTTGTCTTTTTAATGAAAAAGTACAAAGATCATCCACATAAATTTCCATTACATTCCTCAAGAATTCTTTGAAGATATGACACATCAATCTTTGAAAGGTTGCTAGGGCATTGGTTAACCCAAAGAGCATAACCCTAAAAGCATAAATTCCCCATTCTCTGGAAAAGATAGTTTTATGTTGGTCTTCCAAAGCTATGGGTACTTGATTGTATCTTGAAAAACCATCCAAAAAACTATAAACCTCCTTCCCTGCAACTCTTTCTAAAAGATGGTCTGTTAAATGAAATGGGTAGCTATCCCTTATAGTTGCAGCATTCACTTTTTTCAAATTAATGCATACCCTAAGTTTCCCATTCTTTTTTGGTACTACAACTATAGGAGATATCCATTCTGTGTATTCAATCTCATAGATGAAATTAGCAGCTAGAAGCTTATCAATTTCTTCCTTTATTTTAGCAGAATATTTATCATTGAATGTGTAATGTCTTTGTTTGCTAGGCTTTGCATCAGGTGTAATAGGAATCTTATGCTCATAGATTTTAGGATCAATACCTTTCAAATCCCTGTAGCTATAAGCAAACACATCCCTATAGTTTCTGGCCAAATTTCTTAATGCTTCCTCCTCTTGATTTGTCATGTCATCAGCTATTACAATATGTCTTTCTTCCCCCTCTTCCTGGGTGATCATTACCTTCTTAGTTTGTTCTTCATTGTCATATGCCTCCCCTTTTTTCTTTTCTCTCTTTGGTTTCATTTTTATAAGTAATCTGTCTTCTACTTCATAAGTCTTGAAATTTGCAAGTACATCAAACTGTTGATCCTTGTTTGTCATTTTCTCATTTTTTTCATCCTCTTGATCTTTTTCTATTTCCTTATGTTTGTTTTTTCTATATTTGCCTGAGATTTTATCTTTTATTGCATCTGTAGCTTTTACCTCTTCCAAATATTGTGTATTTCCATTTTTCAATATCATTTCTTTTTCTTGGTCCTCTTTTGTTTTTGATACCTTTATCATTTGTATTCCTATGTGAAAAACATCATATATTTCTTCATTTTGGAAATTCACTCCCACATACTCATCATTGGCTAGATCCATGGTAGCCAAAATCTGGTTCCAACCATAAGGCTCAAATTCTTCATCTTTGAATTTTTGTGGTACATAGCTCTCATCTTGTAATTTTCTCCCTTCTACACAATCTTCTTTTTCTATTTGTAAGATTTCTTAACACATTGCACTTCCATATTGATGATTCTATTTCATTCTGATCTTCCAACTCTGATTCTTCACTTAATTCCTGATTTTGATGTATTTTGAACCATTCCTGAGGGGACGTCACAATAATGACCATTTCTTAGATTCACTCTGGTTATCCTTCCTTTGCTCTGAAGATATAGGCAATCATTACCCCAATCTTGCACAGTTTGCATTTTTCTCATAAATGGTCTTCCTAGCATGATTTCATATGAAGTGGATTGTGGAAATTCAACTATGGCAAAAGTATGCTCTATTTGTATTCCACATATATCCACAATCACCTTTTCCCATATTCCTAGGGGTTTTTCTGTGTCCATCTGCAAGTTGCAATCTCATTTTAGTGGGTATTAATTCATGTTTTCCCCATCTTTCCCAAGTTTGTTTAGTCATGATACCCACACCTGATCCACTATCCAACATAGCTTGGGCATGATTTGTACCAAATTGTATTCTCAGAGTTGAGTTCCCTTCTTCTCCTTCACAATATCCTCCTATTTTATCAATAGGAATGTACAGCAACTCTTCCAATTCTTGTGGCTGTGGATCAAAATTCTCTGGTTTTGCTTCCCATTATACCATTTTGTATTGTAAGTGAGGATTCTATTTTACCAATTCCTCCATTGTGGTGTGGTATAAGATTGTACATTGTTTGTCTATATTTACCTGGAATGTTATTTGTGAGTTATCTTCTTGATCAATAATTTCCCTTGTTCTCGTTACCTTTGTTTCTCCAGCTGTTGTTTGAGAATTATCTAGTTCCCCTAGTTTAAGTTGTGCTTCTTGTATGATTTTTTTGCATTTTTGCATTCTTTCATGCTCTATATCCGGTATAGGATAAGCCATTACGTGGTCTGTGGAATTTGGTCCCTCTTGAATTCTTCCCTTGTATGCTTTTATCATAGTTTCCAAACTTTGTGAATTTCTTATCTCTTGCTGAGTTTGTGTCTTTTGGGGTGGGCTATGTTTTGGCAGTTCCATATTTTTCTTCTTCTTGACTTTTACCCATTCTCATTTTTCTCTCCCATCTCCCTTTTTGTCTGTTTTTCTTCTCCTTTGGAGATGAATTCTTCTTTTGTTCCTTGGTTGTTTCCTGTTGTTTGGGTTGTGCCCTTGTTATAGCATTTACATTTACTTGTTCAGGTTCACTCAATTCTTCTTCCTCCATGATGTTGACTGCTTGTAATGGTATGTTATTAGAAGTATTTTGTTGTTTTTGAGGATTTCTGGACAATCCTTTATTAAATGTTCCTTGCCACAATCCTTGCAGTAGGCTCCTTCTACTCTTAGTGTGGGAGGTTGTGGACAGTCTCTAATGAAATGTTCCCCTCCACATCTATAACAAGTTATTTTTTGACTCCCTTTGAACTGAGGTCTCTGATTAGACATGTAATTATTGGTTATGTACATGAATGTAGCTGTATCCATTTCAATTCTCCCATTTCCCAAATCTAGGGCTTGCCGTTTTGGTTCTCTCAGCTCATATCCTTCCCACTCTTCCTGATATCCTTCATTCCAATGATAATCTTCTTTGTATTGTGATCTTATTCTTGAGTTTCCCTCTTCTATTGGTGTGTATTTGACTGGTACCACATTTGTTGGTAATGGAGGTTGTTGCCCAAGTACCAGTCTTGGTTGCTCAATAAATCCAGATTCTCTTTGGTTCGCATATTCTCTCTCCTTAATGGGTTGTTTATTGTAAAAGCATTCTTCTCTGGTATGATTTGTCCATTTTCTTTCTAGTGTACAATATTTGAGTGTTTTCCTATCTTGCAAATGTTGTGGTTTTTTATATGGACATTGTTCTACCAAATAATTTTCTCCACAATTATAGCATTTTTTATTTGTTTTTATCTTGGTGTTTATCAAATTTGTTTTGGTGCTAACTTGTAGGGCTTTAGCAATGGCTTGTGCCAATTCTTCTGCTAGTGGGATTTTATCTTCATTTGTTCTAGGTTGATCAAATGCTAATAGGTCTTGTCCTCTGTTATCCTCCAAATCTATTGCCTCTTTCACACATGCTCCTAGATCAGGGCACCTCCTATAATACACCAGGGTTCTTAATTGGGCACTTCTCAATCCTTCTATGAATAGGGATACTTTTCTTGCCATGGAAGGTACTTCTTCTCTGGGACATCTATCAATATATTGCTTAAATCTTCTAGCTGCCTCTCTAACATTTTCATATTTTTATTGTTTAAAGCTATGTATCAAGGTAGCTATGCCATGTTTTATTCTAGTTTTTGAGAATTCCCCGATGAAGGCTTTTAGGAAAGATTCAATATCCAGATACATTTCCTTTCTCAAGGGGATGAACCAAGATAGTGCAGGTCCAGTTAAGGTTAGACCAAATGCTTCAAATTTGACTTTGTAATCCTCAACTTCTTCTGCTCTAATTAATTGTCTAAATTTTGCAGCATGAGCATGAGGATTAGAATATCCTTCATATTGATTCTTCATGCATTTGGCTACTTGATAGGGCCTAAGCATTCTTCCCTGATTTTGCCACTGATGTCTTCTTCTCAATGGAAAATCATTAAGTCCTTCTGCTTCTCTCTCAAAAGGGTTTGGGGAAGTATGTAGTCTCCTACCTTGTTGTTGTTCAATATTATTGTGAGTTTCATATTGTCTTGGCAAGTCTGGTTGCCCTAGGTTTTGTTCCCAAGGTCTCTTGTCTGCACATTGCCCTAGGTCATTAGAATTTTCTAGGTCTTGTGAAAAGATATATACACTGTTAGTATATGATCAATGTCTACCCCTCATGATTGTATGCACATTTTGTAAGGCCTCCTTTATGAGGAGAAGCCAAGCGTGCATTACCCAATTGATGGGAATCCCAACTTGAATGTTGGATGAAGTTCATATTGGACCATGTAAGGTATTATAAGGAAAGGGAGTTACCAAGGTCCCCAATTGTTGGGTCCGGGGCAGCGGTGAGCAGCCAGGTTGGGGGGTCCAAGGGGGCCAGTGGGCCCCCTGGCTAGGGGGTCCCAAGGGGCCAGCGGGCCCCCTGATGGGGGTCCGGGGGCAACGCCCCCGGCGCGACGATAAAGGGAATATTCCCTGTCGGAGTCAGAAATCATTTATATTTGTTAGGTCGGTTCAACCAGTCTAAGCCGTGTATAGCAATTACGCGGGTGGTGGCCGCCCACGCTCTACCGCCCATGTATAGCCGTCCATGGCAGGCCACCCATGATCCTATATATACATGACTTCTGCACTACCTAAGACACTGAGTTGAGCCAGCATACCTTTGTACCTTATATCTCCCTATCTAGAGTTGTCTAGATCACCATTTAAGCTCTACCTTGAGAGCGCACGGGTGGACAACACCATCATCTTTGTACTTGCTGCTAGTAGAAAAGTGTTGAGATTCTCCTATATCTGTTATCTTCTCTGCTATTGCTCCTGTGTTATATTGCGTAACTATTGTCTTACATGGTATCAGAGCTGTAAGGTTCGAATAGCTTGAGAAGTATCATTATTTTAGCCTACTAGCAGACTAGAATATCAATAGATTATTCGAGTGATTACATGATGGCTTCATCGTCAAACACTAGTCTTGGTGCTTCAGCTAATGTTAATGCTGCACCTATTCGAACCTGGATGGAACCAACTATACACTCTGGAAGTTCAAAATTTCTGCAATTTTGGACTCCTATGAATTACTTGACACTGTCATGGGACCGATGGGATTGGATCCAGAGCCTATACCAGTTGAAGATCCAGCAAATTCAAGATTGATGATTCAGCCAGATCCAGATCTTCTACGAGCTTGGAAGAGGCGGAATGTTGATGCATTATGTGCGATTGTCACTAGTGTAAGTGATTCTGTGCTTACTTTAGTTCAACATACTACTAAAGCACATGAGGCATGGGGCATATTGGCTCGACAATATGAGACCAAGAACCACACTAGGATACAGAATTTAGAAAATCAATTGGCAAATGAAAAGCATTCTGATTCTGAAAAGGCTGAAGATTTTATCAAACGGATAAAGCATCTTCAAGATCAATTGGCTGCAGTTGGTGTTGTTATAACACTAGAAGAGCTGGCTCGAAGATCTGTACGTGTTCTTCCAGCAAAGTATGATGGATTAGTAACAGCCCTTAACACTCAGGTAAGGCCAACTCCTCTTACATTTGAAGAGTTTTGTGCCATACTTTTAGAAGAAGAGATGCGGTTGAAGAATCGGCAAAGTACAACTGATGCTGCATTCTCAGCAAATGCAAAAGGTAAAGGCTCTTCAAAGGGATCAAAGAAGAAGCCAAAGAAGAAAAAGTTCACAGGAAGTTGCTTCTATTGTGAAAAGAAAGGCCATGCCATCAAGGATTGCAGAAAGAAGCAAGCTGATGAACGGAATGGGACTGTAAAATCATCATGGAAGAACAAAGAGTCTGCAAACAACACAGAGCTGGAACTTTGGGTAGCTATTGAAGAGGTATGTTCATCTGCTCAAGCTCGTGTTGATGAGCCATGGATTTTAGATAGTGGAGCTTCTCGCCATATGACTAGTAAAAAGGATTGGTATAGTTCCCTAGTGCCTCTGCGGGAATCCATCAATGTAGTGGTGGGAAATGACTCCAAGTGTCCAGCTGAAGGAACTGGAACCATCTCTTTTATCACTTCTCCAGGTGTTGAGAAAAGTTTATCCGATGTTCTCTGTACCTACACTCAAAAGAAATTTGTTGTCAGTTTCTGCAATAACAGATCGTGGACTCGAAGTTCACTTCAATAAGAGTGGTGCGGAAATCATGGATTCATCAGGTAATGTTGTAGGTAAAGGCATACGACGGGATAACTTGTATGAGTTAAGTGCTTTAACTGTTACAGAAGATAAAGATGTAAGCAGGTTATGGCACCAACGATTTGGGCATCTCGGATTTGCAGTTTTGAAGGAGATGCAACGAACAAGGATGGTTGCTCATTTGCCTGCATTTTTAGAGTTGCAGGAACCTTGTGAAGCTTGTATGATGGGCAAGCAACAACGAAAGGCGTTTCCAAGAGAGACCAGCAATCGATCTGAAGCTCCTCTAGAGTTGGTACATGCTGATCTCTGCGGTAAAATGTCTACACCTGCTTTAGGAGGATCTTTCTACTTCTTGCTGTTAGTCGACGATTATAGTAGAAAGATGTGGGTTTATTTCATTCGAGAGAAGGCTGATGCTTTTGAAAAATTTAAAACGTGGCATAAGTATGTAGAAAATGAATCAGGAAGGAAACTGAAGAAATTTAGAACAGATAGAGGAGGTGAATTCTTGTCAACAGAATTCAACAATTACTGTAAGGAGCATGGTGTGAAAAGGCAACTTACCACAGCTCATACACCCCAACAAAATGGCGTTGTTGAGCGCAGGAACAGGACAATAGTTGAAATGGCTCGTTGTATGTTGAAGGCTCAAGACATGCCTGATTCATTCTGGGCAGAAGCAGTCAATACAGCATTCTACATCCTCAATCGAAGCTACACAAAAGCACTGAAGGGGATGACTCCTCAAGAAGCATATTCTGGTAAAAAGCCTTCAGTTTTGCATTTCAGAATTTTTGGTTGTGTCTGTTATGCACATATTCCTGATTCAACAAGATCAAAGTTGGATTCAAAAAGCAAAAAGTGTGTCTTCCTAGGATATAGTGAAGAGTCTAAAGCATACAGGTTATGGGATCCTCAGGCAAGGAAGATTTTTGTTAGCCGAGATGTGGTGTTTGATGAACGACCACACTTAGTAGAAGATAAAGGTAAATCTACTATCTCATCAAACGGAGAAATATCTCACCTTGTGCCTATCAAAAGACAGGTTAAAGTTGAGGAGGAGGAAACATCTGATGGAGAAATTTCCTCAATAAAAAGCCAACCAGTTGTAGCTGCACAGCGTAAGCCACTACCGAAGTGGGCACAACAGCTCTTTGATGATCACAATCCACATGTAGATGTACCAGAATCATCATCGGATGGATTACGAAGATCAAAGAGAATAGAGGAGCAAAGAAGAGCCTCAGAACACATTGTTAACATGGCTCTAATGGCAGATATCATGGGTTCGATAAAGGAACCTACCACCATTGAAGAAGCCATTGATGATCCAGGTTGGAGAGCGGCAATGCAGTCTGAGTATGATAGTATACTCAAAAATGATACATGGGATCTAGTCGACTTGCCGCCAAAGAAGAAGGTAATAGGTACTAAATGGATTTGGAAAGCTAAGTATAAAGCTGATGGAACATTAGAAAAGTATAAGGCACGATTAGTTGCACAAGGTTTTTCACAGATTGAAGGATTTGATGTTCAAGAAACTTTTGCACCAACAGCACGCATGACAACTATTCGGACGGTACTTGCAGTAGCTGCACAAAAGTCCTGGCCTATTTTCCAGATGGATGTCAAATCTGCATTTTTGAATGGTCACCTCAAGGAGGAGGTATATGTATCTCAACCACCAGGTTTTGAGGTGCCCAATTCAGAAAATAAAGTTTGCAGGTTGAAGAAAGCTTTGTATGGACTTAAGCAAGCTCCACGAGCTTGGTACCAACGAATAGATCATTTTTTCAAAAATATGGGTTTTGAAAGAAGTACTTCTGATGCTAACTTGTATGTAACGAAAAGGGATAGCAAGCTAGTTGTTGTCATTGTATATGTAGATGATTTGATCATTACAGGAGATCATCAGGAACTCATCAATCAAACTCGGATCAGCTTGGGAACTGAGTTTGAAATGACAAACTTAGGTCTACTCCATTTTTGTCTGGGAATTGAAGTATGGCAAAGGAAGGATGGCATTTTCATCTCACAACAAAAATATTCCAAAGAAATTCTCAAGGCATTTGGAATGATGGACTGCAAACCAACTAGCACACCTATGGAGGTAAATCATAAGCTATCTATGGATGATAACATGCCTGATGTAGATGCTAAGAAGTATAGGAAGCTCGTTGGAAGTCTTATTTTTCTGTGCAACACTAGACCAGACATTTGCCATGCCGTTGGAGTGTTAAGCAGGTTTTCCAACAAACCTAAGGAGAGTCACTGGAATGTTGGAATGCGAATTCTAAGGTACATTGCAGGAACCTTGGATTTTGGTATTTTGTATACCACAGGTGATACACTCCAAGGATACTGTGATTCAGATTGGGCTGGAGATTGTGATTCTAGAAAATCACTTTCTGGATATTGTTTCTCACTTGGTTCAGGAATATTTTCTTGGGTAAGTAGGAAGCAACCAACTCTCGCACTCTCCTCCACTGAAGCAAAGTACAAAGCAGCTTGTTTTGCTTCTTGTGAGGCAGTCTCGTTAAGGAGAATTCTTGCAGATCTAGGCTTTCCATCAAATATGCCAACTGTACTCAAGTGTGATAATCAAAGTTGTATGGCTATTGCAAAGAACCCAGTATTTCATGCTCGCACCAAGCACATAGAAGTACAGTACCATTACATTCGTGAGCTAATTGAAGATGAAATTGTGGAGCTAGAATATTGCCCAACAGAGGCAAATTGTGCTGACATATTCACTAAAGCAATTGGAAGAGAGCAGCTCAACAAGCATCTTCAACAGATGGGCATAGGACCGAGACCTACTTGATTTATCATCGGTAAACATTGAGGGGGGGTGTTAGTATATGATCAATGTCTACCCCTCATGATTGTATGCACATTTTGTAAGGCCCCCTTTATGAGGAGAAGCCAAGCGTGCATTACCCAATTGATGGGAATCCCAACTTGAATGTTGGATGAAGTTCATATTGGACCATGTAAGGTATTATAAGGAAAGGGAGTTACCAAGGTCCCCAATTGTGGGGTCCGGGGCGTACAAGGGAAGAATTCAAGAGGGACCAAATCCCACAGACCACGTAATGGCTTATCCTATACCGGATATAGAGCATGAAAGAATGCAAATATGCAAACAAATCATACAAGAAGCACAACTTAAACTAGGGGAACTAGATAATTCTCAAACAACAGCTGGAGAAACAAAGGTAACGAGAACAAGGGAAATTATTGATCAAGAAGATAACTCACAAATAACATTCCAGGTAAATATAGACAAACAATGTACAATCTTATACCACACCACAATGGAGGAATTGGTAAAACAGAATCCTCACTTACAATACAAAATGGTAAAATGGGAAGCAAAACCAGAGAATTTTGATCCACAACCACAAGAATTGGAAGAGTTGCTGTACATTCCTATTGATAAAATAGGAGGATATTGTGAAGGAGAAGAAGGGAACTCAACTCTGAGAATACAATTTGGTACAAATCATGCCCAAGCTATATTGGATAGTGGATTAGGTGTGGGTATCATGACTAAACAAACTTGGGAAAGATGGGGAAAACATGAATTAATACCCACTAGAATGAGATTGCAACTTGCAGATGGACACATAGAAAAACCCCTAGGAATATGGGAAAAGGTGATTGTGGATATATGTGGAATAGAAATAGAGCATACTTTTGCCATAGTTGAATTTCCACAATCCACTTCATATGAAATCATCCTAGGAAGACCATTTATGAGACAAATGCAAATTGTGCAAGCTTGGGGTAATGATTGCCTATATCTTCAGAGCAAAGGAAGGATAACCAGAGTGAATCCAAGAAATGGTCATTATTGTGACATGTCCCCTCAGGAATGGTTCAAAATAGATCAAAATCAGGAATTAAGTGAAGAATCAGAGTTGGAAGATCAGAATGAAACATAATCATCAATATGGAAGTGCAATGTGTTAAGAAATCTAACAAATAGAAAAAGAAGATTAAGAAAAGAAGATTGTGTAGAAGGGAGAAAATTACAAGATGAGAGCTATATACCACAAAAATTCAAAGGTGAAGAATTTGAGCCTTATGGTTGGAACCAGATTTGGGCTACCATGGATCTAGCCAATGATGAGTATGTGGGAGTGAATTTCCAAAATGAAGAAGGATATGATGTTTTTCACATAGGAATACAAATGATAAAGGTATCAAAAACAGAAGAGGACCAGGAAAAAGAAATGATATTGAAAAATGGAAAAACACAATACTTGGAAGAGGTAAAAGTTGGAGATGCAATAAAAGATAAAATCTCAGGCAAATATAGAAAAAACAAACATAAGGAAATAGAAAAAGATCAAGAGGATGAAAAGAATGAGAAAATGACAAACAAGGATCAACAGTTTGATGTACCTGCAAATTTCAAGACTTATGAAGTAGAAGACAGATTACTTCTAAAAATGAAACCAAAGAGAGAAAAGAAAAAAGGGGAGGCATATGACAACGAAGAACAAACTAAGAAGGTAATGATCACCTAGGAAGAGGGGGAAGAAAGACATATTGTAATAGCTGATGACATGACAAATCAAGAGGAGGAAGCATTAAGAAATTTGGCCAGAAGCTATAGGGATGTGTTTGCTTATAGCTACAAGGATTTGAAAGGTATTGATCCTAAAATCTATGAGCATAAGATTCCTATTACACCTGATGCAAAGCCTAGCAAACAAAGACATTACACATTCAATGATAAATACTCTGCTAAAATAAAGGAAGAAATTGATAAGCTGTTGGCTGCTAATTTCATCTATGAGATTGAATACACAGAACGGATATCTCCTATAGTTGTAGTACCAAAAAAGAATGGGAAACTTAGGGTATGCATTAATTTGAAAAAAGTGAATGCTGCAACTATAAGGGATAGCTACCCATTGCCTATAACAGACCATCTTCTAGAAAGAGTTGCAGGGAAGGAGGTTTATAGTTTTTTGGATGGTTTTTCAGGATACAATCAGGTACCCATAGCTTTGGAAGACCAACATAAAACTGCCTTTTCCACAGAATGGGGAATTTATGCTTTTAGGGTTATGCCCTTTGGGTTAACTAATGCCCCAACAACCTTTCAAAGATTGATGTGTCATATCTTCAAAGAATTCCTGAGGAATGTAATGGAAATTTATGTGGATGATCTTTGTACTTTTTCATTAAAAAGAGAGGATCATTTGGAAGATTTAGAAAACATATTCAGGAAATGCAGAACATACAAAGTATGTTTAAATCCAGAGAAGTTTGTGTTCTTTGTAAGACAAGGAAGAATGTTAGGTCACATAGTTTCCAAAAATGGAATTTCAACTGATGAGAGAAAAATTAAGGCCATAGTGGAACTTCCAAGACCAACAAATGTAAAGGAACTTCAAACTTTCATGGGACATTGCAGGTATTATAGAAAATTTGTACACAAGTTTGCTGACATAGCTAAACCTTTGTATGCTTTGATCACAAAATTTGAGTGGACCAGAGGGTGTGACCAATGCAAGAACATATGTAAAAAGATGTGACATTTGTCAGAGGGTGAGTCAACCAAATAAAAGAGACAATATGCCATTAGTCCAATTGATTTTAGCAAGAGCATTTAGTAAATGGGGATTGGATTTCATTGGACCCATACATCCTCCAGCAAAACAATCCCATGCTGAATATATACTAGTAGCCATAGATTCCCTGACCAAATGGGCAGAGGCCAAGGCTACAAAAAGAAATGATGCTCAGACTACTGCAAGGTTTCTCTATGAAAAAATCATTACCAGATTTGGACTACCAATTGAATTGGTAAGTGATAGGGCGACCCATTTTTTGAACCAAATCATAGAAAACATAACTGAATATTTCATGATTAGTCATAGAAAGTCAGCCCCATATCACCCACAAGCTAATGGGTTAGCAAAAAGTACTAATAAAGTACTTTGCACTGTATTGTCAAAATTAGTAAACACAAATAGGAATGATTGGGATTTACAACTTAATCATGTCCTATGGGCCTATAGAGTGGCATACAAAACTGCATTAGGAACCACACCATTCAATCTGGTATATGGACAAAATGCAGTTCTACCCATAGAATTCCTTATTCCAACACTAAAGGTGGGAAGTCAATACAAATGGACTGGACATGAATTATCTGAGAGAGTGATGGAATTGGAAAAACTGGGAGCTTCTAGACTCCAAGCAATTATGAGCATATATGCAGAGAAGAAAAGACAAACAGCTTATCATGATGTTCATATTAAAGAAAAAGATCTATAAGAAGGAGATCTAGTTCTGGCATACACAGTAAAGGTACATCAGAAAAAATTTTAGAAAAAAGGACATGGGCCTTATATCATCCATCAAATAAGTAATAGTGGAGCTATCCAACTAGCTAATGTAGATGGAGAAATCATGCCAAATTTCATAAGTGGATGTACAGTAAAAATGTATGATCTACCATTAACTGTTTCTGAATTGAGAAGAATACATCAAGCTCAAAATAGGAAAAAAAGAAAAGGAAAACATTAGGAAGGAGGCTCAACAGGAGGCAAAGGAAAGGATAAGAAAAACCAAAGATTTTAGAGAAGTTCTTTTGTGTGAATTTGCATGTTATAACAATGAATTTTCAGGATGAAATAATCAAAGTTTTTTTATAGATTCAGGTGCACAAGTAAAGTTGATCAGTTCAGCTTTGTTGGGTAAGTTTAACCTAAAAAGGACTCAAAGCAAAACATTTATCAAAACTTTAGAAGGACAGATAATACAAAGCATGTCTTCACCTTCTATTAAAATTAAGTTCAATAAAGAATATATGAGAATAGATTGTGAAGAATGGACAGATCAGATGATGACTGAGAAATTGATTTTGGGACAACCATGGCTAAAGCAAGGTAAAGTAATTCGGATTTTGAAAAAATGAAGCTTAAGTTGACAGTAAATGACAACATGTTTTTAATGCTTTTAGATACCAAGGCATTATCAATACCACCACTTTATGATCAAGCTTCATTCAATAAAAAACAGGAGGAAATTGAAGGACCAAAAGATGGTGAAGAGATAGAAGAAAGGTGGCAACCATGGAATAGTCAGAAGCATCAAGGCATCAGAACGAGAAGAATGTGGAAACAAAGTACACACAAGCACTGCTCATCAAAACAAGTTCTCAGAACTAAATGGATATGGATGCCAAAAAATTCCAAGAACATCCTATCAAAAGAAGATGGGTTTATCCCTAGAAAAAGGTCAACAAGGATAAAATATTATTGGGTAAAAAAATCAGATTTGATTCAATGGAAAAAGAACATGATTATATGATATACATTTAGGATTTTTGATAAGAAAATCAGAGTGTTATACCTTATCCTTTTTCTAAGAAGAGAAATAGGAGGGGAAGAAAGGAAGTGGAGGAAATTATCATTAAAAGAAAAAAGAAAGAGAAAAGAAGAAAAAAATAAGAAAAAATATTATTATCATTATAAAAAAAAGGGAGAGAGAAAAATTATCTATTTTTCTTTTATAATTCTTTTTAATTATATAAGTTTTATAGTACAAGCAAGATATAGATGGTATTGTAGCAGGTGTCTATTTTTTGTTTTTTATTTATTCAATTTATTTCATCTCTTATTTTTTTCAAATATTTCCTTTCTGTATAAAAAGTTGATAGAAGAAAAGAGAGCACTAGACATCTTGCTACACATGTAATGATCACTTCAATTGAGTTTTTATCTGTGATACAAATAGGAAAGTCAGGAATTCTCTAAGTATTGTTTTTCATTTATTCTCATTACATCTCAAGTTTAAGGTGATTTTATTTATGTTTCTTGAGACTCATGTGGGTGGAGTTTTTCTTTTGTGTAATCCTACACTTTCTCTAGAATGGTGAATCCCAAGGAGTTATCAATCCATGATTTCAAAGCTGACTCAGTTACTCTGTCTAGAGGACATTGGTTCTTGGATAGTGAAGCTGCACTAGAGGAGGTGGATTTGGAGTCTGATGAAGAGCAGGAAGTTCCAGAAGCAGAGAAGATAGTCAACAAACTCAAGGAAACTTTGGGTATCATTGGTCAGCACATATTCACTGTAGGTGTAGGAGGATACAAGTACACCATGCTGTGCCAGGAGTTTTACAAATTTCAAAGAATTGCAGTCAATTACAAAAGATGGAAAGCAGTAGGAATACACAAGTTGTTGGATGAACCCTTATTTTTCATAGACTTTGAAAGAGTGGCACAAGTAATGAACAGTTTGCTAGAAGTTGGGAAGGGCAGTGAGGCATATTTCAAGTGTAATGTCAAGAACAAAGAAGACCAGGAAGTGAACATTACTATAAAAGTAGAGCATATCAGGGCAACCCTTCAGTTTTATACTATGGGAACTAAGTTGGACAACAGTTTTGTCAAGAAAAATAAAGCTACATATGCACGGTATTCCAAATTTCTTGATTTTAAAGGAAAAGAGAATGAGGAATATGCTATCAGAATGTTCTTATAGTATTTCTGTTTTCCAAAACTACCTAGATATACCATGCCACACAAACCAGCAACATTGATCATGTTCAATAATAAGGACAGAACCAAACCTTTTGGAGTGATGGATGTAACTCCATACATACATGAACAATTGAAGGAAGCAGCTAAACATTGGGAGCAAAAGAAGTACATGAATGGAGCTCAATTCTTAACCACAATTATATATCATGTTCTAGGGATGGAGGATCAGTTAAAGCTGGCTCCAGAAGCCCAATACTTCAGAAATTTAATGTCAGGAATTAAGAGCCCTTCCAAGGAAATGACTATAAGGGAGGTGGAAGCCCAACCAAGCATGAGGGGAGCAGAAAGGAAAAGAAAGGGAATCTGAAGAGAAGTTATTCCTGTAAAGAAAAGAAGATTGCATCCAAGAAAAGTGGAATTGGAACAGGTGGAAGCAACTAAGGAAGAGCATGAAGCTACTCAGAAGCAAGTACACTCTTCAAATGATCCTCACCCACCTCAGACAAGCAAAGAGCAGTTGTATACCTATTCGACTCAGGGAAATAATAAAAGGGCAGTATATGAAGCTCAATATCAAAAGATGTTGGAGGACTACTCTTGTAAAGCAACTGATTGGATCCAAGAAGAAGTAGAACACTATGAAGAGCTGCATGATCAGATGATGGCAGCAGAGACAGAGGAAGTTTTTGTCAAAAAAGAAGTAGAACTGTTTGCATATTTCAAAGACCTACAAGGACCTCCTGAAAATAGAACTACATTTGTAGTAAAGAAGAAGGTTGAGAAGAAACCTGCACAAAACAGGAAGTTAACCAAGAAAAATAAAGGAAAATCAGTAGCAGAACCTGTACCAAGGATGGAGACAGAGGAAGTAATAGTAGAAGAAAAAAAGCAGGAGGAATCCATTGCTGTGAAAGAACCAAGAATGGACAAATCAGGAATAGCA
Source organism: Ceratopteris richardii (assembly GCA_020310875.1). Lineage (NCBI taxonomy): Eukaryota > Viridiplantae > Streptophyta > Polypodiopsida > Polypodiales > Pteridaceae > Ceratopteris > Ceratopteris richardii. The sequence continues at coordinate 21,623,650 of CM035411.1, forward strand.
TGCTCTTCATAATTTTCTTCAGATTCTGAAAGTGACGTTGAAAACTGAAAAAAATAAAACACCTGAAGATTTGAGTGAGAAGTCACAAGAAAAGCAAATCCAAGAAGAAGTAGCAAAGCAGGTCAGTCGTGGAGAAGAGAGAAGGTTACTAAAAGGCAAAGCAATGATGATGGAAGAAGAGATTGAAGTAAGGAAGGAATTCAGCTGTGGATTAGTGGATTCAGGATTAAAGAAAATATGGACAAAACCTATTGGATGAAGGAAAGTTAGAAGCAGAAAAAGAAGTTCAGTTATGCAATTCAATATACAAACAAAAAGATACAAATCAAATCAAGGAAACAGAGGAAGTAGTGGAAAAGAGGAATGCTCAAGAAGTAGAAGAAGGGGATACAGAAAAAGAGATAAACCAAAGCATAGAAGACATATTATATGACTTGAATCAGAATGAAGAATTTACAACTACAGAAGACCAGGGACAAGAGGAAGATCTGGATCTTATGGATATAGATGAGCAAGAGCAAGGACAAAAGGAGCAAATAATTAATGATCAAATAAAACTCTCTGTGGAGATCGATTCAACTCTAAATCAGGAAAAGGAAGTACAGGAAAAGGAAGGACATCTCCTTGAAGAAGAACAACAAGGAAGGAGAAAAAGGAGGCAGAAGAAATGGAGACAATTAAAGACACATCAGGATATGAGAAGAAGGAGGATCAAATATTAGAACATGAGGAAAATATTGCAGACAAAGAAGAAATGAAAGCAGATAAGGGCTATGAAGAACAAAAGCACCAGATCATAGAGTATGAGGAAGAAGATAAAGAAGAAAATGATTGCAAAGAAGAGAAGCAGATAGAAGTAAAACAACTTGAATTAGAAGCTGGGTTGGAAAGAATACCTAAAGATATAAGAGTTGTTTGCAAGGTTATCATGTGTAATATAGAACAGTTTAGACCATCAAGTAGAAACATGATCAAATCAGGAATGGTGGCTGAATTTGAGTTTGTAAGAGGCAGCAGAATCATTAATGAGCACAGGAAAGAAAAGGAACAATTAGTAGAACAGTTGGAAATTGTTCAAGAAAGGAATGAGGATTTGACCAACAGAGTGATTTCCTTGGAAGAATTGGAAGTTCAACAACAGAAAAAAATTCAATTTCTTGAAGAGAAATGTGCAAAACAGACAGAGCATAGCAAAAAAATGGAGATGGAGCTGAAGAAAATTGAAGGAAGATACAGAACCCTGCAGAGTTCATATCAAATTATGGTCAAAGCCAATGAGGAAATAAACAAGTTATTAATGGAAGAAGGCCAATTGAAGGAAGAAAGCAAGACTGTACAGGTGACACAGGATGAGAAGGAAGATCTGAACAAAGAAATTATGAGATTGCAAACAGAGTTGAAAGAAGCTAAGGAGTTGGAAAAACAAGCAAGTATACATGCTGCTACTTCAATGAGGGGATATGATAAGTTACATATGGATATAGAAAAAGAAAGAAGTGATTGGCAATTGAGTATAGAAAAGGAAAGAAATGAGTGGAAATCAGAAAGAGAGTTGTGGACCTCTCAAAATAAAAGTTTAATGTTGATGATAGAAGAGCTACAGAAAAAATTGGAAAAACCACAAACTCAGATTGAAGAGCAGGGAGAGACTGTACAAGCAGAGGACTATGAAGTAGGAGATGATAACAGAACCCAATATGGTGATGAACAAGAAAATAAAACAGCAATAGAGGAATACTCAGAGGAGAGACTTCTAACAGACAGAGAATCCAGAATGGAGTTTATTAGAAAAATGCATAATGAATACGAGGAACAAATTGTCAATTTTGCTCTGAATAAAGGAATAAATCCGGATCAACACCATTAGGCTGCAGATGGCTTAGGTATACCCTTTTGCATGATTATTGAAAGTATTAAAAATTATCAGTTAGCAAGGGTGGGATTACCTCCAAAAAAGTATTTAGAATATGAAGAAGACATCAATGTGACAAAGGAATTATTTGAAAAAGCCAATCCTAAATGGAGAAACAGGTGGTTGGATGCCAACAAAGAATGCATGAAAATATGGAAAGAAGCACCAATTCAGTTAAAAAATAATTAAGCTTATTGTCCAGTAGCAAGGAGAAGGGAGTGGATAGTTTTCTGGGAAAGAAGGAATGCAGGACAGATTCCGTCAAAATGGTTGAATTCCCCAAAAATAGCAAGACCAAAGGCAGGAACATGGCCAACAAAGAAATATATGGTGGACACAGCAGAGTCTGTTATATCACATATAAAGATGTCAATGACCCAGCATGTATTTTACTAGTCAGAGTAATGAGACTCATATTGGCATGTATAGAGACTTTTACAGATACAGATGTCAGAATTCTCAATTACATTGGCTTTAATTCACTAATTGATGCTTTATTATTTGATCTCAGTGAAACCCCAGACAGGATATGTTTGATGGCTTATTATAGCAGAACAATATTTTTGGGTAGTCATTATCTTCAGATTTTTGAAGATGCGTTTGATTATGGATTTTTCGAAAGAGAATCAGAAATATTTGGAAATTTGTCAGTAGTAACAAAATCTCGATTCACTGCTTATGAAGCTGCATACACAGAATATCTGAAGAAAGATGTAATAGATAAACCAGAAGCTGCTGTGCAATGGAGAAAAGCATTATTTGAAATGGTGAATAACTTGAATATTACAGAAAGGAAAAGTCATGACTTATTGTCACAGGTATATCAGAGAAAGAAGAAGTGAAGGAAGCATTCATTGAATATCAACAAGAATATCTTTTGTCAGGAGCCAAAAGGTCTAGGAGGGGAAGAATGTTAGAAGAAGCATTTTTTTAAGAGGAATATTTGTAAAATGATAAAGAATTGTAGAAATATTTATGCAAATGATGTAAAAATGAGGAAGAGTCTTCCTCATGTAAATTAGAATCATATGTAATTTTTCTAGAATTTTTGGAAACTCCTAGATAGCATATTTTTAGATTAGAAGGAAAAAGGACCAAAATTCATGTGTGAAAAGGGACACTTGAAAATGTATAAAAGATAATTTCCTCTATTTTGAGAGGTTTGGTTAATTGTATTTGATGCTATCCAAGTAATGAGAAGAGTTTCCTGCAGAAAATCGTATTTCTTCCTTTCAAGTACTTTCTTTGATTTGTGAATCTATTCTGTGTGTATCCATGGAATTTGCAAGCTTCTATTGTGTATTTCTGATGAATGTGTATGAAGAGAGTTGATTCATGATGTGTTGAGTGAGAAACTGCTGAAGAATAGTGCTGGAGATGAAAATCGTCACTTTTCACAGAATCGCAATTGTCTCGTCTGAAGGTTACAGGTATCATTTTTGAGATTTGACTGCATGATTGTGATCTGGTGAGAAAATAACATGCTTTACACACCAAGATCATTGGAAATGATGTAGTATTGCTCAAGATAACCAAAACCCTAGAAATTCCTCTTCATCTTCATTATTTCTCAGAAATCCAGCCAGTTTTCTCTTATTTTTTGGATTCTATCATCTAGAAGGGGTTGTAGTCTCTTGTATACTTCCAGGATTGACAAATATAAGATGTATTGTTGATTCTTTATGCTAAAATGATTGGAGAGGACAACTCCAAAGGACAACAAACAGGAGGGTTAAGCATAACTTATTTAGAAAGACCCAAAGGACCCTATAGGACCCAGTTAGAATATGTCCAAACCAACCACTTAGGTGCTCGCATCTATGAGGATGGTTTGAGAAGGTTGGTTGGTTGACCAAGCCATTGGATTGCATCGAGCATTAAGTTTGAGAGAGATGAGCCTACTTAGACAAGGAAGGAAGAATGTATATCATAACTGATCAGCCATTAGGAGATGAACTAAGGACAACTAGAGGGGAATCAGTATTGAGAAGGATGTTAAACCCATAATCAATCCCTCAAGATAACAGAAGTATTGAGTTATTCCTGAATAAGGACACTGATGAAGCATTTTGGAGGTATAGAATGGAACGGCCAAATGAAATAGGTTCAATCACAATCTATGAATTCAAGGACCTTGATATGCCTGGAAAGGTAGTATACCTGGATAACACATTAGAGCGACTGCTTGTAGTCTCCGATCATACAAGACATGCTTATACATAGAGAGCCAAGTTCGTATTCTCCCCATCACGAGCACATGCAAACACTAACCATCAATGTGTTGAGACATTCTCAGCCCATGGTTCCCAAAGAGAGAAGAACAAGGAAAAGCCAGAAGTGAGTTTTACCCACCCCATAGGGAGAGATAGAACGGCCAAGGAAAATAATAGAATAGAAAGACCAAGATAAGGAGGTAGGGATGACTTTCCTCTACCTATACCTGGTGAGCATCCAACAATATTATGACCAGAGATCCCTATGACCACATTGCCGATTTTAAGCAAGTGTTGCAAGCAAAGAAAGGGGAAGAGATGTTTATGCAATACAATGCATTTGGACTCACGCTAAAGAACATGGCTTTAACCTAGTTCCAACCTTTACAACAAAGGCAATTTAGGGACATTCATCACTTGTTAGAGTCATTCATCACTGATTTCTCTAATACATTAGGGGGAAAAAGGAACCCTGCATGGGCCTTGTAAGGATTCCTAAGTTTTAGGGTTTGAAAAGCTTAAACAAGGAGATTAAGGCATTAGAAAAAACCACTAGTGGTACTATAAAATAAAATAATATTTGATATACTATTTTATTTGAATCCTCAAAGAGAATACTTTGTGGCCTTTAGATGCTTGAAATTGATGGCCAAGATTAAAGCAGATGACGGGCAAAAGAGAGAAGACCTGAGAATACCTTTGAGTGGGGACAATCTTACGCATAAAAAATGCACACCCTTTGTAGGTTTTTGGGCCATTGGATTGACCTTAATCCAAGGGACCCCCAGATTTCAGGCTGATGTTAACTTTGGATATGATATAATCCATTGGGTCTTTTAGAAATCCAAGGGAGAAGGATAAAAGGTGCATTTCTCTACATGGGCATCACTCTTAGCCTTTGGATGAAGGAAGAATGGATGGGTAGGATCTAAGATGACTTCTTGAAAAGGATCGTATGAGGTAAGAGAGAGGTGGTCTAACAATCCATAGGAGTGGGGACAATCTGTTGCACGTGAATATGTTCACTTCTGCATGATTTTGGAGCATTGGATTGACCTTAATCAAAGGGATCCCTCCTTCGGGGATCTCATTTTTGTATGTGATATGAGCCATCAGATTTCCTAGAAATCCAAGGGAGGAGGATAAAAGGCACACTTCTCTTCATGGGCATCACTCTAGACCTTTGGACCTTTGGATGCAATGGTTAGGATCCAAGCCACCTTTTTGAAGGGGCTAGACATCTCATCCATCAGATGCAAAGAAAATCCAAGGGCCCATAAGCAAAGACGCCTTTTTGAAAAGGAAATCAATCTCATCCATTGGATATAAAAGGAACCCAAAGGCCCAAATGCACATGCACCTTGACTTTGGCCATTCAAAATGAACCTTTGGATCTTTGAGCCAAATCAAGGGATCTTATTCATTTCCAAGACTTTCAAAACCATTCAAATGGATAAAACCATGAGTTTAGGGTGCTTTCTTCCTCTTTGGCCACACAAAAACAAGGGAAGCCTATGCCTAGTCTATGTGATTAAATAACTAGACTGTGTCCACCACCCTCTTCTCATTGTTCCATCACTAATCACTCCTTAATCTAAAAGGCCCAATCACAGTTCATTTTTTTCCCCTAATGAGTGGAATCAGGCACAACACTTCCTCATTAATCCATAGCTTGAAACAAACCCCCCAAGAAATAGTTAGACTAGCAAGACATAGGTTCAGACAGTATATTGAGAGATGCCCAATGCCAAAACCTCCCTCACATGCCAAGCAAGCATCCTTGTTTTTGGATGGCCTCTTGAGATCTAAACTACAATCTTATGTATATCTAAAGAACCCATAAGTCTAGAGCAATGTGTACATATTTGTATAGACATTGAGGATAATTTAGGAGATGAATTGGAACTTTCCAAGGTCTACAAAGATTGGGATAGCTCCTCTTAATCATGGTCAAAACATTATAGCCTGATTGAAGACCTAGCATAAAAGGTGACCCAGAAACTAGGCATCTCTAGTAAGAAGATGCCCAAGATAACATCCGTTAAACATTGTTACACCTATGGTGGTAATCACATGGCAAATTTGTGTCCCAATGCAACACAACCCCAAGCCAATCCTAGTGGTCAATATTGCACAATTGAAAGGCGTTACACTAATCACATAGCACAAGACTTCCATACAACAGATAAGGGGTTCCACAGAATTACTCCCAAGCATATCCCCAACCAGGTAGATTCGAAGGTCAGTATAATGCTCAGCCTCATTACCACAGGCACCCATAGAGCTACCCTTATCAAACTCAATCGATACCTCAACCATTTTTAGCTCAACAACCATCCCCTAGCCAATGTAATCTCAGTCAAATATGTGGTTGTAGAAGAGAACCTCAATAGGGCTTTAGTACCTTCTTCACCCCTGATCACTAAAAGTGATCCCAACTCAAACAGTTTTGACTCCACCCATGTAGATAGCCCACTTGCATACTATACAGAGTCATTAGAACACATGTAAACATACCACTATGAGAACTGAGCATTGGATCCCAAATAGGAGCCAGACTAGGCCAACGTAATGTATGCCAACCCCAAACCACGGCCCCAATCGAGACAGCCAAGACCATAGGGCCCTAAAGGACCATGTTTTAGGTGCCAACGAGATCATTAATTAAAGGAGTGACCACATCCTCCAATAGCAAGGTAGTGACAATATTACAACATTCAAGGCTTTTGTGCTAAATGTGGTAAAGAGCATGTCATAAGAGAATGCACTAAGGACCCTGCTACTACCTCTAAAGTGACACCCATAAACATGATAGGTATTGTGCATACCTCAAGTGGATCCCCACCCACGTATGTGCCTATCCAAGCTATAACAAGAGCCTAGGCATTGTTACAAAACCAATAACCTATCCCTGATAAGATAGTGGAGAACAACAAAGTTGGAGAGTCTCATGGAAGGAAAACTAAATCATCGAAGGATTCATGAGAAAGAATCAAGAGGAAATGGAGTAAAAAGATAAATGAATTGGAAGGAAGTGTAAAAGAAACTAGAGCTAAAATCCTAGAACTAACTTGGCAAGAGTTGAACTAGGAGACTTTGAACCAGAAATCAGGATCAATTTTAATTGAACCCATGCTGAAAATCTAGACATGATGTTTTGAGCATACCAAGTGTGATTGAGAGAAGGACCCCAAGTAGTTGAATTGAGTAAGAACTATCCAAGGGTAGCCTTAGAAATTGAGAGAACTAAGCTCTACATGAAGATGGTAGAACTAGCCCAAACCATGTTTGAAACATCTCGGTATATCAATTGGAGTAACATAGCGAAACCAAAGCTACACTTTCAAGGACTAATAGAAATGCTAGAACACTTGATTGCTAGCAACGAAAAAAATGAAGCAAAGATGACCCATAAACGTCCTTTGAAATAAGAAGGTAAAACACCATCTCTGTCTCAAGTACCAAACACGACAGACTGGGAGAGCCATTCTTCCATACATAAGTACTCATAGGGATTTTTGAGGGAAATCTAAGAGGAGAAGTGGAGACGAGAGCAAGAAACCCATTCCCCTATTCAAGAGATAGATGACTTGCAAGAATAATTTCCCCAAGACATACCCTCTATATATGACAATGTAGAGGAAGAGCAACTTAGTGAACCAACAGATTTTGAATCCAATTCCTTACAAGAATTACCCTAGTTCATAGTACCTTGGGATCCAAGTCTATCAATATGGGAGCACCCACCATAATAGTAAAAAATGAAGAGTCAGTGATCCTGAGAAACACAGAAGTGATAAAAAATAGTAAAGTTCACTGTCATCTCACTTTAGAAGAAACGCTAAAAATTAGACCTGGGTTTTGGAAGCACGTAGCAAACTAGTTCCCAGAGATAGCTACCACTCTCACTCTCAAGGAGGTTCACACAAGAAGGTGCCAAAAGTACCTATGGAAAGAATTGGAGATATGAGCAAGGGAGAGGAAGGTAATACCTATCTTCCGATAATCCACCAAGGCTATACCACCAAAGCCATCCTAGATTCAGGTGCAGGAGTAGCCATTGCTACCACTGCTTTATAGAGATGTTGGGGTAAGCCAACATTAAGACCCACAAGAATGAAGCTACAAATGGCTAATCAACATATTGAGAAGCCAGTAGGCTCGGTAGAGGGCATATCTCTCACCACTTGTGTGGAATTCGAGCACATCTTTGCCATTTGTGAGCTTGGAAAGAATCACGCTTATGAGATGCCTTTAGGATGACCATTCATGTGATAGTTGCAAATTGTACAAGATTGGGGAACTGACTCCTTGTACCTACAACATTTAGGAGTGACAACCAAAGTTAGCCTTAAGGATTATTCCCATCGCGATGTATCCCCAATCCAGTGGAATACCGTCCATAGGACTCCTAAAGAAACAGATTCTATGTATTCATTAGAATCATACCCATCGTGGTTGCATGAGGACTTTCATCTATCAATGTGTAAAGTAGCTAAACAAGAGGAAGAATGATTAGAAGTCGGGACCTTAGGTTCAGAAAAACACCCACAAACTCTTCAAGATCCTGCTTACCCACCGATAGTGTTTCTCGACGAGGAATTCGAGCCTCACAGTTGGGCTGAGATCTTATCTACCTTAGATATAGCAGTAAATGAAAAACAATGGACCCCTCACTATGATGAGGATGGATATAACATTTCCATCTTTATGATAGAGCCCTTAGAGGATGGGACCATCCTAGAAGAATGCAGGGAATTAGCCCAAGAGCGGGATAAAATGAGTGATGAGGATATAGAGTCCATTATCATGGAACCTATCTTCTTGATAGAAGAGGAGTATCTTTACTTTGTGGAAGCCAATAGCACATTGAACGACCCAATTCAGTCACAGAATGTAAAGAAGGTAAGCACAAAAAGAAGAAAGAGAAATTACTTAAGAGATAAGAAGAAGAATATCTCATGAAAGTACCAGAGAACTTCAAAAAATATGAAATAGAAGATAGAAGAATCATGGTACGGATGCCTAAACATGAAAAGAGCATTGGAGAAGTGTACATTAATCAAGAGAAAACCAAAAAATAATAGTCATGATAGAAGAAAGAGAAGAAAATTGAACATGCATAGGGCATGATTTAATAGAGGAGGAAGAAGAGGAGTTAACTCCCCTATTGTGAGAATATAGAGATGTGTTTGTTTGGAGTTACAAGGAATTGAAAGGAGTGGACCCAGATATATGTTCCCATAGAATTCCTATGACTCTAGAGGCCAAGCCTTTTAAGCAGAAACCATACACCTATAATGATAATTATGCTGCAAAGTTAAAGAGGAGATAGATCGTCTGATAGAAGCACGACTTATTTACGAGATTGAGAATACCAAATGGGTATCCCCCATTGTGGTCGTGCCCAAGAAAAATGGGAAATTGTATGTGTGTATTAATCTTAAAAAAGTTAATGCTACCAAGATTAGAGACAATTATTCTCTTCCTATCACTGAACATCCATTGGAAGGAGTTGCGGGCAACAAAGTCTACAACTTACTTGATGGATTCTCAGGCTATAATCAGGTAGCCATTGACCTTGAAGATCAACATAAGACAACCTTTGCCATAGAGTGGGACATATTTGCATTTTGTGTGATGCCATTTGGGTTGAAAAATGCACCCGCTACATTTCAATGATTAATGTGTCATGTTTTTAAGGAATTCCTATGCAAAAACTTGGAAGTTTACATGAACGGTTTTGTGCTCATTCTGACATGAGACAGACGCACATCCCTAAATTAAGGAAAATATTTGACAAATTTCAAGAATATCAAGTCTGTCTGAGCCTAGAAAATTGCTTGGATTGTAGACCTACCTAGGCCGAAAAATGTAAAGGAGGTACAGACTTTGATGGCACATTGTGGATATTATCGAGTCTTTATACACATGTACACAATCATTGCAAAGACTCTATACTACCTTTTGACCAAGTTTGAATGGACAGATGAATATGAGAAATCATTCAATGAACTCAAACGATGCTTGTGTTTAGCACCCATCTTAACTACACCAGATTGGAGCAAGCCATTCCATGTGCATGTGGATGCATCCAACTATGCTATAGGGTGTGTGTTGACACAACCCATGAATGAAAGCAATATATATATTCCCATAGCTTACGCAAGTAGAGAGTTAAATACAGTAGAAAGAAATTACACTACTACGAAATAGGAAGGATTAGGAATGATTTATGTAGTAAAAAAATTACGCATTACTTATTCACAAATAAGTTCAAGTTCTTCGTAGATCACGAGGCCTTATTCTACTTAGTCAATAAGCCTTGTGACACAGGACAATTGATACATTGGTTTCTATTATTAATGGAATATGACTTCGAAGTAGTAGTCAGAAAGGGAAAGACCCACTTTCGAGAAGATCATCTTTCACAATTAACTGCGGTAGAAGCCCCTCAAGGGATATCAGATGAGTTACCAGATGTATACCTATTTAATCTTGAGATAGTACCTGAATGGGCCAAGACTATTTTCCGTGTTCTCACATTTGGACCCAAGAATCCTAGGATTAGGATCAGAGAAGGAGAGATTACCAAATCACAAAGATACCAGATTCTAGAACGAAGCATATATAAATAGGATAATTAGAAAATTCTTGCTTGTTATGTAGATGAATCAAAATACAAGAATTGGCTGCAATTAGCACATGTAGGTGCTAAAGCAACATCATTTGAAACACCGTACATTGCAGAATCTACATAGACTAGGAGTGTATTGGCCGTCTATGGAAGCAGATGTCTATATGCTATGTAAAGAATGTCTCGTCTGTTGTCAAAGACCACATGTGGAACATGCCACTTTGTATTATGTGTCTCTCAAAGAATGACTTTAGCAAGACAACAAAGTCTAGAGCAGGAAGCTCAAGACTAGACAGGTATTGGTGATAACCTGTACAAAAGAGGGAGAGATGGATACCTGAGACTATGTGTTCATGAGAGTGATTATTTGATCATATTAGAGACTGCACACCAAGGTGTTACAGGAGGTCATTTTGGCTTGATAGAATAATCAAAACCATATTATTTGTAGGATTATGGTGGCCCACTCTTCACATGGATGCACATACCTATGTTAAGAGATGTGATGTGTGCCAAAGAACCAAGTTTCCTACTCGAAGAGATGAAATGCCATTGAAACCCATGATGAAAGGATATGCATTCTCTAAGTGGGGTATAGAATTTGTAGGACCCATTAACCCCTTGCTAAAGGTACTCATGCTAAATACATCATAGTAGCGACATATTATCTTACCAAATGGGTAGAAGCTAAAGCCACAAAAAGGAATGATGCACACATGACTGCAAAATTCTTATTTGAAAATGTGTTTACGAGGTAGGGATTGCCTATAGAACTAATAAGGGATTAAGGAACCCACTTTCTAAACCAAGACATTGAATATTTTTTACAGGATTTTATGGTGATTCACATGAAATCCACACCATATCCTCCTTAGGCCAACGGGCAAGCAAAAAGTACTAACAAGATCCTTTGTAATGTATTGATGAAACTCATAAACAACAAATGTTTAGATTGGGACAAACAGTTACATCATGCTGTTTGGGCATATCGAGTGGCTTATAGGACTATACTCAATGCAACTACCTTTTAGATGGTTTCTAGTCAAAACATAGCGCTCCCTTTGGATTTTTTGATACCCACCTTAAGGTTGTTAAGAGCATCACTCGACCGGCCACAAATTATCATCAAGAATAATGGAATTGGAACAATTAGGAGAAACCACACCGAAAGTAGCAGCAGGAATATATGCAGCCAAGAAGTGACAAAAAGCCTATTTTGATGCACATGTGAAAGACAAAGGCGTAAAAGAAGGTGACTTAGTCCTAGTGTATACACTCAAACAACATGTACGAAAGCTAGAGAAATGTGGTTATGGACCTATGATTATTAATAGACTTTGGATGAGTGGAGCGGTATAATGAGCCACTCTAGAAGGAAAGATAATCCATAATTACATTAGTGGCTATAGAGTCAAACTTTATCAGGAACCTCTTACAGAGGATATGCTTAGACAACTCACATTGGCAAAGAAGCACATGGAGAAAGAAAAGAGAATACGAGAGGACGCTTAGGCACAAGCTCTAGAATGCATTAAACACATGAAATTAAGAAGGCAAGGACTAAGGAGAGAACATTATAACCATCTCAACGGCTCAATGATAGTTACCAACACTAACAAAGAAATACTCAGGTATCCTATGGCCAAACAAAGTCAACTACTCATCCTAACATAGTGAATATGAGACCATTCATTATAGTTATGGTAGAACAAGGCAACAACTGGCCATGAGCTTAGGGCTTTAATTGATTCAGGTGCTACGACTAGTGCGATTTAGGTGGTCCCACTAAGGACTCAAGATTAGAAATATGGCCAATTGAGGCATTCCTCATAGGGCTAGGGAGGCATGAAAACCCCTTGCATGGGTGATGTGGATGCTCCTATCCTCATACACGAGATAACCTTGACTGTGAAACTCCTAGTGTGCCGTGATGAGGACCTGATAGTACCATTAATTCTTGGCCAAGATTGGTTATACAATCGCTTGGTGGACCGAAATCTTAGACAAGGCTCTCTATAGCTCACGACCTTAGACCAACAAGGAGTGATATTGCTTGACTTCCCTAACAATACCTCGCATGAGGAAGGTAACCCCAGACCATATGAGATGAATGCGAAGGAGGACTGGAAGATCTTTGGTCAAATAGATCAAATTACCTCGACATCAACCCATGGGAGGCTAAAGATGACTAGCCATTGTTCAAGAAGATGTGAAGATATTTTCCCCTGGTCTTCCTTTGAATAAGAAGAGGTCACCACCCACCAGATGGGTATGGTGGACTACATCAGTGGTCAAGTGCGCTACATCAACCACCAAATGTGCACAATAGCCTCTTCAGGCCCATCCTTCACACTTCACATAGACCTACCTAGATTTTTTGTGCAAAATGCTTCACTTCTTGATGGGCAGGTCATGCAAGTGTTGGACTTCCCTTCTTTTCCAAAGTAGAGTGTCGAGCAGACCTCTCAACCTCAAACCATAGATAAGTCAACCATGACTTAGGAACCCAAACTGATGACAATACCAGATGACCCTAGGTGGCAGCAGTATCAACATGTCAAAACAACCAGCACAAAGCAAGTATGGGTGCCAAAAGTTCAGAAAGCACCAATCGTTTATGGTAGTACAAGCTATGATGAGAAGAGGTCACGAAAGAATTAGATTCAACGTCCAATCTCCCCTCGACCTTCTTCTCCATTGATGAGAACCCGACAAATTTGGATCGCCAAGAAGTACTTGACAAACCAACCCAACTCCACATAGATTTGGGTACCCAAAGACTATTTTCTAGCTCAACACCCAAGCCATGTAATACACATCCCTCCAAAATCATCCCTTCTATCAACTCTACCACTGCCAAATTCATCCTTTGTACTTCAGCTGAGAAAACAAAACCACAAACTAACTCTTAGAAAATGGATGCCAAAATGCATCCAAAAACCTCCACATAATCCTTTGAACAACATAACACCTCTCACTAATAACACGTGTAATAATTCACCCACATCTACACCTTGCATAAATTCATCCCCACTTACCCACTCTCACTTGTAATAAAATCTCATCAAAGCAATGCATGCACTATCTAAGGCATGTAGGCTATCTAGCGAGCTGCATTAGTTTCTGAGAAGTCACTACATAAACCGCCTCACAACACTTGGCTACATGGGTTATGCATCAGTTATAGAACGGGATCGGAGTCTCACTTTATTGGGATCATAATTAATTTCTATACTAATGTTTTATCCTTTTGTAGCAAATCGTTTACACACACATTCAGATCATCATGCAAACAGACAAAATCTCTGAGGCTAGCACTAGCATGCCAACATTAAATTTTGGTAATTTGTTGGCTGAGCCTTACCTTGCAATGAAGCCAGTGGAATTTCAAGGTTTTATGGGACCGGTGCCGATTGAAGATCCTCCGCTTGGAAGAACTCAAAAAGTACATAGAAACTCCCATTGGTTCTAGGGATTAGCAGGACCTCTAGCAGATGCGAACTATATCTATGATGCCTTTAGCGGAGACACGTGGGGAAGATATCAATTCTTCTCACGAGAATTTAAAGACCTTCAAAATTTAGAGGAATTACAACCTATTTGGGCCACGGGTGGATTCAGAGAGTATTTAAGTGTAACCCTTTCTAAATCATATTTTTATCGATGCTTTTATTTGGCGACCACTCTTGAACCACCTATTGAGAAGGAATTTCCAGGGACATTCATTTTCCCCTCTCTAGTTAATGATCCCCCTTATAAGAAATTCTATCTCTCAAACGATCTCATCCACACCGCACTCAAGATCCATGGCACACACACTCCAACAAAAAGGGAGAGGCTCATTCCCGAGCCAATGAAAAAGGGTGATGTTTTGAAGTGGGTAGATATTTTTTCCATTACAGCAAAGCTATCATAAGCACTACATATCTGTATGCAACATTTTGCTTTTCTTGCTCAAGATCGTTTCACGATACCAGAAAAGCAATTTGGTTTAGGCTACACTTAGCAAATACAGGGCCCCAAACAATTGATCTTGCTAATTGGATTCAAGACCAATTGTACCTAGCACAACAACATTGGGCACACAAAAGAGTCATCCATGGCTGTTGTGCCATCACAAGAATAGTATACATCTGCCTAATGGTATACCTATCAAGCATGCTATGACCAGCGATGAGCTAAAGTGATTTAGAGGTACCTCCAAGAAGGCCCACAAATCAAGCAAGGCAAGGGAAAGAAAGCACATGCGGGGCACCATTCCATGTTTATAGGTCCCTGAATCACCTTCACCACAAACCTCCCCTTAGCAATCTCGCACAAAACCTCTTGCATCTGTACCTCCGATACGGATTCAACTATCGCATCCCATAGCAATTGAAGGCACCACCAGTGCCATGCTCACCTCAAAAGCCACCATTCAAGCCACCATTGGTGTGGATGCATTCACTTTTCAAATACCTAACCTCGAGTCGGAACCCATCAATACCACATTTGATTTCAAAATGCAAGATGTATTTTCTAGCAAATTTTAGTTTTCAGAAAGACAATTCTTCTCGCAAGAATAAGAATGGCCAAGTTATCCTATCTCACCACCTGATCGATAATGAGAACAAGTTTTGTCAAGCTTAGATGAGGAAGATCAGACAGTAATGGATGACAATGATGGTGATGATGAAGCCAGCCAAAAAAGTCAAGATTCTCACGATGATGACCAACATGAACAACTAGAGCAGTAGACCTAAGCCCAAGAAGATAATAGCAAATATGAAGAGGAAACATTTGAAGCTACAACATACACACTAGCAATTCATAAGCTGTACCACAACATGCAATCCATGTGGGAAAGTGGACAAATCTTAGAAGAACATAGTAAAGAATATTACAACAAGAGCTAGCTAGCAGAGGATTTGAAGCCTTATTCGTAGAAGGCTTTAACAAATTAGTCAAATTAGTAGGTACCATAGAGGCACTCCATTTCTTAAAGAGGAAGCCATTTCCGCAATTTGACCCTCGACGCATACGCTTAATGACATGAGCCGGCCAATATATTTGTGTCCCAACAGATGCCCAATCTTCTCGACACCTAGAAGAAGCCAGGCTAGTCAATGTGTTGCCAACAATAGGAGAAACAATCCTCATCAACTCCCTGCCACAACCCTCAATAGCCATACCTGCAACCACCATGGAAATCACCTCTGCATCAACCGGCATTCTTCCCTCTCATGTACATCAAATGTTCCCAGTACATCCCAGCTCACCTCCATTGGCCTAGTTCATAGCGAGTGCTGTAGTAGAAGCTAGAGTACCTCCAGTGCCCCAAACTCTACCAGAAACCTTTACACCTAGTAGATCCACCCTAATTCCCCCCATTCCACTTAATCTGTTCCTCACCCCTTCCCTTTCTTCCTTTCTCGTTCCTCTACAACAGATGACCTTCTCATCCATATCCCCTCCCAGTCCGACTACATCACCTTTGTCTTCTTCTCTACACCAACTAATCTGTGAAACTCCACATGTAATATATTCCTCCACGTTTGTAAGTCCTGTATTCACACCCTCTCACACCCATAGTCATGCCACTTTTCACCATTAATTCACTCGATAACACATCTAGTGACATGGATATTTCACCAGCCATTGCACCACTGCTCACATCCACAATTTCACCACACCATATCACGACATCAGATTTCTCTACTGTCACCACAACATTCACTACCACGACCCCATTTTTCCTTCCCCTTGCATCTACCACCACACCAGCATCATCTGCACACACCACATCATTACTATTATCACCCATTGTAGACACCAGATTTAGTCATATGTTCGCATATATGAATGAAGCCAAGGATAAATTTGCCTCCCTTGGATGCAACTACCATGCCTTGCAACAAACCACCACACAACTATAGGCCCAATTAAACTCATTGACCATTGAGAATGTTTCTCTTAATGCACACCACCATGAACTCCATGATGCTTATCACTCGATGGAGTTGGAATTTGAGCAGAAGACTAAGGAATATGTGACCAAAATAGAGGAACACCTATGAGCCCAAATTGTACCTAATGCAACACTGACCAGAAATATGGGGCTCTTAAGAAGACACCTTGCAACTACCAAGGAAGAGAACCAAAGATTACAAGAACAAAATCGAGAAAACTTCAAAGCAGCCATGGATAGACCCAATGAACCACTCAGTCCAAGCAGATTTCAAGCAATCCCCTCTGAGACCATGCAATTACTCTTGGATGATCATGCTTTTCTACTCAAAGATTACGATCGAATCAATGAAGAATATTAATGCTTAACGAGCGTGTGATGGTAAGACGTAGAGTTGAGATGT
This sequence comes from Ceratopteris richardii, assembly GCA_020310875.1. Taxonomy (NCBI): domain Eukaryota; kingdom Viridiplantae; phylum Streptophyta; class Polypodiopsida; order Polypodiales; family Pteridaceae; genus Ceratopteris; species Ceratopteris richardii. Next base: position 21,640,762 of record CM035411.1, read on the forward strand.
TGGAGTTATAGGTATTTTCTTCATTTTTATCTATTTTCTCTTGTTTTCTTCACCCTCTTCATCACCATCATCATCATCACCATCTCCCACCTCCATCTCCATCATCGCGACATTTTCAGTTTTTGGTCATATCCCCCTTCCCATACCATTTCCCCTCATTTCACTTGTGAGAGAGAGCGAGAGAGCATTTGTGTGCTTGTTCTTTTCTGTGTTTTTTGAGATTTTTTGCAGGAATCAACATCCCCAGCAGCTGCACCAGCTTCAACAAGTATAAATTTTTGACTGTGCAGGTCCCAAGGCGTTGACAAAAAAATCAACCAAATTGCTAAAGTAAGTGCATACACATGATGTGTAGGCCTAGAGCATTCCAAAAATGTGTTTAAAATTTAAAATTCCTCTGTTTTTTGTCAACCGCGATTGACATGTCAATTGCGATCGACAAACAACGATGGACACCTCCCGACGGATCTGTCAATCGCGACCGATCGTGACCGACACGTCGATCGTGACCGACAGACTCAATGACTGACTGACCATGACCAACGGAGTTTACGTGTGCCACCTGTCAATCGCGATCGACCCATCAATCGCAATCGACCCGTCAATCGCGACTGACAGCCATGACAGACCTGTCAATCACGATTAACAAAGTCAACGATTGTTTGACCACAACTGACTAAAATTTTGGGCCATGTGTCAATTGTGATTGACCCATCAATCATGACTGACAGCCACAACGGACCTGTCAATCACAACCGACACATGGATCGCAACTATCACATCAATCGCGAATGATAGACAGTGGAGAATGAGTTCTCCTATGCGCAACGGAAGTGTGTAGTGAACCCTTGTATGTCCAGCACTTGGACAAACATCTGCACCTTAGATAGCTTGCTGCTCTCAATACAAAACTCAAATGGACTTGAGACATTAGGCAATCAAATTAGACAAAGAGGGCTTTCTAAGAAGCTATAAATGACTTAATTTGGACAAGTTTTGATTAGGAAAGACAACTCACAAAGACGAACTACCTGTCCACACAGGTATGCTGAAGAACTGAGCTTCACTCTCGGACTGATAGCTTTCTTAATATATATCCTTTGAGAAAGATATTTGGTACAGACAAAGTAGACACAAATAGCTTTCCAACAAGCTAAAAATCAAGTAATCTTGATGAGTTTTGATTATGAAACTCAACTCACCATGATAGACCACCTGCACACATAAGTACACTATAAAACTAGACTTTACTCTCTGACAGTTATCTCATAGACTATGAATGCTCTCAATAAGATATTTGAGACAGTGAAAGTAGATGTCAAGAGCTGTCCAACACAACAAAAATCATGCAATTTGAGTATGTTTTGGTTGGGAAACGCAACTGACCAAAATAGACTACCTTTCTACACAAGTATACTATGAAACTGGACTTCACTCTTTCATTGATATCTCACAAATTACATATGCTTTCAAAGAGATATTTGATATGCAGAAAGTAAATGACATAAGCTTTCCAATGAATGTTTAAACGCACAAAATGGTTACATATGCACTGAGATATGAGCTCTACAACAGAGCTATGTACAAACTGACGTGCGGCTGGAAGGAGTCTAAGGGAAGACAAAAATGACAAAATGGCTAGATCCGACTACTGTGAGCTCTTGCCTCTTTCTTTCCTTATTTTGAATGTACTCCCACTTCACTTTTATAACCAATGAGCATGTGAAGAAGTTTGTGCCTTCTTCTTAACTCACCACTTTCTCCACTACATGCTACTAACTACAAGGCAAGATATTGTATCTCTTACTCATCATGAATTTTGACTAGACTTTTTCTTTTATTATTTTTTCCTTTCTTTCCTCCACTTTTTCTTTATCTTTATATTTGGTAAATTTATCCAAGCATGGCTCATATGAAAATGAGCTTGTACATTTATCTTCAACACTCCCCCTCAAGCTCATTTGGGAGTTATCTTCATCCATGTCCTTCAAATTTATTGCATCCTTGAAACCTTTGAGTTTAGAAGCATCCAAGAACTTTGTAAACATATCTGCAACCTGCTCTTTGGTTCTGATGAACTTTAACTCCACATCTTTGCTCAGCACCTTCTCCCTTACATAAAGGGTAGTGGACCTCTATGTGCTTGCTCCTTGCATGAAACATAGGATTGCTTGCCAAGTAAATACTTGACATATTATCACCGTATATAGGAATGGTTCCAACTTGCACTCCAAGATCAGCCAAAAGATTTTTAATCCACATTGCTTCACATGTGGCAAAAGCTAATCCTCTATATTCAGCCTCCATAGATGAAAGTGCAACAGTAGGTTGTTTCTTTGAGCTCCATGTGATAGGTTTGCTTCCTATCATGAACACATAACCTGAGGTTGATCTTCTATCTTCCTTTGAACCTGCCCAATCAGCATCACTAAAGCCTTTGACCTACAGTTCTTCATCAAACTTGTAAAACAAAGCATGATTAACTGTATGTTTTATGTATCTCAACACTCTCTTGGCTGAATTTAAGTGTTCACTTGTCGGGGCTTGCATAAACTGAAAAAGTACACCAACAACATAAGACAAATCAGGTCTTGTAATGTTTGCATAGATCAATGATCCTACAATGCTTCTGTATGTCGTTACATCTTCCAATGGTTCTCCATCATTTGAACAAATCTTTGTATTTGTGTCCATGGGTTGAGTGAGTGGTTTGCATTCACTCATTCCGAATCTGAAAAGAACATCCAACAAGTACTTCTTTTGCATCAAGTAGATGCCACTCTTTCCATAAACAACTTCAATTCCTAAAAAATATTTCAGCTCTCCAAGATCTGAAATTTTAAACTCCTTACCAAGCTTCCTTTTGATATCTTTAATCCCTGTAACATCATTTCCTGTTATGATGAGATCATCAACGTATATGCAAATATATACCTCTCTATTTTCTTCCTTCTTCATGTACAACGAAGGATCTGCACTACTTGGGTTGTATCCACACTTAGTTAGATACTCTACCAATCTCTGATTCCATGCTCTCGGTGCTTGCATCAAGCCATAAAGTGCCTTCTTCAACCTGCAAACAAAATCTGGATGGTTTTCATCTTCAAATCCAACCGGTTGACTCATGTATACCTCTTCTTGTAGTTCTCCATTGAGAAAGGCATTTTTGATGTCGAGTTGATGTAATGGCCATCTCCTTGAAGCACCAATTGCTATTAAGGTTCTGATAGTTCCCATCTTTGCAACGGGGCTGAAAACTTCATCATAATCTATGCCTTGTGTTTGTTTAAATCCTTTGGCAACTAATCTAGCTTTATATCTAGCTAGTGAACCATCAACATTCCTCTTTACTTTAAACACCCATTTGTTTGGAACAATCTTCATACCTTCTTTCTTTGGCACTAGCTCCCATGTGTGATTATCTTTGAGAGCTTTGATCTCCTCTTTCATAGCTTGCTTCCATTTCTTCTGTGTGCAAGCTTCTTCATATGTCTCAGGCTCTTTGTCTTTGATAACTTGCATCATGTATGCAAAATGTGTTGCCATAAAACTATCATAACTCAACCTTTGAGTTGGATACCTTGTCCTTGAAGATCTTCTTTCATTGCCTTTAGAGAGTTGCTTCTTTAACCTATTTAGCTTTACCATCGGAGTGATTACCTCTTCATATTCTTCTTCACTTGCATCTACCTCACTGTTTGGAGTAGCACTTGCCTCTTTGGCTCTACTATGAGCTGAATTTGGAGACAAAGAATGACTCCCCCTCCATGTTGAACATTCTTCATTTGATGTAGATGCCTCTGGATCTGAAGCCTTTGTGCTTGATTGTTGAACTTCTCTTTGATTTGTTCTTGCATAATCATCACAATCTTCTTCAAGAACCTTTTCCTTTCCTTTATCTTCATACCATGGTCTTAGTTCATCAAAGACCACATCTCGCGAGACTCTTAATTCCTTTGTTCTAGGGTTGTAACACTTGTATCCTTTTTGTTCCGTCGAGTAGCCGATGAAAATGCATTTTTCTGATCTTGGTTCCATCTTTGTTCTAACTTCTTATGGAATGTGAACAAAGCAAACACATCCAAACACTTTGAGGTGTGTAAGATTAGGTTTCTTTCCAGAATATACCTCTTTTGGAGTCAAGTGATGTATTCCCGATGTTGTGCACCTGTGCATCAAGTAAATGGCGGTTGTGGTAGCTTCAACCCAATAGTACAATGGTACCTTCATCTCGTTGAGCATGCATCTTGCAATTTCAGCAATTTTCCTATTTTTCCTCTCAGCTACTCCATTTTGTTGTGGTGTATACCTGCAAGTGAATTGCCTTTTGATTCCATTCTCTTGTAGAAAATCTGAAAATTCTTTGGAGAAGTATTCTCCTCCACCATCGGACCTTAAGGTTTTGATAGACCTTCCTGTTTTCTTTTCAACTTCAACTTTGAATCTTTTAAATATAGAAAACACCTCTGATTTTTGCTTCATACAAAACAGCCATACCTTTCTTGAGTGATCATCAATGAAGGTGACAAAAAATCTATTACCAGCCATTGATGCCTCTTGGGTTGGTCGCCATACATCCGTATGTATCAAGTCCAAGACATTTGGAGCCACATAATTGCTCCTCTTGAATGGCTGCCTCGTTTGCTTTCCTAGTTGACAAGCTTCACATAACTCATGTAGTCTAATGCTATTAAATTTTGGAAGACCCCTTACCACTTCATGTTTGCTCATGTCCTTCAGCTTTGGAATGTGTCCTATTCTTTTGTGCCATCAGTCCAGCTCTGAAATCTTCTTGTTCCCACATTGAATGTACATGACCTTTCCATGTGGATGTTGGACATCCAAAGTGAACATCCTTCCTTCTCTTCTACCTCGAGCAATGACCTTGAAGCCTTCCTTTGGATTCTTTATGAAGCACCCATTCTCATTGAATATGACATGATAACCCTTCTCTACCATTTGTCCTACTGAAATCAAGTTCTTTGAAATTGTAGGAACATGAAGAACATTAGCTAGTACCTTTGCTCTACTTGTATCTCCAAGCCTTATATCTCCAATGTGTTCAATCATGTGTTGAGTATCATCACCTGTTTCAACACATCCTTTTCCACTTGGTACCTGTAGATTAGTGAACAAACTTCCTTGGCATGACATATGGTTACTACAACCTGAATCAATGTACCAATTTTTGTCATCTTCACAAGAGCTTCTATACTCATGTCTCATTGCAAGTAGTGTGTCCTTGCTTCCTTCACTTGAGGTGCTTGCATAGTTTCTTTGGTTCCTTTGATTGCCTCCATTTGGTCTTCCATTCTTTAGCCAACAATCACTAGCATAGTGTCCTACTTTACCACAATGATAGCATGTTATACCTTTATGAGAATTGTAGGAGCTTCAACCTCTTCCTCTACTTCTACCTCGACCTCTTCCTTATGCGTTGGCATTTGATGCATCCTTGTTGTCTTCCGAATTGTTTTGATTGTAGTTGGAGTGGTTGTGACCTCTTCCTTTTCCTCTTGAGCCTCCTCTTGAGTTTCTTCCTTTACCTTGACCTACATATAACATTTGGTTGTGGCTGTCCTTTCCTTTGGGACCACCAAAGCTAAGCTCTTCTATGACAAGATGAGGGATTAGTTGTTCAAAACCTGGATATACATCTTTCAAGTTAATGGAAGTTATAAAAGGCTTCCATCTTTCATCTTCTCTCAAGCCATTGAGAGTATAACACACAAGATCTTCGTCTTCAATCGTTGTGCCAATAGAAGCTAAAGCATCACTGAGCTCCTTAATCTTCAAAGTATATTCAACTATGGATTGACTAGAACTTTTCTTGATTGTGTTCAACTCATTCTTGAGTTGAAGTTTCCTAGCTTTGGTATTTGTTGAATACATCCTTTCAATAGCTTCCCAAGCATCCTTAGCTTTCTCTAGATGTTGAATATGACCTACCATGGCATTAGTAATGACTTGCGAAATGAGGAACATGACTCTCCTATTCCTCTCCTCCTATTCTTTTGCTTGCCTCCTTTGGACTTCGGTGGCCATAGCTTGATTGATTTGAGGTTGAGCATCATCGCCGCTCACAATACCCCATAAGCCTTTGCCCATTAGGTAGTTGGTCATTCTAAACTTCCACATGGGATAGTTATCCTTGTCCAACTTCTCTACTTGTTGACCCAAGTCAGCCATTGAAGAGTATCAAAGACTTTGACAGTTACCTCGAATAGTTATAGTCATTTGCTCTTGCGTTTGTGAAGCTCCTTCTTGTTTTGTAGCTCCTCTTTTGCTTTGCTTCACCTCCAGCTCTGTTTATGAAGCTTCAGCACCAAGTTTGCTCTGATACCAACTGTGGAGAATGAGTTCTCCTATGCACAACGGAAGTGTGTAGTGAACCCTTCTATGTCCAGCACTTGGACAAACATCTGCACCTTAGATAGCTTGCTGCTCTCAATACAAAACTCAAATGGACTTGTGACTTTAGGCAATCAAAGTAGACAAAGAGGGCTTTCTAACAAGCTATAAAGGACTTAATTTGGACAAGTTTTGATTAGGAAACACAACTGACAAAGATGATATACCTGTCCACACAGGTATGCTGAAGAACTGAGCTTCACTCTCGGACTGATAGCTCTCTGAATATATATTCTTTGAGAAAGACATTTGATACAGAGAAAGTAGAAACAAATAGCTTTCCAACAAGCTACAAGTCAAGTAATTTGGATGAGTTTTGATCAAGAAACGCAACTCACCAAGATAGACCACCTGCACACATAAGTACACTATAAAAGTAGACTTTACTCTCTGACAGATATCGCATAGACTATGAATGAACTCGATGAGATATTTGGGACACTGAAAGTAGATGCCAAGAGCTTTCCAACATGACAAAAATCACGCAATTTGGATATGTTTTGGTTGGGAAATTGAACTAACCAAAATAGACTACCTTTCTACACAGGTATACTAAGAACCTGGACTTCACTCTTTCACTGATAACTCACAAACTACATAGGCTTTCAAAGAGATATTTGATATGAAAAAAGTACATGAGATAATCTTTCCAATGAATTTTTAAATGCACAAAATGGTTACGTATGCACTGAGATATGAGTTCTGCAACAGAGCTGTGTAGAAACTGACGTGCGGCTGGAAGGAGTCTAAGGGAAGACAAAAATGACAAAATGGCTAGATCCGACTAATGGGAGCTCTTGCCTCTTTCTATCCTTATTTTGAATGTACTCCCACTTCACTTTTATAACCAATGAGCATGTGAAGAAGTTTGTGCCTTCTTCTTAACTCACCACTTTCTCCACTACATGCTACTATCTACAAGGCAAGATATTGTATCTCTTACTCATCATGAATTTTGACTAGACTTTTTCTTTTATTATTTTTCCTTTCTTTCCTCCACTTTTTCTTTATCTTTATATTTGGTAAATTTATCCAAGCATGGCTCATATGAAAATGAGCTTGTACATTTATCTTCAACATAGACCACTCGATCACGATTGACGGAAAAATTCAACATATTTTTAGGGTTAAAAAAACTAAACTTATCCTTGGCCAAAATTGGCAAAATCTAGAGCATAAAGAGGCCTTAGAAAAAACTATGAGCTATTATTGAGTGCCTGTTTCACTTGTTTTGACTTCCGAGTGTCTGATTGGCCATAACTTCTTCATACGAACTCCAATTGCTATAATTTTTGTTCCATTGGAAAGCTTGTTGAGAATTCTACGTTGACCATCAGTATAGGTAAATTTGTGTGGACCATCAGTTGCTACTAGGGAGTGAGAATACTTTTTAGGGCAAAAAAGGAAGCAGAGTTCTATACTTTTCAGTGCATGTTGAAGAGTGTTTGTCAATATATTGAGGTCAAGTCCATTGCTAATTGATAACATTTCATAGGTCTGAGGTGTGCAAACAAGGAGTTCAAGCAACTGTAGCAAGGTGATCATTGAGCTTGGGCGAGTGTGTCCGGGCCTCAACTAGCACTCAAAAGGCAAGGAACTTGAGGTTGGATCATTCTCAACTTCCTTAGTCAATTCTTAGCTTAGTCTAAGTGCGAGTAGTGCTAGAATTAAGTCCGGGTGACGATAGGCATCTATCAACTGAGGGCTATCTAAGCACTCAAGTTCTAGCTGAAACATAATCTCTTTGTGATCGATAACTTTAAAGGAAGAAGAATTTAACATGGTGCGATCAACATAAAGTGAAAAAATTCACTCAAATATTCTTGATGACGTGATATCAGACAAGAGATTAAACGCAATAACCACTTCAAAAAGAACCAAGTCATTGATACAAATTGATTTGCAACGGGGTCGTACCTTGGGTAAAAATTGGGATTGCTCACTAAGGCATATGAACCTTAGATCAGGACGACACCTAGGGAGAGATAGACAAAGCCTTAGGTCTTCAGAGGCTAGTGTCAATCACACTGCTAGGTCTTGGGCCCAACAGTTGAGCAATCATTCACACTACCCTAGCTCTAAAACTAGTGAATCGGAGATGTCTCAAGGGATGGAGAGACCCACAGGAAGTTCAGGTGTGGCTTACTTGCAAAAGGTTGAAGGTCCTTACAAGACTCAACTAGAATACCTTAGGACCAACGGATTAGGTGCTTGCATCTATGAGGATGACCTAAGAAGAGTCGTGGTCCAAATTAGAAACCCTGACCAACCCATTGGACTCGAACATCCAGAAGTCAAGTTTGAAAATGGTGCATACCTAGATAAGGAAGGAACGATGTACGTAGTCACCAACCACCCGGATAGAACCAATGAGTTTGGTAATGTGATTCCAGAAGCGGACATAGGTGACCTAGAGCAAGGGAACATACATGGAGAGCCTAAAACCCCTCGAGGAAAATCAATTCTCATTAGAATTATCACACCAGAGTGGGTTCCCCGAGACAATAAGAGCATAGATCTGCTCTTAAACCGAGAGACCGATGAAGCCTTGGAGGTATAAGCCTGATCAGCCGAATGAGGTAGGAATGATCACAATCTATGAGTTCAAAGATCCTGATAGCCAAGGCAAAGTGACCTATTTAGACAATACTTCAGAAAGGATCTTTGTGGTCACAGAGCATAGTAGGCATGCCTACACTTGAAAGGGTGAATTTATTTTTCCCCAACCAAGATCTAATGTATCATATGGCCACCAAGGAGTCGGAACATCCGAAGCTCATGGAGCTCATAGGGACAAAAGTAGAGATAGGCTAGAAGTAAGCTTTGCCAATCCCTTGGGAAGAGAAAGAACAAGAACAGAGATAGATAGAGTGGAACTTGAGAGACTTAGAGACCCAAGGAACCTAAGAAATGCTGATGATTTTCCTTTGCCAAGGCCTAGGGAACACACTAGGACCTTGAGGCCGACCTAGCTAGTTAAGTCCATGAAGAATTACTTTGATGGCACTAAAGACCCACATGATCATGTGGCCGAGTTTAGGTAAGTCTTGAGAGCTGAACAAGTTAAGGACCTATTCACGCACTACAATGCTTTTGGTCTAACCCTTAGGAACACAACCCTTACATGGTTTCAACCACTAAATGAGAGGGATTTCAGAAACATAATCCAACTTCTAGAGGCATTCATTACGGAATTCTCTAACAGCGGCATAAGGCATAATACTTACTCATTGATTCACAACTTCAAGCAGACACCTCAAGAGATGGTTAGAATTGCAGGAAGAAGGTTAAGATAATACCTAGAGAGATGTCCTTTTCCTGAGTTACCCACACGAGCCAAACAAGTGGCTCTATTCTTGGACGGATTGCTAAGTACCAAATTGAGATCATACGTGTACTTGGAGGACTCTAGGACCATAGAAGAGTGTGTATTCATGTGCATTGACATTGAAGATAACCTAGGGGAGAAATTAGAGCTTTCAAAAATTTATAAGGACTCAAACAGCTCTATGAGCCTCTCTTCCAGACAATCCACATCTATTGAGGAACTAGCAGAGAAGGTAGCTCAGAAGTTAGGAGTGTCAAGCAAACAAATACCAAGGTTTGCCCCAGTGAAAAGATGCTATACTTTTTTAGGCGACCATATGGCGTGTTGGAGGATAAACACTCCTATGTGCACAACAAAAGCAAATGAACCCTCCTAGGATCCTGAAATTTTTCAGACATAGGCTCTATATTTTCTAAGTTTCTTTGAGTATATGCAGAGACTGATAATGAAATTTTGCAGGCTTAAACTAGACTTTTAGATCTTTCAAATGAAAGTAAAATCACTCCATTTGAACATTGGATGATGCCTCAACAAGCTGCAACAAAATAGATAACTTGATCTCTTCACAGAGTATGACCTAACTAGACAAAAACTATTCTGGACATTTCTCTGCACATGTGCAAGCACTGAACCCGAGACTTATACCAGACAAATTAGAACTTATATGCTTTCCAACAAGACAAAAATCATTGCAAATGGATTCGGGATGAAGGAGAAACAACAATTACAAGATCGGGGGGTCTGCCAAGATCATCTAGGGAGAAAGACTATGAAAAAGTGAAATCTCTGCAAAATATGCAGAGAACAGCTAGTAGGGGGTGTGCTTAAGCAAGGGGGCAGCTTGGGCACGTATTTCCACGACTCTAAGTCATAATAAAACTCATTAGAGGTTTTAAAGACCACATACTAACCTCTTTAACCAATCAAAAGCATATACATGTCAAAAGTGAGGTCCAATCACATCAAGAGGTGAGCTAAATCTTCTCTAATCAAGTTCTTTCCATTATGGGCATGATTTGAGGCCTCCAACTCGTGGAAATCAGCCTCCCTTGATTGTGGTGATGTGGAAGGTTTAATTTGGGGCATCTTCTCAACTCTTGAGCTTGAAAAAAACTTTCAACACTCCCCCTCAAGCTCAAGTCTTTTCCTTTCGTTGCTTCAGCCTATGTCTCTTATGTTGATAGCTTCCTTGAATCCTCCAAGCTTTCTACCTTCAAGAAACTTTGTCATCATGTCTGCAACCTGCATTTTAGTGTTCACATACCTTATATCTAGCTCTTTTGCCATCACCTTTTCTCTAACAAAGTGGTAATGAACCTCTATGTGCTTGCTCCTTGCATGAAACATGGGATTGTTAGCTAGTTCGATGCTTGAAATGTTGTCTCCATAAAGAGGAAACTCCTCCACTTCTACTTCCAAGTCCTTAAGTAGCTTCTTAAGCCATAATAGCTCACATGTAGCCAATGCTAAACCTCTGTACTCAGCCTCTGTGGATGAAAGAGCAATAGTGGGTTGCTTCTTAGAGCTCCAAGAGATCACTTTTGTACCTATCATGAAAACATAACCCGATGTACTCCTTCGATCATCCTTGCTACCTGCCCAATTAGCATCACTATATCCTTTGACACTTAGATCAGCATCACATGAGTAAAATAGACCTTGGTTGATGGTGTGCTTGATGTAACAAAGCACCTTTCTTGCCGCCATGAGATGATCATGAGTAGGTGCATGCAAAAATTGAGAGAGAACACCTTGTATAGCCTCTCCTTGACCTGCAACCAACTTTGTATTGGGCTCCATGGGCTGAGAAAGTGGCTTACAACCACTCATACCAAACCTGTATAGCACATCCAACAAGTATTTTCTTTGAATCAAGAAGATGCCATTGTGTGCATAGATTACCTCTATTCCCAAGAAGTACTTTAGTGTTCCAAGATCAGATATCTTGAACTCCTTTCCTAGCTTTGATTTGATATCTTTAATACCTGCAATATCACTTCCTGTGATGATCAAATTGCTCACATAGATGCATATGTATACTGTCTTGTCTCCTTGCTTCTTCATGTAAAGTGATGGATCTGCAACACTTTCTTTGTATCCACAACTTGATAAATAATCCACTAACCTCTGATTCCAAGCCCTTGGGGCTTGCTTTAGTCCATATAGTGCTTTCCTTAGCTTGCAAACATGATTTGGGTACCTCATACTAACAAATCCTTGAGGTTGGCTCATGTAGACTACTTCTTGAAGCTCTCCATTGAGGAAGGAATTCTCCACATCCAACTGATATAAGCTCCATTTCCTTGATGTGGCCACTGCAATCAAAGTCCTAATTGTTGGCATCTTGGCTACGGGGCTGAAAGTTTCATCATAATCTATCCCGTAGCTTTGGGAGAAGCCTTTCACCACCAACCTTGCTTTGTACCTAGCAATGGAACCATCTGAATTTCTTTTAATTTTGTAAACCCACTTATTACCTATCACCTTCATGCCTTCTTGAGCTGGTACCAAGCTCCAAGTATGGTTCTCATGAAGTGCTTTGAGCTCTTCCTTCATTGCCTCTTGCCATTCCTTGCAATCCTTAGCTTCTTCATAACTAGTTGGTTCTTTGTCCTTGATTACCTGAGTCATGTATGCATAATGCTTTGCAATGAAATTATCATATGTTAACCTTTGTACTGGATATCTTACTCTTGAAGACCTTCTTTCACTTCCTTTAGGTGTGGTTGCCATTTTCTTTCTTTGTTTTGCCACTCCTGGAGTTTGAATTTTCTCTATCTCTTCATCTTCCAACATGCTCTCGTCCACTAGCTTCCTTCTTCAATTGAAATCTTCTCTTTGCTTTTGACTTTGCTTTCTTCATAGTTGGTCTCTCTTTCCCTAAGCCTTCCACTCCATGGTGAGGGTGTCCTTGTGTTGCATGAGTTGCTTGGACCACTTAAATCCATGGTTTCTTTAACTCTATCATCATTCTTCAAATCTGTCTCACCTATGTCTTCAACCTGCAATGGACTCGTGCATGCATACCAAGGCTTCAACTCATCAAAGACAACATCCCTACTTACCTTCAGCTCCTTGGCGATGGGATTATAGCATTTATACCCCTTTTGTTCTATAGAATATACCAAAAAAATACATCTTTCAGATTTGGCATCTAACTTTGACCTCAACTCTTGAGGTACATGTACATAGCATATACAACCAAAGACTCTAAGATGTGAAATGCAAGGTTTTCTTCCACTCCATGCTTCCTCAGGGGTTAGATGATGTATACCTGATGTAGGACATCTATTCATTATGTATGTGGTTGTATATATAGCCTCTCCCCAATAACAATGCGGCATATTCATTTCGTTGAGCATACACCTTGCTACCTCTGCTATGTGTCTGTTCTTTCTCTCTGCTACCCCATTTTGTTGAGGGGTATACCTGCGGTAAATTGTCTTTTGATGCCATTGACCTGCAAAAATTCAGAAAATTCATGGGAGAAGTACTCTCCCCCTCCATTGGATCTCAAAGTTTTGATAAACTTGCCAGATTCCTTCTCCACCTGTGCTTTGAATTTCATGAAGTAGTGGAACACATCTGATTTGTTTCTAATGCAATACAACCACACTTTCCTTGAAAAGTCATCAATGAAGGTTACAAAATACCTATTTCCAGCAAGGGGTGCTTCTCTTGTTGGGCCCCAAACATCCGTGTGAATGAGGTCTAAAACATTTGCACTTACATATGTACTCTTCTTGAAGGGCAGCCTTGATTGTTTTCCTTGTTGGCAAGCTACACAAATTTCATGCAAAATTTTAGATGTAAAATTTGGTAGGCCTCTTACCAAGCTCCTCCTTTTCATGTCCTTGAGCTTTTGTAGGTTGATGTGACCTATTCGTTTATGCCATAGATCCAAATCTGCTATCCTCTTGTCTCCATATGTGACATACATTGAATGGTGTGGCTGATTTATGTCCATTGTGAACATTCTCCCTTGCTTCTTTCCTTTTTCAATGAGCTTGAAACCTGCCCTTGGTCCTCAACAAAACATCCTCTTTCATTGAACCTAACTTGAGAAATCAAGTTTTTGGTAATAGTAGGGACATGTAATACCTTTGATAAGCAGTTTGCTCTTTGATTTCCTTCCAAACTGATATCTCCCACATGTTGAATGGTATGCTCTGAGTTATCACCTGTTTCCACATGCCGTTGATGCTTTGGGACCTGCAAATTACTAAAAAGATCCTTTCGACATGACATATGATTGCTACATCCACTATCTACATACCATACATCTTCACTAGCTTGAGTTGTATCTTCAGCATACCTCATGGCAAGTAAATAATCATTCCCTTGGCTGGATGATGTGTTTGCATAATTACCTTGCCCTCTATAATTGTTGTTGTTGCTTTGATTCCCTTTTCTTTGAGCTCTATGATAGCATTCATTTACAAAATGACCGGGCTTACCGCATACAAAGCATCCATTTGAAGTGGGTTGTCCTCTTCCACCAAATCTTGCACCTCTTCCTCTATTTGTGGCTCTTCCACCTCTTTGACCTGCATTTTCTTGTTGTCCTTGACCTCCTTGGTTGCTTTGATATCTTCCTCTTCCTTTTGTAGCACCTCGGTTGTGTCTTCCTCTTCCTCTACCTGCATACAACAATTGCCCTTGGCTATCCTTGGCATTATGACCACCAAGGTTCATCTCCTCTATCACCATGAGAGTGATTAGTTGATCAAAATCAGGAAGAGAGTCCCTTACATACACTGAAGTTGTGAAAGCCCTCCATTTTTCATCATCCCTAAGTCCATTTAGGGTGTGGGCGACAAGATCGTCATCATCTAGGGCACAACCGATTGACCCTAGTGCATCTGTAAGCTCTTTAACCTTTAATATGTAATCATTAGCACCTTGAGAGGGGCTTTTCCTAAGATTATTTAGCTCATTCTTGAGCTGAATTTTTCTAGATTTTGTGGAGGTTGAGTACAATCTCTCCAAGCAATCCCACACCTTCTTCGATGTATCCAAATCTTGAATATGCCCTACCATAGAGTTGCTAATATGCTGAGATAAAATGAAAATGACCCTTTTGTCCCTTTCATCCCACTCTCTTACTGCTCTTCTCTCGTCATTGGTTGGATTTACCTCATCTATGTAGGGTTTTGGCTCTCCACCACTCACAAGTCCCCACAAACCTTTCCCCATCAAAAAATTGCTTATTCTAAATCGCCATGGTTGGTAGTTTCCTTTTTCGACCTTCTCAATCTGAGCATTGAGATCAACCATGGTGCCTCCTAACTCTTTTGAACCTCCCCCTTGATGCAATGAAGTTGAAAAGGATGGCTTTTACCTCAAAAAATAGAGCTACTCCTCTTGATGAAGCTTCGTCTTTGATTTGATGATGTATTTGCTTCCCCTTGTTGTTGACGTGCCCGTTCTTTGCTTCCTTACTTCAAACTTTGATGAAGTCTTCACTTCACTTCAGTAGCTTCTTCTTCTTCTCTCTTTAATACTCCACTTATAGCTCTGATACCACTGTTGGAGGATAAACACTCCTATGTGCACAACAAAAGCAAATGAACCCTCCTAGGATCCTGAAATTTTTCAGATATAGGCTCTGTATTTTCTGAGTTTCTCTGAGTATATGCAGAGATTGATAATGAAATTTTGTAGGCTTGAACTAGACGTTTAGATCTTTCAAATGAAAGTAAAATCAATCCATTTGGACACTGGATGATGCCTCAACCAGCTGCAACAAAACAGATAACTTGATCTCTTCACAGAGTATGAGCTAACTAGAAAGAAACTATTCTGGACATTTCTCTGCACATGTGCAGGCACTGAACCTGAGACTTATACTATACAAAGTAGAACTTATATGCTTTCCAACAAGACAAAAATTATTGCAAATGGATTCGGGATGAAGGAGATACAACAATTACAAGATCGGGGGGTCTACCAAGTTCATCTAGGGAGAAAGAGTATGAAAAAGTGAAATCTCTGCAAAATATGCAGAGAACAGCTAGTAGGGGGTGTGCTTAAGCAAGGGGGCAGCTTGGGCACGTATTTCCACGACTTTAAGTCACAATACAACTCATTAGAGGTTTTAAAGACCACATACTAACCTCTTTAACCAATCAAAAGCATATACATTCAAAAGTGGGGTCCAATCACATCAAGAGGTGAGCTAAATCTTCTCTAATCAAGCTCTTTCCATTATGGGCATGATTTGAGGCCTCCAACTTGTGGAAATCAGCCTCCTTTGATTGTGAACGATGTGGAAGCTTCAATTTGGGGCATCTTCCCACACTCTTGAGCTTGACAAAAACTTTCAACATGGCGAACTGATGTCCCATTATGGCTCAACCCCAAGTGAATCCTAGTAGCCAGTACTACACCATAGAACGGAGATACACTAATCACACCGCACAAGACTGCCCCTATAACAAACAAACTGTCAGACAGAATTACCCTCATCCATATCCACAACAAGGCAAGTACTAGAACTAGTACCCACCACAGCAGTACGGTAGGCCCCAGCAACCCTATCAACCACCCTATCAAGGGCAGCAGAGACACCATCCAATTCTAGCACAGCAACCCCCTGCTACAGCTAATGTGATTCGAGTAAAGTATGCAGCTGCAGAAGAAAATCCAAATAGAGCTATAGTGCTAGTGACTCCTTTGCTTTCAGAAAGTGACCCAAGCGACCATAGTGTTGACTCCACCCATATTGATAGCCCATAGGCTTACTACATGCAGTCACTTGAGCATAATGAGTCATACTATAATGAAGACTTGAGTGAACCAAATGGGGATCCAGAGTATGCAAATGTCATGTATGCAGACCCCAGCTCTAGACCCCAACGTAGGCAGGTAGTTTCCGAGGACCATGCTTCAGATGTCAGGGAGATCACCTCGTTTGTGATTGCCCTATACACAAACCCAATCTGTGACAATTCAAGGCTTTTGTCAAGATTTTGGAAAAGAGCATCTCTTACGAGATTTCCCTAAGAATCCCAATAACATGCCAAAAAATCACTCCTATCAACGTTATTGGGTTAGTAGTAGATTCCACAAGAAGTGTCACTTCCACTGCACCAGTGCAAAGTGGTCACTCGAGCTCAGGCTTTGCAATAGAACCAAGGTTTAGGCCAAGAAAAGAGTGCCGAGCTTAGTGAAACTGAGAGCATAACCAAGAAACGGAAGAGAGCCTGGAAAGATAGCCAATGAAGGATGAAAAGAAAATGGTCTAAGAAGATGAGGGAATTAGAAGAGAGCATAAGAGAAACAAAAGCCAAAATTGTTGAACTCACCTCTCAAACAAAATCTCACATACCACCACCACCTCCATCCCTAGCACCACCTCATCCACCACCTTCCAACTCACCTCATACAATTCCACCACCCCCTAGAGTAGGATCAGTTTTAGCTGACCCCACTCTTGAGGACATAGACATGATGCTTAAAGCATATCAGGCCAAAATCCAAGAAGGGCCAAATGTGACCGTCCATGACAAATGTTACCCTAGAGCCGATCTAGAGATAGAGAGAACCAAGCTTTGTGCTAAAATGGTAGCATTGGCTCAGACCATGTTTGAAGTCAGTTGCCTCTTCAACTACTCTTGCTCAGTTAAGGCACAGATGCACTTTGATGGACTGTTGGAGAAATTAGAGAGCATAATTGCAAGATCTGACAAAGAGGCCACTCCCCGAGGAAGAGACAAGGCAAGTCAAAGAATAAGCATTCCCCCCCAGGAAGCTTATGTGCCTTACTCCACTGAACCAGACACCTCTTCTTCGATGAATAGGTACTCACCAGAATTTCTGCAAGAAATTCAAGAAGAGAAATGGGCTAAAGAGAGTGAAGTCCCTCCTCCCATTGAACTTGTGAATGATGCGCATGATCAATTCCCACAGGACATTCCTTCCATTTATGAGGAGCAGGACAGTTTTCAATCCCACGAGAGATTACACTTTCAGTCTAATTCCTTACAACAATTACCTCATTTCACAGGTCCATGGGAGGCAAAGTCTACGTGTATGAGAGCACCCACGGTCATGATAAGAAACGAAGATTAAGTCATACCTAGGAGCACAGAGGTAGTGAAAAACATGAAAGTGCAATGCAATATCACTTTAGAAGAGCTACGCAAGATTAGGCCAGAACTATGAAAACATGTGGCCAATCAAGTGCCAAAAGTAGCAAAACCTAGTTCCCAGGTAGGATCTCATAGAACAATGCCAGAAATACCCTTGGAGAAAATAGGAGACATGAGCGAAGGAGAAAAGGGAAACACATATCTTCCCATTACCCATCACGGATACACAACCAAGGCAATTTTGGACTCAGGTGCAGCAGTTGCAATTGCTACCACTTCCCTATGGAAGCGTTGAGGCAAGCCAGCACTTAGGCCAACTAGAATGAAATTGCAAATGGCTGATGGTCACATTGAGAGACCCTTAGGACTGCAAGAAGGAATAACTCTCGCTACATGTGGTGTCGAGTTTGAGCATACTTTTGCTATATGTGACTTTCGCAAAAATCATGCCTATGAGATGATTCTGGGAAGACCATTTATGCAACAGTTGCAAGTGGTACAGGATTGGGGAACCAATTCCTTGTACTTGCAACACTTAGGTGGCACGACCAAAGTTAATCTCAAGGATTACTCTCATAGAGATGTCCCTCCCCTCCAATGGAATCCCATCCATAGAGTCGAAGACAATACTGAGTTAGTGCATTCCATAGGATCAGGATCCTCATGGATGCATGAAGACACCCATTTATGGATGTGTAAAGTAGCAGTAGAAGAAGAGAAGAGAGAAAAATCCAGAGAGTTAGGTGCAAAGGAAACCCATAGATGAGTTCAAGACCCAGCCTATGCACCTGTAGTATTTCTTAACAAGGAGTTTGAAGCTCATGGCTGGGCGGAAATTCTAGCAACAATGGATGTAGCCATCAATGAAGAACAATTGACACCCTACTGTGACGAGGATGGCTATGACATTTCAGTCTTCACAATAGAGCCAATCATGGGTGATTCGGTTATTGAAGAATGTGAACCTAGCACTGATGCATTCGAGGATGCAAGTGACTTTGATCTAGAGTCAATCATTATGGACCTACCCTTTGCATCAGATGAAGAATATTTCTATGAAGTAGAAGTTCACCCTCAGAGACATGAAGAGCTTACGAATGATGTGAGGTTAACCACACAAGTGACTGCCAAGAGTGAAGGCAAGAAGAGGAAGAAGAGAGAAGTCACACCAAAAGAGGAAGAATCCTTGTTTGAGGTCCCTGAGAATTTTAAGAAGTATGAGATATATGATAGGAGAGTCATGGTAAGAATGCCTAAACACGATGCACAAGCAGGAGAGGCCTATGATAACAAGGAAATCACCAAGAAAATAGTTGTAGCCATGGAAGAAGGAGAAGAAAGATGCACATACCTAACTGAGGAAGAGGAGCACGAGTTGATAGCCTTGCTAAGAGAATATAGAGATGTATTCGCTTGGAGCTATAAGGACTTGAAAGGACACAATTCCCATGACCTCAGATGCAAAACCCTCTAAGCAGAAGCCATACACGTATAATGATAATTATGCTGCCAAGATCAAAGAAGAGATAGATCGTTGAGTGGAAGCTGGATTTATCTATGAAATTGAGCACACTAAGTGGGTATCCTCCATTGTGGTGGTGCCCAAGAAGAATGGAAAGTTACATGTATGCATTAACTTGAAGAAGGTTAATGCAACCACTATTCGAGCTAACTATTCGCTTCCTATCACTGAGCATCTCCTAGAAAGAGTAGCAGGCAAGGAAGTGTACAGCTTCCTTGATGGATTTTTTGGCTACAATCAAATGGCCATCGCTCTAGAAGATCAGCATAAGACGGCCTTTGCCACAGAGTGGGGCATATTTGCTTTTCGTGT
The DNA here is from genome assembly GCA_020310875.1 of Ceratopteris richardii. Classification (NCBI taxonomy): domain Eukaryota; kingdom Viridiplantae; phylum Streptophyta; class Polypodiopsida; order Polypodiales; family Pteridaceae; genus Ceratopteris; species Ceratopteris richardii. The sequence goes on from CM035411.1 coordinate 21,660,428, forward strand.
AATGCCATTTGGTCTCACCAATGCACCAAACACTTTTCAGAGGCTGATGTGCCATGTGTTTAAGGAATTCCTGAGAAAGAATTTAGAAGTCTATGTTGATGACCTCTGTGTGCATTCCAACATTAGACAGACACATATACCGGCACTCAGGCAAATCTTTGACAAATGTAGAGAATATCAAGTCTGCCTAAATCAGAAAAGTGTGTTTTCATGGTTAGACAAGGCAAGATTCTAGGACACATAGTGTCAAAGAACGGCATATCCACTGATGAAGAAAAAGTTAGAGCCATTGCAGAACTACCCAGGCCAAGGAATGTCAAGGAAGTACAAGCTTTCATTGGGCATTGTGGCTATTACCAACGTTTCATACACATGTATGCCATCATTGCAAAGCCTCCTTCATCTAGTGAACAAGTGCACTGGGGGATAACGATCTTTTGGGTGAACTTCTAAGCCCTTAGATCATATCATCATCCAAGGGTCAATGACAAAAGGTGCCTTTATGTTGTGGTGCTTCAATATCCACCTTCTGATAATTGAGATATCTAATGGACCACATTGAAAGCACCTTTCACTTTCAAAATTTGACATGAGCCATTTGATGTAAGGCCTAATCCAATGGCCCTTGTTGAAAGGTGGCCTTTTGATGCTCTCTCAAATCTTAGCCATTAAAGCCTTTCGGATCCAAGGGTCCAAATGGAAGGATGCCTTGACTTTTGGCTTTCAAAACCATTCCAATGAGCAAAACCACAAGTTCTAACTCACTTTCTCCTATTTGACCGCACAAAAACAAGTGAAGCCTATGCTTAGTCTATATGATTAAGGGACTAGACTATGGCCACCACCCTCTTCTCATTAGTTCATTCTTGATCACTCCTTAATCTAAAAGGCCCATGTAGGGTTAAGTTTTTCCCCTAATGTGCATTCTGAATGTTAGTGAAGATGGTGATAGTAGAAGACATACCAACACCAAAATCAGCCAAGAGATGTCTAAGCCACAAACACTGAACAATGGTTGTGAAACCTACCCTATACTCAACCTCAAAACTAGAAGTGGCCACAATAGGCTCGTTCTTGCTCAATCGAGGTATGGATGAGTTACCAAGCATGAACCAACAACCATTGGTGGACACATGAGTCTCATACCAACCAACCGAGTCAAAGTTAGAAAAAGAATGTGAATCTGGTAGTAACGATCCCCCTTGGGATAAAAAAATCAAAGTAGTTGGGTACTATTCAAGAAGCAAAACATGTGCTTAGTTTCCCACCAATTCTTGAAGCCTGGGCAGTGCACAAACTACTCATCTAAGAGACAACAAACCGAATATCAGGTCGGGTTATGCACAAGTAAATAAAGCATCCAACAATGTGCCGATAGAGAACAACATCGAAATGCATCTCCAACATCATGAAGACTCAATCATAAACCTATTTCCATAGGAGTGGCACTAGGTTTGGAGTCTTCAAAGACAAAAAATTGCAATAATGTGTCAATATATTCTTTTTGACAAAAAGCTATTCCCCCATCAACTTGCATAAACTAAATGCCCAAATCATGGTGGAAGTACCACAAATCTATTATTTCAAAAAGGAGGCATGCAAATCAGTCTTAAATTCAACAATATGCTTCTCATTAGAACCAGTGAGTAGCGTGTCATCAATGTATACAAGAATGATAAGAAATACATCATTTGCATGCTTAACATATAAGGTGATCTCAGTTGGACTCTTTTGAAAACCATGTGCAATCAAGTAGGCATGTATCTTTTCATACCAAAAATGTGGTGCTTGCTTCAAACCATATACTTCCTTTTTCATCTTGCACACTTTGTTTTCAATCCTTTTTTGTGCAAAACCACACGACTGAAATACATGCACTTCTTCATGTAAGTTAATATTCAAAAATCGAGTTTTAATATCCAACTCATGTACATTCTAACCATGATGAGCTACAAGTGCATAAATGCTATGAAAAATGGTCATTCTGCATGTGGGAGCAAAGGTATCATCAAAATCAATGCCTCTCTCTTGAGCATGATCTTTTGCAACAAGCCTCGCTTTATACCTGTCAATTGTTCCATCATGCTTAGATTTCAGCTTGTATACCCATTTACTACCAATGATCTTTTTGCCTAAAGGAAAATCACATAAAGAGGAAGTACGAATGTTTATAATAACATCATATTTTGATTGCATATAAGCCATTCAATTTTCTAAATTATATATGCCATCAAAATAAATAGGCTCATCCTGATCACAAAGACTAGATGCAATGGCATAACAATCAAGGACTTGCAAATGAGTAACAGATGTCTTGTGACCATGCCAAGCCACATATGAGGTGATCGATTGTAATGCTTTGGTGGGACACCTATTAAGTATATATGTTGCACACATAACACCCTCAAGCTAGAAGCTATGTGGTAAAGCGTGACTTTTGACCATACACCTCACCATCTCCATGAGAGATATGTTCTTTCTGTTTGCAACTCCATTTTTTTGAGGTGTATATGACATTATACACTAATGTTTTATCCCATGCTTATCTAGAAATGAATTTAAATCAGAAGACATGTATCCCCCCATGATCAAAATAGAGTGTGGCCAATTTACATACTGATAGTTTTTTAGCCATAACTAGAAACTACTAGAAGCACACAAACACTTTGAATTTTCTCTCAATGGATACACCCATGCATGCCACGAGAATTCATCAATAAAATTCTCAAAGTAAAGGTGGTTCCCAAATGAAGGTTTTTGCATAGGGCCATAAACATCATATAAACAAGTTGAAATTTATCATAATCTAGAACTAAACCATCTTTTGAGAAGGAGAAATGTTGCATTTGCCCCAGATACAACCTTCATACACATGTTTATGTTAGAAAAACAAGCTTTGAACATTCTTGGAATGTAAATCTCTTATGAACAACAATCAAGCGTATTTCTTGAAATGAGATTTATTCATGTGGTAGAATTATATGGCTTCATAGACACCTTTTGTATACTCACATACTTGAAGAACTTTTCATGTAACATAGCATTAGTTTCTTATTTGAGGTTGTAGCTGAAGCCTTAAGCCATGAGTTAAGTGCTTTCATCTCCCATCAACATCTCAATCAGTTTTGAATATGATACTCATTTCCTAGATTGTAGGAAAAGAGAATATGTCATAACAAACTCATTCGCCTATTGTTTATGACATAAAAATTAGTTCTTAGGATTAGTGGAATATCAAAAGGAGAGTTGTATAAGTGTATATAATGACTCTGCACACTCGTATCAAATATAGAAGTGAATACAATCAAGTGTGAACCATCTTCTTGCTCAGTACCCCTTCTCTAGAGTCTCTTCTCCAAAATTAGTATACTTGTAGAGATTGGTTCTCTCTACACTAAAGTCCAAGGCTCAATATTAAGGATTCATTGTAAAAGTATAAGTGTCTAATTTCATTTTTTGAAATTTGTCTCTATTTGGAGTCCTCTATAGTGAGATAGAGCTTGTTCTTTCTCTCAGGGTTTGCTACTACTGTTCCTTGACAAGTCGGGATGCCAACATGAGTGTTGAATTAATTGTACTCTGGTGCATAGTAACTTCTTAACTCTATAAGGAATCATCCTTTAAGAGGAATTTCATCTATTGTAAATAATCTTTGAGCACTAACTGTTTTAAGGAGAATCTTCCATCCATAAATAGAAACTCTTCATAGTTGGGTTATGTGCAAGTAGTCTATTTTGCATCATCTTGATCATAGTGATGTTACGAAGAACATGAGGTTTTTTGTTGCAATAAATTAAAGCTTATAAGGTCCACTAGATCTTTGAAGTCTTAAAGGGAAGGTTCTACAGTGGTTAGGTGAATCAAACTTCATTACTCAAAGCAATAGAATTTTGTTATCTTCTTTCTTTCAAACACTTTCAATTTACAAGGTGCTAGCTTCAATCAAAATGGGTGATCGATTTTCTTCCATAATCAAGCAACTTGATAGGAACAACTATGCTTGACGAAAAGAAATTGTCACAATACTTATGGGTAGAAGCAATGTCTACTACAGTATATCTTGTCAATAGACTTCCATTTAAATCACTTCAAGGTGTGACTCCCTGTGAAGCTTGGAACAGTAGAAAGCCCAATTTAGGTAATTGCAAGGTCTTTGGTTGCTTAGCATATGTGCATGTACCTTCACAAATCAGAGGGAAATTGGATGAAAGAGTAAACCAAGGCTATGCTCATTCTATTATCCAACTCAAATGGGCTAAAAAATTTATAATCCAAGTATCTACTTATGCATATATGTAGATGACATAATTATGTTAGGTAATGATGTTACTTGGATATAAAAAATTAAAAAGCACATGTAGGTGGAGTTATAGTTCAATGATCTTGGAGAGCTTACATTCTTCTTATGCATGAAGCTTATCTACACAGATCAAGGGATGTAATTGACTCTAAGGAGATAAATTCAGGATCTTCTCTTAAATTTCTTAATGGATAATGCCAAAACTATAGGTGCACCTATGGAGATTGTGTAGAGAGATGGTGGATGCAATTTAAGATGAATTGGTGTTGCTACAACCAACTTCACACCAGCCAACTGAGACTTCAAAGTTGGTTAGTAGAGCCTTTGAAATTCCTAAATCCACAAAAAAGTCACCCAAGTTCTTTGGAAAAGTATCTCAAAAGTTTGAGTCAAGACACAGTAGTTGCAAACTGACTAGCTCCCAAAACTTGTTATTTTTGTACATTCACCTGCTAGAAAAAATGAACAGTGCTCTCAACCTGGTAGGAATTAGAAAACTTCCTTTTTGACATAGCAAATAGACTTAGATAGCTTGCTAATCCAATTTAAAACACTTTCAATGCATCAATGGAGTAGTGAGAACACATTTTAGCAAAATCTGGAACACCCTCGCCATTATGGGGCTCTTTAGAGATAGACTAGTGTGCACTAAAATGCAGATTTTGCACAAATGCTAAATCCAATGGACACGAAATTTTTTCAACACAAACTAGACTTAGCGAACTATCCAATGCACTTTAAAACGCTGAAAACTATTACATATAGCTCGAGGTACGAGCTTCTAAAGTTTACTATTCTGAGTGAGTATAACAGAGAACGAATCAGAGAAGAAGTAAATGATGAATGTATAGATTCACATATAAATACAATTTCATTGGCAATGAATACTTTTAAAATGGGAGTAGAATGATAGAGCTATGGAATAAGCTCTTTAATCTCTACAAATGGGCATGAAATGGGCACAAATCAAGCACAACTTTGGTGATTTCCTTCTTGCTCCTTTTATAGCTACTTTTGGAGGTAGTTTTGAATTTGAATTCAAATGAATTCACCTAAAAGGGATGCTAGGAATTAGGAAATATTCCCTCAGCTAGTGGATTTGTGGTTTTAGGTAGTTAGAGCCACGAATTTGCTTTTTACATCATGGATGACTTAAGACATTCTTTCTTTTACAATTACAAGAGATAAAATTTACTCTTTTAGAAGACGTGTTCATATGTCTACACAAATGAACATCATATCAAGCATGTAGGCTTGGGTAAAATGCACCAATAGCTTCCCCTCAAGCCTAACATGCTTGGCCTCCAAATAAGTCTTCAATTGTTGTTGATTTCCTGCAAGCCAATCATCAACTTGAATCTACTCAATTTTGTACCATCAAAAGCTTTAGTCAACATGTCTGCACATTGCATATGTGTAGAGACATAGGATAGTTGAATATCCTTGCTCATTAGCTTCTCCCTTATATAATGGTAGTGGACTTCAATATGATTGGTTCTAGCATGGTATACTCGATTAGCTGCAAGATGTAGTGAGCTTGTGTTGTCACCAAATGTGAGGTGTTGAAGATTGAAGTCCAAGATCTATATACAAAGATTTTAACCACATGATTTCTTGAGTTGCATTAGCCAAACCTCTATATTCGGCTTCAGTAGAAAATAATTCCATTGTTGGTTGCTTTTTGGATGACCAAGAAATGATTTTTGAACGTGCAAATGATACATAACCGGATGTGCTTCTTTTATCATCTCTAGATCCGGCCCAATCTGCACCTGAGTAGACCTTTAGCTCAATATCTAAAGTAAATGGATAAAAAAATCTTCATTAATGGTTACCTTTAGGTACTTGAGGACTCTCTTGGTCTCTTCCATATGTGGTGTTCTCGGCTTATGCATAAACTGACTCAATATGCTAACACTATAACATATATTCACCCTTGTGACTGTTGCATAGTTCAAACTTCCAACCAAGCTTTAATAGCTTGTGATGTCTTCACAGTAAGCTTATGATTTTGCTCCATAGGTGTACCTACACACTTGGTGTTTTCCATCTTAAACTTGATGAACATGTCATGCACATACTTCCTTTGCGTGATGTATATACGTGAACCTATGTAGATTAACTACAATCCAAGAAAATAAGTGAGTGGTTGAAGATCACTTATTTTGAACTCCTCCTTCATTTGACTCTTTACCTGTTTGATTCCTTCAAGTTCATTCCATCTCATAATATATCATCAAACATACACACATAGATAGATCACTTCACATCCATTCCTCTTTATGAGCAAAGAGGTATCCACCTTGCTAGCTTTGAATCCTCGGTCTTGCAAATAAGTCACCGATCTGAAATTCCAAGCTCTTGAAGCTTGCTTCAATCCATACAAGGCTTTCTTTAATTTGCATACATAGTTAGGATGATGTGCATCCTCATCTTCAAGAGGTTGTGCCATATACACTTCCTCAAAAATCCATTGATTTACGAAATCATTCTTTACATCAAGTTGATAGAGCTTCCTATTTCTAGATGCAACAAGACTAATGAGAACCCTAATTGTAGGCATTTTTGCAACAGGAGAGAAAGTCTCATAATCAATACCATGGGTTTGAGCAAACCCTTTAGCAACTAACCTTGCTTTATGTCTATTTATACTTCCATTTGGATTCCTCTTGATTTTGTATATCCATCATGATCCAATTACCTAACATCTTGTTAGGTACAAGCTCCCAAGTGTCATTCTCCCTCACGGCTTCCATTTCTTCATCCATTGCATCTCTCCCTCACGAGCAGACCAGCAAAAGGGATGACGTACTAGAATGTCACATAGTATATATATGGGAGTTTATTTGAGAATGCCACATGGCATTCCTATGAAAAGAACTCCACAATGGTAGTGATCGATAAGACGGCTTCAGGCGTGGTTGGGAGGAGAGCCGAGAGTCTCTGTGTAGTCCTGTGTAGTCTGTTAGCAACTCACGAGTAGACCTGCAAAAGGGATCACGTATTAGTGGTATCAGAGCATGACTTGGGACACGAAGCCGACGCTGCAGGGTGCAAGATTTGAACTCTCACCACTGTGAAGAAAGGCACTCCTTCTATCCAAGGCGCCTAATCATATTGGTGATCATATACTCACGCAGGACACTATGAAACTATCAAAGACCTGCTCGGCCACATGTGTTCTTTGTGGAGTTTGATTAGACTACATGATCAAGGTGAAGATTTCAAGGGTTTAAATATGATATTGGATAGAGACACAAACCGCAATGGAACTTCCGTGAAGAATTAGGCAAAAAGATTCTAAGATCATGTGTTTGGGTCCATGAATGTTCTCCTTTGGAAATCAACATGCATTGAAGATAAAGACAGTTTCGTCTATATGAAGCGAGGCAAGGAGAAGGAGTAAGGAGAAGATGATGCTCTCCTTTATGACATCTTATATCATTTAGCAAGGAGATATGGCTTCCAATTCCAGGTTTGAGTATTTTTGAATTTCTCTAAAATCTTTATTTTCGAGAAGGATAATGAAGACCTAAAGGGCTAAGCTCTTGGAGGCAAATCATTTATATGGAGAGTATGGCATATATACTCTCATCTTGAGTTAAAAATTCCCTCAAGAAATAAGAAAGCACAAGTTTAGGGTATCTCGAAAATACCCTACTTTCATGATTTTCACAAAATTTTAGGGGCTATTTTGGATAATTAGCCATTTCGGAAAGGGAATGTGAAGCGGGATTTTTCTTAGTTTGGTAGGAAGAAACATGGATACCTATAGTTTAGTGTATGAACTTTCATATAAGATTAAGAAATCCAAAAGATACCTCAGTTTGATGGGAGTTTAAAGCTCCACAAAACCCCCTTCCATCACAGTTTGAGAAAAAATTTCAGCACCTGAATCTAAAGAATTCCCATTTTGGAAGAGGGAAAAAGAGGTGCAATAGCTTCGGATGGATGGGAAAAAGTATATATACTGAGATTATGATGTATGGACGTCATAGGTAAATCATTAGATTCATCAAAAAAATAAGTTAAGGAGGAATTTTATTTCCTTAAAAACCCCCTTCCCGCACTTTTTGGAAAAATTTCAGATGTTAATTTTTGGCCAAACTCCACTTTTGGGACTAAGAAAAAGACCATTTGAGAGGCTTCCTAAGGATTAATGCATACACACATGACGTATGGTGTATGAATTACCTTGGAGAACAGAAAATCCAAGAAAAATCCACATTTGGAGTGGATTAGAAGCTTGCCAAGAAATTCCATTTAAGTTTTTACATGAAAGTAAAATCTTGATTTAGGCCTCTTTTGGGGAGCGAATTAGCATGCTCGAAGGGAGGATTTGGTAAAGTGAAAATAGGCCCAAGGATCTTCATATATTGCTCTCTAAGATTATGGAGAGAATTTTAGGATTTTCTTGATGGAAGAATGCTTTTGGGCACCCCAAAAATCACATTTTCACACTTTTTCCAGCCCTGCAACAGTCCACTAGTTTAGCATGTCCCACTTGGAATGGCCATATCTTGGGCTAGAAAACTCCAAATTGGACATGCTATGGCTCGTTGCGAAGAGAACAAGATCTACTTTTAGTTTATCAAAAGAAATTTGGGAAAAATTGTATTTCTACAGGTCTATATAGCTCTCCAAAGTCTGGATAGTTTTTGGTAACTACCTTCAAGGAGCCATATCTTACAAACTAGGAAGGGGATTTGAGTAATTTCACTTTGAGCTCTTTGCACATGCTATATATTTCAGTTTGTGAACAATTGCAGGTCCTAAAGTGGTTTTTGCAGGTCTAAAGAAGGATTACTAATGCATTTTTAAACTAAATTTGCATTATTTTTATAATCACCTGACCATGCTTTATGTTTTGAGAAGTGATCCAATGTTTTCGGACACTTCAAAGTTTATATTAGGACCTAAGGAGGAAGTTGCAAAAGTCTCGAAGCTCATCAAAAGGAAGTGTATGCATGCAACTCCAATACCAAAACCACTCAGGGACGTATGCTTTATGCTTCAGGCAGTTTACTTTATGTTATGGCATATTTTGTATCAACATGCATGAATTGGATTGCCTACATCAAATGTTGATCATTGTTTAAATTCTTAAAGTATGGATCGACAGGCAAGAAGTACACTTTTTGATTGTTTGCAGGAAAGCGTATTGCAAAAACTATATGGCTATGCAACACAGAGAATTGTTGCTATCAATTGCTCTTATGTTTTTGCAGATTATGGAATCCATATATCAGTTTATGGCGTGCATGCCATCGGCTTGTCAAGCCCTATGTTGTTGGGTGGCCTGTGTGCCACTGTGCTTATGGTTTAAATGTTTTGGGATTCCATTTCCTGGGAAAATGCTGCTGAAATTTTCCCTACCGCATGGCGTTATATACGCACTTGCCTTTAGGTAAGAATGATATGGCATGGTAACATGCCTTTTCTGCAAACATCAATAAGATTTAGGCATGCTTATAAGCATGTACTTGATGGACATAGTACCATTAGAGTATGATACATAAGGCAACTTCAGTAGTAACAAGATCCCTACATATAATCCTTATGGATTTAGACCATAGGATTGCTAAGGGAAGGAGCTACACCTTCACCATTAGTAATGTGCACAAGTAATCCTATAGGTTATAGGAAGTTACATATAGGACGGGAGAAACAGTTTGATAATCTCCAAGATAGTGAAGATTCACTTATCTTCACAAGAGTCTCACAGTATGAAGGAGACTTTGGGGTATTATTAGGAATACCCAAAGAGTGACTAGTTTCACTGATACACATCACTTGAGCAAGTAGTGAAGCATTTCTGCTACACTACTAAGGAAACCAATTAGATGGGATCACAGAGATGGGTTTCATGAGACAACATCGACGGGTGCTTATGTGATTCGAGTGATGTTTAGGAAGGCCAAAGACATGGCACTAGCTCTATGGTATAGAGCATAGATCCCTTAGTCAGGAATAGTTGGGGTACCCAATACATATATGTATGTTGGGATCTATAGAGAGGTACTTCGACCTAGTCTTGGTACTTAGGAACAAGTTGGTTTGGAACAGGAAGGGATATCCATTGTCACATATTGACTAGAACGAAACTAACTAGTTCGAGGACATGGGACTCATTTGAGTCCACTGACATGATTCTAGGATATGGGATTCATTAAAGTCCACCTATATATTCCATTACATATGTTTGGAATATATATTTGGTTTAGTGTAGGTATGACACCGTGAATTGGAAGAAAGTTCCACTGGTATGGGACGGTGGAAACGACTTCCATTTGAGCACTCTTCTTCTATGGCTCGGAAGAAAAGGACTCATCATTCATGGCATCATGTCTCACTAGATCAGAGGAGAGCTCTTAGTAGACATCTCCTTAGAATTGGGAGTTATCCTTCATAGTCTAGGGAAGATTTATTCTTCCAGTAGAGAATGTGATAGGTGATTTTATCACCATTGCCATCACATACTCACTTTGAGTTTTTCAAGAAGGATAATTCCACCAGTTTGATTGGATCGTATAGATCCATGCACAAAGTATGGTTGGCAGAGATAATTCTTTACTATCGATACACATGTGTTTACGGTATCATATCACATTATTGCTGACCATTTTAGTAGAGGGCTTTGAACCTTATTATGAATTTATTTTCTCCACTCTTCACTACTTACACCTTCATTAGTCAGGGGAGATGTGTTCTCCATCTTCATAGGAATATATGTAATTAGGGATTATGCATTCATTATGGAAGAGAGGACTAAATAAATCCATGAGTTTCTCTTTTAAGGAAGGAGAAAGTGGGAATAAGCTTAGAGATTGATGAGAGATCTCACTTTAGCTTAGAGGTCTCACTTTAGCACCTGTTCTTTAAAAGAGAAAAAAGAAAGGAAAATATGATTTCTTCATAGGAGAACAATAGAGTATGTTTTCCTTTAGACAGAAGAGGTGTTTAGTAAACATCTCTTAGTTTATATTCAGAAAGAATTCATTTACTCTACTTTTCAGTATAATTTTCCTTCACATGGGAGTCTCTTTCTCCATTATTTTGGAAGGAAAAACATGGAGAACTTATGTGCATGTTCTCAGTTATGGATGAGTAGAGTAATTGGATTCAAAGGAGTCTCTTTCAAAGGGAAAGGGAAAGTGGAATAGATTCCACTAGCAGAGCTCTTTTCCTTAGAGGAGATTACACAGAGAGACATAGAGAGAGTTTTACTTTCTCATTTTGGTTGTCTTGTTAGGAGTGGCGCTCTTCTATAAAAAAAAAGGAGATTAGTTAATCATGATGGTTAGATTGAGTCTCACTTGGAGACTCTTGAGAGAAATAGTTATTTTTACTTCCAGTGATGGTTCTTGACTAGATGAGATGATCTAGTTATTGACATTAGTGAGACTGGGAGTTGAGTATGACTATTCTCTTTAGGGTTTCTACGAGATAGGGAGATATCTAACCTATTAGGGTACCAAACTCTTAGCTCATCTTACATCATGAGTATGATGAGTTAACATCAGTTAGGAAGATGGGTACTTAGGGATTATCTAAATCTCAAAGGGAATTCTTTTTGCATTCATATGGCAAACTATAGGGAAGAGAAATATTAGACTTTGCACACGTGCCAATAGATGCTCTTCCAATAGAACTTAGTCCACAAGTAATGGATGGAAAACCACAGACTTCTTGGTTGGTGAAATGTAGAGATTGCATTTTACTACCATGAGTTAGATGATGGATTTACATAGTTCACAAGATAGTTAAGTTAAACTATTACTTGTGATTACACTCAAGGTTAAGACCTAGAGTGGTATGAGGGCAATCTATCATTTAGTTTTAGATGGGTTTGGAGTCACTTGTTAATGGACTTTTTTATATATTTTAGAGGATTCTATGGTTTATTATCTCCATTATGGTACGGTCAAGCTTATAAGTTTGACACTTTACACACTTGCTTTTCATATTATTACTCCATAGAGGATACATCATATGGACTTAGGTCATTTCGATGATGTTGTATGTTATGGGAGTCATAGTTTGGAAGTAGAGTGTACATAGAGGATACATCATATGGACTTAGGTCATTTCGATGATGTTGTATGTTATGGGAGTGATAGTTTGGAGATAGTAGGCACCACTCAGATGGTTTCCCACCTTTGAGATGATCTCATGTGAGACTTCTTAAGGGGAAGGATATGGGGAAACAACACACAGAGATGACCATGTACATACAGTACATGGGGTTCAGGGGAGTCCGAGCACTTTTTTCTACCATTAGGGACATTTCATCTGCATTTTCGAGGACGAAAATGTTTTCAAGGGTAAGTAAATGTCACATAGTATATATATTTGAGAATGCCACATGGCATTCCTATGAAAAGAACTCCACAATGGTAGTGATCGATAAGACGCTTTGGGCGTGGTTGGGAGGAGTGCCGAGAGTCTCTGTGTAGTCCTATGTAGTCGATCAGCAACTCACGAGTAGACGAGCAAAAGGGATGACGTATTAGAATGTCACATAGTATATATATGGGAGTTTATTTGAGAATGCCACATGGCATTCCTATCAAAAGAACTCCACAATGGTAGCGATCGATAAGACGGCTTCGGGCGTGGTTGGGAGGAGAGCTGACAGTCTCTGTGTAGTCCTGTGTAGTTCGTCAGCAACTCACGAGCAGACCAGCAAAAGGGATGATGTATTAGAATGTCACATAGTATATATATATGGGACTTTATTTGAGAATGCCACATGGCATTCCTATGAAAAGAACTCCACAATGGTAGTGATCAATAAGATGGCTTCGGGCGTGGTTGGGAGGAGAGCCGAGAGTCTCTGTTTAGTCCTGTGTAGTCCGTCAGCAACTCACAAGCAGACCAGCAAAAGGGATGACGTACTAGATCCTAAAAACCAAATGGACTAAGTGATCCCATATGTCACTAGTCCCCAAGCTAAAAACAAAAGGGTCGTCACATGGAGGGGGGGTGTTGAGAGTTCCATGCTTCACCCTTTTTTCCAAAGCTAGTTTCATTCTCATGCAAGTTCACTTATCCCACATGCAAGGGAATTCTCCCATACTCCATATAAGCAAGTGTTGGCATACAAAGCAACAGAGGAGTCATGCACAATACGGCAACAAGGCCAAATCATTTCTTCCATGGACTATTTACAACTCAAGTGATTTTAATCACTACACAAACATTGTAAATCCCGTTTTTGGTAGAATAGACTCCATTTTGTGCAAGCCGAGGAGTCCTCGAGCTTGAGGAGTATTAGAACTAGCGACATATCAATTTTCATAATTTTTAGACTCTGTTTGAGCCCTCAAATAGACTCTAGAACCTAATTTTTAACTAGGCCGGACACTACGTCTGGACAAGACTAAAGCTAGTTAGAAAACTATAAAAAGAGCTAGAGAGCTCATTTTTGGGGTTAGATTGTTTGTGAATTGAGCTTATGTAAGAGACCTATTGATTAATGCAAAGGACTCCATTGTTCCTCTCCTTGTTCTTGCCTTGTGTGCGCGTGTGTATGAATGTGTGTGCATGCTTGTGTGCTTCTCACTCACGCACTTGTGCCTTCACTTGCTCATAGTCTTCATACTAGTCCTCACGTCTCCACGGATTGACATTTATGAGGTGTATCTCCTCACGTTGGTACTCACCATTGTGCTAGAGTGACACCAAATTTGGCGCCGTTGCCGGGGAGAGAGCTTCGAGGACGAGCGTGTGATGGTAAGACGTCGAGTTGAGACATTGGAGTTATAGGTAATATCCTTCTTTCTCTTAATTTTTCTTCATTTTTTCCTTACTTTCGCATCACCATCATCACCATCATCATCTCCACCATCTCCCACCTCCATCTCCATCTCCACAAAAAATTTCAGTTTTTTGGTCATATTACACCCCCCACCTCATTTCCCTCATTTCATTGTGAGAGAGAGCGAGAGAGAGCTTGCATGCTATCTGTTTTTGGTGTGTTTTTGAGCTTTAGTTGCAGGAACTTGCTATACCACCTCCTCCAGCAGTGTGCGCAGGTACGACAGACTCTGCACAGGTCCCGGGACGACGACCTCTGTCTGTCGCGACAGACAGAAAAACTTAAAATTTTGTGAATGCATGTTTGGCACGGTAACCTACACCATTAGGGCACTCTAAATCACTAGAAGTTTCTCAAAAATTTGCGTTTTTTCAGTCTATCGCGACAGACACCATCTATCGCGACAGACCAAAATTCCACGACAGACAACGTCTATCGCGACAGACACCGTCTATCGCGACAGACAGAAATCCACGATAGACCCCGTCTATCGCGACAGACACCGTCTATCGCGACAGACCAAAATTCCACGACAGACAGCATCTATCGCGACAGACACCGTCTATCGTGACAGACCAAAATTCCACGACAGACAGCGTCTATCGCGACAGACACCGTCTATCGCGACAGACACCGTCTATCGCGACAGACCAAAGTCCGCGACAGACACCGTCTATCGCGACAGACCAAAATTCCACGATAGACAGCGTCTATCACGACAAACACCGTCTATCGCGACAGACAGCCCCCACGATAGTTTGTGTCTATCGCGACAGACACCGTCTATCGCGATAGACAGACATTTTCGGCAAAAATTAAGGGGTAAATTTTTGGAAATTTAGGCTAAATTTTGGGCATATTTGCACTCTCAAATACTCATACACTTACAAAGGCCTTAGAAAAATGCATTAAAACCCCTGAAAGGTTCTGTTTGTCTAGTTAACCCCCTAAACCCTGAACGGTCATAACTTTTTCATACGAAATCCATTTTTTGAGCTCTAGGGCTTGTCGGAAAGCTCGTGGCATATACTACACGCCCTCAACTGTTTTTTATAAGAATAATGCGTTGATTTTCAGATAGGATATTTGGAAGTTGACACACTGAGGGGTAGGAACACCAAGGGAGCTCTAGAGGAAATTTCTAGCAATACAAAAGGGGGAACAAGGGTCATTAAAAAAGTGTCTGAAATAAATTGTCTGTCAATTGAAAGGTCAACTTGGAGCTAATCTTGGGACTGATGCAGGTCTATTGAGAAGCAATTGAGAGTGTCCAAGCAAGGGTTTTGCGCAAGCTTGAGAATCAACTTCTCGAGCACTAAAGAGCAAGGTTCAGCAAGAAAGGTCGGAATACTCTCAACTCCTCTTCGTCAATTCCTAGCTTAGGCTAAGAACGATTAGAAGTAAGAGTAAGTCAGGGCGAGGATAGGCAACTATCAAGTTGAAGCATACCTAAACTTTCAAGCTCAAGCTAAGGGCATAATCCTTGTACTGTCGAGAACTTTAAAGGGAAAGAACTTAACGTGGAACGATCAACTGTAAGTGCGAAACAACATTCAAATATTCCTGACGACGTGATATCAGACAAGACCTTAAACACGATAAAATAACTAAAAAGAACCAAGCAACTAATATAAAGTAACCAGCAACGAGGTTGTACTCTAGGCAAAGAATTGGGCTACTTAGATAGGCATATGAACCTTAGATCAGGACGACATCTAGTAAGGGAGAGACAAAGCCTTAGATCTTCAGAGGCTAGTGTTAACCACACTGCTAGGTCTTGGGCCCAGCAGTTGAGCCACCACTCGTACTACCCTAGCTCTGAGACCAGTGAGTCAGAGATGTCTCAAGGCATGGACAGACCTACGGGGAGTTCAGGTGTGCCATACTTGTACAGGGTGGAAGGCCCTTACAAAACACAGTTGGAATACCTTAGGACCAACCGATTAGGTGCCAGCATCTATGAGGACGGCCTAGGAAGATCCGTGGTCCAGATTAAAAGCCCTGACCAATCCATAGGACTAGAGCACCCAGCTGTCAAGTTTGAAAACGGTGCATACCTGGACAAAGAAGGAACCATATACGTAGTCACCAGTCACCCAGATAGGACGGACGAATTTGGAAATGTGATCCCAGAGGCAGACTTAGGTGACCTGGAGCAAGGAAACATGGGTGTAGAACCTCGAACCCCTCGAGGCAAATCTGTTCTCACTAGGATTATCACACCTGAGTGGGTTCCCCAAGACAACAAGAGCATAGAGTTGCTCCTCAATCGAGAAACTGACAAAGCCTTTTGGAGGTATAAATCTAATCAGCCAACTGATATAGGAACTATCATGATCTATGAGTTTAAGGATCCGGATAGCCCAGGTAGAGTGACCTACTTAGATCACACTTCGGAAAGAATCTTTGTGGTGACAGAAAATGATAGGCATGCTTACACTTGGAAGGCTGAATTCATTTTCCCCCAACCAAGATCGAATGTATCCTATGGTCACCCTGGAGCTGGAACATCCCAAGCTCATGGAACTCAAAGAGACAGAAGTAGAGATAGACCAGAAGTAAGCTTTGCCAACCCAGTGGGCAGAGAAAGAACAAGGACGGAAACGAATAGAGTAGAACCTGAGATACTTAGAGCTCACAGGAACCAAAGAAACGTGGATGGATTCCCCCTGCCGAGACCTAGAGAGCACACAAGAACTTTGAGACCGACCCAGCTAGTTAAGTCCATGAAGAATTACTTTGATGGCACAGGAGACCCCTATGATCATGTGGCGGAGTTCAAGCAAGTCTTGAGAGCTGAACAAGTGGAGGATCTATTCACGCAGTACAATGCCTTCGGTCTAACCCTTAGGAACACAGCACTTACATGGTTTCAGCCATTGGATGAGCGACAATTCAGGTGTATAGACCAACTCCTAGAGGCTTTCATTGTAGAGTTCTCTAAGAGTGGCATAAGACACAATACCTCCTCATTGATTCACAGCTTCAAACAGACTCCCCAAGAGACTGTAAGATTGGCAGGAAGAAGATTTAGACAATATCTTGAAAGGTGCCCTGTTTCGGAGCTACCCACACCTGCCAAACAAGTAGCCTTATTCCTTGATGGATTGCTGAGCACGAAATTGAGATCCTATGTGTATCTGAAGGACCCTAGGACTATAGAAGAGTGTGTACGCATGTGCATTGACATTGAAGATAACCTAGGGGAAGAACTAGAGCTTTCCAAAATCTACAAAGATTCAGATAGTGCATCTAGTCACTCTTCCACGCAATCCACATCAATCGAGGAACTCGCAGAGAAAGTGGCCCAAAAACTAGGCGTCTCTAGCAAACAAATTCCGAGGTTTACCCCAGCGAAGAGGTGCTATACATGCGGTGGTGACCATATGGCAAACGTGTGTCCCATTATGGCTCAACCCCAGGTCAATCCAAATAGCCAATATTGCACCATAGAACGAAGGTACACCAATCATACCGCACAAGATTGCCCATACAACAAGCAGGCAGTTAGGCAACCCTACCCTCAGCCATACCCGCAGCAAGGAAGATACCAGAACCCGTACCCTCCACAACCATATGGCAGGCCACAACAACCGTATCAGCAACCCTACCAAAACCAACAAAGGCCTCAGCCAGTGTTAGCTCAACAACCCCCTGCCCCAGCTAATGTGATTCTGGTAAAGTATGCTGTTGCAGAAGAAAACCTGAATAGAGCTATAGTCCCTGTAACACCCTTGCTTTCAGAAAGTGACCCGAGTGACCATAGCTTTGATTCTACACATGTTGATAGTCCCCAGGCGTACTACATGCAGTCTCCAGAACATGGTGAGTCCTATTACAGCGAAGAGCCAAATGAACTTAGTTGGGAGTCAGATTATACAAACGTCATGTATGCAAACCCCAACCCTAGGCCTCAACCTAGGCAGGTAAGACCTCCATTCCCAAGAGGACCGTGCTACAGATGCCAAGGAGATCACCTCATTCGTGATTGCCCCTTACCTCCACCTACACAAAACCAGTCAGTGACGATCCAAGGCTTCTGCCAAGATTGTGGAAAAGAGCATCTCTTACGAGATTGCCCAAAGAACCCTAATAATATGCCAAAAATCACTCCCATTAATGTGATTGGGTTGGTTGTAGATTCCTCAGGAAGTGTCACTTCCACTGCACCCGTACAGGTAGTCACGAGAGCTCAAGCAGTGCAGCAAAACCAAGGGGTAGGCAAGGAAAAGAGCCCAGACGCTAGCGATACTGAGAGCCAAAATAAAAAGAGAACAAGAGCTTGGAGAGATAGCCGCGAACGCATGAAAAGGCAATGGGCAAAGAAGATGAGTGAACTTGAGGAAAGTCTACGAGAAACCAAGGCTAAAATCATAGAGATCACATCTCAACCGCACTCTCACACATTCCCACCGCTACCATCCCCATCACCCTCCATCCCTCCACCCTCTAAGACACCCCACGTAACCCACCCACCACCCCAAGCAGGATCAGTATTAGCTGATCCCACTCCTGAAGACATAGACATGATGCTTAAAGCATATCAGGCCAGAATCCAAGAAGGGCCAAACGTCACGGATCATGACAAGTGCTATCCTAGAGCTGACCTAGAGATAGAAAGAACCAAGCTATGCGTGAAAATGGTCGCATTGGCTCAGACTATGTTTGAAGCCAGTCGCCTTTTCAATTACTCGGGCTCAGCCAAGACGCAATTACACTTGGATGGACTCCTAGAGAAGTTAGAGGGAATAATTGCAAAATCTGCCAAGGAAGAAAAAAATCAAGAAAGAGACAAAAGCAAGCAAAAACATGACCCATCCCCCATCGGAAGTTTATGTGGCCAATTCCACTAAACCAGACAACTTCCCCTCCTTAGAAAAGATAGAGAGGCTAATGGCACAATCAGAAAAGGAACCTGCCCCTCAAAGAAAGGAAAGGGCAAGAGAACGGATAAGCCAGCCTCTTCAGGAAGCCCATGTGCCTCCTCAAGAAGCTTATCTTTCCCCCCAAAAGGCAGATGAGCCTCCCTCAAAAGCTTACGTACCTCAACAGATTGCCTACATTCCTTCTCAGGGAGCGTATGGGCCTGTTCGGAAAAGTAATAGAATAAGTAATCCTCCCCAGGAAGCTTGTGCTCCAGCCATCTATGAGAATGAGGAGAGAGCCAACGATAGAATAAGCCCTCCTTCCCAAGAAGCCTATGTGCCTAACTCTACGGAGCCGGACACATCATCTTCTATGAATCGATTTACACCAGAATTCCTACGAGAGATTCAAGAAGACAAATGGGCTAAAGAGAGTGAAGTCCCTCCTCCCATTGAACTGGTGGATGATGCACAGGACCAATTCCCACAAGACATCCCATCCATTTATGGAGAGCAGGAGAGCATCCAATCTCAAGAAAGATTAGACTTCGAGTCTAATTCTTTACAGGAACTACCCCATTTCACAGGCCCATGGGAAGCAAGGTCCACCTGCATGAGGGCACCTACAGTCATGGTGAGAAACGAAGATTCAGTCATACCTAGGAACACAGAGGTAGTGAAGAACACTAACGTGCAGTGCAATCTCAAGTTAGAAGAGCTACTCAAGGTTAGACCTGAATTATGGAAACATGTCGCCAAACAAGTACCAGAAATAGCCAAACCTCGTTCCCAGGTAGGATCCCATAGGACGGTGCCAGAAATTCCATTGGACAAGATAGGAGATATGTGTGAAGGTGAAGAAGGGAACACCTATCTTCCCATCACCTACCAGGAGTACACCACCAAGGCAATTTTGGACTCAGGTGCAGGAGTTGCAATTGCCACCACTTCCCTATGGAAGCGTTGGGGCAAGCCAGCACTCAGGCCAACGAGAATGAAATTGCAGATGGCCGATGGTCACATAGAGAGACCCCTAGGATTGCTAGAAGGAATAACTCTCACCACTTGTGGTGTCGAGTTTGAGCATACATTTGCCATATGTGACTTCAGCAAAAATCATGCCTATGAGATGATTTTGGGAAGACCATTTATGCGACAGTTGCAAGTGGTACAGGATTGGGGAACCAACTCCTTGTATTTGCAACACTTGGGTGTTACGACCAAAGTCAATCTCAAGGATTATTCTCATAGAGATGTCCCTCCTATCCAATGGAATCCCATCCATAGAGCCAAAGATGATACAGAATCGGTGCATTCCATAGGGTCTGGATCCTCATGGATGCATGAAGACACTCACTTATGGATGTGCAAGGTAGCAGTAGAAGAAGAGAAGAGAGAGAAAGCCAGAGAGGTAGGTGCAAACAAAACTCATAGACCCATTCAAGACCCAGCCTATGCACCTGTAGTCTTTCCAAATGAGGAATTCGAACCCCATGGCTGGGCAGAAATTTTAGCAACCATGGACGTAGCCATCAATGAAGAACAATGGACCCCTCACTGTGATGAGGATGGCTATGACATTTCAGTCTTCTCCATAGAGCCAATCATGGGAGAGGCAGTTCTAGAAGAATGCGAACCTAGCCCTGATGCATTTGAGGATGCAAGTGACTCCGATCTCAAGTCAATCATTATGGACCCACCATTTGCATCAGATGAAGAATACTTCCATGAAGTAGAATTTCAACCCCAGAGGCATGGAGAGCTTACAAATGATGTAAGATTAGCAACACATGTGACCCCGAAGGAAGAAGGAAAGAAACGAAAGAAGAGAGAAGCCTCACCAGAAGAGGAAGAATCTTTGTTTGAGGTCCCAAAAAATTTTAAGAAGTATGAGATAGATGACAGGAGAGTCATGATAAGAATGCCTAAACGAGAGGCACAATCAGGAGAGGCCTATGATAACAAAGAAACCACCAAGAAAATAGTAGTGGCCCTAGAAGAAGGAGAGGAGAGATGCACGTACATAGGCCATGACCTAACAGAGGAAGAAGAGCATGCGTTGATAGCCTTGCTAAGAGAATACAGAGATGTATTCGCTTGGAGTTACAAGGATTTGAAAGGTGTTGACCCCGATATATGCTCACACACTATCCCCATGACCTCAGATGCTAAACCCTCTAAGCAAAAGCCCTATACTTATAACGATAATTACGCTGCTAAGATCAAAGAAGAGATAGATAGATTGGTTGAAGCTAGATTTATCTATGAAATTGAGCACACTGAATGGGTATCCCCCATCGTAGTGGTGCCCAAGAAGAATGGCAAGCTGCGTGTGTGCATTAACTTGAAAAAGGTTAATGCAGCCACGATTCGAGATAACTATCCGCTTCCCATCACAGAACATCTCTTAGAAAGAGTGGCAGGCAAGGAAGTGTACAGCTTCCTTGATGGATTTTCGGGCTACAATCAAGTAGCCATAGCTCCAGAGGATCAGCATAAGACAGCCTTTGCCACAGAATGGGGCATTTTTGCCTTTAGAGTAATGCCATTTGGGCTTACCAATGCACCAGCTACCTTCCAAAGGCTAATGTGCCATGTATTTAAAGAGTTCCTGAGGAAAAACTTAGAGGTCTATGTTGATGATCTTTGTGCTCATTCCAACATTAGACAAACCCATATCCCGGAGCTCAGACAAATCTTTGACAAATGTAGAGAATATCAAGTTTGCCTAAACCCAGAAAAGTGCGTTTTTATGGTAAGGCAAGGCAAGATTCTAGGACACATAGTGTCAAAGAATGGCATATCTACTGACGAAGAAAAAGTGAGAGCCATAGCAGAGCTACCTAGGCCAAAGAATGTCAAGGAAGTACAAGCTTTCATGGGGCACTGTGGTTATTACCGACGATTTATACACATGTATGCTGTCATTGCAAAGCCCATGTACGGACTTCTGACAAACTTTGAGTGGACGGATGAATGTGAGAATTCCTTCCAGGAGCTTAAACGAAGATTGTGTTCAGCACCAATCTTGACCACACCAGATTGGAATAAGCCATTCCATGTTCATGTTGATGCATCCAATTATGCTATTGGATGTGTGCTTGCTCAACCTACTGGTGAAGGTAATATGGATCTTCCGATTGCCTATGCCAGTAGACAGTTGAATGCAGCTGAACGAAATTACACCACTACGGAGAGAGAAGGCTTAGGCATGGTTTATGCAGTTAAGAAATTTAGATACTATTTGCTTGCAAATAAGTTTAAATTTTTTACTGATCATCAAGCATTGCTATACCTCGTAAACAAGCCATGCAATACAGGAAGATTAGTGAGATGGTTTCTCTTGCTAATGGAATATGATTTTGAGGTTGTGGTAAGGAAAGGCAGGACTCATTTGAGAGCAGATCACCTCTCTAGGCTCACATCGGGAGAAGCCCCACAAGGAGTGTCAGATGACCTTCCTGATGCTTACTTGTTTAATTTGGAAGTGGTGCCGCAGTGGGCTAAGCCATTGGTACCAGTATTGACATACGGGCCTAACCATCCAGTGGTAAACACACGAAATAGAGAGGTTGTAAAAGCCCAAAAGTACCACATCATGGCAGGAAGTATGTACAAGCACACAGATCAAGGGATCTTGGCTTGTTGCGTAGAAGAGGACGAGTACGCTAAATGGTTGCAATTAGCACATGTAGGTGCGTTAGAGCAACACTACTCAAAGCAACGAACTTTACAGTCGCTAAGGAGACTCGGAGTGCATTGGCCGACTATGGAAGCGGATGTCCAAAAGTTGTGCAAGGAATGCCCAATCTGTGGCATTAAACCACCTGTGGAACACGCCACTCTTTATCAAGTATCCATTGTGCCAGATTGGAGTGAACCTCTAGTATCCTTCTTGAGGACAAAAACATTCCCTCCAGACATGACTCTGGCTAGGAAAAGGAGTTTAGAACAAGAAGCCCTGGATTACTCACTCATTGGTGATAATCTATACAAGCGTGGTAAAGATGGTTACCTGAGGCTATGTGTCCATGAAAGTGAATATCTTAAGATCTTGGAAACTGCTCACCAAGGTGTAGCAGGAGGACACTTTGGACCGGAACGGGTGATCAAGGAAATACTATTTGCGGGCTTCTGGTGGCCTACCCTTCACATGGATGCACATACCTATGTGAAACGGTGTGATGTCTGTCAGAGGACTCATTATCCTATACGCAAAGATGAGATGCCACTGAAACCTATGATGGGTGGACATGCATTCTCTAAGTGGGGAATAGACTTCGTAGGTCCTATTAATCCCCCAGTTAAGGGTTCTCATGCGGAATACATCATTGTTGCAACAGACTATCTAACTAAGTGGGTAGAGGTAAAGGCTACGACAAAGAACGATGCTCAAACAACTGCCAAATTCTTGTTTGAGAATGTATTCACAAGATACGGGCTACCTATAGAGCTTGTAAGTGATAGAGGCACTCATTTCTTGAACGAAGTGATTGAAAATCTACTCCAAGAATTCTTGGTAATACACAAGAAGTCTGCCCCTTATCACCCTCAAGCTAATGGACAAGCTGAGAGCACTAATAAGATCTTATGCAATGTACTAACAAAATTAGTGAACACTAAACGTTCTGATTGGGACAAACAGCTACACCATGCTGTTTGGGCATACCGAGTTGCCTACAAAATGGTACTCCAAGCCACCCCCTTTCAGATGGTATTTGGCCAAAATGTTGTGCTACCCTTGGACTTCTTGATTCCTACATTGAGAGTAGCACAAGAGCACGAATGGACAGGTCATGAACTCTCCTCTAGGATCTTTGACCTTGAACGATTAGGAGAAACAAGACTGAGAGCAGCTGCAGGAATATATGCAGCTAAGAAGAGACAGAAGGCATACTTTGATGCCCATGTGAAGGATAAAGGCTTGAAAGCAGGAGATCTAGTCTTAGTCTATACACTGAAACAACACGCGAGGAAGCTAGAAAAGAGAGGCTACGGACCTATGATCATCAATAGGATTTCCGCGAGTGGAGCAGTACAATTAGCCACGTTAGAGGGTGATATTCTCCCAAACTATATTAGCGGTTGCAGAGTCAAGTTGTATTAGGAACCCCTAACGGAGGACATGCTCAGCCGACTCAACACTGCTAAGAAACGCAAAGAGGAAGAAAAGCAAATTCGAGAAGAAGCTCAAGCAGAAGCTTTAGAACGCATCAGAAGGATGAAGTTACGAAGGCAAGGTAGGGATCAGCCTAGAACGAATGACTATGCAGATCAAGGATATCCTATGGCCATGTGTGAAGTTGCAGGAACAAGCTCGCATAGGATAATTGATAGACGTCCTTTCATAACCCTAGATATAGGACAAGGAAAGAGTGCAAGGACCGTAAGAGCCTTGATTGACTCAGGTGCAGCCACTAGTCCTGTTAAGTTGTCTTACTGTCAAGAGTTGCAGTTAACTGTCAATCCTGTGGAAGCATATCTCATAGGATTGGGAGCCGTGGAAACCCCTTGCATGGGCGAGGTGGAACTTCCCCTCTACATTCAGGATGAGGCAATAACAGTTAAAGTACTAGTGTGTCAAGACGAGGATCTCACTGAACCTCTTGTCTTGGGTCAAGATTGGATCTATGACCAAGCAGTCAACTTAAACTTAAGAAGTGGACTTCTTCAGGTTTGGGTCAATCATAGTCGAATTACAGTAGAGTTAGATAATGGAGCACTCAAGGAACTAGGAAAGGCACAGACTCCTGGTTCTTCCAGGAATACACATGAAGATGACCATGTTGTTCTTGTCCAAAATTATGTGTTGTAGAGGAATGATATTCGCAAAAAAGGAGTCAGGGATGCAAAGGAACTCCCTTCTTTTCCAAAGGCCAGAAGGAGGCAACAACCAAAGGTGGATCAAAGGTAGAAGAAGCAGAGTACTACCTATGTCCGAGATCCAAAGTACCTGCGCAGCAAAATGTCCCAGCAAGTGAAACAAGTGTGGGTGCGGAAAGGCGAACACCCGGTTGCACTCAAGCCAACCACACGGGCAAAGCCTCTTATTAGTAACCAACAACACGACACTAACAAGAAGTCTCTCAAAAATTCTTCTGCTAACGTGAAATCTATTTGGGTGCCCAAGCAGTCGATGAAGGCTAGCTCACACTCAAGACAAATTTGGGTGCCTAAGGCTTGTTTACGGGCTCAAATAGCTACACCAGGAACACACCCTACACAGCACGATCCATTCACTCGCACAGTCGGCATCCACTCGTTTTCAACACTCACGAACACACTCAGGCCCATGATCACGAACAGAATCACTTGTAAATGGGTCCCTAAAAAGCCTCATTCTCAAGCCGATACACCTACAAAGCTCTCTAACGTCTCTACGAAACCAAGAGCAAAACCCATCCACTGCATTTGGCAGCGTAAGACCTGTAATAAACCCCCCGACCCCAATTTGTAAATTCATCACCACTTACTAACGGCATTAGTCTCCTAGGACTACCCAAGCATTAACTACACACATTGTCTTCGTGCACTTACTAACCACTAACTCACCATCTACCTCATGTTAATGTTGTAACGGGGACAACAACGGATTTATTCTGTCCATTACGATGTTAACACGTGATTCTATATTCTCACAGAATGAGAAGGCAAGAAGTGAAATGGCAGAAGCGACAGGTTCGGGCTCACAAGTAGGGATACTTACTGCAGGAATCAATGTGGATAGTCTACCTGTGGATGTGCCACCAACTGAACGACCTGTGGAGCTGCAGCACCTTCAGCAAATCCCGGTGCCGGATCCACCCACAGGGATCACAGAAAGAGTCCATGCCAATTCTCATTGGTTCAATGGCATGCCAGGTCCATTAGGAGAGGCCAAGTATATATGGGAGTCTAAGTGCGAGTATGATAGATCGTGGGTTCGATTCCAATTTTTCTCCAAGAAGTTCGAGACTTTACAGAACACCGAGGATCTCCAGACCATATGGCAACGAGCAGGGCTAGCAGAATACTTTGAAGCCCCACTACCTAAACCAGATCTCCTCCGATGCTACTATTTGGTCTCCACATTACAAGCTAATGAAGAAAAGGACAAATCCGGATCATTTGTTCTTCCCTCCTTGCTGGGCAACAACGAGTTGAAGAGGTTTGAACTTACTGTGGAGTTGGTGAGCGACGCTTTGAACATGCACGACACGCATGTACCCTCTGAAAAGGATGCTCTTGTTCCCACTAACATGAAGGACAGGAAACTATTGAAGCTTAAAGACATGGCAGCACTCACACCAAACGTGTCCATCCCTCTCCGTATGTGCATGCAACATTTTGCTTTTCCCGGCCAAGACCGCTTCACACAACCACACAAGAGAATCTGGTTCGCTCTCTACTTAGCGGAAGCAGGTGCGTTACCCATTAAGCTACCGGTATGGATTATAGATCAATTGTATGAAGCAAATAAAAGGTCTTCTAGGAAATTAGTGGTGAACGGTTGCTGTGCAATCACACGCATTATTTACCGGTGCCTAGCATACACTGTTCCCATTGAACATGCCTTAACTTGGGCACAATTACAAATGTTTAAGAAGCTCAAGACGTCCACACATCAATCCAAGCGCATGAGGGGTGTGATCCCTTGTGTCCAGACAAGGGAAGTTTTGACTACTCCTGAGGTATCGCCACGAAGGGAGACCACTGTACCTCCCTTTACCATTAGGATACCCAGGTCGGGATCTGAAACTACGACACAAGCTACCCCATCGGCTCCTCCTGTTCCACCTGAATTCGAATTTGCTGCCACTGGAGATGCTGAAGGAATGGACCCCCAGGACTTCGAAGCATTCCTACAAAGTACACAATTCTCTGATGTGGAGTTTTATTGAGATGCAGAGGAACAAGGCACATCCTCACGAAGAAGAAGAAAGTCTACAGACGGTCGACATGTACATTGGAGTGACGCTCAGCAAGGTCAACAACAAGGACACCTAGAAGAAGAAGGAGCGTATGAAGAGGAGACCACTGAAGCCCCAGCCTATACAACAGAACTCCGAAGGCTGTATCAGATTATGGAAAGAGTGTGATCGCAACAACTACTCACCGAACAGAGTAGCAGAGTACTCATGACTCAGTTGTTGGAAGAAGCAGGAGTTGACTCAGAGTATAGGGAAGGTCTCTTATTGATGGCAGAAACATATGGGGTAGTGGAAGCAGTGCGCACTGCCATTCGGAGGTCTCCAGTTCAATATGATCCACGAAGGTTCCAGACACGACCACGCTCAGGTAAGAATATCCAGATTCCCATTACAACTGCAGAAGAGCCAACTATTACATCTGAACCTATCAGGACAACCTCCCAAGCAACCGAAACGGCTAGCCAAGAGCACCCAGTCACCCATGAGGAGTCCACAGAGCCACAACCACCCACACCCCCACCATCGCCTCCTAGAGCAGAAACAGTGGAAATCACCTCGACCACTCAACCCACCGAACCAACCTTCATCTTCCGTACTCCCATCTCTAGTTCCACCCTATTCTCTACCACTGATAACCCAATCTTTGAAGCAACCCCCATCACTACACAATCCACCGAACCGCTCATAGAGCCTGCCCTAGGGCAACCATCCCCCATGCCCTCAGCCATAGGTCATCCTGACCCTAGATCCACATTCATGGGTTTCCCTGCTACCACGCAACCCTTCATGCCCTCCTCAAATCTACGACCTCAACCCCCGACCTCCATCTCTCCATTTCTACAATCCCTCCATGACCTCCTTGCTAGAACTTTTCAACCCAGGTCTCAACCATTTCCTTTCTTTTCAGCTCCCCACCCAACTTCTCATCTATTCACCACTTCCACACACACACCACCCACCATTCCAATGTATATGGCAGACCCCACACTCGCACCCACTCCTGAAGGTATGGACATTTCACCACCCATGGCACCTCCCCCCACGATTCCACCTCCTCCCATTCCCCCTCCACCAATTTCACTCACACACACGACTTCAATAGACACATCATTCACTCTTCCCCTTCCCCAATTCCCTTCCCATGCATCTTCCGCTGTAAACACCACCCACTCATCTATAGGAAATGCACTGGACACCATGCTAGCCTCTATATCAAACTTAAGGACAGATTACATTCAGCTCCAGCAACAGAATGAACGCCTGCACGAGCACTCAGAGACACTACAGCACCGCCTCGCGGCACTAGAGGAGGAAAATGCTCGCCTCCACACACAGTTCCAAACTCTCCAAGAAGCTCATGGCATATTGGAGGTACAGTTACAGAACACAGATCAGGAAGCGATACAGGTGGTAGAAGGTCACCTACGGACACAGCTGGAACGCAACTCAAAGCTTCAGCGAAATATGGCTCTACTCAAACGCCATCTTGCGGCCGCTCAGGAAGAGAATCGACGCTTGCAAGTACAAAATCAAGAGAACCTGGAGGCAGCTATTGAGAGCACACCGGGGGCACCCATCAGCCCATCCAAGTTTCAAGCAGTGACCCCCGATAATATCAAGATCATATTGGAAGACTATGCCATGCTGCTTGAAGCACATGACCAGCTATCGGAGGAACTGGGACAATTGAAGCCGAAACACCAAAAAGGACCAATAGCAGCCTCTCCAACCACCCCCTCCGCGGCTTCACTTCTCACAGACTCAGAGGCCATAAAAGATCTCCAGAAACAGGTCACTGAATTGCAAACACGTCTACTACAATATGAGAGACCACCTTCCCCTCCAGAGGCTCCCACTGACGAAGAAGTAGTGCAAATTCCTGTGGAACAAACGTTTGACGAAGAATACGATCCACAACCATTCCCAGGAGGCCAACAAACAGAAGAAGCTCAGGACACATTCGAGGCACCACGGCCTCCATGGCTACGTCAAGTGGAGGAAATCGGGAGTTCGCACGAAGAGCGCACAGTAGTGCAAAATCAGGCCATGAGGGTCATAGAGGAAACGGTGCTACAGTCGGCTTACTTCAAGAACCTGTCATCGAGACGCCTCATCCTCTCATCTGAACTCCAATACCGGCCTTATTATATTATCTTGGCTGATTATAATGCAGAAATACAGAGAGTCACGGGTCAGATTCCTACCTTTGCTACCCAATTTCAACCCGAAGACCTTCCTCCAGAGGTGCAAAAAGGCAAAATTCGTCAACCCACCTGGCAACAGAAACTTCTAGAGACATATCCAGAAATGCTACGCACATGGAACAACGCGCCTTTACACCTCCTATACAATCCATGCTACGGTCCAGTTCCACGCCGCAGGTCTTGGAAGGCATTCAATATCAAAGTGCAGAACAATGCGCAATGCAAAGAATGGCTAAACTACCCGTACATTGCGCCACCACAGGGACCACCATCGGTAGCATACATGATGGGAACAATTCGCCACTGGATGCCACGATTGAAGCCCATGCAAGATGTAGCAGCGCAAATGATGCTTAAAATCTTAGATATGATGCAGGTAGTCCTGAAAACTTTTAGAAATGCAGCCGCACCACAGGTACGTCTCCCGGGGTTCAGCAATGGAAATTATGACTTGGTGTATGACATGAGCACCACCCCCAGTATCCGTGTGGCTTACGCCTGGCATGCACGCATCAAATACCTCCCTGCTTGTTACAAACAGACCTTCGAAGAAATGTTCAGATCAGGTTTCTGGGAGTATCACTCGGAGATTTTCGCACCGAAGCCAACACACCTGCTCCATCTTTTTGCTTGTGAACAAGCAATGTACTCTGAGTACTACACCACCCCGCAGCCAGAGGCCCCTGGTGCAATAAATTGGGATGCATTGGAAGCTGATCTAGCAAGAGGCTTAAGGATAGGAGAACATGAACTTGCCACCAATGTCATCCAATACTATATCGACCACCCGAGAGAACAAAGGTCTGTCAGGGGCGACAGACGCTAGGAGGGGGGGCGTGTTGGCATACAAAGCAACAGAGGAGTCATGCACAATACGGCAACAAGGCCAAATCATTTCTTCCATGGACTATTTACAACTCAAGTGATTTTAATCAATACACAAACATTGTAAATCCCGTTTTTGGTAGAATAGACTCCATTTTGTGCAAGCCGAGGAGTCCTCAAGCTTGAGGAGTATTAGAACTAGCGACATATCAATTTTCATAATTTTTAGACTCTGTTTGAGCCCTCAAATAGACTCTAGAACCTAATTTTTAACTAGGCCGGACACTAGGTCTGGACAAGACCAAAGCTAGTTAGAAAACTATAAAAAGAGCTAGAGAGCTCATTTTTGGGGTTAGATTGTTTGTGAATTGAGCTTATGTAAGAGACCTATTGATTAATGCAAAGGACTCCATTGTTCCTTTCCTTGTTCTTGCCTTGTGTGCGCGTGTGTATGAATGTGTGTGCATGCTTGTGTGCTTCTCACTCACGCACTTGTGCCTTCACTTGCTCATAGTCTTCATACTAGTCCTCACGTCTCCACGGATTGACATTTATGAGGTGTATCTCCTCACGTTGGTACTCACCATTGTGCTAGAGTGACAGCAAGGCCTCTCTTCACTCCACACAAGTTTTTCCACTCTAGCTCATTGCCAAGAGTGTGCTTCCTCTCCTCATGGAGTCCCCATGATCTTAGAGCACCTTATGTAAGTCATTTCCATTTTCATTTTAATTCATTCATAATGTTTTGTTATCTTTTGTTCCTTCCTCCTTAGCTTGTTACATTTGTGATTGTGGTAGAGTAGAAGTAGTCCTTTTTCATTTCAACACATGGAACCCTCTTTTGTATACTAGAACAAAGCATATTGAGGTGCATTATCATTTCATCAAGGAAACGATATTAGCAGGTGATATTAACCTTGTTTATGTGAGGGTAGATGAGCACGTTGCTGATATTTTCAATAAAGCACTTGGAGCTAAGAAGTTGTAGAAGTTTCTGAAGATGCTCGGATTATAGGACATGATGTTGAGCTTGAGGGGGAGTGTTGGGATATCAACCTCACTATGTGATGATCTAAGATGACATGTATCACTTTTTCATTTTTCTAACATGTATAGTGGTCATGCCAGTATATGTTAGGGATACTTCATTGAGATTTACTAGATTTATATCCAGAGTCATGGTACATTTGTTTCCTTGCTAGCTCACTTATTCACTAACATTAGGATTTTTGTTATGTACTCTTCTTTATATATTGCACTAGTTGTATTGTTGTTTTAGGTCATTCTCGTACATTCCTTTTATGTAATAGAAGAAGAAGAAGAAGATCATTCTTCCTTGCCTCAGTTTGTGTGTGTGTGATCCTCTTTGAGTGTGAGAGTGTGTGAGTGAGCTCTCTTCCATATCTCCTTCCTCATGACAACCCTCTGGCCCCATAGAGTGAGGGTCTCCCCAAGGTGGATCCCTAAGCCCCATAGGGCAAGGGGTCACCATAGGAGTGATGCTGTGAACAAAGAGATGAAACTCATGTATAAAGATGTGCCAAGCTATGTTGAAATAGATCAATCGAGAAAAGGAACTAAGCTCAAAGCTTTGAGAAAAGCTTCAAACTTATCCATAGGCAAAGCCTTTGTGAAAAGGTATTTACATTATCCTACATGGGCAAATAAGCCAAACTGATCTCTCACATTGCTCATGAGAAGATGGGTCATGGCTCCAAATAGTAGTAAATGCCTATTCTTCATTTTGAACAAGATTTGCAAACTCTATATTAGGTATAGAGGCCTCTCCAACAACCATTTGAGCCTCTTTCTTCTTCACCTCTTTTGCAACGAATTTAGGCCAACTCTTTATGAAATTATCATTTTCCTTACAATATTTGCAAAAATGTTTGTACTTTTGTGTTTTCTTCTCATCTTTGTCTTCCTTACCTAACTATGGAGCATTATTTGATTTCTACATACTATTAGATTAGCTCAATTTACCTTGGCCCTTTTGTCTAGCTAACAAAGCTTGCAAAATGCATAGTTGACCTGTTCTTCTTGGATCTATCCTTGTGCAACAAAGCAGAGACCAACTCCTCAAATGTTAAGGCATTTGGATTGCCTTTCATCATCAATGACTCCATATGAAGCTTGGTGGGGTAAGAAATCAACACTAGATCATTGTAGAGTGTTTGGATCAATTGCATATGCTTATGTGCCATCACAAACTAGACATAAACTTGAACCAAAAGTAGAAAAATATGTGTTCATTGGTTATCATGAAAAGCAGATGGGTTATTGGTTGTGGAATCCTCTAACCAAACAATTTATTGTTTCTAGAGATGTTACATTTGATGAACAGAAAAGTTGGTATGCAAATCAAATTCATACAGCTGAAGAATTTAAAGAAGAGGCAAGAAGATGTGAGAAAGGAAAATCAATTGTGCAGATAAATAGAGATGAAGATTATATGCAAGCAAGTACATCCAGAAGTGGATTTACAAGAAGGAATGAAGAAGCTCCTATATTTGATGAAGAGGTATATCCAGACACATATGAAGAATGTGAACCAAGGAGGTCAAGTAGGATAAGAAGACAACCAGAAAGGTATTCTTATGATACTTCTTACATAACTCAGAAGAACTATGCATATATGGTCAAAGATGATGAATAACCTCAGAACTATGATGAAGCTAAAGGTAAGAAGCAATGGGAAGAAGCCATGAAGGAAGAATTCAATGCACTGGAGGAGAACAAGACATGGGAACTTGTTCCTAAACCAAATGGTAAGAAAGTAATTGGAAATAAATGGGTTTATAAAGTGAAGAAGCTTGCGGATGGAAGTATAGCCAGATACAAAGCTAGACTGGTGGTGAAAGGCTATGCCCAAACCTATGGCATAGATTTTGATGAGACATTCAGTCTTGTAGCTAAGATGTCAACTATAAGGACAATCATTGCTATTGCCGCTTCAAAAGGATGGACCCTAAGTCGATTGGATATAAAGAATGCATTCTTGAATGGATACATATCAGATGAGGTATACATGGAACAACCTCAAGGGTTTATAGATTCCCGGTATCCAAATTTTGTTTGCAGGTTGAGAAGAGCACTCTATGGATTGAAGCAAGCTCCAAGAGCATGGAACTATAGACTGGTGAAGTATCTGAATGATCTTGGATATCAAAGTTCAAAAGTAGATCCAAGTTTACTCATCAAAAGAGCAGAGGAAGGTACAATCTACATTTGTATTTATGTAGATGACATTATAATCACAGGTACTTCAGATCAAGGAATCAAGGAGGTAAAGAGATTACTTGAGAAAGAGTTCAAGATCAGTGACCTAGGAAAGTTATCATACTTTCTTGGAATGGAAGTCACTTATACAGATCATGGCATATATGTATCACAAGAAAGGTATCTTCTGAATCTATTGAAGAAGTTTGATATGGAAAATTGCAGAGAAGCTTCAACTCCACTTGAAGTTAATCACAAGCTCAATAAATATGATGGTGCAGAATACAAAAATATGAGGAAGTATCAATCTCTTGTGGGTAGTTTTATTTATGCTACACTAACAAGACCTGATCTTAGTTATGCAGTGGGAGTTTTGTCACAATTCATGCATTGTCCAAAGGACCCACATTGGATTGTAGGTCAAAGAGTTCTCAAATATATCAAAGGAACTATAAAGGAAGGATTATATTATCCTTTTACATCAGATTTGAAGTTGAGAGCCTATAGTGATTCAGACTGGGCAGGTAATCAAGATGACATAAGATCAGCTCATGGCTAGATGATATACATTGGTGATAAGCTTGTAAGTTGGTGTTCAAAGAAACAACATACAGTAGCATTATCATCAACTCAAGCTGAGTACAAAGGACTTGTGGAAACAACTAAGGAGGTCATATGGATGCAGACATTGTTCAAAAGCTTGGGCATTGATCAAGTTATACCTACAATACATGGAGATAATATGAGTTCACTTTATCTTGCAGCAAATCTAGTATTTCATGCAAGAACAAAACATATAGAGATACATTATCGTTTCCTGAGAGAAAAGGTAATGGAGAAAGAAATTGAAGTGGAGTACATTTCTACAAAAGATCAGATAGCAGACATAATGTCAAAGAGCTTGGATGGTGTGAAGACCAATAGATTCAAAAGCATGGCAGGAGTAAAAGGAAGAAGATGATATGAAGAAACAGAGAATGTCAATTAGTGATTGAGGGGGAGCTGTTGGAGAAACAATCACTAATTGGACATATATTTGAAGGTCAAAGCTTCAAAAGAAAACCACATGCCTATGTGAAGGGACAAATTCACAAGTGTATTATATTTGTAAAGTTAGTTAACTTTAGTTCTAGAAGTTTTTTAAAAATCACGGGAATAAGAAAATCTATATAAGTTACTTTGTATCAACTGACGTGATGAGGAAGACAATGAGAGAGTGAGTTAGAACTCAATTTGTATGATTGAGTATAGTCGGGCTTCTCTGAGTGAGAAAGCACTTGTAAGCTTTTGAGTTTTCATAGCTATGATAAGAACTAGTTAAAGTTCTATGTATAATTCTTCTTCTTCCATCTCCAGTGTTTGTCTTCTGTGTAATGATTTTAAGAATTGAAGTTTTTCAAGCAAGTCGATGCCTGGCATCGAATGTATGTTGAAAGGTTGAGTTTTATGTGGGAAGCCGATGCTTGGCATCGAATCTAAGCTGATAAGTCTTTGTCTTCATATCTGACTTTTATCTATTGCTAAATCTTCTTGAAAAGATGAAGTTTGTGAAGCAACTGGATGCCTGGCATCGAGTTTCAACATAAAGTCGATGTCAGGCATCGACTTCTAACATAAAAGTGATCTTGTTCATGTCTGTGTTCAAGGGGGTAATTCTGGCACTGAAAAAGTGGCTAAAAGAGCTCAAAGTCAATGCCTAGCATCGAGTTTTGGTTGCAATTCAATGCTAGGCATCGAATTTTTATTTTTAGACAGTCAGAATTACTAAAGGAGGCAAAATTTCTAGTTTTGGAAAGTCATATAGGCTGATGTTGTGAAGGCCATATCTTGAGTTCTAGAGATCCGTTTCTTGCAAATAATAGTTTGTTGGAAATCTCTACTCTTCTACTTTCATCCACACATCAACAATAGGGTGTGTGTTGGCACAACCCATGAATGAAAGAAATATAGATCTTCCCATAGCTTACACAAATAGATAGTTTAATGTGGCAAAAAGAAATTACACCAGTAGAGAGCACAAAGGATAAGGAATGATTTACAGAATAAAAAATTTTAGGCATTACTTAGTGGCAAATAAGTTCAAGTTCTTCACAGACCATCAGGCATTGTTGTACTTAGTTGATAAGCCATGTAACACAAGAAGATTGATATGTTGGTTTCTATGATTAATGGAGTACGACTTTGAAGTAGTAGTTAGGAAGGGAAAGGCCCACCTTAGAGCCGATTATCTTTCACGACTAAATATTGGAGAAGCTCCTAAAGGAATAGCGGATGAACTACGAGATGAATACCTATTTAATGTTGAGATAGTATCCGAATGGGCCAAATCCATTATCCATATTCTCACATTTGGACCAAAGAATCCTAGGATTAGGATCAGAGAACGAGAGATCACCAAGTCACAAAGATACGAGATACTAGCAAGAAGCATATATAAACAAGATAATGAGAAAATTCTTGCTTGTTGTGTAGAGGAGTTAGAATACAAGAATTGGTTGAAATTAGGACATGTTGGTGCATTAAAGCAACATCATTCAAAACACCGTACATTGCAGACTCTGCACAGACTAGGAGTATATTGGCCGTCTATGGAAGCAGATGTCTATAGGCTATGTAAATAGTGCCCATTTTGTGTTTACAAACCCCTAGTGGAACATGCCACTTTGTATCATGTGTCTCTCACACTGTAATGGAGTAAACTGATGGTAACATACTTGAGGATGAAAACATTCCCTCAAGAAATGACTTTAGCAAGACAACAAAGTCTAGAGTAGGAAGCTCAAAACTACACACTTATTGGTGACAACCCGTACAAACGAGGGAGAGATAGATACCTGCGATAGCGTGTTCAGGAGAGTGATTAATTGAGCATTTTGGAGATAGCACATCAAGGTGTTGTAGAAGGTCATTTTGGCCCCAATAGAATAATCAAAGCCATATTATTTGCAGGATTATGGTGGCCCACTCTTCACATGGATGCACATACCTATGTTAAGAGATGTGATGTGTGCCTAAGAACCCAATTTCCTACTTGCGGAGATGAAATGCCACTGAAACCCATGATGGGAGGACGTGCATTCTCTAAGTGGGGTATATTTGTAGGACCCATCAACCCCCTTGTTAAAGGTACTCATGTTGAATATATCATAGTTGCAATAGACTAAATCACTAAATGGGTAGAAGCTAAGGCTACCAAAAAGAATGATGGACATACAACTACAAAATTCTTATTTGAGAATGTCTTTATGAGGTATGCATTGCCTATAGAGTTGGTAAGCAATCAAGGAACCCAATTTTTAAACTAAGTTATTTAATATTTGTTATAGGATTTTAAGTTGAGTCACAAGAAATCTTCACCATATCATCCTCAAGCAAAGGATCAAGCAGAAAGTACTAATAAGATCCTTTGTAATGTATTGATGAAACTTTCAAACAACAAACGTTCAAATTGTGACAAACAATTACATCACACTGTTTGGGTGTATCAAGTGGCCTACAAGTCCGTACTCAATGCAACTCCCTTTCATATGGTTTTTGGGTCAAAATGCAGTGCTCCCTTTGGAATTTTTGATATCCACCCTTAAGGTTGCACAAGAGCATTAGTGGACCAACCATGAATTATCATCAAGGATAATGCACTTGGAATGATTAGGAGAAACCAAACAAAAAGCGACAACATGCATATATGCAGCCAAGAAGCAACAAAAAGCCTATTTTGATACACACATGAAAGATAAAGTTTTAAAAGAAGGTGACTTAGTCCTAATGTATGCACTAAAAGAGCATACATAGAAGCTAGAGAAATGTGGTTATGGACCTATTATTATTAATAGACTTTTGACAAGTAGAGCAATACAATTAGCCACACTAAAAGGAGAGATAATGCCTAATTACATTACCGGAGCTTTACTAGGAACCTCTTACGGAGGATATGCTTAAACAACTCATGTTGGCAAAGAAGCACAAGGAGGACGAAAAGAGAATACGAGAGCAAGCTCAAGAAGAAGCTCTAGAATGCTTTAAACACATGAAATTAAGAAGACAAGGACCATGGAGAGAACATTATAACCATCTCAAAGGCATAAGGATAGATATCAGCACTAATAAAGAAACACTAAGATATCCTATGGCCATGTGTCAAACAAAGTCAAATGCTCATCTTAGCATAGTGGATAGGAGACCATTCATTACTGTTATGCTAAAATAGGGCAACACCTACCATGAGCTTAGGGCTTTAATTGATTCAGGTGTTGGGACTAGTGTGATTAGTTGGTCCCACTATAAGGACTCAAGACTCAAAATGCAGCCAATTGAGGCATATCTTAAAGGTCTAAGAGGAATGGAAACCCCTTTCATGGGTGAGGTGGACCTTCCTATGCTCATACATGAGATAACCTTGATAGTGAAACTCCTAGTGTGCCATGACAACGATATGATAGAACCATTAATTG
Organism: Ceratopteris richardii; assembly: GCA_020310875.1. Taxonomy (NCBI): domain Eukaryota; kingdom Viridiplantae; phylum Streptophyta; class Polypodiopsida; order Polypodiales; family Pteridaceae; genus Ceratopteris; species Ceratopteris richardii. The sequence continues at coordinate 21,698,022 of CM035411.1, forward strand.
TTGTCCAATATTGGTTATACAATCACTGGATGGACCTAAATCTTAGAAAATGCTCCCTATGGCTCAGGTCCTTAGACCAACAACAAGTGATCCCACTTGAATTCCCTAACAATACCCTGCCTAAAGAACATAACCCTAGACCATATGAAATGAATGCAAAGGATAACCAGAAGATCGTTGGTCAAATAAGTCAAGATATTTTCCCTTCGTCTAGCAGTATGAGCCATGATAGGAAGAAGCCACAAGAGAATTAGACACTACATCCAACATCCCCTCGATCTTCTTCTCCATTGATGAGAACTCAGAAAATTTGGATCGCCAAGAAGTACTTGACAAACCGACCCAACCCCACACAGATCTGGGTACCTAAAGAATATCGTCTAGCTCAACACCCAGTCCATGTAATATACATCCCTCCAAAATCACTTCACCCATCGACACTACCACTAACAGATTCATCCTTTGTACTTCAGCAAAAAAAACATATTTGCACACCAAGTCTTAGAAGATAGATGTTGAAATGCACCTAGAAGCCTCCACATAATCCTTTGTACAACATAACACCTCTCATTACTAACCCTTATCCTTGTAATAACTCACCTAACACCAAACCTTGTATAAATTCATCCCCACTAACCCATTATCACCCGTAATAAAATCTTAGCAAAAGCAATGTATGCATTATTCAAGGGCATGTAGGATGTCTAGCAATCTACATTAGCTTTAAGGAATGCATTATATCAACCACCTCATAACACACGGCTACACAGGTTATGCATCCGTTATGGAAAGGTATTGTGGTCTCACTTTATTGGGATCATAATTAATTTCCATACTAATGTGTTATCCTTTTGTAGAAATTTTATCTACACACAATCAGATCATCGCGCAAACCGAAGGAACTTTCGAGGTTGGTACCAGTACACTAGCAGTGATAATTTGTTCATTGAGCCCTACCCTACAATGAAATCACTAGAATTCCAAGAAGAGGAAGTTTAGTGTTTACACAATGGGTGATCAACATGCACAGATAGAGAAGCTTCTTAAGAAAAACTATCAAGCATGGTGATTTAGAATCACATCCGACTTGTAAGGTAGAGGCTTGTATGGTTTGATTGATGGAATAGATATCAAACCTATATTACTAGATGATCCAAATCAACAACAATTAAGGGAGTTTAGACTTTGGAATGAAAGAGACAAAAGTGTTATATTCATTTTATCACAAAATATTCAAGATTCAATGGTAGGACACATACAAGATTTAGACACAAGTAGAGATGTTGGGCTTGCATTGGAAAGGTTGTATGCTACAGGTAAAAGAGCAAGGAAGTTTCAACTCAAAAATGAGTTGAATAAGATAAAAAAAAAGATGTAAGGACATCAATCAATGATTACTTGTTTAAGGTTAAAGAGATTGCAGATCAACTAGGATCAATTCAAGCTTATGTGGAGGACGATGACTTGGTTGCACATACTCTCAATGGACTCAAGGATGATGAGAGATGGAAACCATTCATTACTTTAGTTTATGTTAGAGGAGAATTACCAGACTTTGATCAGCTTGTTGCTCTCATGGTCACAAAGGAGATGAATCTAAATTTCTCTACTTCAAATAAAAAAGGATCTCAAGGACAAGCTCTTTATGCAGGATCATCATGAGGTGGAAACAGAGGTAGAAGAGGTTCAAATAGAGGTCGAGGAAGAAGGAGCGATGATCAAGGGACTTCAAGGGAGAGTATTTCTCTCAAGCTTTTAATGATTTTTTGTATGATGAACGTATCAAAAGAGAAGTTACATGTAGGTATACTCCACAAAAAATGGAGCTGCAAAAAGAAGAAGTAGAATCATAGCAAAAGCATCTAGAAGCGTGCTAAATGATATGTGTTTGCCTATTTCTTTTTGGGCTGAAGTTGTTAGCACAAGTGTGTACATTATGAATAGAGTACCTATTGTTGGAGTTCTCATTTGACACCATATGAGGTATGGCATGGAAGGAAACCAAGTGTAAGTCATTTGAAAATATTTGTTTATGTATGTGATGTACATAAACCGAGTGAAGTGAGATCAAAACTTGATGTAAAATCAGAAAAGTGTATATTTATTGGTTATGCAGATACTCAAAGAGGATATAGATGTTATAATCGTCATACCAATAAGGTGGTTGTTTCAAGAGATGTAAACTTTGATGAATCACTTTCATGGTATGTAGATAAGAAACATTTGCAGGTCATAAATGGAGATGAAGAAGATACACATGAAGGAGATGAGTGCTTACCTTAGCCCACAAGAATCTTAAGTGATGACAAGAGTGGTTTGGATGAAGAAAGAGATCTACCTTTCAATGGAAGATCAAGGCAGTCCTCCAAGTGTTAAAAGTAAAGGTAAACTCAAACTTATTGAAGTTAATGATGAAGGAGAAGAAATTGGTAGTGTATATTACTAATGTGCTCTCTGTCCCGGAGAGACCACGAGAACGTGGGTAAACAACAGAAGACTGAAGCAACAGAGAATTGAAGCAACAGAGGAAGGAAGCGAGAGAAAAAAAATGAAGCCAGAGAAAACAGAAAAAGGCTGTCTTGATTTGATTAAATAATGGATAAAAGAGACATAAGTAGATGCATAAGAAGGCTTTATTGGACGAATATTATTGAAAAGAAGCTGGAAGCTTGAGAATTTTGATTGAATGAATTATGGAAAAGGGGGATTGATTCCAGCATCGGATGGTTGTGGGGAGGAAGGCATTGGAGCTGAAGCTTGTTCAATCATGAGTTGGAGTGAACGAAGGAATTGCCTAAGGTGGTCCCTTTCACGTTTAATACGACGGCAAGCTGCATTGTCGCATAAACCTAAGGAATAGTGATCTTGAAGATCAACTAATGCTTTTGTTGCAGAATCAGCTATATCTCTATATTTATCTCACTCTTCTTTTGAGTAAGCGGGCCGATTCTTGGAGAGATTGCCATTGAGATGTGGCCATCCTATTGATGTGATCAATTGTAGAAATATATTGTTGATGAATGGAAGCGGCGGCGGAGACAGAATCCAAGGACACCTTTGATGCGTTAGCACTGCCAACAGCAATCGCACTCGCATCGCGGAGTAAATTTAAAAATGAGGGGGCAGGGGGGAGGTCAGCTGCAGGCGAAACAGGAATGTCGGCCGGTAGAGTAGATGGAGTGGGTTGGGTGTGTGTTACATTAGTGGGAGGTGGAAAGGAAATGGGAATGGGAGGACGAGGGGGGGTACTGGTTGGGTTGGTGGGATTGAGCTGGGTTTGAATGAGCGTTGGTTAGGAAGGTTCACATTATTAGGAGAATTCAGGAGATTCTGAGAGAAGGACTGCGAAGGAATTGAAGGTATATCATTGGGGGCGGAGATAGCGGTTGAAGCAGAAGCTGAGTCAATGGAGATGTGAGGGGAGTGAGGGAGGTTGGACGTGGATGGTTGACAGATCTCCGTGCTACCGGGTCTAACATGCCTTGGTGGAATCAGAGGGGACTGAAGAATAGCGGGAGTATCTGCGGAAGGATGTGACTGATGAATGTTGACTGAGGAATGTGATGGTAATTGATATATCCAAACGAGAAATGGTGCACAGTAGATGGACAAGGATTTAGAGCCCCGAGTCAGAGCTTCACGAAGGTGATGGGACCGCATTTGCAAGGATCCATAGATAAGGGCGGCGTAAGGGTATGGACGGCTGTTGAGGAAGCAAAAAAGGTGATCAGCAATGCGAATATCAGACCATGGGATGGAAGAGGTGGGGCTACAAAGTAAAAAGAAAAAATGAACGAATTAAGTATAGACATCATGCGTATGGAGAATCTGGCACTGTAGTCAAAATGATCTCGACAAAAATCAATGGTGGCAGAGGGCGACAATCCACAATATAAGAAAGGTTGAGGACGGAAGTTTAGTAGAGAGGATCCGAGACCCTCCGCAATGGCGGAAATGGAGAGAGTGCCTGATCGGAAATGAGGAAAGAGACAAAGAGCTTCATAAACATCGCGATGAGTGGGTGGATCATTCAAAAGAACATTGGCTAATCCCCAGAGACCCGCATGATAAAGATTTTCTTCAGAAAAAAGACGAATTAGTTCGACAAAGGGTAAGGATAAATGAATGCAAATTTGTAGATCCAGATCTGGAGGATGAAAAAGGCGGACGTAATCGGCTGAAGGGGAATTAGGTTGCGAAGTACGAGAAGCGGAAGGAGAAGGAGAATAATTTCGAGGTAGTGAAGGTGGAGAATATAAAGCAGTGGAATCTAATGGGACTGAATAGGTTGGAATGGTCAGAGCGGGAGTAGCATGGGCGAGAGACGACGCATTGGTGTGGGGGTCAAGAGGGATTGACAACATAGGATCAAGGGAGATGGGATCAATATGAGGAAATTGGTCAACGATAAGAATATCAGGTGTTGCGGACATTGGGGGAGAATAATTTGGTAGTGTCGTATGCAATGCCGACGGATGCTTTTTCCTCCTCTTCTTCCCATTTAAAAGGTATTTCCTTACCTGTAAGTCTAGCCAGTGGTTTGGCTATCTTTGCATACATTTTTATAAACCTTCTGTGGTATCCAGTATGCCCCAAGAAACTCTGAATCTCTTTAGGAGATTTAGGTTTAGGCAAATTTAATATAGAAATGATTTGTCAGGATCTGGGGCCATACCTTTAGCCGGCACCACATGTCCTAAGAGAGTTCCTTCTATCACAAGGAAATGACATTTGTTTAGATTGAGCTTTAGCTTAGTCTCCCTGCATCTCTTGAAACATTCTGCTGTTGTCGCAAGTGATGGTCCAAACAATCTAAAGGAGTCTCCTTGTGAGAACCTGAAAACGAAGAGAAGTCATCCATGAAGATCCTAAGTGATTCCAGCAATAAGGGGCCAAAAATGATATTGACCGTTCTGTTAAAGGTGGCTGGAGCATTTCTGAGCCCAAATGGCATTTTTACATACACATATGTTCCCCAAGGTGTGATAAAAGTAGTCTTTTCCCGATCCTCTAGGTGTATTGATATTTGATTGTAGCCACTGAAGCCATCCATAAAGCTATATAATGCATGTCCAGCCACTTCTTCAATGACCTGCTCTGCAAATGGCATTGGGAATCCATCTGGGATTGTCACCTTGTTGAGTGCTCTAAAGTCAACACAAATTCTGATTTTATTGGTATTCTTCTTTGGCACTATAACCATAGGTGAGAGCCACTCTGAGTGTTCCACAGGAATAATGATTCCTACATCCTCCATCATTTGTATTTCTACATAAACAACTTCCGCATATTTTGGGTTGAGTCTATAACTCTTCCCTCGTATTGGTTTGGCTCCCTCAACCAGAGGGATTCTATGCTCTCCATAATTGGCAGGCACTCCTTCTAAGTCTTTATAATGCCAGGCAAAAACATCTGTATAATGAGTCAAGAATGATCTTACCTTTTCAAGGAGCCCTGGGTGGTTCCACAACCAAGTGGCTACCAGAACTGGCCGATTATTGTCGTGAGTGTCTAAATGTATTTCTTTGATAGGATTTCTCTCTACCATATTATCTTCGTGCTCATCTCCTTCCTTGTCTTCTTCCACTAGCTTTTCATGCATTGCTTCATAAGCAGGTGTATTTTGGATTTCAATGTGTTCCTCCTTGTCCTGCATCCATCCTACAGGTATTTCTTGAATTGGGAAAGAACACTCTTCACTAGAATCTTTTACCTTGCCTTTAGCTTTAGTAATTTCCTTATCTGTGGTTGTTATATCCTCCTCCAAATTGTATTTGAGGGGTGTCTTCCTGCCCCTTCTATGGTCTGTGATGAGCTCTCCCAATCCATCAACCTGGACTTTTTCGTTATCCTCATCATAACCTTCAGTCGTGCAAGAACTATTAAGAAAAATTCCAAAACAAGAGGAAGAGTTGCCTGCTTGGAGCCAATTTAGAATATCCTCTTCTTCCTCGAAATCTATTTGGGGTTGATACTCTGATTCTGGTTCCATGCAAATGCCAACTGTTTGCATCATGCTGGTGTTTCCTTGATTATCTGGGCCCTCTTCTAAATGAATCTGTGTCAGCTCTTGCCCTTTCTTTTGTACCCATATAGTGTCCTTGCCCCAATTATGAATGACACATGCATGTCTCAGCCATGGTCTTCCAATTAAGAGGGGAAATCCTCCTTCGACTTGGGGCAATCTTAAAAACACAAAATCCAGATTGAAGAGATTACCTTGTACTTCAAGTGGAACTTTTGGGATCACTCCCAAGGGCCTTACTTTGCTCTGATCTGCCAAACTAACAGTGAAATTTGCAGGCCTTGACGGGTGGAGTCCAATCTTTTCCATTGTATGTTCAGGCATCAAGTTAATGCCAGAACCACCATCCACAATAACTCCTTGAAATTCATGACCTTTGATAGATACTGTCAGTCGAGGACTTTTATAATCTGCAAGGGGTGCTTCCCCTACACTTTTACCTTTATGTAAAACAGCAGTCTTTGCTACCAAACTTGTAGTTGAAGCCTCATCAATTATCTGCAAGAGTTCTGACCTGAATTTCCCATCCATCTTTATTAAATAAAAAATACTAACCTCCTTTTTCATGGAGTTGAGAACCTTTGAAGCCTCTGATTCGTTAAGAGCATGGGCTCCAATTGACTTACCAAACTCCTCCTGAGCCCTGTTGAATGCATGCCCAATGGTATCACTGGTACATATGGGATCTCCTTTTTGCCTTGTATCTACACATGCACCTTGTCTTCAGATGTCTCTTTGTCTTTGTTCAATCCATCAATTCTTGGTTGTTGAGCTATATCTACTTGAGCCTTTCCTTTATTTCTTGTCTGCACTGTAAAAGATTCTATCTCTTCTAACTGCACCACCCTGGTAGATGGTGATGGCTCATTGACGTGATCTAACATTTCTTCTTTGTGTACAGAAATCATTTGAATATGGGGCTCTAATGAAGAGGCTTGATTCTTAGGACAACAATTTGTATAGTGGTCTCTGGCCTCTAGGCAGTTTCTGCAAGGAGGGGCATTTTCTGGTAGAGTGCACCTACTTTGATAGTGCCCACATTCTCCACATCTGAAACAAATGATTGGCCTTCTAGGCCCATTTCCAAAGTTATTCCTCTGTCTAGGGTTGTAATTGTTACCTTGATTGGGTGCAGCCGCCATTACATTTGCTGGTGGTAGGGGTCCTCCTTGTGTCCAATATGTTGTTGCAGGTATTCCCCTTGATTGGCATTCTTGGGCCTCATGACCAGCTTTCCTCCATAATTGGCAAGTCACACTTTTACAGAGGACATTCACTTACTATATGCCCTTGCTTGCTGCACATGGAACACCAAAGTCCACTCTTGATGCCACCTCCTTTGAGTTCCTGCAACTCCTGTCGCAGCTGATCCAATTCCTCTGCTTGGGCCTCCTCCTCCTTTTGGAGCTTTAGTGCTTCAATCTCCCTTCTCAACTGAGTTACAACATTCTCCTCTTCTCTGTGGGGCTTATTTCTTTTTAAGCCCTCCAACTCCTTCCTTAGCTGTATTACTGGATCCTCCATTTCATTGGAATATGGTAATTGAGAAGAAGTAGCTCCATACTGTTGCCTTATCTGCTCCTGTCGTGTAGCCATGTTGATGAACTCCTCTATCGAGGTTGTAGGTAACACTAATTCCTTTATTTTGCATTGGGTGGCCACTGGTAGGGGCTTGGCTAACCATTTCTTAACAAAAAAATCATGTGGTGGATCTGGCAATTTAGCCATTAGTGACTTGGCCCTAGTCACAAACTCTGGGAACTTTTCACCTAGACCCAATCTCAAATTTTCTAGTTCTTCTATGATGATCTCTGTAGTATTCCCATGCTGGAATTGATTTTTAAATGCATCTTTCATCAAATCCCAAGTTGTAAAATGGTTCTCAGCAAATTGGCTGAACCATTTATCTGCTAATCCTTCTAAGGTGGCAGGGAAGAGTATAAAAAAAGCATCCTCCCTACCCATTAAGCCTCTAGTCTTGCATAGTGCCAAAAATCTTCTAATATGCTCATCTGGATCCTTCTGAGCTAGGCCTTTGAAAGAAGGAAATTTTATATTTAATCTTGAGAGTAAGGTTTCCAAGTCTACCTGTCCTTCCATGCTCTTTACTGATGAGGTTGAAGATAGTGGACTAGAGGATCTTCTAACAACCTTCCTTCTTGTTTGCTTGCAAGTGACCCTCAATGTTTGGGACCGGGTTGCACTCATGAGCTGCTCAAAGTCCACTTAATATGAGACACTTGATAAGAATATTTACCTTTTGGTTGATGAAGTAGCACTGTAGTACTATCAACACTTGATGTCTTCTATACTTTGCACTTGGTTTCTCCTAAGCTCAAATCTCCTTGAAGGTCCCACCGTGCATGCCAAATTTTGTTGGGGGATTCTTGGACAAGGAGTTTGAGGGTTTGTAGGAGAAAAGGAAAAGATAAGAAGAGAAAATACACCCTGGAAGCCTTTGCCGATTGATTACAATAAGGCAAATACAATGTTGAAGCACAATACAAGCCAATACTTCTGTGCAAAATCCCATAGAGTGCTCAATTACAAAATACCAAATACCCAAAGTCTTGTTGCTGTCGGCCTCTTCTGCACCAGACCTCCACCTGCTTCAAGCTTACACTTGTGCACACCTTGCACCAAGCTTCCACTAAGGGGAGGAATGAATACCTTATGTCGGCACGCACACACTGCAATGAGACCTTGAGATCCTTGGGGGACTAGCTTAGCACTCTCTGCACCATTCCTTAGTCACTCTCCATGCACTCTTCTCTGCGTCGCACACTGTTGACTCTTGCACTTCTCCCTCTTTCTTCCCTTAGACTATGCTTTTCTCGCTTACTCCAGGATCCCCAAGAATATTCCTTGCCTTGATCTTTAGTGTGTCGATTCACGTACACTCCTAACTGCCAAGACCCTCCTCTTTTCCTTGATGTCCCAAGATTGTCTTGTTTAGGTGGTGGCCAACGAATCCCTCTTTTGTTTTGTAGTGAGGTTAGACTAAAAAAACACAGAATTTTAATTGGGGCCATATTTCATTTGGCGTATGGTGCCACTTTGCATGCCTTGACCTTTTGCCTTTGATTCTTTACTTTTGAACTTTAGGGAAATTAGAGAAATACCCCTGCAACCTGCATATACTTTCTCCAATTTACCCCTTTATGAACAATTAAAAGTGCACTACCGGTGCACTTTGACCCTTGAACTTTGCCACTTTACTCATGCCTATGCTGACTTTGACCTTGACTTTGTTGACTTCGACCAGTATGAATCTGAGGGGCTCAACAGATATCTACAATGGTTTTTAGTTATAAACATCATATTTTTGTAGGGATTTCTTCTGAAAATTTGACATATACTTCTTGGAGCTCCCTACATGCTCCTTTTGCCTGTGTGTCCACTTCCTTGATGCATTCTTGTGCCTTATGCTTGAGCTTGAGTGTCAACATCCCCCCCTCTCAATCCTATCATCCCTCAGAGACCCTTGTTGGAGTGGTTGTTCCATGTAGTAATTTGAGAGGTCCTATCCATCATGTATCCACAGGAGCAGTCTATCTTCGAGATGTAGCACGGTCTGTTGTCTGGTTCTTCATTTTGGCACTACTTTAGTTTCTTGGTATGTACTTCTTTCTTTGATTCATCATGATGGTGTACTGGTGAGCTTTCAAAACTTGCTTGTTGCTCAAAAGAGGTTGTCAATGTTGATTGTGAGCAGTTGTTGGTGGTGGATTGCTTCCTTACTACTCCTATTGTAAGCATGACGTTTTTTTTATCGTTCCAACATGAATTTCACAATTATTCATGCCAAATAATCCTAACATGTAATGATTGATGGGAAAGTGTTAGTGCATCGGTTGAAGAAAATATGTGCCTTCTGCACAACCTTGTAATGTAGCCCTATGCATGTGTACTTGGGGAATACATTGGAAGAAGTATGGTGCAAGCAATAGGGTCTTGGGCTAAGTGCTCAAAGGTATGCTGACAAAGAGGTTTCCTAATCTATCATGGTTATAATGTTGTGAAAGTAGGATGTGTGTACCATGGTGAAAGGTCAGTTGATATTCATCTCGTCATCTTATTGACCATTGCCTTGGCTGTCATTGTTGATGGATGTCCTTGTTGGTGGTGCACCAATGAGATTCTTTGAGCAAACGGTCCAATTTCTTCTTCTCCCCTTTTTTGTTCTTTTTTATTCCTTCCTTTTTTGTCTTTTTTTTTTGAACAGCGCCACAAAACAAGAAGAAAGAAGTGAGTATCAGGAAATATTTTACATATGTCAAGTATGTCTCATGTGCCTGGAATTTCTCAATTGTGTCTATAGACGGCCATGTAATGTGGCCCTATATTAATGCATACTTTTGAAATGCATGACCTAAATGGTGTAAAAGACAAGGTTATGCCAAAGGCACATGGTTGTTGCACGTTGAGGCTTTCAATGTGCTTGTTGATGTTGATGTAGCCTTTGTTGGAGGTATCCATTCAATTTCAAAATGACAATTGATCATTCCTCCATTTTAGAATTGTTTTTGGCCATGTAGAGATCACTATTGGCCTTTTCATCATTGGGTGGTTTCTTACATTTTGTATCACTCATAGTTGGCCCTTTGGTTCTATGGGGGCTACTGGTGCTTTTGACTTCCAAACCCATACCCTTATTGCTTGTCTTCTTACTACTGCCGAAGAGGTGAGTTGATATTCTTTGGCTCTTTGTGCCTAGTTCTGACCCTTGCCTCTCCTTGGCTTGTTTGTTGAGACTTTTCTTATGAGGAAGATAAGCGGTGTTTGTGCATGGAAGAGTGCCTTGGGTACCCACATGTGTAATTGTCCTTGTTGAGCTGTAGCTAATTTCTTAGGCACCCAAAGTTGTCAGATTCCTTGTGGTTGAGTTTTTCCTTGTTGCTTTGTTTTTCTTTTGGCTTGCTTGGCTTGCTTGGATGGAAATTGGTGTGTCAAAACTGGTGGTTTCTCTCCTTTTTGTACCCAGATTTGTTTCATGCCTGGAGCTCCCTTCTTCTTGAATTCTATTTGTCTATTTGATTTAGTGGTTGTCTTGTGCTGTTTTTATTTCCTCTCTGGTTGAACTATTATGGCTGCATTCATCTGGGAGAGGTCTGCTTGTCTTTGAGCTTGTCCTTCCATGACTGAGTGCTTTTGCATCATAGAGCTCTTGGCACATACAACATCTTCTTCACCAAGATAAGGCTTAGAAGAATTGAGAGAATGTGTGACACCTAAATTTGTGAGCATGCAATTCTTCTCCAATTGAGAGGCTTACATATGAATCATTCATGGCTAGGAACTTTGCATATATGGGAAAACTCATGGAAGAACCCTAATGTAATGCATTGTCCATGTACCCAAACTTGAAGAAGTTGACTTCTTAGGTTTAAGTTAACTGCATGGTCATAGATCCAATCTTCACCCAAGACAAGTGGTTTTGTAAGGTCCTCATCTTCACACACTAGCATTTTGATTATCATTGGGCAATCTTGAAGGTAGATGGGAAGGTCCACCTCACCCAAACAAGGCATTTCCACACTCCTAAGCCCATTAAATAAGCTTCTAATGGCTTAAGTTCCATGCTTAATCCTTCACAACATCAGTAACTAATTGCACTAGTGGTGGCTCTAGAATTGATTAGAGCTTTGATTGTGTTATTTGCAGCGTTGTTCTCTAGTTCAACTGTGATGAATGCTCATCTATCTATAAAACAAAGATGTGTGCTCTTTTTGGTGCACATAGCCATGTGATATTGTGGGGCTTCCGGATTGACATCCAAGCCTTATTGCCTTAACGTATTTGGTCTAATGTGCTCTCTGGCCTCTGCCTGTGCTTCTTCTCTAACCCTCATCTCTTCTTCTTTTCACTTCCTAGCAGTGTTAAGTCTCATTAGCATATCCTCTGTAATAGGTTCTTGATATAGCTTGACTCGACATCCACTAATATAGTTTGGTAAGATGTCACCTTCTAGAGTGGCCAATTGAACCACACCACTAGTGGAAATTCTATTAATGATCATGGGTCCATATCCTCTTTTTTCCAACTTATGGGCATGCTGCTTTAGTGTATAAACTAGCACAAGGTCTCCTTCTTTTAATCCTTTATCCTTGATGTGTGCATCAAAAGATGCCTTTTGTCTTTTCTTTGCAGCATATATGCCTGCTCTCGCTCGTAGCCTCATCTCACCTAAGCATTCTAGATCAAAGATCCTAGAGGACAAATCATGTCCATTCCACTCGTGCTCGTCTGCTACTTTTAAAACTGGGATCAGGAAGCCTAATGGTAACACATCATTCTATTTCAAGACCATATGAAATGGGGTGGCATTGAATATTGTCTTGTAGGCAAATTGGTAAGCCCAAACACCATGATGAAGTTGTTTATCCCAATCAGAGCATTTATTATCTACCAATTTTGTCAATACATTACATAGGATCTTATTTGTGCTCTCGGTTTTTCCATTAGCTTGTGGATGATAGGGGCAGACTTCTTGTGAACCACCATGAATTCTTAGAGAAGCTTTTCAATGACTTCATTCAAGAAGTGTGTACCTCTATCACTTACTAACTCTATCGATAACCCACATCTGGTTGAAACGTTCTCAAATAAGAAATTAGCCATTGTTTGAGCATCGTTCTTTGTCGTGGCTTTGATTTCTACCCACTTTGTAAGGTAATCTGTGGTTACAATAATATACTCTGCATGGGAGTTTCTAGCTGGGGAGTTAATAGGACCTACAAAGTCTATACGCCACTTCGAGTATGCATGTGCTCCCATCATTGGCCTCAAGGGCATCTCATCTTTTCTGATCAGATATTGTGCACCTTGGCATGTGTGACATTTCTTCACATAGGTATGTGCATCCATATGAAGAGTTGGCCACCAACGTCCTGAGACTAGAATGGTCTTTATTACTCTGTCAAGCCTGAGTGTCCACCTACAGCACCGTTGTGTGTCATTTCTAAGACCTTCAAATATTCTGATTCGTGAATGCATAGTCTTAAGTAACCATCTTTTCCTCTTTGTCTCCTACTAAGGCATAGTCATGAGCCTCTAGCTCCATGCTTTGTTTTCTTGCTAGACTAACCTCACTAGGTAGTGTTCCCAATCTCATAAATTCTACCAATGGAAGACTCCAGTGTGGAATTAATGATATGTGATAAAGTGTTGCATGCTCCATTGGGGTTCTCTTCTAGCACAGTGGACAATTCTTAATCCACTCATGTATCTGTTTATCCATACTAGGCCAATACACTCCTAAACATTTTAGATTTTGCCATGTTCATTGTTTTAGAATAGTGATTTTTGGTGCAAGGCAATCAACAATTGAAGTTTTGATGAAATTTTGAAGTCAAGGATTGAAGAAAAGATCAGGTCATGAAGCATGAAGAAAGTATATGTTTAGAGAATGAAGATATGTATACATATGTGCATTAACTTAGAGTTAGCTCACTTATACTTTTGTATATTTATGAGCTTGTACCTATTTGCCTATATATACAAGGAAAATGTCGGGGCAAATATGCAAGAGCATCCGAATAGAGAAATTAGAAGTTGTATGAGTCATTAGACACTTTAGAAGTGAGTAAGATCTCTCTCATCACTCAGATGTAAAGTTTTCCAGAAATGAAGAAAAGTTGCACCCGATATTTCTGAGAGTTCTCCTTCTGTGTTGTATCTTTTTTGAAATGCTTTTCTATAAGTCTAAGTCTATAGTTTGTTGACCTCTGTACAAATTGTCAGCTTCTAATTTTGATCAGGGTGAGAGAATTGATTGTAGGAACATTTACATGTATAAATGTAAAGAAGAGAGGTTATAGGAGGCACAAAATTCGATGCTAATGTTTCGGTCAGTTCTCCTTCCACAATGTAAAGTTTTGAGCAAGCAAGAACTCATAATTTAAGTTCAAAGATAGTAAGCTACCTATGGCTAAAAGCATTTGATTAAATGGGTTCTAGTTTGGGAGAACCAAGCTTTAGAGGTTGCAGGTGTCAAAGTTGACTGTAAATAACTACAGTTTTAGACATAGGTAACTTGCTAAGATCATTTCTCAAGATCGTCTGAGTCTTTTGGAATGATTTAACCTGGAGGAGGTGCGCAAACTATATATGACACGTTAAGCAAAGTTTTATAAAAAACTTTACACATTTGATAAGTCAATGAGTGAGTTATGTGCAACAGACTTTTTGTGTAGTCACCTTCTTCACAGTTTGTTCAAGATTTTGGAATTGAGTATTGATCCTCCGAATTGGTGAAGGTTTTAAGTTATTCTTGATATAGAGGTGCTCTAAATTCAAGGATAACTTGTTCTTTTGGAGATTAACACTCTCCATCAGTGGTATCAGAGAAGGAAGCATCAAAATTGAAGAAAGGTGGATCTCGACTGCTGTAGTTATAAAGAATTCAACATTTGAAGATACAAAGGGTGAAAGCTTGAAATCAAAGCTTGAAAAGGAGGCCATAAGATATCAAGGAAGACAAAAGGAACTTCATTCAAAGCAAAGGTAACCTTATTCCTCATAAAGCTTGAAGGATTTAATACACAGGTGAAGAAAGGATGGGAGATTCTCTTCAGATATGGAAATTGGATAGAGAGAACTATCCAGCATGGTCAATGAGGATGGAAGCTCATCTCATGAGCAAAGACTTGATAGGTTATATTACAGGTGAAGAAGAAAAGTCTCAGTTCAGAGATCCTAATGTTCCAACTAGGGATGAATTGTCAGATTTGAAGACTTGGATGAAGAGATGCTCAAGCTAGGAGCATTATCTATATGGGAGTTAATGAATACTTGCTACCTCACATTAGAGGTCTTGAAAGTGCAAGTGATATATGGAATGCTTTGGAGGAGCATTTCCAAAACACCACAAAGTCAAGGAAGGCATCCTTGTGGGCAGAGTTTACCACATTCAAGAAGAAGGCCTCTCAATCCATCTCAAATTATGTAACAAGGATGAAGGACATTGCAGATGCATTAGGAGTAGTTGATGAAGATATTGAGGAGGATAAATTGGTAAGGCAAATCCTCATAGGTTTGAGAGGTGATGACAAATGGAAGACATTCATTTTGTCTACTGAATTATCACTAGATCATTTTACTCCTGATTTAAATAAGTTGCTAGGACACATGCTAACCTTTGATCAGGATGTCAAAGGTGAAAGTGATAAAAGTGCAGGTCAAGCAATGTATTCAAAGGATAAGAAGAAGAATAGCAAAGGGAAGCAACAAGCAAATGAAGATGAAGATACAACTAGCCAAGCTAACTTCCTAAGAGGAAGAGGAGGTGGCAAAGGTAGAGGAAGAGGCAGAAGTAATAAAGATGGAGTCAAAGCTTGCTGGATTTGTGGTAAGACAAATCACTTAGCTCATGATTGTTGGCATAATACTCAGAATAATGGTGGATATAATGAGAACTTTAATTCAAGAGGAAGAGGTGGCAGAAATCAAAGAGGTGATTTTAGAGGTAGAGGTAATAGAGGTTACTTTGGGAGAAATGCAGGTAGAGGATTCCAAAGTTAACAATACAACAATACCTACGATAATTATGCTTTACATCAGAAGGAGGATTCGACATTGATAATGAATGCAACTTGTGAAAGGCAAAGTGAAGACCAAAGAGTCTTCTACATTGACTCAGGGTGTAGCAATCAACTGAGTGGCAACATAGCTTTGATGATTGATTTGGAGAATAAGGTAACTAATCATGTAGTTCAAACATGTGATAATACAAAGCACAATGTGAAGTCAATTGGATCAGTGAAGGCCAAGGATGGAAGTACTCTCTTGAGTAAGGTTTTGCATGTTCCTACAATTCCAAAGAATCTGATAAGTGTAGGACAAATTGTTGAAAAAGGTTATGAAGCTAGGTTCACTAATGAAGGAGTTTTTGTGGAAGACCCTAGCAATGGGTATAAACAAATTGTTTCAGGGAAGAAAGAAGGAAGATTGTTCACATTGAAGATTCAAGGTAACATTGGTCATGCCTTGTTCACCTATGGAGGACATAAGATCTCTGAGTTAGATCTTTGGCACAAAAGGCTTGGACATTTCAATGGAAGAGGTATTAAAGATATCGTTAACAATGGTTCAGTGCTTGGATTGCCTAATGTTGCAGGTCAATATATGACATATAGATGTGAGGCATGTCAATTAGGTAAGGCTCATAAGCAATCTTATTCCAAAGATGGTTTTATGTATTCAGAGAAGCTTGAATTGATACACATAGATGTGTGGGGACCATCAAAGGATTTCAGCATCAATGGTTTTCTTCTTCTTTTTGGGTAAACATTCCTACATCTTATAGATAGTGCTTCTCTGAGTCAAAGCAACTATCCATCACAATGGACTCTAGAGCATTATCATTCTCTTCTTCTTCTATGACATCACTAGGGTCACATTCTTCTAGCAAGGGCTGGCACATGAACATAGAGATATCATAACCCTCCTCATCACAATGAGGTGTTCTGTTCATCATTGATAGGAATGTCCATGGTGGCTAAGATTTTTGCCCAACCATGAGACTCAAATTCCTCGTCTGAAAAGATCATTGGTATGTAGATTTTTGCCCAACCATGAGACTCAAATTCCTCGTCTGAAAAGATCATTGATATCATAACCCTCCTCATCACAATGAGGTGTCCTCTGTTCATCATTGATAGGAATGTCCATGGTGGCTAAGATTTTTGCCCAACCATGAGACTCAAATTCCTCGTCTGAAAAGATCATTGGTCTACCTCTTGGAGGAGTTCCTTCTTCTCTCCCTTTTGGGCATCTTTCCTCTTCCTCTACAACTTTACACATCCATAAATGAGTATCTTCATGCATACAAGATGGATCAAACAAACTTTCAGAATGCACAAAGATTGAATCTTCTTGTGCCTTGTGGATAGGATTCCATGGTAGGGGTGGTACATCTCTAAATGTATAATCTTTAGATTGACCTTGGTTGTGACCCCTTAGTGTTGCAAGTACAAGGAGTTGATTCCCCAATCATGTATTATTTGTAGTTGTCATAGGAAGGGTCTTCCTAGGATCCTCTCATAGACATTATTTGTGCCAAAGTCACATCCAGCAAAGGTGTGAAATTTTGATTCCCTAGTATCCTTCTATGTTCTTGTTTTCCTTTTACTAGGCTCTCCTGATTCACTTGAATCTCATTGTTCAGCTAGTTTTGCTTGTTGTACAATTTGTGCCCTAGTGACTATGTGTATAGGAGTCACATTACTCCTACTTGAACTCGAATCCACCGCTAAGCCTACCACATTAATGGGTGTAACCTTGGGTGTAGTAGAGGGATTCCTTGGAAAATCTCTTTGAAGATGTTCTTTTCTGTACTGAGGGAAAAAGCCTTGTATTGTGATGTTTTGTCCTTGTCCCACAGTCCGTGAGTGGGGACACTCATGAATGAAATGGTTGCCCTAGCATCTGAAACATGGTCCTCTAGGGGATTGTGGTCTCATTTGTCTCAATTGGCGCGTGGGGTTAGGATTTGTGTACATGACATTGGAGTATTCTAGTTCCCAATTTGGTTCCATAGGTGGTGTCTCATACTCATATGGATAAGTCTCGCTATGCTCAGGTGACTCTATGTAATAAGCTTGTGGACAATCTTCATGGGAATACTCAGAACTATGAGCATGAGAGTCATTTTTTGAGACCAAAGGGGTTATTGGTACTAATTCTCTATTAGGCTTCTCCTCTACCATTGCATATTTAACTGGAATTACATTTGAAAGAGCTGGTGGTTGGTTTCCTAGGATTGTTTGTGGCCTATATGGCGCCTGATATTGTTGTTGTGGATGTTGGTAGTGATTCCGATACCTACCTCATTAATAAGGTTACTAATAAGCTTTTCTAATAGCTTGCCTGTTGTATGGAAAATCTTGAGCCATGTGGTTTGTGTATTTTCTCTCAATAGTGCAATAAAGAGCATTCAATTCTCTCATGTTTTGGTTTTGTAATGGGCATATGTTAGCCACTTGGTGGCCTCTGCATGTATAACATCTCTTTAATGAAGTGACCCTTGGTGTTTTTCTATTTTGAACTCCTAGCTTCTTGGCATCCTACTCTGCTATCTCATCTATCTCAGTGGAGGTTTTGGAGGTGTGACTAGTAGAACTGTTAGAATCCTTATATAGTTTGGATAATTCTAACTCCTCACCCAATTGACTTCTATGTCAATACACATTCTCAAGCATTGATCGAGTGTGGGTGGCTCCTTGAGATATACATACAATCTAAGTTTCTCGCTTGGAAGTCCATCTACAAACAAGGAAAATTGTTTTGCTTGTGTAGGTAACTCAGGTGTTGGACACCTTTCCACATATCGTTTAAACCTCCTTCCAGCTAGTTGAACTATTTCATGGGTTGTCTGCTTAAAGCTATGGATCAAGGATGATGTGTTATGCCTGATGCTACTCTTGGAAAGTTCTATGATGAATTCTTCTAGTAGTTGGCATATGTTTTGATAATTGTGAATATTTAGAGGTTGAAACCAAGCTAAGACCTCAAATATGGTGAACAAGTCCTCGACCTGTTCTGCTCTTAACACTTGTTTGAATTCAGACAAATGATCATAACGATCTCCTCACCAATCAAAGTAGTTCTTCATTGCCTTGACCACTTGAGAGGGTCTAAGGGTTCTTGGGTATTCTCACAGTCTAGGCAATGGAAAGTCATGTTCATCTCTTTGATGCCTATGTGCTTGATGTCTCTCTCTTTTAAGTCTTTCACCTTCGAGTCCTGGTCTCTCTCTACCCATAGTGTATGCAAAACTTACCTCAGGTCTCTCTCTTGTGTGTTCTCATTGTCGCTCATGAGCGACAAGGTCCATGAGGTTGTAAGTCGCCTGTTGAATTTATGCCTATCTTTGACGATATGGCATAGATTGAAGCACTCCTCTCACTTGTTGAGCCACTACTCAATAGTATCAGCAATCCATGTACTAGTAGAGTTGTGATATCTTGATAGTTTAAGATCCTTTAACTCCCATGGAGCTTCTCTTACTAGAACATTCTCTCTAGGCACTTCTGGGGTTTATTGCTCACCTAGAGCATCTCACTCCATTCCTAGCAATTCGATGTCTGTAACTACTTCCTCTTTCTAAGAGCTACATACGTGCTCAGAGATGTCATGAAGTGTGCTCTCTAGCTGTGAGATCCTAGCAATCATGGTCTTTATGGCATTAGGAGGGTGATCAGTTATGTGTGTGTCAACCCTAAGTCATGAAAAGGGTCATGAATCCATACTAGAGAAAAGTGAAATTCTTTTTATTTTTCGGATGGTTTTATGTTTTTTTGTTTTTAGATTTTTTGTTTTATGTATCCTTAGAAATTGGCAATGGAAAGTAAGTAGTTATAAGCCTTTGCATAAAGAAATAACAAACAAGAAAATTTTAAGTATGCCTACTTTATGCTTATGCATGCAAAAATTTTGAAAATTCAGACATCATTTTGACAAAGAAAATGAAAAGCCAAAAAAATATATAATTAAGTGCACTACAGGCACTTTCACAAAAATGTGCTAATGAGCACATAATATATAAAGTATGACCAAAGGGCACTACATGCTCTTGTATAAAAAAACCTCATGCGTAGCAAGGATACAAATAAGAACATTGAATGTTATTATGTCATCTTGGTAGTGCCGACAAAAGAAAATACTACCATCCTATTTGCATACAAAATGTAGAGATGAACAACCATATGATGAATATGCATTTTCTAAATGCAAAGTAGTGCATAAAGAGATTAGAAATGCATGTGTTGACACTCAAGGTCAAGCATAAGGCATAGGAATGTGTCAAGGAAGTGGACACACAAGCATAAGGAGCATGTAGGGAGCTCCAAGAAGTACATGCCAAATTTTCAGAAGAAATCCCTTAAAAATAGTAATTTTATCATTAAAAACCATTCTAGATATCATTTCATATTTCTGCAACTCTATTTTGTTCAAGCCGAGATTTCCTCAAGCTTGAGGAGTATTAGAAGTAGCATCCTACCAATTTTCATAATTTTTAGACTCCATTTGGGACCCCAAATAAGCCCTGTAATCTAAGTTTTAACTAGGCTGGACACTAGGTCTAGATAGGGGCCAAACTATTCAAAAACAAATTAAAAAGAGCTAGAGGGCTCATTTTTTAGGTTAGCGTGTTGGAGATTTGAGCTTTTTGTAAGAGAATTCTTTGTAATCAAAGAATGTCCATTATTCCACTCTTTGCTCTTACCTTGTGTGTGCGTGTGTGGCAAGAGGTAGAGTAGCAATGTTGGAAGGAAAAAAAAATCATCATTTTCTATTCAATCTCTAATTTTTTTTCTCCACCTTCATCATCATCATCACCATCCTCTCCCATCTTCATCTTAGCAGTGAGCTTTCATTTTTAATGTATATTCACCACATTTACACCTCATTTTTTATCTGTGGTTGTGAGCAAGGCATCTAGAGAGAGGTCAATGTTGAAATACTATCGAAGAGGAGCTTCGTGCTCTCAAAATGTCAAAAAATTGACTAACATCCAGAGAATGTGACACAATCCACATCAAGTATCATGTGTGTACGGGTTTGGAGAGTGACTTTGCATCTACAGGGAGATAGGAGTGACAAGGAGGACATAAGGTACACATATCTACAAAAAATTTTGAATTTGGACTTCAAAAGCTCCAAGTACCATGTCCGATTGAGTTCAGGTATCGCGATACCATAACTCCCATGTATCGTGATACTTGTCGAGTATCATGTATCGTCCCCCCATGTATCGCAATACCTCACATGTATCATCTATGGTTGGATAAGCGATCTTTTTGAAGTATCATGTATCACGTAGCTGTGTATCATGATACTTCCCAAGTATCATGTATTGCAATAGCTCAAGTATCGTATCATGGAACTCTAGTATCCTCTATCATGGGGAAGTTGGTATCCTGTATCTCTAGATCGTGTATCATGATACTTCACAAGTATCGTGTATCGTGACTATTTAGTATCGTATTGTCTAAGTGCAAGTATCGTGTATCGTGTATCCTGCTCAAGCCAAGTATTGTATCATTCCCCTTTGTATCATGTATCGCCCAAGGTCAGTATTGTGTATCGTCTAAGGACAAGTATCGTATTGTGAAAATCTAGTATCGTGTATCATGGAGAAGGGAAATATCATGTATCGTCTTGGCTCAAGTATTTTGTATCATTTGCTCCCAAGTATCGCCGATACTTCCTAAGTATTGTGTATTTCTGTTATGAAGTAATCCTTGAGAGATTGTGTTTTTTTGTTTTAACCCCTAGAACCCTGAACTAGCATAACGTTTTCATACGAAATCCGTTTGTTGTGATTTTGGGTTTGTTGGAAAGCTCATTTCGAAGGGGGCATTCAAGTGGGATTAGGAAACCAAGAGGGCTCCAAAGGATTTTGAGTAATACAAAGGGGAATTTTGGACTTACAAATAAGGCTTATGAACCTAAGATCAGGTAGACACCTAGGAAAAGGTAGACAAAGTATCAAATCATCCGAGGCTAGTGTCAACCATATAGCCAAGTCATGGGCTCAACAACTCAGTGGTTATCACTGCTCGCTAAGTTCAGAAATAAGTGACTCAAAAATGTCTTTTAGCATGGAAAGACCCACACGTAGTTTAGGAACTGCCTATTTACAAACACCAAAAGGTCCCTATAAAACACAACTGGAATATATCATGACCAACCAATTAAGTACAAGCATCTATGAGGATGGTATGAGGCGATCAATGGTCCAACTCAAAACTCTCGCTCAACCCTTCAGACTTGAACACCGAGTGGTCAAGTTTGAAGATGGTCCTTATATTGATAAGCAAGGAACCATGTACGTGGTTACCAGCTTACCGGATAGGATAGATGAGTTCTTGACAAGAGTGATAACTCCAGAGTGGGTTCCACAAGGTAACAAAAGCATAGAACTATTCTTGAATAGAGAAATGGAGAAAGCTTTTTGGAGATACAAGCTAGATCAACTTAGCAAAATAGGTAGAGTCACAATCTATGAGTTCAAAGATCTTGAGATACTAGGCAAAGTTGTCTATCTCGATAATACATCGAAGAGAATGTTCTTGGTATCAGAGCATGACAGGCATGCATACACTTGGCAAGGAGAATTGATTTTCCTTTCACCAAGATCTAATGTTACTCATGGCCTCCAAGGAACATGATCATCCCAACAGATGGTGGTAAAAGTAGGAGAAGAAAGATCCCACTACATGGGAACAATTCGAAGTCCTACTCTATAGCAATTTTGTACCACATGACGAGAGGTCTAGAGCATTAGACACTTGGTTTTTCATTAGTCAGAAAAAACAAACCATTTAAGATTATGCAGATAAGTATAGGGAGTTACCTCTTAAAGTACCTAGCTCTATCACAAAGTTTCTTTAAGTTCACAAGTTCATCTTAAGGCTTACAGAAACTATTCGACCTCTAGTTAGACAGGAGAGGCATCACTCTTTCGCACAAGCCATAGAGATGGTTCTAGTTTATGAGGATAAACATAGGGGCATAGGCTCCCAATGTCATGAGGAAGGAGATAAGGAAGAGAGCGCACACACACACTCTCACAATCAAAGAGAAGAACACACTCAGATTGATGCAAGGAAGAATGATCTTCTTCTTCTTCTTCTTCTTCTATTACATGAAAAGGAATGTACAAGAATGACCTAAAAAAAAGAATACAACTACTACAATATATAAAGAACAGCACATACAAAAAAACCTAATGCCTACGAACAAGTGAGCTGGCAAGAAACAAATGTGCCATCACTCTCAGTAGATAAATCTAATAAATCTCAATGAAGTGTCCCTGACATATATCAACGTGACCACTATACATGTCAGAGAAATAAAAAAGTGATACGTGTCATTCTGAATCATCACATGTTGAGCTTGATATCTCAACCCTCCCCCTCAAGCTCAATGCCATGTCTTCTAATCCAAGCATCTTTTGAACTTCTTCAGCTTATCTACTCCAAGTGCTTTAGTGAAAATATCAACAACCTGCTCATCTGTTCTCACATAAACAATATCAATATCACCTGATAATACCTTCTCTCTGATGAAGTTGTAATGCACCTTGATATGCTTTGTTCTAGCATGAAAAACAAGGTTCCATGTTATGTGTATGCTAATAAGATTATCACAATAGATGGTGATAGGCTTTTGCCCTTCCACACCTAAATCTACAAGTAGCATCTCTAGCCATGATGCCTCACATTTTTCCATTGTAGCACCTCTATACTCAACCTTTGTACTTGTACATAGTAGCATTTTCCATGCTTCACCTAATGCTCACCATGTAGAAAATCTATCTTCACATCCATCTGATGCAAAGTCCATCCTTTTGTTGTAAATAATGCAACAAGTGTTATGATAGTAGGCATTTTAGCTACAGCGGTGAATGTTTCCTCATAATCAATGCCATAAGTTTGTGCATATCCTTTTGCTACTAAACGTGCTGTATACCTACTTATGCTACCATCAGCATTCTGCTTTACCTTGTAAACCCTCTTCCAGCCTATGGGTTTCTTTCCTTGTGGTAATGTAACCAGCTTCCATGTATAATTTCCATAAAGTGCAGCCATCTCCTCATCCATAGCTTTTTCCCAATCTGCATTTCCAATTGCATCTTCAAAACAAGAAGGTTCAGTATCTTTTATTATGTTTGTCATTACGGCACAACAATGAGCCACGTAACTAATCATATATCAATCGTTGCACTTAATTCCACATCCTCCTAGATCATATTGGTCTTCGGTCACTTCTCCTTGTATCGTCTACATGTGCCTTTCTTACTCTTGGAGTCTTCATAGAGGGAAATCCAAGTTCCTCATCAAGACTCTTTTCTGAACCGCTTTTTCCCAATCTGCATTTCCAATTGCATCTTCAAAACAAGAAGGTTCAGTATCTTTTATTATGTTTGTCATTAAGGCACAACGATGAGCCATGTAACTATCATATATCAATCGTTGCACTTAATTCCACATCCTCCTAGATCATATTGGTCTTCGGTCACTTCTCCTTGTATTGTCTACATGTGCCTTTCTTACTCTTGGAGTCTTCATAGAGGGCAATCCAAGTTCCTCATCAAGACTCTTTCTGTTTTGTGACTAACAGAAAGCTTTTCTTTACCTTTCTTGGATGTATTTGATTAATTTGTTGGACTAAAATTTCCATGCAATCTTCCACTCCATGGATTTGAATTGGAACTATTTCTTGTTGATGCATCCAGTCCACTCAAAACTTGAGATTCTGCACTTGATTTTTCAACATTTTCTTTGTCATTTGGTTCAAGATTCAATCCTCCTTCGGCATCTGCATAGAAGCTTGAAATTTCATCAAATAACAGATCTCTGTTCACCTTCACTTGTCATGTGAGTGGGTTATAACATTTATATCCCTTTTGCTCAAGGGAGTATCCAATGAAGGCACATTTTTGTGCTTTTGGATCAAGCTACATCCTCAACTCATCCGGAACATGTACATATGAAATATAGCCAAGAACTTTCAAATGTGATAAGTTTGGATTTTTACCTATAAACTTCTCTTTAGGTGTAACTTGATGTATAACAACAGTCAAAGTTCTGTTCATGATGTATACAGCACTATGAACAGCTTCTTCCCAATAACAATGAGGCATATTTTTCTTAGCCATCAAGGCTCTTGCTATTTCTGCAATATGTCTATTTTTGCATTTAGCAATGCCATTCTGTTATGGTGTGTACCTAGATGAAAAGTAATGCCCAATTGCATGATTTTTTAGACTATTGTTGAACTCATTTGACATGTATTCACCTCCTCCATCATATCTTAATGTCTGAATATACTTCCCTGTCTACTTTTCCACCATATCTTTAAAAATATGGAAGTGAGTGAACACCTCACTCTTCTCTTTCATGACATATACCCACACTTTTCGTGTATGATCATCAATGAAAGTAACATAAAACCTACAACCACCTATAGATGTGGTCTTTGCAAAACCCCAAACATCTATATGTCCTATTTGTAGTATGTTCTCACTAACATGCTTGTCATGTGAAAATGATGCTCTTGAATGTTTTCCAGATTGACATGCTACACATACCTTTTGCATCTCTGCAACCTCGAAATTTGGTAGTCCATGGACAATCTCCTTTGACCTCATCAATTTCAGCCTTTGCAAGTTTGCATGTCCAATCCGTTTGTGCCAGATCTCTATATCAACAATGACTCCTACACCTTTTGCAAACATGGCTGCATTCATTTTAGAAATTTTCACATTTAAGGTGAACATCAAAATCACTAGTGGACACACGAGTGTCATAGTAACCATTCCAATTAGAGTAAGAAAAAGCATGCAAATCTAGTGATAGGGATCCCCCCTTGGGATAAAACAACCAAAGTAGTTGGGTACCACTCAAGCAACAAAAGATGCACTTAACAACCTACCAATGCTTGACACCTAGGCAATGCATAAACTTGCTCATCTGTGAGATAACAAATTGAATATCCAGCCGAGTAATACAAAATTAAATCAAGCATCCAATGCCTGTTGATAGATAACAACATCGAATGCATCTCCAGCATCATGAAGACTCAATCGTAAACCTATCTCCATGCAAGTGGAAATAGGCAATGCATAAACTTGCTCATCCGTGAGATAACAAATTGAATATCCAGCCGAGTAATACATAATTAAATCAAGCATCCAATAGCCTATTGATAGATAACAACATCGAATGCATCTCCAGCATCATGAAGACTCAATCGTAAACCTATCTCCACCATCAATGTGCATAAACTAAATGCCCAAATAATGATGCAAATGCCCCAAATCAGACATCTCAAATGAGGCATGCAAATCAGCCTTAAAATCACCATTATGCTTCTCATGAGGATCAGTGAGCAGCATGTCATCAACATACACCAAAATGATCAGAAGTACATCATTAGCATGCTTAACATATAAGGCACTTTATGTACATTCCAACCATGATGAGCTGCAAGTGCACAGATGCTATGAAGAGTAGTCATTCAGCAAGTAGGTGCAAAGTTCTCATCAAAATCAATGCCTCTTTCCTGTGCATAGCCCTTTGCAAAAAGCCTAGCCTTATACCTGTCAACTATTCCATCAGGCTTACACTTCAGCTTGTATACCCACTTAGTGCTGATGGCCATCTTTCCAAGAGGCAAGTCACATAAAGACCAAGTACCATTTTTCACGATAGCATCATATTTAGATTGCATCGCAGCCATCCAATGTTTAGAATTTTGTGTTTCATCAAATGAAACTGGCTCAGTCTCATCACAAAGACTAGAGGCAGCCATAGCATAGCAATCTGATGCAAAAGAGGCACTATGAGAGTTTGACTGAGTATGATATGAGAGAGGTGCATCTAATTTGCTATCATGCAAAGTCTGCACTAGCCATTTTGACATAGTGTTTGCCTCCTCAATATCATCTCAATCTATGAAAAAGATCCAACTTCTGCGTAGCTCAAACTGAACCACCTTTTGGAAATGCGAAATGCCACATTTTGCTTAAAATATAGCCTTCACATACATGTTTACCGGGTGCCTCAAGTTTAGGCAAAGATTACACCATTTCAGATTTCTACAGGCATAGCAAAATAGTAAAATTTAGATGACCAAAGCATGCATGCCAAAGCTTTGCATCTGACATAGCCTGAGAATCATGTACTGACGTGCTAAATAATTCATAGATTTTTCATAATCTATGAGCTTATACAGCCCACAAGAAAAAATGCCAGAAGCAATAATCATGTCGCCATTTGACAGACCATGAACAATACATCTATCATCAATAAATTTCACAACCAAGACAATCTTGGCTAAAGCCGAAACTAATAATAGATTTTTGTTGATCCCTGGCACAAATAAAGCATCTAACAAAGTGGAAGAACTACCATCACCAGTAGTCAAAATGATCTTACCAACTCCCATGACAGGATAAGAGGATTTGTTCGTGCATGTGACAGTATTCCCTGTAGGGACAGGCTCCAATGAAGAGAAGAAACTCTGTTGCGAGGTGATATGTTTGGTCACCCCACTACCAAAGTACCAAACATCTGAGTCTAGTGCAGAAATGCATTGCTCATGAGAGGATGGGTCAAAACTGCAAATAGTAGTAAATGCCCATTCTTCATCCTGCACAAGATTAGCAGACTCAGTTTTCAGTGTAGAGGCCTCTGAGACTCATGAGACTCAGTTTTCAGTGTAGAGGCCTCTTTCTTCTTTGCCTCTTTAGCAGTGAGTTTTGGACACTTCTTAATGACATGATCGTTTGCTTTACAATATTTGCAAAACATTTTTTTCTACTTTTCTTAGTTCTTCTCATCTTTGTCTTCCTTCTTCGATTGTGCAAAATTAGCAGATTTTTGCTTACTAGTTGAAGAGATCCATTTTCCTTTGCCCTTCTGACTAGCCAGGAAAGCTTGATGAGCAACACATATAATAGACTTGTTCTATCTAGACTGATCCTCCTGCAACATAACAAAAACTAACTCTTCAAATGTTAAGGGATTTGGATTGCCTTCCATCATCAAACAAAGAGTAGAAGCAAAACTCTGATATGAGTCAGGAAGACCATTCAGAACAGTGTGCACAAGTGAACTTTTAGGAAGGACTTCATTAGCAAAAATCAATTGTTCCTTCAATTCCTTGATCTTTGAATCAATTGTTCCTTCAAATCCCTGATCTTTGTCAAAAAACTATCCACAGAATCACCTTCATTCATGTGCTCACTCTCCAATAGTTTTTGGAGGTACGCAACACGAGCCTCATTCCTACCCTGGTACAATGTGGTAAGTGTATCCCAAGCATCTTTAGGTGCTCTGCAAGACGGAATGTGAGGAATAATAGCACATTTGGTAGAGAAAGCTATCAACGCATCTGCTTGGGCATCTATGCCATCCCAACAAATTTGTTCTGCAGTAGCTACAGCAGAAACCATATCACAAATAGGAAGGTGTAGAATATCACCATCTTTGACACCTTCTACATCAGCTTCAATACCTACAGTTGTAACAGTTGTAGGTGTGATAGGATGTTTTTCAACACCCTACACAATGTTCCATAGTCCTTTTACAACCAATACATGTCGCATCATATAAGCCCATAATGAGTAGTTGGTACCATCCAACTTATCCTCAACAGCCAACATACGGAATACATCATTTCTTTTAGCCATGGCCGATGATTAAAATACCTTGATGCAAAAAATTGACTATATCTCAAAAAGTTAAATAGAAATTCCCAGATGAATTCTGCTAAACCTATAGTAGACTTCAAGGCACTTATACTGGGGAACCAAAACTAGTATATACTTTTGGCACAAAAAGATGAAATAGCCTACACAAGCATTGCGATAGTGCATTTGGAGGCCAAAATAAGCTCAAATCGTGATTTTGGAACCACAAAGCAAAGTTGTTTTGATCTCTAAAATACCTTGAGTATGCTCACCAAAATTTGTGCAATTTTGAGAATGCAACCAGAGAGGTGTCAATGACACCCTAGATGAAGCGGCAACCTGTTTTGATACCAATTATTGGAGTTAGACATCTATGGAAGCATGTGAACAACACAAGGAAGAAGAAGAAGCTTGGAGCAAAACACACAATATTGAATGTATTACCACTAGAATGTACAAAGATAAGTAACCTTTTAGGGCTATAGGCGTATATACAAGTTGGGGAAAAAAACCTCCTAAAGAGGGAAAAAATACCCCGGTGGTCCTAGTGTGTTCACATACATCACTACCTAAATATATCAACACAATCTGCATTTGAATATAGTCTGAGATCCAAATCAAATGTATAAGAGTATAATATGCCTTCATTGATAGTTCCTATAGATTCTTGAGCACTCTCTTAGCTATATCCATGTGTGGTTTTCTAGGATAATGCATGAATTGACTAAGTACTCCAACACTATATGAAATATATGCTCTGTGTGTGTAACAGAATACCCACAAGACTTTGATATTCTTTCACATCTTCTATATGTTCCAACTTCATATTTACTGAGTTTGTGGTTCATCTCTATTGGTGTATTTTACCAAAGCCTACATGCTTGATATGATTTTCATTTGTGTAGACATATGAACACCTCTTGTAAAAGAGTACATTTTGTCTCTTGTAATTGTAAAAGAAATAATGGCTTAAGTCATCCATGATGTAAAAAGAAAATTCGTGGCTCTAACAACCTAGAACCATGAATCAATTAGCTGAGGGAATATTTCCTCATTCCTAGCATCACTTTTAGGTGAATTCATTTGAATTCAAATTCAAAACTACCTCCAAAAGTAGCTATAAAAGGAGCAAGAAGGAAGTCGCCAAAGTAGTGCTTGATTCGTGCCCATTTCATGCCCATTTGTAGAGATTGAAGAGCTTACTCCATAGCTCTATCCCTCTACTCCCATTGTGAAATTATTCGTTGCAAATGAGGTTGTATTTATATGTGAATCTATACATTCATCATTTACTTCTTCTTTGATTTGTTCTCTGCTATACTCACTCAGAATAGTACACTTTAGAAGCTCCTATCTCGGGCTATACGTACCATGTTTCATATTTTTAACTTGCATTGGATAGCTCTCTAAGTCTAGTTTGTGTTACAAAATTTCATGTCCATTGAATTTACCATTTGTGCGCAATTGGCATTTTATTATGCCCTGATCTCTCTCTGTAGAGCCCGAGAATGGCAGGGGTGTTTGAGATTTTGCTAAAACTTGTTCTCACTGCTCAGTTGATGAATTGATGTGTTTTAAATTGGTTTAGCAAGTTATCTAAGTCTATTTGCTATGTCCAAAAGGAATTTTTCTAATTTCTACTAGGTTGAGAGCACTCCTCATTTTATCGAGCACATGTATGTACAAAAATAGCAAGTTTTGGGAGCTAGTCACTTTGCAACTAGTCTGTCTTGACTTAAACTTTTGAGATAGTTGTTCCAAAGCACTTGGGTGATTTTTTTGTGGATTTAGGAAGCTCAAAGGGTCTACTAAACAACTCTGAAGTCTTAGTTGGCTAGTGTGAAGTTTTTTGTAGCAACACCAATTCATCTTCAGATTGCATCCACCATCTCTCTCCATAGTGGTATGAGAGCATAGTGAATCAACATGGGAGACTGATTTCCATCAACAATTGAAAATTTGGATAGAAAAAACTACCCAGCATGGTATCTAAGGATGGAGGCTTATCTTCAAGGGATGAATCTATTTGGATACACATCTGGAGATGAAGTTATGCCAACCATGATGAACAAAGGGCTACCATCACATGAAGAAGAGGAAAGACTTTCAAATTGTTGTTCAAAGGATGCAATTGCAAGGTCCTATATTCTAAACTCAATCTCTGATTTTCTTTTACCTCATGTCAAGGGATGCAAGACATCACGAGATACTTGGAATTCACTTGCTTCTTTCTTCTCCTCCAACACTCGAGCAAGGAAGAAACAATTGTGGATGGAGTTCACAACAATAAAGAAAAGCCCCAAGCAAAGTGTGATTGATTATGTCACAAAGATGAAGGAGATTTGAGATCAACTTGGAAGTATTGGAGAGGTAATTGAAGAGGAATAAATTAGAAACATCATAAATGGAATCAAAGCAGATGACAAGTCGGATTCCTTCACAACTACCATGGATTTGTACATGGATATGCATGTACTCACCCTCAACACACTCATGGGCCAACTCTTCACTCATAAAGCAAAGTTTAGCAAAGGTGATGAGTCCTCAAGAGGTAATCAAACTTCTGCCTTATATTCTAATAAAGCTAAGGTCAAGGACAAGTCAAAGAATAAGAATACGGACAACAAGCTATCCTTTCATTTGAGTTTGCAGTCCCTAGTCTTTGGATTTCAATTTAGAAGTGACTAGTATCGAAAGACTCGTTCGTGTATTGGATGGATAAGTTGCACCAATTGGATGAACATAGATATAGAAGCTTTTTATTACTACAAGAGGTGTAGAGCCAAAAAAAGAAATGTTATAATTGTAATTTATGGACAAAAACCTTTAGACCCAATGACTTAATGTTGTATTTCCATTAGAAAATGAAGTGCAAAATGGGAAAATTGAAGTTGCGGTGGACTAGTCCATTGTAGATTCATGAATTGTGCGGACCAACTCCTTTTGATTGGCTATGTTGTCTGGAGAAGTGATATCAACAATTATTAATGGGTCCAAATTGGGGCCCTATCAATCAACGGTCACATGAAAAAAATGGAAAATACATGTTTGTGCAAAAATTGATGGGATAAGTACTATACATGCAATTCGTACAAGCAATTAATGACATCGATAGAGGAATCGTTTTGAATCTGACCTTGTGGTCCTTATTATGAGGGTTATGATGAGTATAGAATCATCAAAGTAAAGATACCATTTTGGGCAATCATGATGTAGACAAGATGCTCCCAACTCAGAAATGCGTGCACTAAAAGGTTGAGACAATATGGATTCCAACTTATTTGGTGAACTTACGAGCAGAATGAACATAGCATCGATGATCATCCACAATTAATAGACGCAGTAGTAGCATATCCATGGTTGCCACTTTCTCTAAATCTCACGTTTTGAACATGCTAGAAAGCCTCTCTCAAGAGTAGAACGATTGGTTCGAGTATCACGAGCTGCTTCAGTGTGCCCTATTGGACTTGTGAAGCATTCACCCACATCCATTGACGAAGGACATAGCCAAAGAAATTGCAAGTCAGACGAATGGCAATGACCTCAATATCCAAGAGGTAAGCCTGCACATGGGAAAAGATGAGACCTTCTAGATAATACCAGTCCTAATTGTACAGCAGTTACATGTCTCTAGCACCGGTATCACAGGAAGCACAGAGTCAGATGATGTTGTAGAGATATGCAGATGGTTGGGGGAACCTTGTTTGGGAGAATATAAGTTCATTAAGCTTCCTAACAACAATCCAATAAAGCTCGACTTACTACTTATGATAATGATTATTAACATGTAGGCCAAACATTATGTAGTTTCAGAGCAACTCTATGCTTTGATGAAGGAATCGGACTGCTTCAGAGGACAGGGAGACCAATCAATGCAGTGTTGAACTCAAAAATTGGAGTCCTATTTACTTTATTATTTATAAAACATTTGACATTTCTACCCTGGGAATGTACAGTAGTTACGTAGGAGATTATTTTGCACATCTTGAAGAAGAGGGCTATAGAGAGAAAATCGGTTAAGAGCACTTTGCAGGATTATATAGATGAACGAGATGAAGAGGAGCAATCTCGAAGGCAATAGGTGGAGGAGAACTAGAGAAAGAAGGTTGAATGAAAATTTGTGGAGGGAGAGGCAAAAAGGAAGAGGAGAGAGGAAGAGGCAACAAGGAAGAGATTAGAAGATGAAAAACAAAAGAGACAACATTAAGAAGAAGAATCTAGGCTAAGGGAGGAAGAAAAGGAAAGACAAGCCGAAGCAAAGGCAGAGAAACACCAAAAATATCAGGAAGAGATAGAACATAGTGCGGGAACATCTGAAATGATTTCGGTGGTGCATACATTTACTTCTTGCAGTCTTTATGGATAAATGGAAACAAAGTGATGGTAGAGTAAAACTACCTCCCATTAGATGTAGTGATTATATCTATCCCTAGATATACCCTAATAAACTGAACAGACCAAAAATTCTCAGATATTTAGCTAGAGGAATTCAATGGAGTGTGATTAGAATGGATGAGTTGCAAAAGAAGTGTGTGGCACTCACTCAGTAGAAGGAAAAATGGGAAGCAGAGAAAGCAAAAATAAATGCAGAAATCAGTCAACTTAGGGTAAACGTTGAGGAACTCAGAACAGTAAGTGTAGGGAGAGAGATTGCAATCCATGAGGAGATGATGTAAGACCTTAGTGGAAAACACTACGCTAAAGGTGGTAACCAAAGAGAAGGCCAATATAGTAGTTCATCTCGAGGCCAAAATCACACAAACCCAAAAATCACAATAGAATCTGAAGAAGGTCAACAAAGAACTAACGACCAAAATACAGAAAGAAGAGCAGGAGATATAAAGATTAAAGAAGAAGGCTTATGATCATAGTAATGAAATAAAGAGACAAGAGGTACTGATTACAAAAACGGAAGAAAACATGGCAGTGCAAAACTAAGAGTTTACGGAGCTTGAAGCTAAACTCTGCATTGTATAGGAGGGATTCGATATAGTGTCTGTGCAACTCTCTCATCTTCCAAAATTAGAAAAGCAAGTTGAAAATTGGAAGTAGCATTGTGCAGATGCTAACTTGGTTTTGGAAGTTAAAGAAGTGGAAGTCACCGAGTTAAATAAAAGTGCATCAATTTTGGAGTTGAAGCATAAAATCCAACTCAACGAAGCGAAGCAATTAGACAAAGATTATATAGAAAAGATTTTGAATGTTACAATAGCTTTTGATAATATGTTAGAAAAGTTGCAGAATAGAATACCTGAATTAGAAGCCTCAACAGCTAGTTGTAGAAGTGCTAGTCAAACTCTACTAGATTCGAAGGAGGTTTTTGAAGCAAAAACCAAACTTGCAGAAGAAAATATAGAAGAGATGTTCAAAGAGCTTAGATATGATATAGAAAGGATTATGTTCTGTGAGTTACAAAATAATGATGATGATTTGTAAACAGGTTTTTTGTAATTTAGTGGGTTCAGATGCATCATGCACCTAAGCCTCAACATTGTCACACTGTGACTTGATATTTTTTACTAAAAAAACACAGTTCTCATGGACCAAGAGTGCATGAAAATTGCTTGAGATTTTGGATATGAGCTATTTTAAAGATGCTTACTAGAATCCAATTTACAATTTTGCAAATTGAAATGATTTTTTTTGTGGGTTACATGTTCTCGGCTCAAAATGTAGTCCAAATGGCTTTGGAAAAAAAATCTAAGCACTTCTCCTAAAGCCATAAATCATGAAAATTTTGTGGCACCTTCTATTTCCACACAAACTTTTGTAGCAATCTTAGATCACTTTTCAAGTGTGCCTTCTCCATGCCTTCTAACAAACCCTTCGTTATCAGCCTTCTTCACAAGCTCTCTATAGCCACACTATCTCTCCTACCATGTCAAGAGAAAGAAGATAAGAAAGACAACTCCAACATACTATCATACATAAGAAGAGGAGCACATATGTATCCCAAAATAAGGATGTAGAACTCGAATGGTCATGTACTTCTAGGCTAGATACCCTAATTCATTTCTAGCCATGTTAAAATCATGGAGACCTCTAAGAGTGTAGACATATGATGTTCCTTAGAATTCATGATTGTTTTTCCAATGATGCATAACATATTTCTATTTACTGGAAATTTTTACGTTTACATAAGTTTATAAATCCTTTAGATGAATGTCTTTCAAAGAGACTCTTTTCTTAGTCCATTTAAAAAGTTTACAAAGCCTCTCTTGTAGCACTTATTGAAAGCATTGAGTATCAAAATCCAAACTTACGATCTTCGAGCTTCATTAGCTAACTTCAACTAGATCCCTCTGGAAGAACAACTCAAACTAGTTTAACTAGAACTACAAATACCATTCTAACCACCTGCTACATATCAAAGATATATTGTTGGAAAATAAAAGGAATCTAGAAAATACTTCAAATAAAGAGTTGCCGACTACAAGGGGTCTACCAATTGTTTCAACTTGAGCCATGAAGATCATGTGGAATCTCTTGGGAAGAGCCAAGAAATCAAGAAGCTTAAGAGGAAAGAGAGTCCGGATAAAGAGGCATCACGTGCCAGATATGCCTATCTGAGGAGGTCCAACATTATTAGAAGTATAGTGTGTAAAATACATTCTTCAAGTCACTATAACCCCATATTTAAGCTTGGGGGAAGGCGACAAGGACCAGATACCTAGAAGGACTCTTGGATGCCTTGTTAGTAACAAATCGGAATGTAATCATGAGTAAGTAAGAAGGTTTGCATGCATCTACGATGTCCAAAACTGGGATAATATGAGGGATTTAGTACGTGCGTATAATGAGCTTATGTCTATGTAAAAAACCAAGCATGTATGTAGCTCCGAGCTATGAAGATGGGAAACAATATGCACAACATAAGATTGGCCACGGTCCCATAATAGATCTTTGAAATGGCTTTTAAACTCTCTAATATAATCCACCCATGTCAGCCTAGTTGGTTGGGCCCTTCAACACTCAAGGATCTATGCTCAGCCCTTGTGAGCTGCAGTCAGATACCTATCACCACTTGACTGGTGAGATATTAGAACCAGCTCTTTCAAGAGATGGCTAGGCCTTCAAGTTACTCTATGTCAAACCCTCATCTCATTTAGCGGGCTTTCATGCTCTATTTCCTAGTATTTGCTAGGAATGTAACCCTTGCTTTGTGAGATTGGGGGTCCATGGGTGCTATGCTCGCTTTTCATTGCACTTTCATTTTCAGGCTAATCCGGAAGAGTAGTTCTCACTAATCAAACTCCATTTTTCATTGCACTTTCAATTTCAAGCTAATCCGGAAGAGTAGCTCTCACTGATCAAACTTTCTTAGAAAAAAGACTCTCTATTCGATGCGGTAGCATGTGTCACTTGCCCGCCTTCTCCGATTAGAGATGGTATATATTTGATGGCAATTACGGATGATAGAACTATGCCCCGATGAGTGAATGCATATAACATGTTTTTTCACTTAGTTACTAATCAATGACAAGGCCATGAAATTGTTCATATTACTCTTCCTGGTCATGTCGACCTGTTTATGGGCTCGCACAAATGTCAACCCGCTAGAATTCTTTTCCCATGCGAACAGAGAGTTATAGAGAAGGCCAACGTGACTTACATGTGTGTGTGTGTGTTTGTCAGAGCGTATGTGTGTGTGTGAGAGAGAGAGATAGGTGGCTGAGTGAGTGCATGTGCGCGTGCGCAAATGTCTATGATTCCAAGCTCCTTCAACAATATTTATCGCAGAAAACGCATGCAGATAGAGAAAGCATCAACCGACGGGAGTCGAAAAGTACATGGGAAGAATAAATTCTCATAATACAGAACGACTCTATTGATAATGGAGACTGCCCAATTGAAGATTCTACCAAAAGGTGATGCTACGTGTTCCTGCTTTGCCATTGAGCATGATTAAGTCAACATACGATGCACACGATTACATCACACATTATGTCATGGTGATAGCCTTGCGGCAGACAAGAGGGGCTACTTATCTACGACACAAGGAGAATTCCTGTTGTCTTGGCGAAGGCAAGCTCTGCCCCAGTGATCTGCAAGGTGGAATATGGGAATCCGTGACTGTAAGTGAGCATGATACGGAAAGCATGAGAGGATGGACTGATTCGGACTTCCATCTGGCAAAGGGAGAAGGTCGTAATGCAGAAGCAATGCGGAAGCAACATGAACAGCTTATTTCTTTTACGAAATCGTGGCTTATGTGTGTGTCTTTAGTATGTATGTATGCATCTACATATACCTACGGCAATGCAGAAGCAACATGAACAGGTTATTTCTTTTACAAAATCGCGGCTTATGTGTGTCTGTGGTATGTATGTATGCCTCTATATATACGTATGTATGCACATACATATACGTATGATAATGCAGAGCCAACATGAACAGCTTACAAAATCGCCGCCTATGTGTGTGTGTTTATAGTATGTATGTATGCATCTATATATACGTACGTTCGTATACACGCATATATATATATATATATATATATATATATATATATATATATATATATATATATATATATATATATATATATATATAACAGCGGCATTGTCTAGTGAGCTTGCTAGACCTTGGAATCAATGGGATCTGCAAGGGAGTCGTTCCATGAGATTTCGTGGTGAATTTCATGATGTGTATTTCTCCAAGGTTTTTGTCAAACTAAAATAACGTAGAAAATTACCTTCTTCTAATGGGAGTGCATAAAGATCAACATGTGTCTGGGTAGGCCAAGACACTTGTATGGTGGATTCTTGATTTTAGTGGTAAGATCTGCTAAGACGAGAAGGACACAATGTTAGCATGGTTGGAGACATAAGATCCCAGTATCTTAAGACCATGATCCCTTTCCAATACGGATATGAGTTTGTATTGGAAGGCTTCAAATGCTAATAACGGCCACTAGACAATCCTATATGCACACTATGGATTCACATTTCCTCAATATAGTGTAGATTGTCAATGGGAAGCTCAACTAGGAAGTACAAGGATTAAGATTTAATTTTGTGATTCCATAAATACAAAACATGATAAGTGGAAGCATTATTGTTACAAACATTATGAGGTGACGTTGGTTTTGAGAACGAATTGGAAACTTTTACATGCTCAATCTAAATATTATGAGGTGGTTTAGGCACACATTTCCAAATTACAAGAGAAATGTAATTAGAAGCTTGAAGAGTAATATTATGATGAGATTTCTGTTAACTAGTAGAGTGAGAAGGCTACCTAGGTTTAAGTCAATAGGTGGTTGCTATGGTAGCAAAATGAGGGATGTGAGCCTGTTAGATACAATGTCCAACAATGTCCAAGATTATAGCATGTTCTAAGTCTTGGTATAAAGCCTATCTTACAACATGTATAGAGTTTAGTTCCTATTTCTATTCAAGAGAAGTTGGCGGGCGAATGGATAGGACAAGGAGCTCTAACGCAGCCCATCCAGGTACAATCCTCCTATGCAATAGTGTGGAAATTATATTTTCAGACACTTGTTTCTAAGAATCAAAATAGCGATGGCAGTTTTATTCGCGATGCATGGCACTGATTTCATAGCTTTTGAGTTTAGATTCACGATCGCATGTGGTGCTTTTATGAAGGTGTGCTTTTGGAGCTTCAATCAAAGTTATATAAGGACAATAATAGCTCATTATGTATTATCACTCAATCACTCAACAAGCTCAAGATCTTGGAGAAGAACTTGGAGGAGGTGATCAATCTTCTCAAGCTAGGAGAAGATCTTGGAGGCTATCTTGGAGGAGTTGTGGTCTACATCTTGGTGATTATTTGGAGGAGATTCTGCCAGCTTACCATCAATATTGATTGTTGATTATTGTGAGTAGCAAGCCTATTTCGGTTCTTACTTGCTAGGTCACTCGTTTCTGATTTAGGTTGATCAGAATTTGGGTTTGCTATAAAATAGTTCTAAACTGTTTGTATTCTCCATATTCTCACACACATACTCTTCATACCTCTTAGGCACACAATCTCTTGTATCTAGCCCCTATTTCTGTCTAGATATAGATATTGGACACAAAAGAGATAATCAGAATGAACTATGAACCATGTACAAAAGAAGTTATATATTTCAATAATGAAGCATGTACAAGAGTGTGGCAAACCACTGTCATATATGATGCTTTTACAAAATGTGGCAAAGCAATGTATTGCCATATGAAAATCAAATACAAAATATTGGTCTTCCACTGCCATACACATGCAAAGAACGTTCTATATCAACAGTCCTGCAACAAAGAACATTAATGGAATGAGATAATTCACATGAAAATTACAAACAACAAGTAAAAACTAAGTTTATAAATTAATAACCTCATCGTAAATGCTCCCATGAAACTACCGCACTGCATCCCTCCAAGTCTTGCAATAGTGCAGTCAACCCATGACTATATCCGTAAGACTCCTCCGTTCGTGTTGGAGGACGACCCATTGCTAGCTCCTGAAACAAATATAAAAAGATTAGAGAAACATACATGAGAAATTTAACACAAATAAATTCAATAACTGAAATGGTACTTACAAACTCATGACGCATCGTGTCATATCCCCCCGTGCCCAAATGTGACGGTCCAATCGTATCTAAACGTGTGGCTGCGGCATTTCACTGCTGGCGATATCGATTAGGAGTCTGCTATTGCTCGTCACGAATGATGTCCCACTTCTCAGCATCTAACCATACAGGCTTTGGTAAGCCTTCTCTGAATGCATCACGTGCCTCGGATCGTCGATGGGACATGACCTCACGTGCAATGTGCAGAATCCACTCTGAACTGACAATAGATTGTCCAACGACTAGTCGGAACTCCTGGTAAATTGTCTGTGTGATATAATTCTTTCGATCTTTATCCTGTTCACTCCATTTCAGCATGATGGAGTGTCCAAACTGGATGGAGCAAAGTTGTCGTATGCATGCACGCATTGCTTTGCTAGCCGCATCCATCAGAGGAGCTCCATCTCAGATACTATACACCTTGGAGTCATCATGGTCATGAGCACCCCAAGGTGTACGTGGTGTACTGCGTGGCGTACCTACATCTGAGGTACTCGTCCTAGGAGTAGAAGCAGGCGACACAACATCCGTCACACTGCCTCCACAACAACCGCCTCCTCCGCCTCTAGACCTACCTGTAGATCCACTCCTAGAACTTCTACTCCAGAGTGTGACCTCAATCTACAAAATGGGCCAGAACCTGTATCGCGCTGAGGTGTCGAATGCACATGTCTACTAGTAGACCCAGTAGGAGATGGCTGCAAAGATGGTCATGGTGGAGTCACAAATCTAGGAGACATACCTCCTACGGGAGTAGCACCACCCACAGGAGTGACACCGGCAGGAGTGACACCGGCGGGAGTGACACTAACGGGAGTGAGGCTAGCAGGAGTGAGGCCAGTAGGAGTAAGGCCGCCAAGAGTGAGGCCGAGAGGAGTGCTACCTCGAGCGATCCAATACTGTGATGCAGCAGCCATATACGCAGGAGGAACCTGAGAGATGAACTCCAAAAACTGCTCCTCTGTCATGGAATGTGGAGTGACTGGAGGACTGTCTCCCATCGTGCTCTATAATAAAAGAACTCAAATAATTAGCATGCGATAAGAAAAGTAATATAGAGAGTAAACAAAAAAAAGAAAAATTAGTATGTACAAGTGTTTTATTCAAAAGTCCTCTATTCTAGCATCCTCTTGAAGATCCGATGCACCGAGAATATCTATCTCTATATGGATGGCTTCTAAATCGCTTGTTATGTTGGTTTCCTCCTGATCATCGTCTATTGCTTTGTCTTCTCGAACAATGACCTCTTCTTCAATGATCTCTTCTTCTCGAACAATGATCTCTTCCTCCTCGACTATCGAATGAATCTCTGAGTCCACTAGAGATGGAGTCTCTTCTACATCTATGTTTTCAAAAATTTATCTACTACGTGGAGCGACTTGTTAAACAAATAGCCACTCTAGGTCTTTTGAATCTGGTATAAAAACAACTTGCTCACAGTGTTTGGGAAGTACAAATGTATCCCTTTCATCTGTCCATAATCTTGTGGAGTCGATTTGAAGCAAACCGCTCTTATCCCGTCTCACTGTTGCGTTTCTTCCAGAGGTGACTACTTTGAACCATTTCACATCAAAAACAAAGTAATCAAACTTTCTAAAAGATAGTTTCAAGATGTCTTGAATCACACCACAATAATCTAACTCGCCTTCTAGAGCATTATCATCTCTTGCACTCGCTCTACTTTTTTGCAATTAAAATGATATTAGTAAATGAAGTTATTGTGATACAACAATGAAAGCCAATTTGTTCTCCACTTACCTGAACAATTCAGTGACACTACTATCTGACCATCCATAAATGGATTGCAGATTGAGCATCGCGAGTGAAGCATGTAGTACAGATATCTTTGCTCCATTGTAAAGTAGTAAACGAGCTAATCTTTGCATGTTTTCATATTCTTCATCAACTTCTGATCGTGGAATTTCTGTTGTGTCCATCTCGACACCTTCTTCACCATCATAATCTTCATCCATCTCATAAAATGCTTCAAGCATCTCTTCCATATGTTCATTCTGTGTAATATTATTAGTGCTTGCTTGTACGTCTAAGTCCTTTTTTGCTCTCTTTTGTCCACAAGAGGTTACGGGTGCAATGTCGTTTGGGTCCATCTGCTCACGTAGGGGACCATGCGAATGATAACGTAGGTTTTCCACTTGACTCCTATCAAAGGATCCATGCTCTCTAACATGTGCAGTACAAATCCGTCGTTTTCGATAAATTTGATACTTGCACTGTGTGCAAGGACATGCCATTCTCTCTTCAGGATCCAAAGAAGCCATCTGCTACAATATGGACATTTTAGAACATTTGTTTTTTTATTAAACCTAAAAATCTAACTCTTAAAGGCTTAAATCTGAAATACTAAACCTAAATACTTAAATACCTAAAAAAACTTAAAACGCTAATCTATATAGTTATCCTATTTTATCTATATATTCGGATTTTTTCTTGATTGATCCTATTTTATATATATATTTATTTATTTATTCAGATTTTTTTCCTCTTAATTAAGTTATATGTATGCCTAAACCCTAAAACCCTAATTTTAAAGATCTAGTCCTAAATTATGTATATTTCTATACACATGTGTATACACATGTATATATGTATTATATGTGTATGTGTATGTGTGTATATATGTTATGTAGGTGTTAAAACCCTAAAACCCTAATCCAAATGACCTAGACATAATATATATATATATATATATATATATATATATATATATATATATATATATATATATATATATATATATATATATATATATATGCATGTGTATATATATGTGTATATGTATATATATGTGCATATAGATAGGTGTATAAGTATGTGTGTTTGTGTATTGTATATATATTCACTATATTTAAAATGATTAAATTTAAACCTATTTTTATATATTTAATCATATATATTTCATTTATTTATTTAAAATACTAGTTCTTATCATATTTTATTATCTATATAATTATCCTACCTTATATATATATATATATTATTTATATATCAGATTTTTTCCTTACTTAATCCTATTTTTATATATTTAATTATAAATATTTAATTAAATTTTTTAAAACACTAGTTCTCCTTATATTTATTTATCTATATAATTATCCTACTTTATATATATATTTATTTATATATTCAGATTTTTTCATTACGTAATCGTATTTTTATATATTTAATTTTATATATTTAATTATATATATTTAATTAAATTATTTAAAACACTAGTTCTTTTTATATTTATTTATTTATATATTTATCTTATTTTATATATATATTTAGTTATATATTCAGATTTTTTCCTTACATAATCGTATTTTTATATATTTAATTTTATATATTTAATTATATATATTTAATTATATATATTTAATTAAATTATTTAAAGCACTAGTTCTTTTTATATTTATTTATGTATATAATTATCTTATTTTATATATATATTTATTTATATATTCAGATCTTTTCCTTACATAATCCTATTTTTATATATTTAATTTTATATATTTAATTATATATATTTAATTAAAACCCAAACTTTAAAATTCTAGATCTAAAATATGTATATTTTGGTATGCATGTGTATCTACATGTATATATGTATTATATGTGTATGTGTATGTGTGTATATATGTTATGTAGGTGTTAAAACCCTAAAACCCTAATTTTAAAGATTTAGACTTAAATCTGAAATACTAAAACCTAAATACTTAACCACCAATAAAAATCTAAACCCCTAATCCTAAAACCCTAATCATATTATATATATTTATTTATTTATATATTCAGATTTTTTTTCTTATTTTTCTCTATATTTTTCCTAAATATAAATATAATTGAGTTATATGTATGTTTAAACCCTAAAACCCTAATCTTAAAGATCTAGACCTAAAATATGTATATTTCTGTATACATGTGTATATACATGTATATATGTATTATATGTGCATGTGTATGTGTGCATATATGTTATGTAGGTGTTAAAACCCTAAAACCCTAACCTCAAAGATTTAAATCTAAAATATGTATATTTTTGTATGCATGTGTATCTACATGTATGTATGTATTATATGTATATGTGTGTTTGTGTATATATGTTATCTACGTATTAAAACCCTAAAACCCTAATCAGAAAGACTTAGACTTAAATCTGAAATACTAAAACCTAAATACTTAAACACCTATCAAAATCTAAACCCCTAATCCTAAAACCTTAATCATATTTTATATATATATTTATTTATATATTCAAATTTTTTTTATTATTTTTCTCTATATTTTTTCTTAATATAAATATAATTGAGTGATATGTATGCCTAAACCCTATCTAGACCTAAAATATGTATATTTCTGTATACATGTGTATATACATGTATATTTATATTATATATGTGTATGTGTATGTGTGCATATATGTTATGTAGGTGTTAAAACCCTAAAACCCTAATCTTACATAATTAAATCTAAAATATGTATATTTTTGTATGCATGTGTATCTACATGTATGTATGTATTATATGTATATGTGTGTTTGTGTATATATGTTATCTACATATTAAAACCCTAAAACCCTAATCAGAAAGACTTAGACTTAAATCTGAAATACTAAAACCTAAATACTTAAACACCTATCAAAATCTAAAACCCTAATCATATTTTATATATATATTTATTTATATATTCATATTTTTTTTCTTATTTTTCTCTAATTTTTTTTTAATATAAATATAATTGAGTGATATGTATGCCTAAACCCTAAAACCCTAATCTTAAATATCTAGACCTAAAATATGTATATTTCTGTATACATGTGTATATAAATGTATATATATATTATATATGTGTATGTATGTGTAAATAGCGTAAAAACCCTAATCCTATTT
Source organism: Ceratopteris richardii (assembly GCA_020310875.1). Lineage (NCBI taxonomy): Eukaryota > Viridiplantae > Streptophyta > Polypodiopsida > Polypodiales > Pteridaceae > Ceratopteris > Ceratopteris richardii. The sequence continues at coordinate 21,741,716 of CM035411.1, forward strand.
TTAGATATTTGATGTAAAAAAAAACTTCAAAATAAAAATAGGATTATATGTATGTATGTATGCATGTGTGTATATATGTGTGTGTATGTATGCATGTGTACATGTGTGCGTGTGTATGTACGCATGTGTATACATGTGTGTGTATGTGTATGTGTGTGTATGTAGGCATGCATGTGTGTGCATGTGTGTGCATGTGTGTGCATGTGTGTGCATGTGTGTGTACGTGTGTATGTATGCATGCATGTGTGTGTATGTGTATGCATGTGTATACATGTGTGTGTATGTGTATGTGTGTGTATGTATACATGCATGTGTGTATATGTGTGTATGTATACATGCATGTGTGTATATGTGTGTGTGTGAATGTATATGTGTGTATATATGTATGTGTGTATATGTGTGTGTGTATGTGTATGTATGCATATGTGTATATATGTGTGTGTATGTATGTGTGTATGCATGTGTGTGTATGTATGCATGTGTGTATATGTGTATATGTGTGTATGCATGCATGTGTGTATATGTGTGTGTATGTATGCATGCATGTATGTATATGTGTGTATATATGTGTGTGTGTATGTATGTGTGTATATGTGTGTGTGTATGTATATGTATGCATATGTGTATATATGTGTGTGTATGTATGTGTGTATGCATGTGTGTGTATGTATGCATGTGTGTAAATTTATATGTGTGTGTATGCATGCATTTGTGTGTGTATGTAAGCATACATGTGTGTATAGGTGTGTGTATGTAAGCATGCATGTGTGTAAATGTATGTGTGTATGTATGCATGTGTGTACATGTATGTGTGTATGTATGCATGTGTGTACATGTATGTGTGTAAATGTGTCTGAATGTGTGTGTGTATGTATGCTCTATTTTCCTATCTCTATCTTCCTTTCTTTCATTATTCTTTATCTCTCACTCTCTCTCTCTTCTCTCTCTCTCTCTCTATCTCTCTCTCTCTCTCTCTCTCTCTCTCTCTCTCTCTCTCTCTCTCTCTCTCTTTCTCTCTCTCTCTCTGTATCAATAGAGAATAAAACAATCACTTACAAGTATGCCCCTCTTTTGGATCGTTGTCGTCAAAGCGTAATGTATGTTGTCTATCGTCCAATTCCAAACAATCGACGCCAAAGAACTTCTGCAAAATCGAAGAAAAGAGAAATTATAAAACCTAAAGCATAGAGAAACACAAATGCTAACAGTACGCGCAGACCCTTTCCAAGATGTGAGATCTAAGCCAAGAGAGAGTGTGTGTGTGTGTGTAGAGAGAGAGATCTGTGTATGTGTGTGTGTGCACAAGACAATGCAGGTCGCAATTGGGTTCATGCGTGCAAGTTTGACAGAACACCAACAGTATTCAAACACGCGTAAAAATGTGAAGTTTTGCTCTCGGGTTCACGGTATGTTTAAAACTCGCCGCCGGTATGGGCGCCGATATAGGCATCGGTAGTTCCTAGTAAATTACCGATGCTTATACCGACACTCATACCGACACCTATACCGACACATATACCGATGCACATAGCGGCGGGTGCGGGCCACACCGATGATCCATTTAAAACGGTCATACCGACGTCACTTGACCGTCGGTATCTCTAAGTGATATTTTCCGAGGCCCATACCGACGCCGATTGTGACCGTCGGTATATGCAGCGTCAGTATGCCCCTTATATGTTGTAGTGTGGAAGGGTCGAACACTTGATGACCAACTCTAAAAATGTACAGGGTCATCTTGTCAAAGCCCTTAGACTGATACAAAAAACTCCAAATTCTATTTTCTTTGTGAGCAAATCTAGATCAACTTATCTAGTTTGGTCTCACAAAATGTCAATCCAAAATGCAATCAAATATGCATTCAAAAGTATAATGTTGTCTCTGCTACAACTGCGCTTAGGTGAGCCTAGAAACAATGTTGCTGCAAGTTTATAATAACTTTTAGCTATGAAGATAATTTCCAAAATCCTTGACTTTTGGCTATATCATAGGGTCTATAATGGAGTAGCTTCTCCAAGAAAAATTTCTGAAATTGGAGTTTTGAATATGAAAATAACATGTGCTCATTAGACACATGTAGCACTCTTTGGAAAATCCTCACCAGAGATTGGTCGGAGAAGAATAGGCCATTTGACCTAGAGTTGAGATGCAATATCTTCCAAATTTTAGTAGATTATAGCTACCACTATCTACTTGTATTGATATAAGTTTCATAGTATTTGGACATTAGGATCTTTCACAAGGACCAACATACTAAGCCTCTATACCTGCAATATTTTAAAAAGTTGTAGAGGCTAACTTTTACTCTTTTCTTTATATCGCCTACATGGAGAAACATTTAATCTTGAAATTTTGTACACACCATCTGGAGGTGTTCAGCTAATGTTAGAAACAAAAAACATTCAATGTGATGAAATAAGCTAAGAGAACCAATCACCTCTAGGTGATATAGTCTTTGATCACTCCATAAATTCTAAAGGCTGCACTTTGATTTGCAGAGCTTCTTTGACCTATCAAATGATCCTCAAAATTACTAGAAATTTGTATTGCCAAATTTTGTGTATGAAGCTTTCATTTACAATAAAAATCATTCAATTTGGATCTACCAATGGAGAGAAATGCCCTTTGTAACAGGCCTATGTCACTTGTTTCAGGCCTCTACCTCTATTAGGAGCACTTTTAGTGCAGAGGTCATTTGACCTTTCTAAAAGTCTCCAAATTACTTGAAACTTGATCTACTTAAAGATATGTGTAGGAGATACGTTCCCTCAAAATTTCAATAAATTTGGGAATCCCCTCAAAGAGTAGCATCCAAATCTCTATCAGGCTGCTACCTCACTAACTATTTGCTCAATTATTTTTCAAATCTAAAAATGATGAGACATGTTAATCATCAAACCAATTAGCCATCCAAATCCTCTCGTTGAAAAATCGATTCTTTACAATACCCACTTTTCAATGAAAGTGAATATGCATGGATGTCATTCTATTCATTGTGCTTCTTGAACATTCATTTATCTCATCACAAAAAATCACATACAAGCTTTTAATACTTGTATTGATGATCATAACCATAGCACAAACATGTGCCGACTACAGATACAACTCCATATCAAGTACATAGATTCCCATGAAGAGCAATTCATGTGCTCATGCGTTACTGGAAGAAAACATGTCTTAGTTGTTCTTAATGTATATAGCTTGTCTTTTACTCTCTAAAGGCACAATTAGCCTATGCATGGTACCTCTATCACATACCTCATGCTCACCTTAACTCATCATGGTGATACATAAAAGTGATCTTCTATAGACAGAATATGCATCATGCACTTCAACTTTATAGCAATCATATCATCTATGTATGCATGCATCCACTCATGCATCTTCTTCTCTACTTCAATCAATGTATATTCTTTTAGCTATGCACACATAAGACTTCTTCTCTCTCACAACACATCACTCTAGTTCTCACATGGCATATAATGCCATGTGGCTACAAAAAATTTGACAGCATTTCCCTAGAAAAATGAAGCCTGAAAAAATAATAACCATGATACAATGATAGGCATCAGCTTAGTAGTTGGAAAGCCACTTTCTTTACTCCAAAAACCTGCAAATAAGAAACTTTTCCAAAATGTGTTGTTGGGCACTACACACCCTCATAACAAGGTCTTTTCTCGCTCCAATACCTACGCAAAGATCTTGAAACACACAACAACAACAACCTGTGCATGTTGTTATGTAAAACCAATCATCTATCTCATGAATGTTGGCATAATAATCAAAGCAATGGTAATTTTAAGCAGAACTTTAATCAAAGAGGAAGAGGTGGCAGATATCAGAGAGGAAACTTTAGAGGTAGAGGTGGTGGGAATTCTTTTGGAAGAGGTGGAGGAAGAAACTTCCAAAATCAATCCTACAATAACACCTACTATAATTATGCATTAGATCAGAAAGAAGATTCAACTCTTATTATGAATGCAACATGTGAAGCCTCACATGAAGACATGAGAGTATTTTATATTGACTCAGGATGTAGCAATCATCTGAGTGGAAATATTGCTTTGATGACTGATCTAGATCATAAGGCAATCAATCACACAATTCAAATAGGTGATAATACAAAGCACAAAGTAAAGTCAATTGGTTCAGTTAAAGCCAAAGATGGAAGTACTATCTTGAGTAAGGTTTTGTATGTTCCTACAATTCCAAAGAATTTGATTATTATAGGACAAATTGTGGAAAAAGGATATGAGGTAAGGTTCACTAATGATGGAGTTTATGTTGAAGACCCTCGTCAAGGGTATAAACAAATTGTTACATGAAAGAAGGAAGGAAGGCTCTTCACATTAAAGATACAAGGTAATATTGGACATGCTGTGTTCACATATGGAGAGAAAAAGGTGTCTGAATTGGATCTTTGGCATAAAAGACTTGGACACTTGAATGAAAGAGGTATCAAAGAAATGGTTAACAATGGTTCAGTACTTGGATTGCCTAATGTTGCAGGTCAACACATGACATACAAATGTGAAGCATGTAAGTTAGGTAAGGCTCATAAGCAATCATATAATAAGCATGGTTTTATGTATTCAGAAAGACTTGAATTGGTACATACAGATGTGTGGGGTCCTTCAAAGGACTTCAGTATAAATGGTCCAAGATATTATGTCATATATGTTGATGATGCTACCAGGTGGATCACAATCTATGTGATCAAAGATAAGTCAGAGGTGTTTAATACATTTAAACACTATCATGCATATGCAAATAGAATTACAGGTCAAAAATTGAAGAGGTTAAGGTCAGATGGAGGGCGAGAGTATTTCTCTAATGAGTTCAGTGATTATTTGTGGAATGCAGGTATAAAGAGAGAAGTTACTTGCAGATACTCTCCTCAACAAAATGGGGTAGCAGAGAGAAGGAATAGAACTCTTGTTGAGTTTGCAAGATCAATGATGAAGGAGAAAAATTGTCCTAATTATTTGTGGGTTGAGGCTGTAAACACAGCCACATATTTGGTCAATAGGTTACCATGTAAAGCCTTGCAGGGTATGACACCATATGAAGCTTGGTGGGGTAAGAGACCTACATTGGATCATTGTAAAATATTTGGATGCTTGGCATATGCATATATGCCATCTCAATTGAGGCATAAATTGGAACCTAAAGCAAAGAAGTATGTATTCATTGGTTATGATGACAAGCAGATGGGTTATAGGTTGTGGAGTCCATCCACAAAGCAATTCCTTGCATCTAAGGATGTTACATTTGATGAGCAAGGTACTTGGTATGCAGGTACACTTAATGTTCATGCAGATGTGGAAGAAGTTGTGAAGCAAAAGAAAGGTAAATCAAAGGTTCAGATATTTGATGAAGAGGAGAACAATGAAGTACAGGTTGAATTGAACAAGTTTCAAGGTTTGATCCAGAATGTGATGAACCAAAAACTTCAAGAAGTGAAGAACTCAGAAGGTCTATTGAGGGTTCGAGGTTCAACACAACATCAAATTAAAGAACAAACAGAAATACTTGTTTTCCTATTGGCACTGCTCTACATACGCAGAGATTTCCACCGACAATTGCATTTAGTTATCCACCACAATTTCACTGAAATTTTTTGTTCGGGTGCCTTCTACTGTGCCAGATTTACTCTGTCACTTGTTCAATTACCACCTTCCAAGATTTCTAGCTTCTTACACACTCATAGTCACATGAATTACGTTTGCGCCTCTGTGTAGACTACTTGAATCTCTCATTAAACTTAAAAAAGAAGATTTGAAGAAGTAAAGAGAAGAACTACTGTTTTGTAAAACATCTGTTGTTCATTTCCTTTGGTAAACATGAGTATCGTGAATACAGATTTTTACATGTATAAGAACTTCATAGATTTCATACTGGAGCTTTCATCACAAAGTTACATCAGATAGGAAAGTCATAGTCATTTATGTGAAGACAAACCTTCTCCGGTCCTCCCGAATCCTTGTCAGAAGAACTTCTTCTTTTCCACTGTAGTGGCGCTGCTTCCTCTCACCAAGTCTGCTTCTCTTCTCAGGACTTCTACCTCCTTCTTGAGGTGGTTGCGCTCTCTCTACCCGTGACTTCTTTCTCCTTACGGTTTTTCACGAACTCCTTTCATGTAACTCCTCCCTTTACTTGCGACGTGTCCTTTTTAATCTCATCGTAGCCATCTTTTTCTTTTTCTTTTTATTTTCTTTTTATTTTATTTTATTAGATCTCCTTGCCTTCAACACTTGGCACAGCCCGGTGGGTAATTTTGTCAAAAATTAGACTCGAATTTGACAATCCCTTGATCATACAAGATTATCTCCCGCGACTGTTTGGAAATCTGCTCTTCTTCCTCCCTAATCTTCTCATTCTGCAAATTATCAACATCTTCCGCTGCACCATCCTGCTTTTCTCGAAAATCTGCATCAAATATTTCCACCTTTTCTTCTAATTTCCTTTTCAACAATGGTTCCCGCAATTGTGCAATTATCCTCGATCTGCCTCTCTTGCTTTGAAATTATACCTACTAAATCTTTTTCATGTTTTGAAACAAAACATGTCTGCACCTGTTCATACTGAAACTTAAACATATCGAGCCACCTTTTTGGAAAACATTCCAAATATCCTGAACATATTTATTCAGTTGTTGCTTCAATAAGCTTATATCCAACTTCGTCATCAACGTAGCCTCTAACTCTACATCTTGCTCTTTTAATATCTGCTTCTCTAATTCCTGCAAGACTTGTAATCGCGATTGAATAACTACATGTTCCGTCTGCAAAGTAGCATTTAACACTAAAAAATCCGTCATTTCTTTTTGAATCTGCGCTTGCAAACACTTCTGCCATTCTTCATAATCATGCATAGACTTCTTCGCACTAGAAAATTCTATCGCATATTCCAACTTATCATTCTGCAATTCCTCCAACATACATACCTTTTTATCCAATGCTTCCTGAAGTTTGTTAGTCTTCTCCTGCAAAGACTGGTAATCATTCTCATTAATAAATACTTTTTTCTGTTCATGCCGAAACAATTTTTCCTCTTGAAAAACTAAAAAGTCTGAAACTTCCTGCAACCTCTTCTTCATGCCAAGCACATCATAATCTAAAGTATTAACATCCTTCAAAATTTTTTCATCCACTGCTTGTAATTGTTCCTTCACTCTTCTTTTTCTAGACAATCTAAAAACAGTTCTGAATGCTTTCGGATGCTCTACACTATCTTGCACCTGAAACAAAATATCTTCCTGTATTCCTGTTTCTTGTATATCAGGTTGAATAATCTGACTAGCCGATTCCTTCTCTTGTGCAATATAACCAGCACGAAGAAGATCTTCAGATGTCTCTGAAGGTCTATCCATTACCTCTTTCTCTTCTAACTGGTCCTGCTCTCGACTCATCACTTGATGACCACAAAAATTGATCTCCTTAGGCCACACGATCTTCTGACCTTCGACTAACTGCACAAACTCAAATAAGGCTGCTAAATATGCTGATAATCGACTATTGGTTTGTGTTTTATGCCTATCACCGACGAAGATCTCAATATGTAGGTTATCATACACCCAATGGGCCCAACTTACTCTTCCACCTACCTCTGCATAGGCCAGAGGTGCAAAATTCTCCCTGGACATAGAATCAAATTTAATGATAAAACATAATCTTTCCAAATACCATTTTAGCTGCTCCCTTCGAATATAGCTTGCATTCTTCATCATATAGTACTTCCTTCTGCCTTCTCGGGGTCCAAAGTCTTTCTTCAAAGCTTCCTCTGAACATTTTGGAATGACTATATCCTCGTATATAGGCAATTGAAATACTTCTGCAAGTAATTCCGGTGAAAATTTTACCTGACATGATAACTGACCCTTCATCTTCCGCATGATTTCCAGCTGGCCCTTTGCCTCATAATTGCATCTCCAACGCTCCCATGGCAACATAGCATTCAGAGCAGACTGTGTATCCACTTCGACTTTAAAATCTGTGAATGACCTCATAAGCGTTCGCACACCCTTAGTCATTGTAGATGGTGTTGATATCTCATCTTCATCCTCCTGCAACGAGCTATCACTCTCCTCCGTTGCTGTATCTTCCTTTCGCACTGCCACTTCTCTCTTCCTCATACACCCTCTCATGACTCCTACTTCAAGCACTAATACAGAAGACGCAGGAAAAAGTGTTATCCTGGAAACCTTTAAGTAGAACTGAAAATATTCTTTCCACAATTGCGACTGCTTGAACTGCCACTTACTGTAATGATGATCGTACTTACGCACGTAACACTTCATGCGAGTCAATAATATTGTAGCATGGATTATCATAAAAATCATCCATAATCGATTGCCCCACATATCAATAATCCACTTAACAAATCTTCTACGCGTGCTAGAATAATCATGGAACAGAACAAACATTCGTACTTCAAGAATACGAAATTGATATTTAAATTCCTCAATACTACATCTTATGATGCAAAAGCTTCCAATCATACAATTCTGACAAATTGTACTTTGCAAGATAATCATTGGTCGAACACTAGCTTTCTTTTCATATTCCCCTCGATGGCGCTATTGCTTCTGGAGCTGCTGACTCGGAATATGAAGTATACTAATTTCCACCATATTATTACTTACAGACCAAGAATATTCCTTAGTTGGTATACCCTGATTTAACAATACTGCATCATCCATCATTGGTCCTGAGCTAACTCGAAACTCACTGTTGAACTGCAACTGTAAACCTATTTTCCATTGTAATCGTAAAAATTTACTTAATGTAGTTTTAGACCAACACGAGGTCAAAAAACATTGTACCACTGATAAAAATGTAGAGAAATAAACTCTTTTACTGCGATGATCACAAACATTGCTGAAGTGTTGTTCTGGATTATAAACAACTTGCACCATATTAGCAGATAACCAGTCCAAATGTGGCGGCTTCCCTTGAAATAATTTCAGCCTAAATCCATTTATTGGCTTGTCCATCCATGTGCCAAACACATCTGCCACTCGAAAAGTGCCTTGACCCAAATCTTGCACAATCTTGTATGGGCCCTTGTATCTCAATGTAAGCTTTCCTGGATGGGGTCCTAGCTTAGAATTATACACCATCACCCAATCACCTTCTTTAAATAACTTAAACTTCACATTCTGATTTACCCAAGCTTGTCGCCGCTTTTGAATCACTTCTGTAATATATGCACTTATCAAACGATCCTCCTCAATCTGTAAAAGGTATTTACTCCTGTGTTTAACCGATAACTCTGGTGACCTCTTCTCTGCCGTAATCCGCAAACTAGGAACTACAAACTCCATAGGTACTACTGCCTCCATTCCATATACCAATCGGAAAGTGTCATACCTGTTGTCACTTTAAATGCTGTTCTGAATGACCATAAAGCCGAATCAAGAAACAAATCCCAATTTTTCTGATTTTCATGCACTAACTTTTTAAGAATACGCATTAGAGTTTTATTCATACTTTCTGCCTGCCCATTCGCTTGAGGATGATAAGTTGTAGTCTTTTTATGCATGATCAAATGAATCAAAAAATGAGTACCTCGGTCACTCACTAACTCAATCGGACACCCAAACCTGGTCATAATATTACGATAAAGAAATTTTGCCACACTTGCTGCCTTATTATCTTTCAATGCCACTGCCTCCACCCATTTTGTACAATAGTCAGTTGCCACCAATATGTATCTATTACCGCGCTGAGTGGTAGGTTTAATAGGCCCCACAAAATCCATGCCCCATTTTTGGAAAGGATCCAGTGGTAGTACCAAATGATCAGTCATCCGGTCAGAGTTATTAGGTTGGCCTAACCTTTGGCAAATCACACATCCTTTAGCATACTCATGCGCATCTTTAAACACCGTTGGCCACCACAACCCAGCTTGTAATACCTTCTTTCCTGTAATATCACCTGACAAATGACCTCCTGCAGAACAGGAATGTGCTTCCTGTAAAACAGCTAATTGTTCATAGTCTGGTACACATCTCCTGATAACTTGATCCACGCCCTTCTTGTATAATGCCCCTACTATGACCAAATATGGCCTACTTTTGAGGGCAAACTTCCTCCTCTGATCAGGTGTAAAGTACTGTGGTAATGCACCCTCCGTCAGGAAAATTAATAACTGCTCATACCACGAATCTGCCTCCACTACGTGCGCCGTAAACAACTCAACATCTGGAAAATACATCAAGTGCACCGGTGGGTGTTTCGCCTGATTCCAATCGACTAAAATAATCTGCCATCGCATGCTCTTTCCCCGGAGTATGCACAATCACAAAATCAAATTCCTGTAACAAAAGCATCCACCTGGCTAATCAGCCTGTTAATAAGGGCTTCTTGATTAAGTAAACCAAAGCCTGATGATCCACATGAAAAACAACTTTATTGCCCAACAAATAATGTCGAAACTTGTTAAGGGCATATACCATCGCCAAAGCTTCTCTTTCCGTCACCGGATAATTTCTTTCAGCCGTAGCCAATACCCTACTCGCATAATAGACAAGTCTATACCATCCTTTGTCTTTCTGCTGCATCAAAACTGCTCCTACAGCCACATCCGATGCATCCACAAATATGTGAAAAGGTACTAACCAATCAGGTGGTTGTAATATGGGTGCTACCGATACCATCTTTTTTAACAACTGAAATGCTTTCTCTTGAGCATCAGCCCACATAAACGGAACATCCTTCTTGGTCAAATGCGTTAGTGGTAAGGAAATGTTTGCTAAATATCTTAAATATCTGGAATGCCACTTGATTTGACCCACAAACCGCATTACTTCTTTTACATTAGTCGGTGCTTTAGTTGTACGTATAGCTTCAATTTTCTTAATATCAATAGCCATTCCTGCTTGTGATATAACATGGCACAATAAAATACCACTTCTAACTGCAATCACACTTTTAAATGGATTCAATACCATCCTAAACTGCCGACATCTTTCAAAACATGCTTTCAGGTGTAGTAAGTGCTTAATCATTTCACTGAAAACCGAAAAATCGTCGGCAAATACCTGCATAAAGTCTTGTAGATAAGGTTCAAACACCTTATGGGCCACATAATTGAACGATGGTGGTCCATTCTTCAAGCCAAAACTCATGACCGTAAACACATAAGCTCCAAATTCTGTAATAAATGTTGTTTTGTGCTGATCCTCCTCAGCCACAGTGATCTGATTATAACTAGAAAATCCATCCAAAAAGCTATACATTTCATGGCCTGCGACCGCATCCAACACTGCATCACAAAACGGCATAGGAAACGGGTCTGTAATAGTTGCCGCATTTAACTTTCTATATCCCAAGCAAACACATCTACATACTCTTTAAGCAGACAAATCAGATCCTCCTTAAACTGTCCTTCCAATGTTTTACCAATCCGCACCATCTTGGGTTCAGCTTCTGTCCCTAAATTAACCTCTTGAAGCTCCTCCTCCTTCACCCGCATAGAACCTGCATATTTCTGATCGTACATCCTTTCCACCCGCGTAATTATCTCTTCCTCCTGGTGTTCCATCTGCTGCTGCACCGGAATGTCCATACGTTGGTCAAACATCTTTTGTAAATAGGCACCTGCCACCTGTTCACCCGGAACTGGCTCTTCTACTTTCAACCCACCACTATAATCCTTACTTAATACTCCTTCAACATCGACTTCTAATACCGGCACCACCGTTGGGTTTGCTTGCAAAAACTTTTCCTCTTCATCATCTTCAATCTCATCTGCCAAGTTAATGGTCTGAGCCATAAGTGGTTTTTCCTGTACCGACATATTTTTTCGTCCACGCATAGGAATCGTCACCTGCTTTTTACCCTTGGTAATCATTACTACATTCAAGCCCCAATCCTGCTTGACTTTGGCGAGCCGAAACCAAGGTCTCCCCAACAACATTTCATACGGATATGCGGACTCAGACATTTGGATGACCACAACCATAAATGTCATGCCCGAAATAATAATTTGTTGTTGCTTTAAAATGCCAACTGGCTGTACTTGTGTTTGATCTGCCATTTTTACCTGAAACGGTGCTGGAGCCAATACCCCTCTTCCCATTTCAATGAAAATATGCTCAGGTAATATGTTTACTCCTGATCCTTTATCAAGTAACACTTCTGCAAATCGCCGGTGGTTGTACTGCACCTGAATGACTGGTACTACAAAATCCACGTCTGTTGGATCAATACTGTTAGCCGAGATAGAAGGGATCGATCTAACTTCGGGCTCTGCATGATACCCAAGTAGATTTTTCAACAATTTCTCTCGAAACACCGGTACCAAGGATAACAGTTGATCCAAGGACAACTGTAGCCGGGAGCTAATGATTTCATCAAACCAATCATTTGCCAAGCTTTGCTAATCCGGCACCTTATCCCGCTCCTTGATGGGAGGTATCAGTTTCACACCCTGTTGTTGCTCAGTCTGACCTCCACCCATCACCTGATTAGAGGACTCATCTCGAACCTGCTTCAAAACCTTGTCTCGAATTCGTCCTTGTTCCTGCCAATCAATAGGGCCTTTACTCCTTGATCTTGTCACTGCCAACACTTCGACTTCTTTACCTTTCCCACATTGTTTACAATCACACTGCCATTGGTTAGTCTTCTCAACGTGCATTCGGTCAGAAGTACTGGGTGCATCATGGGCTCTATCTGTTTGCTCTGGCCATTCTATCAGCATTGCATTCGCCTGAGCCGCCTGCTGCCCCTGTTGTTGATGTTGTCCCTGTTGATTATGCTGATTATACCGAATGACAGGTATACCTCTCTCTTCACGATGCATTACCCACAAAGGACAGTTCGGCCCTATCCAATGATCAGGAGCTGAACAATACCAACAAGGCATTACCCTTGGTGGTCGACCTTGGTGATTGCCTTGCTGGTTATTCCCTTGCTGATTGCCTTGATCTCTCCATGGGGGTCTCCCTTGCTGCTGTCTCGAAAATTACCTCGTCCTGGGATGGGAATAGCCTGATTGGCCGCTACGTCATTTAAATTTCTATTTTCTTGTCGATAACTTTGCCCTCTATGCTTAGGGTTATACCAACACTGAGTTGTTGTATGTCCCTCTTTGTCACAGATATCACAAAATCGTTTCTCCTTTGGAGCTAGTATAGAATATCCATGTCTCTTTAACTTATTAATCCATTCGTCCTCTTTACTGTGATTAACTTTATGCTTACGATGCTTTGTCTTCACTATTTCATCATCATAGTCATTAGTGTCAGAATCACTGGAACTCTTGCCCGACTCCGTAGCTGAATCCGATTCAACCTCTAAACCAGAATTAGATTGCTTCTTTTTGGCTCGTCCAAACCTTCTTTCAACCCACGCTGCTACTACTACTAACACATCAAAACCATTTGCAATGTCCACACTGGCCACCGCATGTCTTATTGTGCTCTTTAATCCTTCGCTCGTTCATTACCTTGCAACCTTTCCATTAAAGTCCGGAACTTTTGAGCATAGTTTTCCACTAGCATGGTCTTTTGTCAGATAGCCCTCAACTTCCTTAATACATCAGAAGGCATCTTTTCTTTTCTAAATCATTGCAAGAATGTGTTAATTCTTGATGATACCCCTCACTTTTTGGGGAGGTTACTGCACAGAATTCGAGGTAGCTCTCTGAGATGCGCGCGTACACGGAGATCGAAGTCTTTCTTGTTTCGCCCAGCCATGTAGTGATCGTAAATAGTTACTCTCTCTCTCTCTCTTCATAATAGTGAATCATCCCCCCACATGGCTTCACACATGGGTGCCACATGGCACTCATGTGTGAGCCCATGTAATAACCAATCTAAGAGGTGGTTCACACCTCTTCTGAGGGGTTCTCCATATAACATTTCCTTCCCCTTAAATCCATTTTTGTCCTCAAAAATGGTATTGGAAGGTCTAAAAGAAAGAGAGAACTAATAATATCACTACTCCCACTATATCCCCATGTATATAAATACATGGTCCTGTCTCCGTGTTGTTTCCCCATATCCTTCCCCTTAAGAAGACTCTTGGGAAGGTAAACTGAAACTGGGAAACCGTCTCTGTAGGGTGCTAACCCGCTCCCATGTGGCACTATCTTCTGAACTATCTTTCCACTTTACTAGACACTCGTTATACAAGTGACTCCTCGTCCGTTTCTCTCGAGTGCGTAGTATGCTCTCTAGCTCATGTGGAATAGATTGAACAGAAATAGGCTCTACTACCTCACTATCTGGAATGAGGTTGTCAGATTCACCCAGCCTTTTCTTAAGCCGGCTAACATGAAAAACTGGATGGATTTGACAATTCTCTGGAAGTTGGAGCTGGTAAGCCATCTTTCCTATTCTCTTAAGTATTTGGAAAGGTCCACAATACCTAGGAGACAATTTTGGACAAGGTCTCGTCTTCATGGTTTCAGACCTAGATGGAACTCTAAGATAGACTTGCTCTCCTACCTCAAAGTTGATATCTCTTCTTTGAGGGTTAGCATAGGCTCTAGCCCTATCCTGAGCTTTCCTAATGCTGTCCTTAGCAAGTCTAAGCATATCATTCATTTCTTCCAAGAAGTTCTTTGCAGCTTGAACTTTTTCATTTTGCAAGCCAACTGCATAGGGAGCCCTTGGCTGAAACCCATACATAAGCATAAATGGACTATGCCCGGTGGAAGAGTGCTTGGCACTATTATATGCAAACTCTACTATAGGTAAGTACTCCTCCCAATTAGTTTGCCTTTCATTTACATATGCTCGAAGCATATCCTCTAGGATTTGGTTAACCCTTTCTGTTTGCCCATCCGACTGTGGATGCTCGGCCGTACTCATGCTAAGCTTTGTATCCAACCTTTTGAAGACCGCTCTCCAAAAGTGGCTAGTAAACTTCCTATCCCGATCAGAAACTATGTCTAGAGGAAGACCATATAACCGGTATAGGTTCTCTACAAAGAGTCTAGCCAACTCAGGTGTCTTCACTGTAGTACGTGTCGGAATAAACCTAGCCATTTTGGTTAACCTATCCACAATTACCCAGACCGAGTCGTGCCCTCTCTACGTCTTAGGTAATCCGACTATAAAGTCCATGGAGATACTCTCCCACTTCCCATTAGGAATATCCAATGGGTGGAGTAGTCCTCCAATCCTCAACCTCTCAGCTTTGTTGACCTGGCATTTATTGCACTTAAGCACATACTCTAGGACGTCCTTATGAAGTCCAGGCCAATAAAACTGCCTCTTAACAAGATCATAAGTCTTGTTAACTCCTGGTTGTCCCGCACTAGGTGTGTCATGACACTCATATAAAATATGTCGTCTCATCTCAGTATCTCTAGGGACACACACCTTACCTTTATATAACAGATATCCATCATGGACACTGTAATTCTTCCACTTGAATCCTTCTTGAGTACCCGTCGATACTCCATCCTCATTGGAAACCCATATATCACGATCCCCATTCTCTATGGCTTCCCAAATTTCGGAATATGCAGGATCAAGCCTACATTTCCCTCTAATAGACTCAAGTAGTTCACTAGTGATCTGAGTAAAACTCAGTCCATTGAGCATAGGCATGCGGCTAAGTGAATCAGCCACTACATTAAACTTTCCCTTCCTATACCTAAGCTCATAATCAAACTCTTGAAGGGTCTCTGCCCATCGGGCCTTACGACCTTTAAGGTCTGTTTGATTAGAGAGCCACTTAATGCTCTCTTGATCAAACACTATCGTAACTTTGGCACCATATAAATAATGACGCCACTTCTTCAAAGCATGGACTATTGCATACAACTCCTTCTCATAGACGGAGTAATTCTTTTGAGCCGGTTCTAGTTTCTTGCTCTCAAAAGCTACTGGTCGACCATCCTGTACTAAAACCGCTCCTATAGCAAAATCACTCGCGTTAGTCTCAACCACAAATGGTTTATTGGGATCTGCTATATGTAAAAGTGGAGCTGTAGCAATTGCTACCTTCAACTTTTCCATACTTTGCTTCTGTTCGTCTCCCCAATGAAAGGCTTTCCCTTTCCCTTTAAGCTGTTCCGTCATTGGGACAGCAATTTTGGCATAGTTCTTAATGAATCTTCGATAGAAACCTGATAAACCTAGGAAGATCTGCAGCTCTTCCAGGTTCCGTGGATGTGGCCATTCCATAATAGCCCTTACTTTTTCAGGATCCATCTGGATTCCATCCTGGGAGACTATATGCCCAAGGTATTTAACCTCTTTTTTGAAAAAATCACACTTTGACTCCTTAGCAAAGAGCGAATTTTCCCTTAACACTTGAAATACTTTTCTCAAGTGTTCCAAGTGCTCCTGTTCTGATGCACTATAGATCAGAATGTCATCTAAAAAGTATATACAAAGTGTCCTAGATAAGGCCGTAAAACACTATTCATGAGTTTCATGAAAGTGGCAGGAGCATTGGTGAGACCAAAAGGCATCACCAAAAACTCATAATGCCCATATCTAGTCCTAAATGCAGTCTTAGGGACATCCTCTGCCCTAATTCTAATCTGATGATATCCTGATCTAAGGTCAAGCTTGGTAAAATATCTAGCTTGATGTAACTGATCAAATAGATCTTCCAACCTAGGCATTGGAAATCTATTTTTGATAGTTACCTTATTAAGTGCTCTATAATCTATACATAGTCTCATAGAGCCATCTTTCTTTTTAACTAGAAGCATTGGCGATGCCCATGGTGAGTTACTAGGTTTGATGAAGCCTTTATCTAAATAATCCTGCAATTGCTTCTCAACCTCCTCATGCTGAGAAACACTAAGCCTATAAGGTGGTCTAAAAATAGGGTTAGTGTTAGTAACAACCTCTATGGCATGGTCAATGTCCCCTCTCTCAGGTGGTAGCCCTCTAGGTAAGTCAGTGGGAAAAACATCTCTGTACTCAAACATAAGATCCTTAAAACTTTTAACTACACACTCTTGCAAAAAAGAATAGTAGAAAGTCCTGTTCATATTTACATTCAAAGCATGAAAATATACATCAGATGAGCTGTCTGTACAATGCTCCATATCATGACTATACAATAAAAACATATCCTGTACATGCTGTGAACAACAGAGACTATACAACTCTAATGATGAGATGAGAGGTGCACTAGGTACATCTCTCTCTCCCTGAATATAAACTTTACTTCCATTCTTTTCAAACTCGAGTGTGTTATTTTGATAGCTGCGTTTAAGTGTATCTCCCAACCCCCATAGCCACTCTCTTCCTAGAACTAGATTTGTCCTCTCCATGTTCATAATTTGGAAGTCCATATGATCTGTATAATCCTGCATCTTGACTTCCAAATTGGATACCATAGTATCCCATATTCTTTTATCTTGCCCTTGCATCATAGATACAATGTATTTATGTGCACTAGGCTGTTGGGGAATCTTCAATTTCTTGACCAAAGCATAGTTTATGAAGTTATGAGTGGCAGAGTCATCTATCATGACTCGCACCCTGGTCCCGTATACACTACCATGTAGCTTGACCAAGTCATGTGGTCCAAACTGCGGTGACCACAATGACTGAGTCAAACAACACGTGTGCTCTATATCCTCGTGCATCACCTCCACTCCCTTGTAGCTAGAGCTGCCATGAATGGGAAGGGTTTGCACTAGGTGGACCGCCTTTTTGCCCCTTTCAGGAGCCGTACTAGACTCTGGTCCTTTCTTCTTTTCTTCCCCCTTCTTGAGTGGACAGTTCCACTGCGAATGGCTAGGGGATAGGCACCTAAAACACAGGTTCTCTCTTTTGGCCTTCTCAAACTGGTCTGTGGATAGCTTAGGCCCTTGTGATCTTTGTTTTTTAATAAAAACCTTGTTTTTCCCAAAAGGCAACTTTTTCTTAAATTTAGTGGTGCTAAGAGGTTTAAGGGGCTGATCCGTCTCCATAGGAGTATACTGAGGACGGTTATGGTCCTCATATATCTGTGCATATTTGATCGCCTCCTCAAACGTCTTAGGCGCATTCCTCCTGACTTCCCTCTTTATGGCTTTATCCAAGCCCCTAACAAACCCTCTGGTCTTCTGAAAATCATCTAGACCCTTAAGCTTCAAAGTGATCTCTCTATAGTGGGATAGATAGACTGAAAGAGGCCTGCCTCTTTGAGTAATCCTATCCCACTCATCCCAATTCCTTTCCTCTTCATTTTCAGGAAGAAACTCTTTTAGGAAAAGAGTCTCAAACTGAGTCCAGTCACTAGGGATAGAGTTCGCCTCCTTAAGACTCATCCACCACTTATAAGCACGTGGGCCGAGGGAAAGACTCGCCTCTAGCACACGATACTCAGGTGGGGTGCCTTTCAATTGATGCAAATCATGCCACTTTTGTAAAAAAGTGTAGATTGCATCCTTATTCCTGTCTCGGTCATCCCCCGTGAAGGTAGGTGGCTTCAAGTCTTTCAGGAGGGGAGCTTCCCTAGAGCTCTCTCCTTTATGCTTACTAGGAAGAGAAGTCTCTTTCCTAGTAATCTCTAGAGGAATAGTAGGAGTCTCTCTTTCCTTCCTAGCTAGGAAAGAGGTGACACTAGTCTCAAGGGAGATCATTTGAGACTTAAGCTGCTGTATAAGAGATGTAATGCTACCCAAATCTTTCTCTAACTTAAGGGTTTGCTCTTTCAAATCAATGAATTGGTCACGAATGACAAATTCATCTATAAGCTCTTCATAAGTATACTCTTGTTGTGAAGGCTCTTTTTCTTCTACATTCTCTTCTATTTCTTGTCCTAACTCTACTTCTTCCATCCTAGCATCCTGATCCTCTAGTTGCTCTCTAGGTGGAGAAGTGGTCTCAACTACTTGTTTGCCTTTAGTTTCCATGTTTAAGTACCCTTCCCCCGTTTGCCAACTAGAGAGTATGAAAATGAATGGAAGTAGAGTTTAAATATACAAGAAGAAGAGAAATATAACACAAGAGCACTTCCCTGATACAAAGTAGAGTTGCGGAAGCTAAATCCAGGTGGTCCTTGATGCTTCAAGCCGCTGATTTTGATTCCTCGCCAGTCCCAAAAGAAAATTGGAAATGTCCGCTTGTTCCGGGGAGGTTCTAGACACCATAAACCATCCAAAATAACACCAAAAGTGTGTAGAAAAAGCCTCAAACGGGCAAACAGAGTGCAACTGAACAATTTCAGAGATTTTCCAATCCTCGCCAGTCCAAAATTGTTGCCCAGCACCTGCACTTCAAGAATTTGAGACTATCCCAAGTGAAAAAATTGGATTTGGAGTCCGGATGAAGAAAAACTAGGCCCGGGAGTGGCCGCCTAGTTCCTGCTGAAGCACTGCAGAGAGATTTTGGTGGGGCAAATCTCGTCCAAAACCAACACCAATGGTCTCTGAGCGAAGCTTGGAAACATAGCTTCGAAACGTGACCAAGATTTGTGAAATCCGATACGGTATGAAGAAGATATGGTCCGGAGAAGTGAGGTATGTCACCGATGGGAAGTAGACAACTTCCTCTTCATGGGTGGATAACTTTGAGAAGCTTAAAACTGAGGAATGAAAGCTTCTTTCATCAAATCCAACACCCCCATCCCATAACCACAACCCATAATACATATATACCTCATGATTCTTACAAAATCTTGATCTAAATCATGGATTTGTAGCTCCAAAATTTAGGAAAAAACTCGAAATTTTCTTCTAACAGAAGCTCATTGTTACCAATTTCGAAAAAAAAACTGAGAATCACCATCGATGAAGCCAAATATCCCACATAGGGGCGCTGCAGCCGGAGGAATTCTCTATATAAGGAGGAGCAGGTAAGTATAATCTTCATCCAAGAGGAGGGGAGGAGGGATGAGCCCGTCGGCTGCTCTCTGGCCGCCCGTCGCCTATCCTCTGGCCGCCCGTCGCCTGGGATGCCTCGGTCTGCGTGTCGTCTACTCCTGTTGCGTGGCGCGTCCGTCGCCTGTTCCTTGGCTCGGATACCAATGTTAATTCCTGATGATACCCCTCACTTTTTGGGGAGGTTACTGCACAGAATTCGAGGTAGCTCTCTGAGATGCGCGCGTACACGGAGATCGAAGTCTTTCTTGTTCCGCCCAGCCATGTAGTGATCGTAAATAGTTACTCTCTCTCTCTCTTCATAATAGTGAATCATCCCCCCACATGGCTTCACACATGGGTGCCACATGGCACTCATGTGTGAGCCCATGTAATAACCAATCTAAGAGGTGGTTCACACCTCTTCTGAGGGGTTCTCCATATAACAGAATGCTATTTTTAAATCATCATATGTGGCAAAATGAGCAATGCCATATTGACTGAACCAGCTCATAGCTCGTCCTTCCAACGTGGCTGCAAACTGTTGAAGTTTAATATCATCACCATACATGGCTGGATATCCATTCGCTGTCCATTTTATTTCGAATTGAGCCACATGGCAATCAGCATCTTCCTTAGAGGTTCCACTAAAATGAGCGGCTTTGACTTTAGGATTAGGAGGTGGTTGAGCCATTGGTTGTGGTTGAGGTGTGCGCCTAGTTTTTTGACCGGTCACCCCTGCAAGTGGATCGAACTGGAGTCGTCTTCTTACCCCTACAGTTGCTTTTGTGAGGAATAACGCTCCAAGTATGCCGCCCACTAACCTTACCTCTGCTGCACCTGTTTCCCCCTATTCCTCGTCAGTGCCAAGAGCTTCCTGCTCCTCGGCCTCGTACCACTCGTAAAAATCTAAAGATGTCTCCACGTTTGTTGCTCTTGCGTGTGCCCTTGTAAAATATACTTTACCAAGATGGTTGCGCCTGCCCCTCATGCATTTCTTGAGGCTGCGTCAGCCGTACAGTAGGATCGCCAATTGTGTTGAGGGTTCGAGGTTCAACACAACATCAAATTAAAGAACAAACAGAAATACTTGTTTTCCTATTGGCACTGCTCTACATACGCAGAGATTTTCACCGAAAATTGCATTTAATTATCCACCAGAATTTCACCGAAATGTTTCGTTCGGGTGCCTTCTACTGTGCCAGATTTACTCTGTCACTTGTTCAATTACCACCTTCCAAGATTTCTAGCTTCTTACACACTCACAGTCACATGAATTATGTTTGCGCCTCTATGTAGACTACTTGAATCTCTCATTAAACTTAACAAAGAAGATTTGAAGAAGTACAGAGAAGAACTACTGTTTTGTAAAACATATGCTGTTCATTTCCTTTGGTAAACATGAGTATCGTGAATACAGATTTTTACATGTATAAGAACTTCATAGATTTCATACTGGAGCTTTCATCACAAAGTTACATCAGATACGAAAGTCATAGTCATTTCTGTGAAGACAGACTTTCTCCAGTCCTCCCAAATCCTTGTCAGAAGAACTTCTTCTTTTCCACTGTAGTGGCGCTGCTTCCTCTCACCAAGTCTACTTCTCTTCTCAGGACTTCTACCTCCTTCTTGAGGTGGTTGCGCTCTCTCTACCCGTGACTTCTTTCTCCTTACGGTTTTTCATGAACTCCTTTCATGTAACTCCTCCCTTTACTTGTGACGTGTCCTTTTTAATCTCATCGTAGCTGTCTTTTTCTTTTTCTTTTTATTTTATTTTATCAGATCTCCCTGCCTTCACAAGGTCATCTAGACACAAATGGCAACCCACAAGGTATAGCTATGATACTTCATTTTTGACTACTAAAGATTATGCTTACATGTTAAAAGCAGATGAAGATCCATCCACATATGATGAAGCGAAAGGGAAGAAGAATTGGGGAAAAGCTATACAGGAGGAATATGATGCATTGATGGAAAATGAGACTTGGGATTTGGTTCCTAAACCAAATATTCATAAGATCATTGGATGTAAATGGGTCTACAAAACAAAAAGGTTTGCAGATGGAAGTGTATCTAGGTACAAAGCCAGGCTTGTTGTAAATGGATATGCACAGACATATGGTGTGGACTATGATGAAACTTATAGTCCTGTTGCAAAGATGACAACCATAAGGACTCTCATAGCAATTGCTGCTTGCAACGGTTGGAAATTATCTCAATTAGATGTGAAGAATGCATTTTTGAATGGTTATATTTCAGATGAAGTCTACATGGAACAACTAGATGGTTTCAAAGATCAAGTGTATCCAAATTATGTGTGTAAGCTCAAGAGATCTTTGTATGGGTTGAAGCAGGCCCCAAGAGCATGGAATTATAGGCTTGTAAAGTTCTTGAAGGAACTTGGATTTCAAGCTTCAAAGGCAGATAGTAGCTTGTTAGTCAAAGCAAGTGAGGATGGATTTATTTATGTTTGTATTTATGTTGATGACATAATACTCACAGGAACATATGACAAAGGTATACACATGATTAAGAAGCAGATGGAGAAAGAGTTCAAAATCAATGATTTGGGAAATTTGTCATTTTTTTTGGGAATGGAGATTTCATATACTCAACATGGAGTATATGTAACTCAAGAAAGGTATCTGAAAAATTTGCTAACCAAATTTAAAATGGAAGATTGCAGGATAGCACCAACTCCAATGGAGGTGAATCATAGATTGAGTAGATATGGAGGAGAAGAATTCAAAGATATAAAGCTTTATCAGAGTTTGGTGGGTAGCTTGATTTATGCTACATTAACAAGGCCAGACTTATCATATGCAGTTGGAGTTCTATCTCAGTTCATGCATTGTCCTAGAAAGGAACATTGGATTGCATGACAAAGAGTACTTAGGTATATCAAGGGCACACAGAAGGATTGTACTATGGATTTACTTCACATACAAGAGTCAAAATATACAGTGATGCAGATTGGGCAGGTAATTCTGATGATACAAGATCAACACATGGATACTTGTGTTATGTGGGAGATAAGCTAATTTCTTGGTGCTCCAAGAAGCAACATGTTGATGTGTGAAACACCACAAGAAATGAATTAATGAAACACTAGAACACCTCTATGGTCACCATTAACTCATTTCCACTCCAAACTTTGAGAAATGATAGCCTAAACTGAGAACTTTGCTTCTATAGAACTTTCGAGTCACTAAAATGACATACCTTCAGTATTTTGCTAATTTCTCTGAGCTCCAATACTATTTCTTCAAGGTCTTTTGGTGGATGAAAGTAGAAGAGTACATCTTTCCAATAAGCTATTATTTGCAAGAAAGGGATCTCTAGACCTCAAGTTATGGCCTTCACAAGATCACACTATATGACTTGCCAAAACTAGAAATTTTGCTTCCTTTAGTAATTCTGAGTGTCTAAAAATGAGAATTTGATGCTTAACATCGACTTGCAACCAAAAGTCGATGCCAGGCATTGACTTTGTGCTTTTTCAGCCACCATTTTGTTCCTAAAATAGGCACGTTTAACCACAATATATGAATGAAGCACTTTTATGCTAGAAGTCGATGCCAGGCATCGACTTTATGCTGAAACTCGATGCCAGGCATGGAGTTGCTCCACAAACCTCATGTTTTTAAGAAGTTCTAGCAGTACATAACACACAGAGAATAAAACACGGACTTATCAACACAAACTCGATGCCAGGCATCGACTTGCTTGGAAAACTTCAACTCTTGAAATCATTTCAAACAAGACAAACTCTTGAGATGGAAGAAGAAGACTTATACACAGAAGTTTAATAAACTCTTTCCATAACTATGAAAGCTCACAAATGCACAGGTGCTTTCTCACGCAGAGAAGCCCGACAATTCTCAGTCATACAAAATGAGTACTAACTCACTTTCTCATTGTCTTCCTCATCGCGTTAGTTAATACAAACTAACTTATATAGATTTTCTTATTCTCGTGATTTTAAAAAACTTCTAGAACTAAAGTGAACTAACTTTACAAATATAATACACTTGTGAATTTGTCCCTTCACATAGGCATGTGGTTTTCTTCTAAAGCTTTGACCTTCAAATATATGTCCAATTAGTGATTGTTTCTCCAACAGCTCCCCCTCAATCACTAATTGACATTCCTTGTTTCTTCATATCATCTTCTTTTCTTTTACTCCTGCCATGCTTTTGAATCTGCTGGTCTTCACACCATCCAAGCTCTTTGTCATTATGTCTGCTATCTGATCTTTTGTAGAAATGTATTCCACTTCAATTTCTTTCTCCATTACCTTTTCTCTCAGAAAATGATAATGTATCTCTATATGTTATGTTCTTGCATGAAATGTTGGATTTTCTGCAAGATAAAGTGAACTCATATTATCTCCATGTATTGTAGGTGTACCTTGATCAATGCCCAAGCTTTTGAACAATGTCTGCATCCATATGACCTCGTTAGTTGCTTCCACAAGTCCTTTGTACTCAGCTTCAATTGATGATAATGCTACTGTATGTTGTTTCTTTGAACACCAACTTACAAGCTTATCACCAATGTATATCATGTAGCCATGAGTTGATCTTCTATCATCTTGGTTACCTGCCAGTCTGAGTCACTATAGGCTCTCAACTTCAAATCTGATGTAAAAGGATAATATAATCCTTCCTTTATAGTTCCTTTGATATATCTGAGAACTCTTTGACCTGCAATCCAATGTGGGTCGTTTGGACAATGCATGAATTGTGACAAAACTCCCACTGCATAACTAAGATCAGGTCTTGTTAGTATAGCATAAATCAAACTACCCACCACAGATTGATACTTCCTCATATCTTTGTATTCTGCACCATCATATTTACTGAGCTTGTGATTAACTTCAAGTGGAGTTGAAGCTTCTCTCCAATTTTCCATATCAAACTTCTTCAATAGATTCAGAAGATGCCTTTCTTATGATACATATATGCCATGATCTATATAAGTGACTTCCATTCCAAGAAAGTATGACAACTTTCTTAGATCACTGATCTTGAATTCTTTTTCAACTAATCTCTTTACCTCCTTGATTCCTTCATTTGAAGTACCTGTGATTATAATGTCATCTACATAAATACAAATGTAGATTGTACCTTCCTCTGCTCTTTTGATGAGTAGACTTGGATCTGCTTTTGAACTTTGATATCCAAGATCATTGAGATACTTCACCAGTCTATAGTTCCATGCTCTTGGAGCTTGCTTCAGTCCATACAATGCTCTTCTCAACCTGCAAACAAAATTTGGATACCTAGAATCTATAAACCCTTGAGGTTGTTCCATGTATACCTCATCTGATATGTATCCATTCAAGAATGCATTCTTTATATCCAATTGACTTAGAGTCCATCCTTTTGAAGCTGCAATAGCAATGATTGTCCTTATAATTGACATCTTAGCTACAAGACTGAATGTCTCATCATAATCTATGCCATAGGTTTGGGCATAGCCTTTCACCACCAGTCTAGCTAGTGCATTGAATTCTTCCTTCATTGCTTCTTCCCATTGCTTCTTACCTTTTGCTTCATCATAGTTCTGAGGTTCTTCATCATCTTTGACCATGTAAGCATAATTCTTCTGAGTTATGTAAGAAGTATCATAAGAATACCTTTCTAGTTGTCTTCTAGTCCTGCTTGACCTTCTTGGTTCACATTCTTCATAAGTGTCTAGATACACTTCTTCATCAAATATAGGAGCTTCTTCATTTCTTCTTGTTAATCCACTTTTGGATGTACTTGCTTGCATATAGTCTTCATCTCTATTTACCTGCACAATTGATTTTCCTTTCTCACATCTTCTTACCTCTTCTTCAAATTCTTCAGCTATATGACTTTGATCTGCATACCAACTTTTCTGTTCATCAAATGTAACATCTCTAGAAACAAGAAATTGTTTGGTTAGAGGATTCCACAACCTGTAACCCATCTCCTTTTCATCATAACCAATGAACACATATTTTTATGCCTTTGGTTCAAGTTTATGTCTAAGTTGTGATGGCACATAAGCATATGCAATTGATCCAAACACTCTACAATGATCTAGTGTTGGTTTCTTACCCCACCAAGCTTCATATGGAGTCATTCCATTTAGAGCTGCACATGGTAACCTATTCACAAGATATGTAGCTGTATTTACAGCCTCAACCCAAAGATAATTTGGACAATTCTTTTCCTTTAGCATATCTCTAGCAAACTCAACCAAAGTCCTGTTCCTTCTTTTTGCTACACCATTTTGTTGTGGTGTATAACTGCAAGTTATTTCTCTCTTAATACCTACATTCCAAAGATAATCATTGAACTCTTGGGAGAAGTATTCTCCCCCTCCATCAGACCTCAGTCTTTTAAGCTTTTGACCTGTGACTCTCTCTACATATGCATGAAAATGCTTGAAAGCTCCAAACACTTCTGATCTTTCCTTCAAAACATATAATGTTATCCATCTTTTAGCATCATCAATGAAAAGAACATAATACCTTGAGCCACTGATAGATCCTTCTTTTGTTGGTCCGCTTCACATTTATAAACCATATGTTGATTCTACACATTTGGTAATCCTAGTATAGACTAATTACCAACCATAGCTTTAATTCCTCTTTCATTGAAATGACCTAATCTCTTATGCCAGAGATCAAGTTCTGTAATCACTCCTTCACCATGTGTGAGCAAAGCTTGACCAATGTTCCCTTGCACTCTTAAAGTAAAGAGTCAACCTTCTTTCTTACCACAGACAATCTGATTATATCCATTCTCTGGATCTTCAACAAATACTCCTTCATTTGTAAACCTGACTTGAAAACCTTTTTCAGCTATCGGTCCCACACTAATCAAGTTTTTAGGTATTGTAGGAACATACAAAACATTGGTTAGAAAATCTGCTCCACTCTTGCATTTCACTTTTCCAATTGAATGTACACTATGTCTTGTATTATCATCTGTTTGAATTGTATGACTAGAAATGCCTTTTTCCAATTCTGACATCAATTCTATGTTTCCTGACAAATGATTAGAACATCCAGAGTCAATGTAAAATACCTTTAGATCTTCTTTATCTGATGTGCTGATTGAATTCATCATCAATGATGTATGACTTTCATTATGTGTGTCATTTGCATAATTGTAGTATGTTGGTGCAATTCAAGCCTTCACAATTTGGCTTGGACACTATCTTGAAGACTCAACATGTGAGAAGGACTATAGGAACTTATGCTTATAAGTTCTTACCATTTTATCTCTTGTAAAAGTCTTAGTGACTTGGCATTTTATGTAATCACACCTAATTGATTGGAAGTCGTGGAAAAGGTTGTTGATTGATGGAGAGAATATCTCCCTACATTTAGTGGCGTGATCATAGGAGATTTGAACTTGAATTCAAACTCAAATTCAACTCAACTCCTATAAAAAGTGTAAGTCAAAAGTCGCGGTTGTCCTTCACTTTTCGCGAGGCTTATACCTTTGATCATTGAGTGTGTGAGTGCTACTCCATAGCCTACACCTCTGAGTACCATTGAGCTATGTTTATCATGCCAATGGGAATGTACATTTACATGATCTAATACAAATACTTACATTCATCTACTCTGTGATTTTCTGAGTTATCTTCTCCAAGTCTGTCAACTTCCAAGAGGCATATCTCAGTGCCTACTGAACCAAAGCAAGTGATTCAAAGCTTGTTGGAACCAGCTCCAAGCATACTACATGCGTACAAAATTTGAAGGTCATTGGATCAGCCATCTTGGAGAAATCTCGCTCGAAGTGGTCTCTGGTATTTTTCTGCAAAGCTCCTAAAAAGTCGGGGGTAAACATATTTTTGCTAAACTCATTTCTCATAGTATAATTCATCATTTCTTCTCATTCCACTTGCAAATGGTAGCTTGTTAAGCTAATTTAATATGTCCAGAAGGAATTTGATCAATTGTAAGTGTGCTGGTCATACTGAGTGAAAGACTGAGTAGGTGTCAATACCAAAATAGCAAGTTTTCTTGGATTTTTGAAGTCTCAAGTAGTCTGTTTTGATTTGATCATTACACATATCATTTGCAAAGAACATATATGCTTTCTTGGTATCATTTGGAAGCTAAGCAAGTGTATTAATCATTCCTGGAGTCAAAGGAGGGCTGGTGTGAAGCAGGTTTAGCAGCACCTACTCAATCTCTGAGTACATCCAACCATCCTCTCCCAACAGTGGTATCAGAGCAAATAAGGTAACATGGGAGATGGTTTTCCTTCATTCATTGATAAATTGGACAGAAACAATTACCAAGCTTGGTCTCTGAGGATGAAGACCTATCTACAAGGAAGGAGCTTATTCGGATTCATCTCAGGAGATGAGGAATTGCCCTCATTCAAAGCTAGAGGCCTACCAACCAAGGAAGAACAAGAGAGGCTCAACACATGGTGTGCAAAAGATGCATTGGCAAGGTCATATCTTCTTAACTCTATATCTGATTTCCTTTTACCTCACATAAGGAATTGCAAGACTTCCCAAGAAACTTGGGAAACCTTGTCAACATATTTCTCATCAAATACAAGGGCCAGAAAGAATCAACTATGGATTGAATTTACAACTCTTAGGAAGCAATCAAAGAAATCAGTTTCAGACTTTGTCACTAGGGTCAAAGACATTGCAGACCAGCTTGCAAGTATTGGAGAGGAGATTGAAGAGGAACAAATAGTAAGGCAGGTAATCAATGGACTAAAAGCTGATGATAAGTGGGAAAGCTTCACCACTACAATGGATCTCTACATGGACATGCATACCCCAGATCTCACAACTCTCATGGGTCAACTCTTCACACATGAAGCAAAGCTTACAAGGAATGGAGATCAATCAAAAGGTAACAACCCCTCTGCCTTATACACTGATAAGAAGGTTAAAGATAAAGGTAAAAGTAATAAGGTTGATGAAGAAGGCTCTACCTCCCAAGCAAACTATGCAAGGAGAGGTAGATCTTCAAAAGGAAGAGGCAGAGGAGGTAAGAAAGGTAGGGGGAGACCCTACAACTCATCACCATGCAACATTTGTGGATTACCTAACCATACCATAGATGAGTGCTACAGAAACTATAAGAATCAGAGAGGAAGAGGCCATCAAAGAGGTGGATACTCTCAAGGTAGAGGCAGGTTCAACCAACACCAAGGCTACAATGGCTACAACAATAACTATAACAACAACAATGGTAGCTACCAAGGTGGATATAGAAATAGGAAGGACTACAACAACTATACAGAGGAGCAAGATGACTCTCTATTGATCATGAATATGACTTCAAAGTCAGGTATCAATGATGATCACTTATTCTATATTGATTCAGGATGTTCTAATCATGTATCTGGCAATGTGGCACTACTTTTTGATTTGGAAGAACCCAAGGGCAAACATCAGGTACAGATAGGTGATGATACTAAACATTCTGTTGTAAAGATTGGTAATGTAAAGACTAGTGATGGTAATCAGAACTTATTGAGCAGAGTACTTTATGTCCCAACAATCACCAAGAACTTAATGAGTGTAGGTCAGATTGTGGAAAAAGGTTTACAGGTCAGGTTCAATCAACATGGAGCATATGTGGAGGACCCAAGACATGGATTCAGAAGGATAGCCAAGGGAGAAAAATCAGGTAGATTGTTTACTTTTGAGCTAGAAGACACCAAAAATATTGCTTTATACAATTACAAGGATCAAACACTTTCAGAATTGGAAATTTGGCACAAGAGGTTAGGTCACATAGGAGAAAGGACCTTAAAGCAAATGTGCAGGGATCAATGTGTGCTTGGGATACCTAATGTATCCAAGCAACACATGATTTACAAATGTGGTGCTTGTCAATTTGGTAAGTCTCACAGATTGCCCTACTCAAGGAAAGGTTTTATGCATGAAGACTACCTAGAATTGGTGCATACAGATGTTTGGGGACCTAGCAAGGAACCCTCCATTTCAAGATCAAGGTATTATGTGTCCTTCATTGATGATTATAGCAGATGGATTGTGTTATACTTTATGAAGCATAAGGATGAAGTATTTAATTGTTTCAAAAGATATCTTGCACTTGTTGAAAACCAAACAGGTAGAAACTTGAAAAGACTAAGGTCAGATGGGGGAGGTGAATACTTCTCCAATGAATTTGAAGACTTCTTGCAGGAAAGAGGCATCAAAAGGGAGATAACAACAAGGTACTCACCTGAACAAAATGGGGTAGCTGAAAGAAGGAATAGACTCATTGTTGAAACAGCTAGGTCTATGCTTAATGAAAAAAAATTACCAAATTATCTTTGGGCAGAGAGTGTATCTACTGCCACCTATCTCATTAACAGGTTGCCATGAAAGTCACTTGATGGAATGACACCATATGAAGCTTGGCATGGTAAGAGACCATCATTGGATCATTGCAAAATCTTTGGTTGTATTGCATATGTGCATATTCCCTCACAGGTAAGGGGAAAGCTAGACCCTAAAGCTGAAAAATGTATCTTCATTGGTTATGACTTGAACCAGAGAGGGTACAGATTCTACAACCCCTCAAACAAAGGTTTCAAGGTAAGCAGAGATGTCATCTTTGATGAGAATGACTCATGGTATGAAAATGAATGCAGGAAGGTTAGTCTACCTTATGACATGGAAGAAGACTTCCCAAAGCTCACCAAGGAGGAACCAATCTAGAAAGAAGACTCAAGCTCAGATGATGATGACACAATTAACCTTGAGGAATTCAAGGCATGGAAGTCCAAAGGAAAGATGAAAATGAAGAAGCTAGAGGATATACCAGAATCCTCAACTCAAGCAATGAGGAGATCTCAGAGAGAAAGTAAGAAGCCTATCAGATATGGGTATGATACTTCTCTTGTAACTAAGCATTCTGTATATCTTGCAAAGGATCTGTTGAATGAAGAACCAAGTTCATATGAAGAGGCAATCACCAAACCAGAATGGAAAGAAGCTATGGATGAAGAAATAGAGGCTCTCAAGGAGAATGACACATGGGACTTGGTACCCAAGAAGGACTCTATGAAGGTGATAGGATCCAGATGGATCTACAAACTCAAGAGGAACTCTGATGGTACAATCAACAGGTACAAAGCTAGGTTGGTAGCCAAGGGTTTTGCAAAAACCCAAGGCATTGATTATGAGGAGACATTTTCTCCTGTGGCTAAGATGCCAACAATCAGAATTTTGGTGAGTGTAGCTGCATCCAAGAATTGGAACATGTACCAATTAGATGTCAAGAATGCTTTCTTGAATGGATGGATATCTGAAGAAGTCTACATGTCACAACCACCTGGCTATGAAGATCCCAAGAAGGTAAATTATGTTTGTAAATTGAAGAAGGCTCTATATGGTTTGAAGCAGGCACCTAGAGCATGGAATTATAGGTTGACAACCTATCTCCAAGACCAAGGATTTATAATGAGCAAGGCAGATACATCATTGTTTATCAAAAGAAACAATTCAGAGGTAATCTATCTCTGTGTTTATGTTGATGACATCATCATTACAGGCAATGATGTCAGTGGGATTAGACACATCAAAGGACAGATGATGAAGGAATTCAAGATCAATTATCTTGGATTATTAAAGTACTTCTTAGGTCTTGAATTGATTTATACAAACTCAGGTATCTTTATCACTCAGAAGAAGTATATTCAAGACATGTTGAAGAGGTTTAATTTGCAGGATGCTAAAGTCTCAAGCACTCTAATGGAAGTCAACCTCAAGCTAAGTGCTCATGAAGGGGATGAAGTCCAACACATTACAGGATATCAAAGTATGGTAGGTAGTTTAAATTATGCTACCTTGACTAGAATTGACATAGCATATGGAGTTAGTGTGCTAAGTCAATTCATGCACAAACCAAGGGTACCTCACCTAGAGGCAGCAAAGAAGATCTTGAAATATCTAAAGGGAACTCAGAACCATGGTTTGTACTTTCCTTATACATCAGATATTGATATTAAAGTATATTCAGATGCAGATTGGGCAGGATGCAAGGATGATAGGAGAAGCACATCAGGATACATATGTTTTGCAGGTGATAAACCTATTTCTTGGTCAGCCAAGAAACAACCTACAGTAGCTTTGTCATCTACTGAAGCAGAGTATAGAGGGCTAGCCAATGCCACTCAAGAAGCTATTTGGTTAAAGCTTTTGTATACTGAGTTAGGCCTATACACAAGGCCTCCAATTATCTTTGGAGATAACACAAGCTCTCTTCACCTTGTAGCTAATCCAATATATCATGCTAGGACAAAACACATAGAGGTTCATTACCACTATGTGAGAGAAAAGTTGCTAAGCAAAGACATTCAATTGACTTATGTGTCCACTAATATGCAATGTGCAGATTTACTCACTAAAGCTTTGGATGGAAACAAATTATGCAGATTCAAATCCATGATTGGATTGCAGGATGTGATTGAAGATTGAAGATGAAGACTTAAGCCAAAGTGTTTGGCTTGAGGGGGAGCTATTGGTGCAATTCAAGCCTTCACAATTTGGCTTGGACACTATCTTGAAGACTCAACATGTGAGAAGGACTATAGGAACTTATGCTTATAAGTTCTTATCATTTTATCTCTTGTAAAAGTCTTAGTGACTTGGCATTTTATGTAATCACACCTAATTGATTGGAATTCGTGGAAAAGGTTGTTGATTGATGGAGAGAATATCTCTCTACATTTAGTGGAGTGATCATAGGAGAATGAACTTGAATTCAAACTCAAATTCAACTCAACTCCTATAAAAAGTGTAAGTCAAAAGTCACGGTTGTCCTTCACTTTTCCGAGGCTTATACCTTTGATCATTGAGTGTGTGAGTGCTACTCCATAGCCTACACCTCTGAGTACCATTGAGCTATGTTTATCATGCCAATGGGAATGTACATTTACATGATCTAATACAAATACTTACATTCATCTACTCTGTGATTTTCTGAGTTATCTTCTCCAAGTCTGTCAACTTCCAAGAGGCATATCTCAGTGCCTACTGAACCAAATCAAGTGATTCAAAGCTTGTTGGCACCAGCTCCACGCATACTACATGCCTACAAAATTTGAAGGCCATTGAATCAGCCATCTCGGAGAAATCTTGCTCGAAGTGGTCTCTGGTATTTTTCTGCAGAGCTCCTAAAAAGTCGGGGGTAAACATATTTTTGCTAAACTCATTTCTCAGAGTATAATTCATCATTTCTTCTCATTCCACTTGCAAATGGTAGCTTGTTAAGCTAATTCAATATGTCCAGAAGGAATTTGATCAATTGTAAGTGTGCTGGTCATACTGAGTGAAAGACTCAGCAGGTGTCAATACCAAAATAGCAAGTTTTCTTGGATTTTTAAAGTCTCAAGTAGTCTGTTTTGATTTGATCATTACACATATCATTTGCAAAGAACATATATGCTTTCTTGGTATCATTTGGAAGCTAAGCAAGTGTATTAATCATTCCTGGAGTCAAAGGAGGGCTGGTGTGAAGCAGGTTTAGCAGCACCTACTCAATCTCTGAGTACATCCAACCATCCTCTCCCAACATAGTAGGTGGTGTTGTAGGATTGATTTTGTCCCCAAGTTCTTTCTCCACCTCTACCATAGCATCCTCTTGGAATTTGTCTACCTCTTTGAAAATTACTTTGATATCTTCCACCTCGACCTCTGCTATTTTTGTTTTGATTTTGGTTTGATCCTTGTTGGTTGTGCCAACAATCATGAGCCAAATGATTACTCAATCCACAGATCCAGCAAGCCTTCTTGTTGTTATTTTGATTGCCTCTTCCTCTTCCAAAACCTCTTGTTCTTCCTCTGCCTGTGCCTTTTCCTCTTGCATAATAAACTTGAGAACTTGACTCTTCTTCATCCTTTGCTTTACCTTTATCTTCCTTCTTCTTATTCTTCATGTACATTGGAGAACTTTGTCCTTTATCTCCATCTCCCTTCAAGTCTTGCTCATATGTGAGCATCAAACCAAGTAATTGATTCAAATCTAGAACATAATGATTTAATGAAAGTTTTGTTGATAAGACAAAAGGTTTCCACCTTTCATCCCCTCTCAATCCTGCAAGTAGTTGAGCAAATCAATTTGTGATCTTCAACATCTTCATCTATGGATCCAAGACTATCTGCTAGATCCTTCATCTTAGTAACATAATCACTAATACTTTGACTTGGCTTCTTCTTGAATGTTGTAAACTATGACCAAAGACTTGCTTTCGTTGCTTTAGTAGTGCTTTGGAAATGATACTCCAATGCATTCCATATATCTTTAGATGATTCCAATCCTCTGATGTGTGGTAGCAAATGATCAGAGATTGTATTGTAAATGTAGGCTTTTGCACTTGCATCCTTCTTTTGCCAATGCTTTAAAGCATCAAGTTCCTCTTTCTTTGGTCGGCTTTCATCTTCAAATATTGGCTTCTCTTCTTCACATGTTACATATACCATGAGATCCTTACTCATAAGTAAGGCTTCATTCTCATTACCCATGCGGGGTAATTATCTCTGTCCAGTTTGTCAATGGAGATATGATATGCCATACTCCTTTCCTTCTGCTACAACCTGTGAGCTTAAAGGATAAAGGATAGTACCTTTTGGAGTTCTTTTTGTACGAAGATACTTTTGAAGTAACCTTTTGATGCCTTGTGTCTTCAGATGCTTCACCTTTCAAACTTTAATGGAAAACTTTCCAAAACTTCTCGTACCTTTGTCGCCTTTTGCTCTTTCGGACCTTTCTGCTCTCATACCACTTTTTGATGTGTGAAACACCACAAGAAATGAATTAATGTGACACTAGAACACCTCTATGGTCACCATTAACTCATTGCCACTCCAAACTTTGAGAAATGATAGCCTAAACTGAGAACTTTGCTTCTATAGAACTTTCCAGTCACTGAAATGACATACCTTCAGTATTTTGCTAATTTCTCTTAGCTCCAATATTATTTCTTGACAATCTTTTGGTAGATGAAAGTAGAAGAGTAGAGCTTTCCAATAAGCTATTATTTGCAAGAAACAAATCTCTAGAACTCACGTTATGGCCTTCACAAGATCACCCTATATGACTTGCCAAAACTGGAAATTTTGCCTCCTTTAGTAATTGTGAGTGTCTAAAAATGAAAATTCGATACCTAGCATCGACTTGCAACCAAAAGTCGATGCCAGGCATCGACTTTGTGCTTTTTCAGCCACCTTTTTGTTCCTGAAATAGGCACGTTTAACCACAATATATGAATAAAGCACTTTTATGCTAGAAGTCGATGCCAGGCATCGACTTTATGCTGAAACGCGATGCCAGGCATCGAATTGCTCCACAAACCTCATGTTTTTAAGAAGTTCTAGCAGTACATAACACAGAGAGAATAAAACACGGACTTATCAACACAAACTCGATGCCAGGCATGGACTTGCTTAGAAAACTTCAACTCTTGAAATCATTTCACACAAGACAAACTCTCGAGATGGAAGAAGAAGACTTATACATAGAAGTTTAATAAACTCTTTCCATAACTATGAAAGCTCACAAATGCACAGGTGCTTTCTCACGCAGAGAAGCCCGACAATTCTCAACCATACAAAATGAGTACTGATGTTCATCATTTAAACGACCATGATATAGTCAGACAGAGAGAGCAATAGCCCTTGCCACCTCCTTCAATCTAGTTCCATAAGTTTACGATGTAAAATTCTTTTTGCAATAAATATTGGACAATTCCCACTTTTTATTTTGCGGAGCAATAATACAAAGGTATTGCTATTAATATAAGCTAATAATCATAACAATCATCATATAGATTCCCTATGCATTCACCTTTTCGGGTTTCTTATGATGATAATTTTGAGTGAAGACGACAGCGGGTTGGCAAGAAACCACAAAGAAACTTGTATACGTTCCATGGTGGTTTGTTTCTTAGAGAGATATGTTGACATATCAAAGATTAAGATCGCATGGGGTTTTGTGTTCTTAGTCCTATATTGATGCTATGATCGATAGGTGATGAGCATTTGCATGTTATTATGTGGTTTGAGTGCGAGGTAGCGTTAACTCAGCAGAAACACTCATTTGTTTTGTTTTCGGTAATGAGAGAGTGTGAGGTAGCGTTAAGTCGGCAGAAACACTCCATGTGGATTGTGAATGTGAGGTAGCATTGATACGGCAGAAGCATTCACTGATTTTCTTTTGTGTGCATGTTTTGAGTGGGGGATGATGTCGGACTATGGGGTACATGCCTTCATGTTGATTCGAGTCTTCATATATGGTTATTTGATACTGACCATACTAATCCAAAACGACAAGCTCTGCTTGATCATTATGTGATGATTTATGTTATAGTACTTCTGAGGACGACGAATATGCAGAATAAAAGTGAAGATTGATAACGCAATAGATTGAACATGTTAATGATGTAATGTAGGAAGCTATATGAAAATGATGTAATTGATGTATACGATGAAGCAATGTAATTATGCCATTTTTGTACTTCATGTTCCTGCATATAGGTGGGCAAACTATGGGTTGTATGTAATGTATTTGCATAACTTGTACCTGCCATACCGTGGATTTGGGCCATGCACTTTGGTTGGTGAACAATGTTTCATAGGGTAGTTGCATATAGTCAAACTAGGACATTGGTAAGCATTGTGTGGGATTCGAGTCCACTGTGCGTGCCAGTGTTAACGTGGCATGTATGTGTTGGCATTTTATACTTTAATTAAGGCTCAAATTGAAGGGTCTACGAAAGGTTGCAATGGAAAGACATGATACCCCGTGCGAATGGGTGTGACAAGTTGTATAAATATATCACTTGGATTAATAAAAAAGAAGGCAGTGCGCGCACGTTTCTTGGAGCAAGTTTGTTTGTTGGATATGGCTTCTTGTCCCTCTACTCTCTTGTTGTTATATTTATGTTGGTCTGCGTATGTCAATAACGTGAAGTGTGTGTGGTTGTAATGTTATATACTTGTTGAGAGAGAAACATTCTTGTTCTTGTTCATGCTTGGAGTTTGTGCCGCATGTAGTCTTTCTTTCTGTTCACACAGGCGATGATGCGAAGTTGATGGCAGTTTATCTCCCTCTCTCTATCTCTCTTCTTTGTTGCAGGGAATGTGCATGTTGGTCTGCATACGTGGATAAGGGGAAGTGTGTGTGGCTGTAATGTTATATACTTGTTGAGAGAGAAACATTCTTGTTCTTCTTCATTCTTGGAGTTTGTAGTCTTTCATTTGTTCACGCTGGCGATGATGTGAAGTTGATGGCAGTTTATCTCCCTCTCTCTATCTCTCTTCTTTGTTGCATGCATTCCCACAGACGGCGCCAGTGTTAAAAAGGACTTCTGTCAAGTCGCTTTTTAATCTCCTTTTGGGTTCTTGGGAATGGTAGGGGTCTGACAATGCAGAGGCCCTTTATCTGATTTTCCCAACTTAACTATCCAATTAAGTGGTACTATACTTCCTGGTAATAACGTTCACTACACAGTTACTACTCCTTCCGGGTTACGATTATCCTTACACAGTAACTTATTGCACGAGTTAATGATCACAACGTCGCACCACTTATTATCGTTAAGACAACGTTATTATGTTAACAATGAATTACTGTGATTCAACAAGAATAGAATACATTACTCAGAATGTCATCCAATCTGCACACACTGTCTTCGCACGGTCACCCTGACAAACAGTCTAGCGAACTCATCTCTCTCCTTCTCGAAGATCACCGTAATGCCCTTTTATTAATAATTAAAAAGTTACATTGCCTCATCACGCCCTTTCGGTGCGTGCGATATATGAAAAAACAATCCATTCCGGCGGCCTAACAGAAGGTTGTTGATAAAGAAATAGAAGTTATGCATACTCCTACAAAAGATCAACTTGCAGATATGATGACAAAGAGTTTGGATGGACCAAAGTTGTAGAGATTTAAAGATATGGCAGGAATAAAGAAGATGCAGATAATCACAATTGATGATTGAGGGGGAGCTGTAGGAGCAGGACAATCAACAATTGGTGATCATATGAAGCCTACAAATAAAGATATGAAGAAAAGATTGAAGTCCAACTTCATGAAGTGAAGTGAAAGTTCAGGAAGAAAAGTTCTTCAAACATATGTACATTAGTTTTGTAAATACTTCAATATACTTGAAGTAATGACGAATCAATGCTCATATGTATATATATATACATGTAGATGGTCGTATTAAGTGAGAGAGATGAAGTATAGATGAAAAAGAGATGAATAGATGATGAATGTTGTGTGTATCATCCATCAGATGTATGAAGAGTTGAATAGGAAGAATGTTCAGAAAATTGCGCGTCGATCTTTTCTGTAGTTCTCCTTTTGTGTTTGATTTTATCAAAAATCCTTTTATACACATCTAATTCCACAGTTAATCTATCTATGGTTAACGTTTAAGAGTCTAACTGCAAACAGGTTGAGAGAATTTTGTGTAGGAACATCTATATGTGAGAAAGTGTTGATTGTCTTCTGAAATAGGCACAATTTCGATGGTCAAAGAAATGGACAGTTCTCAGTGCATAGTGTAAAGTTTTACACAAATGAGGAGTCAAAATCTAAGTTAGAAGGTAATCCATCTATGGCTAAAAGCATTCGCTCAAGCGGGATCTAGTTTGGGAGAACCGTGTGTTAGATGTTGCAGGTATCAAAGTCGACTCTACAAGAAGGCAGTTTCAGACATAGGTAGATTGTTTAGATCATTTCTGATAATCTACTTAAGCTTTTGAAGTGTTTTAACTTGGAGGAGGTGCGAAAACTCTAGGCGACACATTCCACAAAGTTTCATCAGAAACTTTACACAAATGATTAATCAATGAGTCAATAATGTGCTGCAGACTTTCTATGAAATGACTTTCTTCACTGTTAGTTAAAATCTTGACAGTTTCGTGCTTGTCTTCCAAAATTGGTTGGAGTTTAAAGTTATTCTTGATATAGAGGTGGTCTAACATCAAGGATAGCTTGTTCTTTTGGAGACTAACACTTTCCATCATGTTTTTCTTGGAGAAGTGAACCTTAAGTCTAGAGCAGGTGAAAATTTCACAATTTCCAATGTTCTTTATGCTATAGAAATAAAGAAGAATTTGATCTCTATCTTGACTTTCTTGTTAGATGGTTATAAAGTAGTTTTTAAGAAAGATTCATGTCAAATCCTCTCACCTGATAAGGTGCATTGTCTACTTCAAGGTGAAAATAGAAGTGGCATGTTTGTTTTGTCGAAAATAAGTCATGCTAATGTTGATAGGTCTACTACACCTAAGGAGAACATGAAGTTATGGCATGCTAGATTTGGTCATATCAGTTACAAAGCTCTCAAGCGTATCAAAGATCAAGGTATGGTGGAGAATTTTCCTACTTTTTCTTTAACAGATGATGCAGAGTCATGTGAAAGATGTCTTGAAGGAAAGCTTCACAAACTACCTTTCAAGAAAGATGGATTTATCACGGCCACAAGGAAGTTGCAAATCATACATTCAGATGTGAATGGTCTGATGAGAACAGATTGTATTCAAGGTTTCAAGTACTTTGTTATGTTCATGGATGATTTCTCAAGATATTCAAGGATTTACGGTCTTAAAGTGAAGTGAGAGGTTTTTCCTACTTTCAAGAAGTTCTTAGCTATGGTTGAAAATGAAAGTCAGTCAAAGATTAAGATTTTGAGAAGTGATAGGGAGGAGAGTACATGTCAAAAGACTCTAAGTCTTTTTTAGAAGACAAAGGTATCTCTCATCAACTCACTATTGCTTACACTCCAGTACAGAATGGTGTTGCAGAGAGAAAGAATAGGATATTTGTTGAGATGATGCATAGTATGATGTCATCCAAAAGGCTTTCTCCCAAGTTTTGGTTTGATGCAGTACATACAGCTAATCACATTCTGAATAGGCCTTCCACAAAAGCTTTGAAGGTCATTACATCTTACAAAGCCTATTATGGGAAGAAACCCAATGTGAGTTACTTCAAAGTTTTTGGTTCCCCAACTTATGTTCACATTGAGAAGAAGTATCGTGGTAAGCTTGATGTAAAAGCCATTAAAGTGGTCTTTACTGGTTATGGAGTTTAAAGCAAAGGATACAGATTCTATGTTCCAGATATAGGTGATATCCTACTCTCCCGCAATGCATATATTGCAAAAAGTCAGATTTATGATAAGAAGAAAGAGATTCCAGATTTCATACAGGTATAGGATAAACTTTGACTCGACAATGAAAAATTTTGGCAAAGTGTGTGTGGATGAAAAAAAATGGTCTCTCAATTTTAGATTGGAATGTATGACAAAAAAAACTTGAGAGATTTCTTTTAACTATGTTTATGAATCATCAAGTATCCATGCGTTCAGAAGAAAATGACTTCCAACAAGTTATAGAAGCTAAGGATGTGAAGGGAAAGGAGATAAGGAAGAGCGCTCTCACACACTTTCACACACAAGAAGAGGAGTGCACATAGATTGTGACAAGTAAGAATAATCTTCTTCTACTTCTTTTCTTATATAAAGAGAATGTAGAAAATGACCTAGTATAACAATACAACAAGTACAATATACAAAGGGAAATACATAAAGAGAACCCTAATCTCCAAAAATGAGTGATTTGGAAAGAAAAAATGTGCCATCACTCTCGATAGATAATTCCAACGAAGCGCAATGAAAATATCCTTGACATATATGAGCATAATCATTATACATAACAAAGAAACAAAGAGTGATATGTGTCATCCTCGATCCTCACATGTTGAGATTGATATCTCAACACTCCTCATCAAGCTCAACATCAGGTCATGTAATCCAAGAATCTTTAGCTTCTCTATTTAGGTGCTTTAGTCTAAATATCAACAACTTGCTCATCTGTTCTCACATAGTCAAGATCAATATCACTTGCTAATACCTTCTCCTTGATTAAACGATTGTGTAACTCGATACCATTTGTTCTAACATTAGAAATAGTATTTCTTGTTAATTTTATGCTATTATGGTTATCACAATAAATGGTGATGGGCTTCTCCAAATTTGATACCTAAATCTATAAGTAGCATCTCAAGCCATTGGTGCCTCTCATGATGTCATTGAAGCACCTCTATACTCAGCCTTTGTACTCAACAAAGCAATAGTGGGTTGCTTCTTACTGCTCCATGTAGTAACGACACTCCTAAGTGAAAAATAGAAAACCACTAGTAGATCTTCTATCTGGCACACTGCCAGCCCAATCTCCATCGATGTATCCATAAATGTGCAATTCTACACTAGCTTAATAAAACAATGCATAATCCAAAGTAGCACTCTCATAATGTAGATTGTGTCTCAAAATAACTAAATGCAATTTCCAAGGAACCTACATAAATTGACTATGAAGTCCCACGTGTAGCTTAGACCAAGCCTTGTAATTGTGAAATGGATCAAACTTCCCATAATCCTACTATCCATAGTAGCATTTCTTAGTGCTTCACCTGAGG
The DNA here is from genome assembly GCA_020310875.1 of Ceratopteris richardii. Classification (NCBI taxonomy): domain Eukaryota; kingdom Viridiplantae; phylum Streptophyta; class Polypodiopsida; order Polypodiales; family Pteridaceae; genus Ceratopteris; species Ceratopteris richardii. The sequence continues at coordinate 21,782,952 of CM035411.1, forward strand.
TAGCATCTAACTTCAAATTATGATCCAATGACATTGAAATTGGCTTACAATCAGCCATACCATACTCCTATAGTCTACATAAAGAATATTGCCTTTCAGACAACCATATAACTATTTTTGTATGTATAAACTCAATGCCCAAAAAGTAGTGTGAGACACCAATATTTTTCACATCAAATTCCTAGACAAGGAGTTTTGTTACCTCTTTAATGCTTTCTTCATTATCACCACCTAGAATCAAGTCATTAGCATAAATAGCCATAAATATGATTCCATCATCAACCTTCCTGGCATATAAAGAGTGATATGCATCACACATAGAAAATCCAATCAAAGTTAAACAATCAACAATCCTTGCATGAAAAGTGCAAGGGGCTTGTTTGAGCCCATACAAAGCCTTTCCCACCCACAAACATATTCAAGATGCTTTGAATCCTCATATGCTTGTGGCTGGCTCATGTATAATTCTTCCTACAATTCTCCATATAAAAATCATTCTTCACGTCTATGTGATGCAAAGTCCATCCATTTGTTCTCGCCGATGCAAAAAATGCTCTAGTAGCCATTTTAGATACAGGGTTGGAGGTTTCCTCATAATCAATGCCATACATATGTGCATATCCTTTTGGTACCAATTGTGCTTTATACATGCTTATGGTATCATCAACATTATGAATTACCTTGTAAACCCACTTCTAGTCTATGGGTTTCTTTCCTTGTGGCAATGGAACTAGTTTTCGTGTTTTATTTTTCCATAAAGTGCATCCATCTCCTCATCTGTAGATTTCTCCCAATTTGCATTTCCAATTGCATCTTCAAAACAAGAAGGTCTAGCATCTTGTCTTATGTTGGTGATGTAGGCATAATGAGAAGCCATGTAGCTAGCATATGTTAATCACTACACCAAATTTTGCATCCTCCAAGATATTCTTGGTTCTAGGTCACTTCTTCTTGTTGTATCATTTCTATGTTCTTTTTCTGACTCTTGGAGTCTTCATAGAGGGCAATCAAAGTTCCTCATCAAGGCTCTTTTCTAAACCGCTTGATTCTCCATCAATATCTTTAAAACATGTAGATGTTTTATTATGAGTAGAAATATTTTCTTTATCTTTCTTGGATGTAGTGGATGTATTTTTTGGAATTAACTTTCCACACAATCTTCAACTCAATGGGTTTGAATTGGAACTATTTCTAGGTGAAACATTTGGTCCACTTAGAACTTGAGATTTTACACTTGAATTTTTAGCATTTCCTTTATTATTGAGTCAACATTAAGTCCTTATTTTACATCATGATAAGTGCTTTCCATTTCATCAAACATCACATCTCTATTTATCTTAACTTGGTGTGTGATTGGTTTGTAGTATTTCTATTCCTTTTGCTCAAGTGAGTCCCCAACGACGCTACTTTTTTTTGCTTTTGGATCAAGTTTCATCCTCAAATAATCTGGAACATGTACATATGCAATACAACCGAATACATTCATATGTGGTAAATTTGGCTTTATACTTGTAAACTTCTCTTGAGGTGTAACTTGATTTACAAAAATAGTTATAGTTCTATTCATGATGTATACAATACTGGGCATAGCTTCTACCCAATAACAATGCGGCATATTTCTTTTCGCAATCAAGGCTCTTACTCTTTCTATGATATGTCTATTTTTTTCATTAAGAAAATCCATTCTATAATGTTGTGTACCTACATAAAAGTTGCATTCAAATTCCATGATTTTTTAGAAAATTACAGAATTCATTTGATATGTATTAACCTCGTCCACCAGATCCTAATGTTTGAATATAAATTCTCTATCTCCTTTTCCAACATAACCTTGAAATTTTGAAAGTGAGTAAAAACCTCACTCTTCTCCTTCATGCACTATACCCATACTTTTTATGTATGGTCATCAGTGAATGTGACATAAAATTGGCAACCTCCCTTGGATTTCTATGGCCTCTTTGGCTCCTCTTGCCTCCAAAGTTTTCCTCTACCTCCTGTATTAGTGTGTTTCTTACCTTGGTCTTGGTTATTGTTTCATTATCCTCTTCCAAAGCCTCTCCCTTCACCACTTCCTCTCCTAGAATAGAATACCTATTTAGAACCATCTTTTCCTTGGGAGTTTGAGTCTTCACCAAAGTTATTTTTTTCAATTATCAACATGGACACAAAAGCAACAAAAATGGGAATATTCTCCCTAATCTAAAGTGACTCACATATGCTTTTGATGTTTTGAGTGTTTTCACTTATCGGCATGATGCTTCTCTAGTGTATGCAACTCATTATTGAGTTGCAATTTTTGTGCCTTTGTATTGGTCTCATACACTATGACCATACTTTTCAAGCCTCGTTTAGAGTTTTTGAATCATGTATGTGCCCAATCACGCTATCTTGTATGCTTATAGACAACCAATACATTACCTTTTGTGCTCCTTGATTTCACTTTTCATATGCTCTTAACTGCCCTACAATGTGATTCCTATCTAGTAATTGCAAGGTGTCTTCATTTTCTCCTTTGATGTACTTAGAGTAACCTTTTCCCATCAAGAAATTTTTCATTCTAGATCAAGCATAAAAGTTTTTCTTCTCCAACTTATCTTTCATAAGTTCGCTCATTCCATCAAAATTTGTCATTTCTATAGTAAATTTACAATACTACAAAGTCACTAGAAGTTGTATCTCTACTTGAACATTATTACACTGACTTGATTATTCATACTTGTTGGAACATCAAACTTACACTATGCTTGAGGTGGATTTGATCTACATCAAAGGCTATCACATCGAAAGAATATCCGTTGGAGAGTTCTTTTATTTATGCTCACTTATTGTACTTTTTTAAAAAGCTTTTTGATGGATTTTTTACCATTCTAAAAGCTTTGAGATTTACACATCTAAAAGAGGAAAGATAGAGCCTAAATCCCAAGAACGTGTGGTGGTTGAGTTGCATTCAATCAAGCAATCTGTCACCTAAAAGTAGATCAAACTAGATCTTCACTTTTCCTAGATTGTAAGAAAGTGAATTGATTCCCTCCAACAACCATTCCCACATTCATTTGAATTCAAAATCCACTTGTAGAAGTCGTGGAGCATTTCTAGAGTCTATATAAAGAATTGAAATCACTTGTACAATACATGGAAGCAATATACATACACTTGTGACCATCATAGTTTTGCTCCTTCAATTTTCTACATCATCTTCTTCGCCAACAGTAATCTTGCAGAGGCTGATGCTCTCTCTACAGAGCTCCAAATTGAGTGCAAGATGGCACCTTGGAAGGGTATTAGTGTCTAGTTTATGTCTATATATTCAAAGCATTTGGTTCAGTAGATTGGGAGCAATCTCAGTTTTTTTGTCTTGGGGTCAATCTCTACGTATTCCTGAAAAATAGGAAGTACCACCGGTGAATGTATGATTCATTCCTATAGAATATTTTTCTTATTCCTTATAATTTTGTGCGTTATATACACTCAACCCTATGTGTATCACTCCCATATAAGTATTTTTTCTAATTGTAATGATGCTAGTCGCTATGGACATTTGAAGTTCATTATCTCTTCCATAGATAGTAAGTTTTTTGAGCTAGTCGACATGCAAACCTGTCTGTTTTGTATTGACTTCTTCTCCTTGATGCTCCAAAGTACATAGTGCATTTCTTTGCACTTATCTCATGCCTATATGGTCTATTTGAGTCTCCATAAGCGCAAGGGTTAGTCTTGTGCTAGTTGGCTAGACCAAACTTCGGCGCTTCGAAACGCACGTTTCTACCTTCTACAAGCTTCTCCAAGTTCTTTCAGTGGTATCAGAGCTAGATCAAGATGGGTGATGGCTTTCCCTCATTGATCAAGAAGCTTGATAACTATGTGGCTTGGCAAATCAGAATGGAGGCCTATTTGCAAGGTAGAAATCTTTATGGAGTTGTAGTAGGTAATGAAGCTATGCCTATTCCAAGATCCAAAGGAGGACCTACACAAGAGGAGATAGATAAGCTCACACTTTGGTGTGCAAGGGATCATACTAAACTCTATCTCCGACTTTCTATTACCACATATTGTTGGAACATCAAGCGTACACTATGCTTGAGGTGGATTTGAGACTCATTGCTTCTCATGAATCTAAGCCACAAAGAAGGTAAGAAGATGATCATTTGTTCTTCATAGATTCAGGATGTTCGAATCATGTTGTAGGCAACATTGCTCTTCTATCTGATTTGGAAAGTCCAAAGCATAGACATGCAGTGAAAACAGGGGATGACACAAAGCACAATGTGGAGAAGATTGGTAAAGTCAAAGCTTGGAATGGAAAGACAAACATTCTGAGTAAGGTTCTCTATGTACCCACTATCACTAAAAGCCTAATAAGTGTAGGCCAAATAGTTGAAAAAGGCTTGCAAGTTAGGTTCACCCAACATGGAGCTTTTGTGGAAGGTCCATGTCAAGGCTTCAAGAAGATCGCCAGAGGTGAGAATCATGGTAGGCTCTTTACTTTTGAAGTAGGAGAAACCAGGAACATATCTCTATTCACTTTTGCGTCTCAAACCCTACATGAGCTTGAAGTGTGGCATAAGAGACTTTCTCATGTGAATGAAAGAACCTTGAAGGATATATGCAGGGATCAAAGTGTTCTAGGACGGCCAAACATATCAAAGCAACACATGCTCAAGAGGTGTGATGCATGTAAGATTGGGAAGGCACAAAGACAACCACTCAACCACAAAGGCTACATCCACAACAACTTATTGGACTTAGTACATACAGATGTATCAGGATCAAGTCAAGAACCTTCATTGGCAGGATCAAGGTATTATTTCTCATTTATTGAAGACCATAGTAGATGGATTGTTCTATACTTTATCAAGAGTAAGAATGAAGTGTTTGATTGCTTCAAAAAGTATCTCACACATGTGGAGAATCATACAGGTAGATCACTCAAGAAGCTGAGATCTGATGGAGAGGGAGAATACTTCTCCAAAGATTTTGATGAATTCTTGCAGGAAAAAGGTATCAAAAGGGAAGTGACTACCAGGTACTCTCCTCAACTAAATGGAATTGCAGAGAGGAGAAACAAGACATTGGTTGGATCAGCTAGAACAATGCTTGAAGAGAAGAAGTTGCCACATTATCTATGGGCAGAAGCTATTTCAACTGCCGTGTACCTTGTCAATAGACTACTATCCAAATCATTCCAAGGTATGAATCCTTATCAAGCATGGCATGGAAGAAAACCTAGTCTTGGACAATGCAAGGTTTTTGGTTGTTTAGCTTATGTTCATATACCATCACAAATAAGAGGTAAGCTAGATGAAAGGGCAACAAAGGCAGTGTTTATTGGATACGATTGAACTCAGATGGGTTACAGGTTCTATAATCCTTTAACGAGGCAATTCACTACAAGTAGTGATGTTGTGTTTGAAGAACATTGGTCTTGGTATGATGAAGACAAACAAAAGGTCACTCTACCATATGATCTTGATTCTGATTCTCATCAATTAGGAGGGAAGCATGATACACAGGTCCAGGATCCAAGACTCAGTGATATAAACAATGACCAAGATGAAAGGGATTACAAGCTATGGAAGTCAAGAAGCAAAGCAAAGATGCAAGAGGTTGGAGAATGCTCCAAACAAGCACCTAGAAGATCAGCAAGAGAGAAAAAACAACCAGAAAGGTATGGATATGATTCCACATTTGTTAGAAAGCATTCAATCAACTTGGCAAAAGACTCTATTTCAGAAGAACCCTCAACCTACGAAGAGGCAAAGGGAAACGCTAATTGGGAAAAGGCCATGAAAGAAGAAATAGATGCATTGAAGGAGATGGACACTTGGGATTTGGTTCAAATGTTGTCCAATCAAAAGGTAATTGGTTGCAGATGGGTGTATCAAGTTAAAAGAAATTCAGATGGATCAGTTTGCAGGTACAAGGCAAGATTTGTTGCCAAAGGGTGCTCTCAAATGCATGGTATAGACTATGACGAAACATTCTAACCAGTTGCAAAGATTACTACAATCACGACATTGACAAGGGTAGCTGCTACAAGGAATGGGAGACTCCTCCAACTTGATGTGAAAAATGCATTCTTAAATGGTTGGATAAGTGAAGAGGTATACATGTCACAACCACCAGGTCTTGAAAACCCTAATCATCCATCTTATGTTTGCATACTTAAGAAAGCATTGTATGGATTGAAACAAGCTCCTAGAGCTTGGAATTACAGATTGGTTACATATTTTCAAGATCAAGGGTTCAAAGCTAGCAACTCAGATCCTTCTCTATTCATCAAAAGGGATCACGATGAGGTTATCTATCTATGTGTATACATAGATGATATCATTGTGACAACTGACGATCTAAATGGCATTCAAAGGATTAAGAGACACATGCAAGAGGAGTTCAAAATCAGTGACCTAGGTGAGCTCACATATTTCCTAGGTATGCAGGTGATATACACAGATGAAGGAATGTATTTGACTCAAAGAAGATACATTCAGGATCTACTTCTCAAGTTCAAAATGAATAACAGTAAATCTGCAAGTACACCTTTGAAGATGAATCATAAATGTAGTGTTTATGAAGGTGAGAAAATTAAAGACATTAAAGAGTATCAAAGCTTAGTGTGGGAGTACTTAGTCAATTTATGCATTCACCAAGAAGATCACACATGGATGCAGCTAAGAGAGTACTTATCTCAAAGGTACAAACAACGAAGGTATATTCTATCCTTACTCTTCAGATTTGGATATCAAAATCTATTCAGATGCAGATTGGGCAGGAGCTAAGGTGATAGAAGAAGTACTTCTGGTTACTTGGCATTTGTAGGTTCAAAGCTAGTGTCATGGAGTTCCAAGAAGCAACCAAGAGGTGCTTTATCCTCGACGAAGTAGAGTAGATAGGCTTGACCATATCAACTCAAGAGGCAATATGGTTAAAGGCATTGTATACAAATTTGGGACTTGTGAGTTCCAAACATCACATATTTGGAGATAATGTAAGTTCCATGCATCTAGCGACAAATCCTATTTTCCATGCGAGAACCAAACACATAGGGTGCATTACCACTTCATCAGGGAGAAGCTCATGGCAAAGGAGATTGACATTTCTTTCGTTCCTATTGAGAAGCAAGTAGCAGATATGACGACAAAGGCACTTGATGGAATAAAGCTTTGTAGATTGAAAGTTATGGCAGGTATTCAACCTATTAGAGAATGAAGACTCAAGCATACTTTAGCTTGAGGGGGAGCTGTTGGAAGATCAATCTTACACTATGCTTGAGGTGGATTTGATCTACATCAAAGGCTATCGCGTCAAAAGAATATCCGTTGGAGAGTTCTTTTATTTATGCTCACTTATTGTACTTTTTTAAAAAGATATTTCTTGGATTTTTTACCATTGTAAAATCTTTGAGCTTTACACATGTAAAAGTAGAAAGATAAAGCCTAAATCCCACGAATTTGTGGTGGTTGAGTTGCATTCAATCAAGCAATCAATCACCTAAAAGTAGATCAAACTAGATCTTCACTTTTCCTAGATTGTAGGAAAGTGAATTGATTCCCTCCAACAACCATTCCCACCTTTATTTGAATTCGAAATCCACTTATAGAAGTTGTGGAGCACTTCTAGAGTCAATATAAAGACTTGAAATCACTTGTACAATACATGGAAGCAATATACATACACTTGTGACCATCATTGTCTTGCTCCTTCAATTTTTTGCATCATCTTCTTCGCCAACAGTAATCTTGCAGAGGCTGCTGCTCTCTATAAAGAGATCCAAATTGTGTGCAAGATGGCTCATTGGAAAGATATTAGTGTCTAGTGTATGCATAAAAATTTGCAAAGTAGTTGGTTTAGTAGATTGGGAGCAATCTCTATTTTTCTATCTCGGGATCAATCTCTACGTATTCCTAAAAAATAGGAAGTACCACCGATGAATGTCTAATTCATTCCTATAGAATATTTTTCCTATTCCTTATACTTTTCTGCATTACATACACGCAACTGTATGTGTATCACTCCCATAAAAGGATTTTTTCTAATTGTAATCACCCTGGTCGCTATGGGCATTTGAAGTTCATTGTCTCTTCCATAGATAGTAAGTTTTTTGAGCTAGTGGATGTGCAAACCTATTTGTTTTGTACCGACTTCTTCTCCTTGATGCTCCAAAGTAAATAATTCATTTCTTTGCATTTATCGCATGCCTATAAGGTCTATTTGAGTTTCCATAAGCGCAAGGGCTGGTCTTATGCTGCTTGGCTAGACCAAACTTCGTCGCTTCGAAACGCACTTTTCTACCTTCTACAAACTTCCCCAAGTTCTTTCAATACTCACAAAAACAAAGATTTTGTGTACCAACGATACACAAAATTGCTTGAAACCCTAGATCCAAACTTTTAAGAAGATGCCACACATAATACATTTTAGAATTTTGCGAAATGACCTTTTTTTTGGGCCAAGCTTGTGGGCTTGAAATGGAGGCTAAAATAGCACCTTCTACATGCATACTAGATTTTGTAGCAATGCGAGATTGTTTCTGAAGGACACATTCTCTAGGCCTTTTCATTGATTCTTTATTGTCAGTCTTCTACATGAGCTGTATACAACTACATTGGCTTTGATAGCATTTCTAGGGAAAGGAGATAAGAACACATAAGAAGAGAAGCACACATAAATTGTAGCAAGGAAGATTAATATTCTTCTACTTCTTCTATTACATAAAGATAAGGTGCAAGAATGACTAAATAAAACAATAGAACAAATACTATATAAAGACTGATACATAAAGCAAACCCTAATGTTTGGAAACGAGTGTATTGTCAAGAAAACAAATTTACCATCACTCTTGATAAATAAATCTAGTGAAGCTCAATGAAAATATCCCTAACATATTTCAACATGGCCACATACATGTTAGAGAAATGAAAAGTGATATGTCTCATCCTTCATCATCACATGTTGAGCTTGATATTTCAACAAAGGAGTGGAATGGAATCGACAAGGAAACTTCCTCTTCCCCTTAGTGTCTTTATCTCCTCTAGTTGTGGAGGTTTTGTGTTGCGACTATTTGATGATCGTAATGCTCGAAGAGTCTTGGATTGCATTGTGCAAGGCTTGGTTGCCCTCATTCTCGTTGGGTTTAATTTAGTAATTCTTTTCTCTTGTTTTATGATTTCATCATCTTCTTGTCTAGATTTAGTTACAATCCATGGTTGCAACATCTTTGCACTTTTAGTTGATTTAGAAAGCATTGCATTTTGTCCTTCTTGCAACTTTTTCTTTTGATATGTTAGCAGCAATGAACCTACATATGATATTTCTTGCACCTTCAGAAAAGGATCCTCCCCCTCCCCAAAATTCAATAGCTATCAAAAGGGAGATTGCCTCTTTAAAGATTTTTCTTAGAGGTATATTTTCTACAAGGAAGTGTGTCAAATTAGCTCCCAATTTTTGTAGTCCTTGGGAGATACTTAAACTACTTAGCGATGTGGCATATAAACTAGAATTTCCATCAATTTTTAAGATTCTTCCAGTTTTCCATGTCATTAAGTTGCAAGCTTTCATTTGTAGGGATGATAGTTGTATTAAAGGTATTATCACTTTGTAGGAATCTGAATCTCTCGATATGATTGCAAAACAAAAGATGTTGATAAAAGAGAGTTGCATTTTAATATTTACTCTATCCCCAAATTTTTAGTTTCCTAATTAGGTGTGACTTAGGAATTAGAGATTATGGTGCACAAGTATTTTCCCTCCTTGATCATTGAGGACAATGATCTTTAGAGGAGAGAGAGAGAGTCTCGTATTTTTAGGTTCGAGATAACCTTGTATTGGTACTTGTGTGGAAAAGGTCTCCTGTAAGGATGAAGGTCCAATGCTTGGAAGAGCTAAGGACCTAGTGGACAAACATGAGGCTTATCCTAACTTTCTAGAGGAATCTTATGAAGGTTTTTAGACCTTAGAGGTGATTCGAGAGCTACAAGGGGTAAGTCATTGTTATCAATTGGGAATACCTAACTAGAGGTGTCACAATGTTGTGCTTCCCCTATTTAAAATTAAGCCAAAATCTTACCAAGGTACTTATACAGGTCTTCCTTCATTTGAACACCCAAATAAAGAGGTCATGAATAATACATATGAGTCTTCTGTACAATAAAAGTGAGACCAAGAGGTTCAAAATGTGACAAAGACTTTTGGCATTCTTGAAATTCCATAAAGAAAGTAACTAGAAATAACCCGAAATGGATATGGTTTGCAAATATCCGAGGTTGAAAAAGATGAAGAGAACTTTCATTTAAAGGTATTGGGAGTATATCTAAAACATAATTTCTCTTTGAAATGCTTAAGGAGTTAGCCTACTAGACACAGATACACACATGTAACTGTCAAAGAGATTACAAAATGTAGTTGCCTCTGTTGAATTAGTTATCTACAAGACTGGTAAGCTTTTCCTGTGCACATGAAGCTCACTCAAGTATTGCAGAAGGATTCTATAGCCCATCGGTAAACAGGTACACGCAGGCGAGCAGGCACAGGATGATGTCCCTATGTTTTGTAAGCTGACTGCCGTCATGGCGCCGTGCGTGGTAGGGTTTTGAATGTCTTAGTTGCATACTCAAGACTACTGACAACATCAGAGGATAGACATGCCATTTACAAGAAGACGAGTTGTTCATAAGAGTTAGGTCTTCAAGATCTATTATCTCTGACCCAGCATGCATTTCCCTGCCAGTGTAAGGATGGTTGGTTCGATTGCTCTTTAATTAGCACAGTCTGGAGGAACCGCTGTTTGCAACACTTTTATGAAGTTTCTGCTTTCTTCGTCTTCTGTATCGGTATCGACAACGTGGAAATCGAATCAACCTGATGCAGTCTCCTCTGTGTGTACTCTGTAGATGCAATTTATGTATACAGAACATAAGGCGGAGAAAATACGAACAGACATTGAAATGAGAAGTCCTATTAAGTGATAGGGGAAATGGTCGTAAAGGCAGTGGTAACGGTTGATCATTCTCTTCCAACCTGTAATACGCCTGTATTGTAGGGACTGCTGCCCATGCGAGCAAAAGTAAGTGGACATAATGAATTTCACGGCGCACATCACTATATGAATCAGATCCAGCATGTATCATCTCCATGTACAGTCAACATGGAAATGTTGAGCTTAGGCTGTCAAGCAATGTAGAATGAATGTCTTGCAATTAATTGTTCTTTGGTGGGTGTGTTTTGGGGCTGCTATAGTCCACATGGAATGTTGCTGATACATCCACATTGATTTGGCGAGGAGAAGAAGGATAGTTCTCACTGACCAGTTTGTCTGCGGATCTTCTATCCATGGTTGCATCGGCAGTATTAACTGATAGCTCAGTTTTCTTGGTTCGTACCTCGTGTGAGGTCACTAAGTTGTCATCCAAGTGGAGCATTGATCTTCTTCCTGAGATCAATCTGGAGAAGCCGAGTGAGGATACAACTGTCATGTCTGACATATCTGCGTGTACTGTTGTATCAGATAATCTGTTGATACTTTGACGTCGATAGGAGACCGCCATAGTCGTAAATGAGCTAAGTAACCTCCGTCCCTGGCATAATAATGCATAAATTAAGGTTTTCTCATTGAACATCAGTCATAGGTTTGTTCATCTTGTCTGATGAATGCACTCTACGTGAAAGTTCCTATACTCAAAGCACTTGGAATACGAGAAACGTTAACGTACCTCCAGCGACAGTAGTACTACTGCTCCACTTCCTGCTTGTACTGCTTCTTCCTTAGCTTGATTGAGGAAAGCAAGGACAAAGTTACCTGCTGCAGATGATGAACAAGATTATTAGCAAAGAAGATGACCTATGGCATACCTGCCTGAGATGCAAATAGCATATGTACAAACTAATCCTCAAGACATTGAAATTGTGCTTACCTTGCGAGATAGGTGAGCGGTTGATGTGGACCAGGAGTACGAACATCACAGTGGTGCAACAGAGGATGAAGTAGACTGGGTTATGAGGCTTGATAGTTCTCATGGTCTGTGTGCGTGTGTCTGTGACAGAGAGAGAGAGAGAGAGAGAGAGAGAGAGAGAGAGAGAGAGAGAGAGAGAGAGAGAGAGAGAGAGAGAGAGAGAGAGAGAGAGAGAGTGCACCAAAAAAAAGCCTCAGTTAGCAAGCACTGATGCTCTCTATAAATATCAGAGCAGCCAAACTGCTTGGAGGGCACATCATTCTAAGCAACTATCAAGGACACGGTCCCTACCACATTGCATTTAGAGTACCGAATTTCGAGCGCAAGAGGAGGAAAATGGCATTTCAGACTGCGAATATTTGTTCTGTGAATCTAATCCCTAAAGGGGAAAAGAGTCTGGATCAAATAGGGTAAATGGTCCATGGGAGTTAGGTATGTTTCTGACTGATGGAGCAACTATCGTGAGCTGTTTCATCCAGATCCTGTTCAACTCTAACTTTGGAAAATTGGAACTGAAAAGAAAAAAAAACATTAGTTAGATTTGTATGTGTCTGAGGAGGCAACTATCATGAATATCCTGCATTTACGGTTTCTTTCTATAGAAATCCATCATGGTTGCTCTCTCTCTCTCTCTCTCTGTGAGTTATCAGCGGATAAATATAGACCTATGATCCTTAACAGGACTTATATTTGAAGGATCAATCCTCTAAAGCTTTTACGGGTATAACAATATTGAAGCTTAAGAATAAGCTGCATCTTACAAGGATTCAAGGTGGAGCATATATATAGTACATGTATTCTCTCTTAAATGCAGGAATAGAGAACGGCGTTGCTGCCCAAGTTCCAAATTATTGCGATTGCTTCTCTCTGGCATCTTGGGCTCTCCCTTTCAGACTTCCGCTTACAAACACAATGGCACTGTGCGCTGGGCCCTCCTTGTCTTGTAGATTATGGCCTTTTGTCTTGTCTAGCTTGTCTTCCTTCTGCATGGCCTTGTAAATCGTGTGTGTTTTCAGCTCCCTTGCTGATTGATGTAAGGCGTGAGTCTATCCTCTCCAGAGGTCCCTTTAAAGTTTAAACTATACAATGCAGGTTATTGTCACATGCTTTCCAACTAGCCATCCATCCATAGGCATAGTAGGCTGCTGTTCTAGGTTCCCTTTTCCGCCTTTCTCTTCTTTCTAGCCATCTCAAGACACTCTCCAGTCTCCAGAGTCCACGACTTCACATGCATGTGACCATGTTAGTTGTTCCATACCCCACAGAAAATGTCACTGAAAGTCGTACTGAGAACCGTGCCCCATGAAGACCATGACCTCTCGGTTACAAAGCCAAAACAAGCTTTCTGTGCGCCTCCAGTCTTGATGGACTTGGGCTGGGTTCACACAGATGATGGAAGGGCTGGGTTTACACAGACTTGGGCTGGGTTCACACAGACGATGGAAGGGCTGGGTTTACACAGATGATGGAAGATGACTTTAAGAACAAGTGTTTCAAACATTTTTTCCATCGTGTTCTGAAATGATCAAGGGATGTAGGGAGGTTGCCATAACAAATTTTCATGTTTTTCATTGTAATTGCACGCCACCATGGTAGGTGAAGTAGCTGTTCGGTGGAGGGATGGAACCGGAACAATCCATGAAAGCTCACTGTTTTGCCATCGTATATAAATATGTGGCCAAATGGTGGGAGGTGATTAGTTTATGTGTCGATTCCAGCAAGGACGAGGCCGTAATACCCAATTGGACTTTGACTGCCAAAGCTAAGGGGGTATTTGCTTTGGAACACGAGGCTACTTTCGCCCCCCATTTTCTTTTTCAACGAGAAGACATAATTGGATCAATGGGAGATGTTACAAGAAGCAGGAAGTAAGCTAAGACTCTCCATTAAATTGGAACCATCGGACGACACCCCGCGTCGCCAATCAATTGCTAGTAACACTTGTCGTCGTTCCCTGCACAATAGCAAAGTGCAGCGATCTGAATCAACAATGATTGCCTCGATGTCATTCAGACAGGGAATGCACAAGACGAAGTATGCTATTCCAGGGTTCCGCTGAAGAACTTGAATAGTCCTCCGGCTGAGTATTCACATATTGCCGAACAAGAGTTGTGAAAATTAAACTAAAAATCTTATGTGGCGAAAGCGAATGCTTCGGGTGGACCAACGGGTTTCGCTTTTCACAAGGAAATGTTCCGTGATGTGGCACGCAAAGCCGTGTGACACGTGCCACATGGCAAGTTCTGATTGAACCACGTCTTGCATCACGAAGGGCTTTCGAACACAGTTTGAATTGGACCTTGGCCATTCATTTGTAGAGTTCTGCGTTCAAAGTTAAAGTTCTGGGAGTAGGCGCTTGTCGAACTTCCATTAAAAAAAAAAAAACACTCACATGCAAGTATCAACTCTCTATGAACAATTGTCCTTTGTGTGTGGTGACCAAAGTTGATTTTCGATGGTAATTGTTTTAAGTTATTGTTTGACCTTTTATATTTTTAAATTTATTTTCTAGTGTCAGAGATCCATGGTGCAATGCTAATGGATTGACATGTTGAAATGGACATTACGGCCATCAAAATTCAATAGTTGGTGATGCTTAAGCCATCTATGCACCCCCTCTTGCCATCGAGCTCAACTTTGTGTGAGAGTTTGAGAGTTAGGGGTCATGTAATGCCTCATGTTGATTGAAGGCCTTATAGTATGTCGATATTATGGGGTTTTGCAATAATGTAGGAACCCCTATGGTATCCACATGTGGTGTCCCATGATACACAATGAAGTTTTCGTACCCACATTAGGGGAGAAATGAGCCCTGGATGGGCCTTGTAAGGATCCAAGGATTAATTTTAACTTTGTTGGAGATTAAGGGGGCATTGCAAACCACTAGTGGTATTCTAGAGTAAAATAATATTTGTTCAAATGCATGAAATCTTGGCCTTTGGATGCTTAAGATCCATGGCTAGCATGCAAATAGATGGTAGATACTCTCTTCAAGGTTTTGGAGAATCAGATATACTCAAAATCCAAGGGTAGCTGTCCAAGCTTGCATAACCAAGTGGTTTGATGCCTTGAGTCTTAAAGAGGAAGTCCTGAGTTCAAGACTTGGTTGGACATGTATCTATGAGTGCCTCATAGATGGGTGCCTCTACCTTATGAGGTTGGTTGCGTGAGTGTGTTTTCAATTCATTGTACTCTCAAAAAAAAAAAATTCCAAGGGTAGAGCGAATTTGGGGTGATCTTGCTTGGGGATCTATGGGAACCCTTGGATGGATCTCCAATCTAAGGGAGAAGAAGATACTTTGTGAGGGAAAATGCACGATTGGTTTCTTGCTATCCAATCGTGATACAATCCAAGCGAGTACATAAAAATGCACCTTCCCACTCTTCTATCAATCCTATCCATTAGATAAGCGCCTTGATCCGATGGTCCAAGATTATGAGCACCTTTTTCTAATGGCTAACCATCTAAACCACACTATCTCATATTGATCCAATGGCCATACTCAAATCCCACCTTAACTTTTGCAAAATCCCTTAAACCATTGGATTTTTGAGGGGATCCAAAGGTTGAAATCACTTCCCAAGGCCTTTCGACCTCCCATGCCAACAAAACGACGGATTTATGTCTCGCTCTCAATATCTTTGACTAGGAGAAAACCATGGAAGCCTATGCCAAGCCTAGTAGATTAAAGACTAGAATGTGGTCAATGCTCTCCTCCCATATTGGATCCTTAATCATCCCTTAATCTAAATGGTCGAGGAGGGCTCATTTTTTCCCCTAATGACGTGTCGATCCTCTAGTCACTTTAGGTGTTACCAAGAGAGATGAGACCACAATATGGGGATACCAACTATACTAAACATCACCTATGTGATTGTTGAAAATTTTGTTCTTATTTTCAAATTTTTAAAAGACCACTCATTAGTGTAGGCATGCATTAAGCATCTTTGCAAAGTTAGCCTTGCTATCTAGTGGGCAGGACTTGCTACACTTACTAGTGGCTATTGCCACATCAATATGTTTTCATCATCCTTCTTATAGGTCCTTTCATCTAGTGGCCACAAGATTTAGTCAAATGGGGCCTTGTTCAAAGGAGAGTCCTCTTTGATTATTGTTTACATAGTATTCAAGCAATAAGAAGGATCTGATAAGTTCCCCTTGGTCAACAGTCAAAGCAATCAATAATGAAATTTGTTTTTGTTCCTTCAAAGGGAAGGTAGGTCACATTAATAAAGCAAGGGTTCCTTGTCTCTCGTTTGATCCGGCTTGAAGGCTAGAGAAGTTAATATGTGCTTGTGGCATGATTGTGGTAGCTACTTTATCAGGTTGTTTGAAAGGGAATAGACTTAGCTATTTGTGATGGTCCCTTGCAAAGAGGCCTTTTGATGGAGCATTCTTCTCTTTCATCAATTGACTTTTGAGCCTTTACTGATAGCTCTTTCTTTTTTGTCTCTTTATTCTTTGTTGGTGTTTCCTAGCATAAATAGATAAAGATGTCCTTTTTTGAAGGGTTCATTTAAGTTTTTGTAAACGTTTATCAATACTTCAAGTAAGATTTTTATTTTTCTTGTTTCCCATCCCTATATATATATATATATATATATATATATATATATATATATATATATATATATATATATATATATATATATATATATATATATATATATATATATATATATATATATATATATATATATATATATATATATATATATATATATAGTGCAATTTTATATTGGACTCTCTTGGTGGCTTGTGTCCATGAAGATCATTAATACTACTAGAAGCAAGCCATTGGCAAGGGTGTGTATTCATGGCCATCACTTTTGTGATGATGGGAAACCTTGTCTCTTATTCGAGGGATAAGTGTTGATATTGGCAACATGGCCTCATCCTCATAATTCTTGGATCCACCCTTGGTGGTTTTCCTTCCTATGTAAAAGGTCAAGAAGATTCAACAAAAACTCAAATGATGACATCTCATCGGTGAATGCTTGAGAATGTGGCCCTCCATTGAAGTGTGATAGTACTCATGGTTCAAAAAAGAATGGATAACTCGAGACATTCTAGTGAAAAATGATAATTTCTCGAAGGAAAACATGTTGTACTAGTTTCTGACTATGACAACATGGCCTTCTAGCATTGCCATTTGGGATGTAGTAGATCTGTGAGTCACTATGTGTCTCTTTGGTACCCAAGGTTAACAAATAAAAATTGACCTAGTATCACTTTTGGGTCAAATTAGAGAACCTCCCTTTCTACCTTTACAATTTCATCACCAAAATTGTGTCCTTGATGGATCACCCTATGTAAACCTAAACCAATGTGGGAGTTTAGATATACGATGACACAACTCACTGCTGATATATTTTGATAGTGATGTGTGTGAACACACTAGGACTGACGGGGCATTTTTTTACCTCTTTAGGAGGTTTTTTCTCATGGCTTGTATATACGCCTATTGCCCTAATGGATTAATTGTCTTTGTACATTTTAGTGGTAATACATTTAGTATTGTATGTTGCTCAAGCTTCTTCTTCTTCCTTGTGCTATTTGTGTGCTTCTGTAGATGTCTGATTCCAAAAATTGGTACAAAGCAAGTCATCGCTTCATCTAGGGCATCGTCTCTCAGAATCACACGAAATTTGGTGTGCATACTCAAGGGGATTAGGAGATCAAAACAGCTTCGCCTTGTGGTGCCAAAATTGCGATCTGAACTCATTTCGACCTCCGAATGCACTATCATAGTGCTTGTGCAAGTATTTTGTCTTTTTGTGCCAAAGATATATACAGGTTTTGGTTCACTAGTATAAGCATATCAAAGTCTGCTAGAGGTCTAGCAGAACTCGTTTTGGTAGTTCTATTCAACGTTTTTAGATATAGTCATTTTTCTGCATCAAGATATTTTAGTTAGTGGCTATGGCTGAAAGAAGTGATGTATTCCATATGTTCGCTGTTGAGGATAAGTTGGATGGTACCAATTATCCATCATGGGCTTATATGATGCATCATGTATTGGTTGCAAAAGGACTATGGAATATTATGCAGGGTGTTGAAAAACATCCTATTACACCTACGAACATAGGTACTGCAAATATAGGTATTGAAGTTGATGTAGATGGTGTTGAAGATGGTGATATTCTACAGATTCCTGTTTGTGTTGATGTTTCTATTGCACCTACTGCAGAGAAAATTTGTTGGGATGGCAAAGATGCTCAGACACATGCCTTGATAGCTTTGTCTGTCAAATGTGCCATTATTCCTCACATTCCCTCTTGCAGCACAACTAAGGATGCTTGGGATACACTTACCACATTGACCAGGCTAGGAATGAGGCTCATGTTGCTTACCTCCAAAAACAGTTGGAGAGTGAGCACACGAATGAAGGTGATTCTATGGAAAGTTTTTTGACAAAGATCAAGGATCTTAATAGCCTGTTGATCGGTTTTGATTAAGACCTCAAAGCCCATAAGATAGTGTTTCCAAATTTGCAAAGCATGCATAATTGCTAACAATTTTTTATCATATGCACTATAATTCGTTTCTGAGGGCTTAAGCCTCCTACTCTCAAATGCAATGGGATGATCATTTTGCATTAAAACAACACCTATTCTTGAACCACTAACATCAGTAACAACATGAAAGGGTTGTGAAAAATCAGGTAACTGTAAAACATGCATATGAAAGTGTTGTTTGAGTTTTTCAAAGGATTGTTGTTGGGTAAGTCCCCATGCAAATTTTATTTTCTTTTTCAACAACAAGGTAAGAGGCAATGCTAAATGAAAAAAAATCGAACAAACTTCCTATAGAAACTAGCCAATCCAAGAAAAGAACGAACATCCTTGACTAATTGTGGTGTAGGCCATTCTACTATAACTAATATTTTTTGGATCCACATATATACCTTCACTTGAAATAATATGTCCTAGATAGTCTAGCTTACGTTGAAAGAAGTAACTCTTTTCAGGATTAGCGTAACGTGTTCTCTCATAGTAAATGAAAAACTGTTTTAAGATGCTTCTAATGCTCACTATCATTCTTACTGTAAACAAGTATATCATCGAAAAATACAAGAACAAAAGCTTGGTAATCAAGAAAAATGTTGTTCATCACTCGTGCAAATGTAGCAGGGGCATTAGTAGGTCCAAAGGGCATTACCATAAATTCATAATGGCCGATTTGAGTTCTAAATGTAGTCTTAAACATATCACATTGCATCATACAAATGTGATGGTATCTTGATTTTAGATCAATTTTACTAAAGACACGAGCTCCTTGTAATTTATCTAAAAGATCATCTATTCGAGGAATAGAGTATCTATTCTTTATTGTGATCTTGTTAAGGTCTCTATAACCAATGCACATTCGATAAGTTTTATTCATCTTCTCTACTAAGAGAACTGGTGCTCCAACGGGAAAACTAGGCCTTATAAGTCCTTTCTATAGTAGTTCTTTTACTTGGTTTTCTATTTCCTTTTGGTGTAGTGGGCCATGTCTATAAGGTGCTTTATGAGGAGGAGAACTACCAGGAACTAAGTTTATGTTATGGTCAAAGGATCCTCGAGATGGTGGTAGTTCAAAGGGATACTCAGACATAAAACAATCCTTATAAGTAGTCATGAAAGGTTTATGTGCATCACGAAGTGTATGAGTATAATCATTGATTACATCGACAAAAACAATGCATGAATTGAATCCTTTCTTAAATGCATGTTTTACTTGAGTATGACTAATCAATGGAAATGGTTGGAAATCATGCCGTGTAGACAAAGTAATGATTTGACCTTTAAATTCAAAGTTAAAGGTATGTGTATGGTAGTCAATGTGTGGGTTATAATGATGAGGAAAAGGCATACCTAGTATAAAATTATAAGATTGCAAATGTGTAATTAAAAATGTTCGTGAATCAACATATGGGCCTATGCTAATCGTAACATCTTGCACTTCTCATGTTACATTATAACGATTACCTTGAAATGAAGCTTTTACTTTATACAAGGAAACATTTTTAATTTAAGTTCTTGTACTAATGAATGTAAAATGAAGTCATGTGAACTACCATCATCATGTAAAATTTTAAGGAGTTTGTTATTTATAGTACCCTACATGCAAAGTAGAGAATGAAGAGAGTTCATAGTTTGTTATTTATAGTTTGTTATTTTCATGTTAAGAGTTCGCAATCGGCACTTTGTTTTTGTATGTCCAAGTTTACCACAATTCCAGCAAGGGATTCATGGTCGCTTCTATTGGGCATCCATCACTGAAGTTTGTAGGGTAGGTGGTTTGGCAGGTTGGAGAGATGAAGCAGCAGGTGCAGTTGAGTAGTTGGATTATGGTGGACGAGGAAAACTAGATTAAGATGGGGCATTAAAATTATGTTTCATGGGAAGATTTAGTTTAACAAAAAGTGGTCGTTGACGTGGTCATTGTAGATGGATTGACTTGGTTATGGACTAGAATTCTTTCTCTGCATCATAGGTGAAAGATATAGCCTCGTTGAGGGTTCTAGGTCGTACGGTGTGAAGCTTAGCTTGGATTCCCACCTCCAAACCATCTTCGTATTTCTGCTGCAAGCTATCCTCCCGTACATCTTCAAGCATTCTAACCAATAGCAAATTTTGCCAGAACTGCTCCGTGTAGTAGTAATAATATCACCCTCCTTCCATGTAAGGGTCCTCCATGCACATCAAACATGTAAATGGTATTGAGGAGGAAGAAAAAAATCCTTCACTTTATCTTGGAAAGCCTTCCACATTGTTGGACGCTCTCTACTTTGTCTTAGGAAATTCCACCAAAGTTGAGCTTTTCCTACTAAATAGTTTCACTTTTAGCATATGTTTCATCAGTATAAAAATCATCAAACTGTGACAACCATGAAAGGACTAAAGGGCCATCCTTACAACCATCAAATCATAAAAACTGGTAATTTTTAACACCAATCTTGGAATGGATGCCATCAGATTGGGTAGAGGCAATAGCTTTGACCACTCGCATAAGGTTATCTTCATTAGTTTGCATCTTCTGAAGTACTTTGTCATGTTGTCGGATCTCATTTCGAGCACCTCCAAGTTCATGCCACAGGAGCTCAGGTTGTTGCTTGAGTGTTACCTCGGGTAGAGGTGAATCATCGAAATCCTCCATGGTGTTCGTAGGATCCATGAGGATGTAGAGAAAAAAACCCTCTTGCTAGATATGTAGAAAATAATTTTTGAGATTGTTTGGGTTAAAATGTAAAAGGAAGGGTTGTTCTTAGGAATTTAAAAAGTAAGAAAGAGATGAAAGTTGTGTTAAATATAAGAAAAGAGAACTAGAGTGACAACACAAAGAGATAGTGTAGTGGTAAAACACTTCCCTTGTGTGAGTGAGGTTGTGGGTTCAAATCCTCCCACCTTGCTGAATATAAACCTCCTTATTGCCACTCATAAATTAAAATTGATTTGCACGTAGCCAACAACCTCCAAGGGAGCCTTGGGTGCCAAAGATGCCAAAGTAATGCCTTAGTTATGCCTTACATTATGCCTAAGTTCTATGCCTTAGACAACGCCTTGGAGTAAATGTAGGTGTAAACGTAGGTTCTAGTTTTGGAACTGGAACTAGAACAAAAACCAGAAACTGAAACTGGAATAGGAACCAGAACCGGAACGGAAATGAAAATGGAAACGAAAAAAAAAATCAGAATCGCAATCGGAAACGAAAATGGAAATCGAAACCACAATCGGAATCAGAATCGAAATCGAAATCGGATAGTGAACAGAGAACAACGAAACAGAGATCAATCACCAAAACAAACAGAAACAGACCCCTCTGTAGTGACGCATGTAAGGCTCTGCTACCACTGTTATCAGCATCTTTCTCACATGCACACAGAGGTTACGGATGCAGAAAACACAAACAAAAATAGACACGCTAGAAGATGAGACAGAATGCAGTATTTTGTGCAATCTCCCCCCATGCACTCTGTTTCAACAATCCACAGAGTGCATGTATTTGAAGGAATTTTTGATTATGTCGAAATAGTGGTTACATGAGAGCAGATTCAAAAAGCATGCATGAAAGTAAAAGTTGGTAACTTTTGTAGAAAGCCTTTGCTTTCAATATCAGAAATTGCAGTCTACAATGACCCTTATTCTAACCACTACTTTTCTAATTGTTTCCAACAATAGAACCTTCTACACAGGTTTATTTATAAATTAAATTATAAGTCAGATTATTGATGTCCACCCTAAAGTCAGATTATTGTCCACCCTTCCACGTCTTTCATGCCCTCATGAACCTTCAGCTGCTATATCAACCAAAACACATTAATACATTAACAAATTAACACTCCAACAATGCCTTGTTCAATACATTCCATAATTGATAACAAGTTCACTTGTGTAGACTGTTCTGCATGGTCTTCCCGACTCATATCAAAGTTTTGCTTCTACTCTTTGTTTGATGATGAAAGGCAATCCAAATGCCTTAACATTTGAAGAGTTAGTTTTTGTTTTGTTGCAAGAAGATCAATCTAGGAAGAACAATTCTATTATTTGTATTGCACATCAAGCTTTCCTGGCTAGTCAGAAGGGCAAAGGAAAATGGAGCTCTTCTACTAGTAAGCAGAAATATGCAAATTATGCAAAATCAAAGAAGGAAGACAAAGATGAGAGGAAATCAAAAAATCAAAAATTATTTTGCAAATAATGTAAAACAAATGATCATGTCATTAAGAGCTATCCAAAAGTGGATGCTAAAGAGGCAAAGAAGAAAGACGTCGGAATGGTTGGTGCAGAGGCCTGTATACCGAAAACAAAGTGTGCTAATCTTGTGTAGGATGAAGAATGGGTGTTTACTAGTGTTTGTAGTTTTGACCCATCTTCTCATGAGTAGTGCATGTCTGCAGTAGACTCAGATGTTTGGTACTTTCATAGTGGGGCAACCAAACATATTACCTCGTAGCGCAATTTCTTCTCTTCACTCAAGATTGCCCCTATAGGGAATACTGTTACATGCACCAAAAACTCCTCTTATCCTGTTATGGGAGTTAGTAAGATAATTTTGACCACTACTGATGGTAGTTCTTTTGCATTGTCAGATGCTTTATTTGTGCTAGGGATCAAGAAGAATATATTATGAGTTTTGGCTTTAGCCAAGATTGGTTTGGTTGTGAAATTTATTGATGATTGATGTATAGTTCATGATCTGTCAAATGGCAACATGATTATTGCTTCTGGCATTTTATCTCATGGGGTGTATAAGCTCATAGATTATGAGGAATCTGTGAATGATTGAGCATGTGCAGTACATGATTCTTAGGCTATGTCAGATGCAAAGCTTTGGCATGCATGCTTTAGTCATCTGAATTTTGCTTGTTTGTTATGCCTACAAAAATCTGAAATGGTATCCTCTTTGCCCAAACTTGAGGCACCTGGTAAACATGTATGTGAAGGCTGTATTTTGGGCAAAATGTAGTGTTCCTCATTCCCAAAAGATGGTTATGTTTGAGCTACACAGAGATTGTAGCTTGTTCATAGTGATGTCTATGGTCCTATGTAGATACACTCTTTTGGAAACTATCTTTACTTCGTGCCTTTCATTGATGATTTTTCCATGCATGCATGGGTATATCCATTGAAAGCAAAGTTGGGAGTGTTCATGTGCTTCAAACAGTTTTTTATTTTTGCTGAAAATCTTTGAGCATGTAAAATGGGCACCCTCCATTTTGATCAAGGAGGGGGAATATATATCTTCTAACTTTAATGCATTTTTGGTTGAATGTGGGATAAAACATCAGTGTACAACACCATATACACCTCAATAGAATGGAATTGCTGAATGAAAGAACATGTCACTCATGGAGATGGCGAGGTGTATGGTCAAGAGTCAGGCTTTACCACATAGTTTCTAGCTTGAGGTTGTTATGTGTGCAGCATATGTACTTAACAGGTGTCCCACTAAAGCATTGCAGTCTATCACTCCATATGAGCCTTGGCATGGTTACAAGTCATCTATTGCTCATCTGCGTGTTTTTGGTTGTCTGGCATATGCATTAGTGCTTGAACAACATAGAAAATTGGATGATAAAGCAGTGAAATGTATTTTTGTTGGGTATAGTTTTGAAAGCAAAGGCTATCGTCTGTATCATCCACAGAATAAACACATTTTGGTTAGCCATGATGTTGTTTTTTTGGAAGATGCTATTCAACCCTTACTTTCATGTACGAATGAGACATTTGTTAGCTTCAAAGACATGTATGATACTTTGCTGCCTCTTTTTACAGGTGGACAATCTAGTGTTGGTCCTAATAAGGCAACTTGTTAGCCTTTGCAGGTTTCATGTGATGATGTAGATCATTCCATTTGTAATGCAGATTTACATGATGCACTTGTTGATGAGAGAGCTGATATTGAGCATGCAAAACCTGTGCCAAAATGGTTGGTGTAGACTTTGTGTGATAGCAAATTAGATGCACCTCTATCATATCGTGCTCATTCGGGCACCTCTTTTGCATCTAATTGCTATGCTATGGCTGCATCTAGTCTCTGTGATCAGAATGAGCCAACTTCTTTTGATGAAGCACAAAATTGAAAAAATTGGATGGCTGCTATGCAATCTCAATATGATGCTATAATGAAGAATGGTACCTAGTCTTTATGTGAGTTGCCTCCTAGAAAGAAGGCCATTGGCACTAAGTGGGTATACAAGCTGAAGTGTAAGCCTCATGGAAGAGTTGACTTGCAAAAACCTAGGCTTGTTGCAAAGGCTTATGTGTAGGAAAGAGGCATTGATTTTGATGAGACCTTTTGCACCTACATGCCGAGTGATTACTGTTTGTAGCATCTATGCACTTGTAGCTCATGATGGTTGGAATGTACATCAATTGGACATTAAAACAACATTTGTGAATGGTGACTTGCATGAAGAAGTGTATGTTTTTCAACCCTGTTGCTTTGTGAAGAAAGGCCATGAAAACCAGGTGTGCAAGTTAAAGAAGGAATTATATGGTTTAAAGCAAGCACCACGTGCTTGGTATGAAAAGATACATGCCTATCTAATTGCACATGGTTTTGAGAACAATCCAACTGAGAGTACCTGATATGTTAAGCGTGCTAATGATGTGCTTTTGGTCATTGTTGTGTATGTTGATGACATGCTGCTCACTGGTCCTCATGACGAGCATATTGCTGATTTTAAGGCTGATTTGGATGCCTCGTTTGAGATGTCTGATTTGGGGCAATTGCATCATTATTTGGGCATTCAGTTTATGCAAGTTGATGGTGGAAGGGCTGTGTCAAACAAGATATATATATTAACACATTATTGCAGCATTTTGGCCTTGAAGACTGTAAGCCTATTGCCACTCCTATGGAGACAGGTTTACAATTGAGTCTTCATGATGATGGAGATGCATTTGATGTTGTTCTCTATAAGCAGGCTATTGGATGCTTGATTTACTCATGCATTACTCGGCCAGATATTTAGTTTGTTGTCTCACAGATGAGCAGGTTTATGCATTGCCCAGGTGTCAAGCATTGGCTGACAGTTAAGTGCATATTTTGCTACTTGAGTGGTACCCGACTACTTGGATTGTTCTATCCCAAGGGGGGATCACAACCACCATATTTGCATGCTTTTTTTTATAATACAGATTGGGATGGTTGCTATGACACTTGTGTGTCCACTAGTGGCTTTTGCTTCATGCTTGGTAGCTCATGTATATCTTGGTTGAGTAAGAAGCAGCCTACTATGGCCACTTCCAGTTATGAGGCTCAGTATAGGGCAAATTTCATAGTGAATGTTGAGTGTGTGTGGCTCAGACGCCTTATGGATGATTTGGGTGTTGGTAAGTCTTCTGCCACCACCATCTTCACTGACAGTCAGAGTGCATTGGCAATTGTGAGGAACCTTGTGTTCCATGCTCGCACTAAGCACATTGAGGTGCATTTATGATTATGATAGGGAGAGGTTCTCTGCTGGAGAGATAAGCTTGGCATATGTGCCCACGCAAGAGAACATTGCAGACCACAAAGGCTGTACCTAGGGAGAAGTTTGAAGCTTTTCGCAAAGCTTTAGGTTTACTTCCTTTTGTTGAGTGATTTCCACATAGCTTGGCACTTCCTTATACATGAGTGCCAGGTCCTTGTTCATTGCATCACTCCCAGGGGGGATTTGTTGATATATTTAGGTAGTGATGTGTGTGAACACACTAGGACCTCCGAGGCATTCTTTTTCTCTCTTTAGCAGGTTTTACCCCAGGGCATTCGAGCCACACACACTCACCAATCATTGTGAAAATTGCTCTATACTAAAGAGTTTCTCAACCAAGATCTGCATTAGCTACCATGAAGCAAAAACCAGTGGTGGACGTGTGAGTGTCATAACAACTAGCCCATTCGAGTCAAAAAAGCATTAAAATCTGGTGGTAATGATCTTCTCTTGGGATAAAATAATACAAGTAGCCGAGTACCACTCAAGTATCGAAATATGTGCGTAACTACTTGCCAATGTTGTACACTTGGGCAATGCATAAACCTACTCATCTGAGTGAAAAATTGAATATCACGTAGAGTTTATCCATAAGTAAATCAAGCATCCAATAGCCTTATGATAGAGAATGACATCAAATGCATCTCCAATATCATCTTCTTCTATCTTCCCTTTTCGAAAAATTTTCTATGTGGAATTAATCTCCCCATACATACATACTTAAATGGATTTTGAAGTTTGAGTTTTCTTGTCTAATTCAAAGCTGAAGGATGTTTTCTTTTCTCTTTTTATCTTTTTACATGTCTAAAGCCTAGGCTTTTATAATGGTAAAATATCCATAAAAAATCTTTTAAAAAGATACAATAAATGAGCATAAGTAAAGGAACTCTCCAACATATATTCTTTCGAGTAATCCAAGCGATATATTTTGATGTAGATTCAACCTCAAGCATAGTGTAAGATTGATGTTCCAATAGCTCCCCCTCAAGCTAAAGTATGCTTGAGTCTTCATTCTCTAATAGGTTGAATACTTTGATTGAAATCTGCAAAGTTTTATTCCATCAAATGCCTTAGTCATCATATCTCCTACTTGCTTTTCAGTTGTAAAAAAGGAAATGTCAATCTCCTTTGCCATGAGATTCTCCCTGATGAAGTGGTAATGGAACTCTATGTTTTTGGTTCCTGCATGGAAAATAGGATTTGCTATTAGATGCATGGAACTTACATTGTCTCCAAATATGTGATGTTTGGAACTCACAAGTCACAAATCTGTATACAATGCTTTTAACCATGTTGCTTCTTGAGTTGCTATGGTCAAACCTCTGTACCATGTTTTAGTTGAGAATAAAGCAACTATTGGTTGCTTCTTGGAACTCCATGACACTAGCTATGAACTTGCAAATGCTAAGTAGCCAGAGGTACTGATTCTATGATCCTTAGCTCCTGCCCAATGTGCATCTGAATAGTTTTTGATATCCAAATCTGAAGAGTAAGGATAGAATATACCTTCATTGCTTGTACCTTTGAGTTACTTAAGTACTCTCTTAGCTACATCCATGTGTGGTCTTCTTGGTGAGTGCATGAATTGGCTTAGCACTCCCACACTATATGATATGTTTACCCTTGTATGAGTGGCATATATCAAACTACCTACCAAACTTTGATATTCTTTAATGTCTTTAATTTCCTCACCTTCATAGACACTAAGTTTATGATGCATCTCCAAAGGCGTACTTGTAGGTTTAGTGTTTTCCATTTTTAAATTAAGAAGTAGATCTTGAATGTATCCCCTCTAAGTCAAATACATGTATATCATCTGCATACCTAGGAAATATTTGAGCTCACCTAAGTCAATGATTTTGAACTCCTCTTGCATGTGTCTCTTGATCCTTTGAATGCCATTCAGATCATCACCTGTCACAATAATATCATCTAGATATACACATAGATAGATAACCTCATTATAATCCCTTTTGATGAATAGAGAAGGATCTGAGTTGCTAGGTATGAACCCTTGATCTTGAAGATATGTAAGCAACTTGTAATTCCAAACTCTAGGAGCTTGTTTCATTCCATATAATGCTTTCTTAAGTCTGCAAACATAAGTAGCATGGAGGTTGTGACATATATACCTCTTCACTTATCCATCCATTTAGAAATGAATTTTTTACATTAAGTTGGAGGAGTCTCCAATTTCTTGTAGCAGCTACACTTATCAATATTGTGATTGTAGTAATCTTTGCAACTAGTGAGAATGTTTCCTCATAGTCTATACCATGCATTTGTGAGCATCCTTTGGCAACTAATCTTGCCTTGTACCTGCAAACTGATCCATCTAAGTTTCTCTTAACTTTATATACCCATCTGCAACCAATTACCTTTTGATTGAATGACATTGGAACCAAATGCCAAGTGTCCTCCTTCAATGCCTGTATTTCTTCTTTCATGGCCTTTTCCCAATTAGGGGTTTACCTTTGCCTCCTCATAGGTTGAGGGTTCCTTTGAAATTGATTCTTTTGCCAAGCAGATTGAATGCGTTGTAACAAATGTGGAATCATATCCATACCTTTCTGGTTGTTTTTTCTCTCTCATTGATCTTCTAGGGGCTTGCTTAGAACATTCTCCACACTCCTATATCTTTGCTTTGCCTCTTGTCTTCC
Organism: Ceratopteris richardii; assembly: GCA_020310875.1. NCBI lineage: Eukaryota > Viridiplantae > Streptophyta > Polypodiopsida > Polypodiales > Pteridaceae > Ceratopteris > Ceratopteris richardii. Next base: position 21,811,527 of record CM035411.1, read on the forward strand.
ATAGTTTGTAATCCTTTTCCCTTTCATCTTGGTCGTCATCTCTATCACTTCTTGGATCCTAGACCTATGTATCATGCTTGCTTCCTAATTGATGAGAATCACAATCAAGATCATATGGTGAATTGCTTGGTTGAAGGATTATAGAACGTGTAACCCATCTGAGTTGACTCATAGCCAATAAACACTTCCTTTGTTGCCCTTTCATCTAACTTACCTCTGATTTGTGATGTTACATGAACATAAGCTAAACAACCAAACACCTTGCAATATCCAAGACTAGATATTCTTCCATGCCATGCTTCATAAGGAGTCATACCTTGAAGTAATTTGGATGGTAGTCTATTGACAAGGTACACAACAGTTGAAATAGCCTTTGCCCATAGATAATGTGGCAACCACTTTTCTTCAAGCATCGTTGTGGCTGATCCAACCAATGTCTTATTTCTTCTCTCTAGAATTCAATTTAGTTGAGAAGAGTACCTAGTGGTCACTTCCCTTTTTGATAACTTCATCCTACAAGAACTCATCAAACTCTTTGGAGAAGTTTTATCCCCCTCCATCAGACCTTAGCTTCTTGAGTGATCTACCTATATGGTTCTCCACATATGCTAGATATTTTTTGAAGCAATCAAACACTTCATTCTTACTCTTGATAAAGTATAGAATAGTCCATCTACTATGGTTATCAATAAATGAGACATAATACTTTGATCCTACCAATGAAGGTTCTTGATGGTCCCCATACATCTGTATGTACTAAGTCCAATAAGTTGTTGTGGATGTAGCCTTTGTGGTTGAATGTTTCCTTTGTGCCTTTCCAATCTAACATGCATCACTCTTGTTGATCATGTCTTGCTTTGATATGTTTGGCAGTCCTATAACACATTGATCCCTACATATATCCTTCAAGGTTCTTTCATTCACATACACAAGTCTCTTATGCCACACTTCAAGCTCACTTAGGGTTTGAGACCCAGAAGTGAATAAAGCTATGTTCCTCATTTCTCCTACTTCAAAAGTAAAGACCCTACCATGCTTCTCACCTTTGGCTATCTTCTTGAAGCCTTGAAATGGATCTTCCACAAAAGCTCCATGTTGGGTGTGTTGGTGCAATTACTCCAAACCTAAATACTTGATCATTTATTCAAAAGTTCATATGTTCTTTCATGCATGAGCACATGAATGATCTCTTGTAAAAGATTGATTTTACTCTTTGTAAAAAATGAATCACTTCCAATCACGAATTCATAGGAGAATATTTCCATGAATTATTTGGTGAGGATTTATGGAAAATCAAGTCCTAAAACTTTGGAACACTTTTAGGTAAAGATTCAAATTCAAGCTTGAATCTTGGCTACAACAAAAGGCTATAAAAGAGGACTATCTACTCACGTGGAAAGATAGAGAGATATAGCAGAGATCTCAGAGGAATTTGTGTGGCATATTGAGCTCACATTATAGCTCTTGTATTGGCCTCACATTGTGCAATCATTCATTGCCAATGTCAATGTAATTTATGTGCATTAATACATATAATCTTCTCATGTCTCATCTCCTCTACTCTATCATATACTACTCATACACTACTCTTCTCATTTCTTCACATGTACTTGATCATTTGTAGTGATTTAAGTTGCCTCAACCAACCTTGAGTCATGTGCAAAACAGTGCCCTCTGGTCTACATACTATTAACTCCCGAAAATGTCGGGATAGACATTTGATTTGCTAAGCATCGTTCTCTAAGCATAGTTGATTGTTTCAAGTGAAATAACTTGTGAAAGGTAGCAATGATATTCAATTAGATATCACCAAAAGGATTTTGTCAAATTGTTACCAGGGAAGGATTACTATTGATTTTCCTGAGTAAGTGTGATGACCAAAATAGCAAGTTTTGGTTCATAGTGAAAAATTCAAGTTATCTATTTTGATCCATTGATTTGAGGAACATCTTCCAAAGTACTTGGGTGATCATTTGGGCTCCTTGGAAAGCTCAAGAGGTCTATCTTACACTTCTCAACTCAGTTTTGGCAGGGGTGAAGCAGGGATTTATAGCACCGTCTCATCTCTGGAAGTTGTCCACCATCTCCTCCAACAGGGTGAACCTTACTTGCAAGGCTTTTACAACTGTTTGGCCTACACTTATTAGGTTTTTAGTGATAGTGGGTACATAGAGAAGCTTACTCAGAATTTTTATCCTACCATTGGAAGCTTTGACATTACCAATCTTCTCCACATTGTGCTTTGTAGCATTCCTTGTTTCTTCTTCATGTCTATGCTTTGGACTTTCCGAATAAGATAGAAGAGCAATGTTGTTGCAACATGATTTGAACATCCTGAATCTATGAAGAACAAATGATCATCTTCTTTATCTTCTTTGTGGCTTAGATTCATTAGAAGCAATGAGTCTTCATGTGCTCGATCTTTTGAAATAATTGCTTAAGTCCCTTCTATTATGGGTTCTATTGTTATTGTTGAAGTTGTGTCCTGCACCTCTGCCTCTATTGCTGCCATATCCACCTCTTCCACTTCCTTTCTGGGTCTTTCCATTGAACCAAAAATTTTGAATGGTTTGGTTGGTCTTATCGTAGATGGCACAAGGTTGAACATTCTGAGCTTTGGCTTTGTCATGCTTTGGTCCTTTCTTCTTTCCTTTCCACTTGCTCTTGCTTGTGAAGTTGGCTTGGGAAGTCTCCTCTTCATCTTCTTCCTTCTTCTTGCCTTTCACCTTCTTGTCCTTCTTATCTACATATAGATGACTAGTTGAATTACCATGATAAGAGTTACCTTCCTTTATGCTATTGTTGGCCTCTTGATTGAGGTGTTTTCCAAGAAAGATGTTGAATTCTGGAGTTTGCACATCCATGATGAAATCATTGTTGGTGTAGGGAAATCAACAATCGAAGTTTTGATGAAGGTTTGGAAGTCAAGGACTGAAGAAAAGATCAAGTTATGAAGCATGCAGGAAGTGCATATCCAGAAGATGAAGATGTGTATACATATGTACATTAATTTAGAGTCAGTTCATCTTATACTTTTGTATGGTCATGAGCTTGTAAATATTTGCCTATATATACAAAGAAAATGTCGGGGAAATATGAGAGAATGTGTAAGAACAAGTTTTGAGGAGAATTAGATGTCATTAGACACTTTAGAAGTGAATAGGATCTCTCTCATCACTCACATGTAAATTTTCCAGAAATGAAGAAATGTTGCGCCTGATCTTTCTGAGTATTATCCTTTTGTGTTGAATCTTTTGTGAAATGCTTGTTTACAAAACTAATTCTATAGTTGACTGACCTCTGTACAAAATTTCAGCTTCTAATTGTGTTCAGGCTGAGAGAATTGAGTGTAGGAACATTTACATGTGTAAATGGAAAGAAGAGAAGTGACAGGAGGCACAAAATTCGCTGCTAATGTTTTGGTCATGTCTCCTTCCACAGTGTAAAGTTTTGAGCAAGCAAGCACTCATTCTTTAAGTTGGAAGGTAACCTACCTATGGCTAAAAGCATTTTCATAAACAGGTTCTAGATTGAGAGAACCAAGTGTTAGAAGTTACAGGTGTCTAAATCGACTTCTCAGATGAATAGTTTTAGTCATAGGTGACTTGTTAAGATCATTTCTCAAGATCTACTGAATCTTTTGGAATGATTTAACTTGGAGAAGGTGTGCAAACTATAGATGACACCTTTTGCAAAGTAAAAAAAAAAAGGTTACACATTTGATAAGTCAATGTGAGAGTTATGTGCAACATACTTTCTATGTAGTCATTTTCTTCACAGTTTGTTCAAAATTTTGATAATTGAATATTGATCCTCCAAATTGGTGAAGGTTTTGAGTTACTCTTGATATAGAGGCGCTCTAACTTCAAGATTAGCTTGTTCTTTTGGAGATAAACACTCTCCATCAATCATAAGCCGCTTATCACTTCAAATCCCATTGAGAATTTGCCTCATGATAGCCTCTTCTTCGATCAGCTCTCCGATGGATGCTAACTAATTCATAACCTCCTTGACCTTGAGAACAAACTCTGTGATGTTTTGTTTAGGTGTCTTCTTCATTTGTTCGACCTCGTTCCAAAGATGATTCTTTCTTTCTTTGGTACTAGCAGAAAAGAAAGTCTCTAGGGCATCCCAAGTCTCTTGAGATATCTTGCATCCTCTAATATGTGGTAATGGAAAGTAACAGATAGAGTTTAGTATCCACCAAGGTGATTACAATTAGGAAAACTCCTTTTCAAGGAGTGAAAAGGAAATGCTTTGAAAATTTATAAACATAAACTAGACACTAATATCTTTCCAATGAGTCCTCTCTCATCCAAGTTGGAGCCCTCTAAAGAGAGAAAAAACCTCTGCACACTTACTATTGTTGAAGAAGATGATGGAGAAAAATGAAGGAGCAAGACAATGATGGCCACAAGTGTATATATATTGCTTCCATGTAATGTACAAGTGATTTGAAGTCTTTATATAGACTCTTGAAGTGCTCTATGACTTTTACAAGTGGATTTTGAATTCAAATGAAGGCAGAATTAGTTGTTGAGGGAACCAATTCACTTTCCTACAATCTAGGAAAAGTGAAGATCTAGTTTGATCTACTTTTAGGTGATTGATTGATTGATTGATTGCAACTCAACCACCCAAAATTCATGGAAATTGGGCTCTCTATTTATCCTTTTACATGTGTAAATGTCTAGGATTTTACAATGGTAAAATATCCATAAAAAACATTTTAAAAAGATATAATAAATGAGCATAAGTAAAAGCATAAACAAATTTTTCAGAGTCCTCAAAAACTAAGGAGAAGATAAAATCTTCCTCAATAGTCTATGATGTTTGATGTCTCAACTTGTTCATCAGATTTCTAAACATCATCTATTGCATTTTTAGCCAAGCGTGCAGTCATTTATGTAATGATAAATTTTCCTACAATAGAAATAATTTCTTTTCTTAACATACTTTTTTTTTTCTTCTCAAAAGTTTTAGGATTATCATCAAAATCAGAATCTCTAAGATAATCTTTGTTAGATTTGGAATTATAGGTTGAAACAAAGCTACAATTGTTCTAGATTTAGAGCTATGATTATTCATGCCTTTACCTTTTCCTTTTAATCTCATAGCTAGTGCTAGGTCATTCATGGTCCGTTGCAATCCCAGGTTATGTCTAGAATGTTCTTCTTGAAGAAAAATATTTTTGAACATTCTAAAGGTGACCAATATATCAATCATGGATAGAGTAGTCAAGAAATATATATAAGAACAAGGAAAAAGTTTAGATTCATGGGCAAAAGCTTTTCATCCTCAATGAACACGTGAATATGAGTTAATTGATCGACTAGATCTTGAATTCTAGTTAGATGTGCTTGAATGAAACTTCCTTCTTCCATTCCCAAGTTTTGTATTTTTCACTTCAAATATTGCTTTCTTGCAACATTGAGAGAATAAAACATTTCTTCCAACCTATCTCAAGCTTGTTTTGATGCCTTACAAGGTCTAATATGAGGTATGACAAATCTTATCATAGAAAGAGCTATGGTGTCCAAAGCTTGCACATCTCTAGTATCTATCATTTGACCCTGAGAAGTTTTACGAATTGTAGGAGCAGTCCTAGGTTGGGTTTGTGGCTCAATAGATGTAGAAAGAATCTCATCATCATATCTAGATGTTTCATTTCTTCTACTTCTTTTAGTTTTTTATCTACGTCCATTAAGATGTTGTAAGTCACCTAAAACAATGTCCCATAGATATCTTGATATCAAGACATTCTTAAGCATAAAACTCCAAAAAGTATAATTGGAGCTACCACCCTCAAGATGGTCATGCGATATGGTCAAGAAAGATAAGGTTTAGTCCAAAAAAATACTTAATAAGAAAACCTGAGATCTAGTTTAAAAAAGTCTTGACAAGATAAGAATTCCATACAAAGTAATTCACTAGAAGCCCTATAATAAGCCTTACCCTTCACACAAGAAGCATATTTGTTACACTTAGCAATAGTTTTGTAATAGGACATTTGAGTGTCCTTGGGCACTTAAGGGTTTTTGCTTTTACAAGAACTTGCTGAATTTTCTCGATCACATACTTGATGCTTTGATGACATTCTCACTTGTATTTCATATCATAAGTTATGTTACTTTTGAGAAAAATGTAATCTCTAGCTTTTGCAACTTCATAACCATTATCAAATGAGAAAGAAAAAGAGAAGTTTTTAAAATCAACTTTTAGCATAACTAGATAAAATAACTCTTTTCAAATGTTTTGAGAAATTTTCTAAGTTTTAGCATATGCACAACTATAGATGGATTTTTTGAGTGTAGGGAGAGTCTTTTGAGAGCACTTTAGAAGGTGAAACACATGGAAACATAAAAAAATTGGAGTCAAATCTTATTTTCTTTACCTAGTTGCTATTTATCTCAACTTTTGAAGAATGGGTCACTCTCAATCGTGTGAGTGAGATTCAAAAGAACTGGCAAGGACTGATGGATGATGTTCACACTAATTGAACATAGATTTTTTACTCAAAGTTAGAAGGCCGCCAAAATCAAAGTGATAGCCATTGATTTTTATGTTGAATTTTGTGCCAAATGAGAAAATCATATTTTTCCATGTTCATGAAAAGAAAACAGTTGTAGAGGTAGAATACAAACATATGATGCAAGAAAGTCATTATTGAAATGCTCTTCTAAGGATTAAAATTGAAATATATGCCTCTATGCCATGTGATCATTACTAACCTTGTCAAAAAGGATCTACTAGGCAATGCTAATCATGAGGAGAATGAAAATGTTGGCATATATGTTTCAAGTGCATATGAAAAAGAAGATGGCATCCATGGTGGAAATGATGAAATCTTGTCTAGTTATCCTTATCAAATTTAGAATTTGGAAGACTTTATTAAAGACTTTTGAGCATAGTTTTGATATATGTGGATGTGTGATGGGACTATGTGTGCATAGGCATATAGTAACAACCAAAACATTATTGCAGAGAAATATAATACCAAAACTATATTTTGGTTTGATTTTATCTATAAGTGAGTTATATTTCTTCATAGGAACTAATTTGTGCTATTGGAAATCAAGCATAAGTTGGTTGGTATCCACACATATGAAGACTTTGTTTGGTATAGAAAAATGTGGAAATCTTGGTTGGTTTTCACATATTGGTTGTTTCCTCATGTGTATTCCTTTGTTGGGGTCATATGACCTTGGTTGGTGTGAAGAAATGGCTCTTTCTATAGTTTTTAAATGATTTATGTGTATCCATAAACTAGTTATGATTGTGTCATTAGGGGAAAAATGAACCCTACATGGGCCTTTTAGATTACAGAGTGATTAGTGATGGACCAATCAAAAGAGGGTGGTGACCACAGTAAATACTAGGCTGAAGGGGAGAGAGGGGACATAATTCTCCATTATTTAATGAGCTTCCTCTAGAGAGAGAAGGAATCTCATAACTTGGCTGGGCCCAAAAATTCAAAATTTCTAAAAAGTTAAAAAACGCATCATAACACCTGAGAATGGACCCCTCATTACTTTTTAAGTTCAAAAGTACTCTTTTTGACCCCAAATTTGAAATCCGTGCATGTCTTAAGCTGAAAAAATGAAAATTTTCAAAAATACTAAAAAAAGAGTTATTTCCCTCCTAAACCTCACATTTTCATACCTAGCTCCCAAAAAGTCATCTTTTTCCACTACTTTCTTTCTGTAGCAGAGCATTGAAGCTCTTGTTTCTACATTCCAACCTACCTGCATATGCTATCTCAAACTACTACTATAGCGTGAAGACCTTCAACTTCAATGGCAACATCTAAAGGTTCTAGGTGACGAAAAGATGAAGCCCTCACATTAAGATGTCACAATATCAAAGCTATAGATGGACAATGGCTATCACAAGAGTAATCCAAAGGTGCATTGGTGTACATGAAACCCTCTAGAGTTGGGCCTCATGGAGTTAGAGATCATGGGAACTTGGATCTTCATTGGAGGGAAAACCTACTTGGCTTCATTAAGAAGCACAAAGACAACAAGATGGTTGCTATTGTACAACATGTGTTTACAATGGAAACTATAAAACTCGAAAGCTCCATTAGAATGAGATATCTTATGAATTGAAAGTACTACTCTACAATATTATATGTTTTATAGTGTTGAATATATTTTTGAACTATTTAGATATGATTTTGTTTGTTTCAAATATCTTTCGTTATACTTTGGTGGAAGAGCAACCACTTCATAGTCTTACAAGTACTTTCTAGCATTATATGCAGATGTTGGTGCACTAGTCTTTCAAAAAATATCTCGTGCTCAACTTTACCATGATAGAGTTTTCTTTTATACACATAGATATGTTCTACCCTCTACAATGAATGATTTTGGAAGGTTAGAGAGAATTGAAGTACATTCTCTTCTTAGCTTGGAGTGGCCAAAACCTAGTATTTGGTCCATATCATATTTGAAGCACAAGAGGGTAATGGATATACACAACTCTTTGAAATTCACAAAAGTGGTTAGATCTGTAGGTTTGCACTGGTCTTTTCCCATCCATTGTTTTATATATTTATTCCAAGGATTCTCATTCCAAGAGACTTCCACCATGTTCATGTGTTCTTCCATTCCCTACGATTCCATGAGTATGTGTCATTGATTTCTTCAGAGTCATCAACTCTCATCAGTGCCCTTGCAGGTTTAGACTATCTCTTAGATCCTTTGTAACCTTGTGTACAATATGGGAAAGAATAGAGAGAAGATTCTCCTTGTCTACATCCTAACATTCATTTTATACTCTTAAGGTCTCCATTCAAAGGCCATTCGACCTCAGAATCACCCATACCATCTGTAGAAAGCTTTTGGCCATCTATTTGAGAAGAAATTACTTTTGTAATCCATGGAGTCCTACTAAAAATCCATGAAATACAGAACTTCTATAGCACCTAACCACCAGATATCTCTCTCTCATTGCACACTATAATTAAAATGGGAAGTGGATCCTAAAGTTTTATCACCCATTTCATGATCCATAACTTCATTCATTAGCATTGCACTCAACCTTTCCAATCATCGGCCCTTTATAATTTGGCACCGGGAACTTCTATAGCACCTAACCACTAGACATCTCTCTCTCATTGCACACTGTAAGTAAAATGGGAAGCGGATCCTAAAGTTTTATCACCCATTGCATGGCCCATAACTTCATTCATTAGCATCACACTCAACCTTTCCAATCGTCAACCCTTTATAATTTGGCACTCATCAAGCTTCAGTATGAACTTTAATTTATCATTACAGTCTACACAAAAGAGGAAACATTACCTTAATTTAACACTTGAAATAGTAAAACTTCAACACGAAATAAAATGTAGTAGGGGTATCTTTGATTGTTGAACTATAAAAGTGAACCATTACTTGTTGAAGCTTTTGAAGATCCACAAATATTGTTGAATTTAGTGTAAGTAAGTCCTTATGTAGATAAGATCTTTAATTGCTTCTTAGGAATATTTGGATGATAAACAGAGGTAGGCATAGTGTCTTATATGAATAAATATTGTCCAACAGTATGATCCACATCATCATTAGAAGTTTTTCTCTTGATAAACATTTTTTATGGGCATGGAAATATACTTTCAAAAATACCTTGTGCTTGTAAGGCTTGCCTCAAAAGGGTGTAAATTGTTGTATACCCATTTATACTGATGCCCGCTTCATCACATATTGCCTGCACATGTTGCACTTTGATAAGGTTTTTTAACTTCTCTGATAACTCAGCTTGAACAACAACTCTAATGCACTTTCCTATGGGTGTGTCTATAACATAAGTGATTTTCTTTGTTGTTTATACAACTATTCATCATCTTAAATTGGTCTTGTGTTGCTGATAAAGCACTTATGCCTTGAATAAATGACGTACACAATGAAAGATTCAATTTCAAACCTTCATTAAAGCATATAAAAGTAAAACAAACACTCACCTTGTTGCATATATATGTTGTTTACGCTCTCCGCCACCTATTGGAGGAGATTCAAAGGATGACAATGCTCTTTTGCTATATCTCATACTAAGTGTAGTCTCTTTCAACTACTCGAGATTGGCATTTAACTTTGCAATTGTGCTTTCCTTTGCTTCCATATCCTATTCAAAAGTTGCAAATTGTTTTTGTAAAGATATGATTGTGCTTTCTAATGTGACCACCCTCACATGATGGACTTGACATTGTTGGAAGCAATATTTAGAAATAGCATGTGAATGTGTAAATAATCACTTGCAGTAACCTAATAGTGCAGCTTCACACACACCAATGAACTGAAGTAAAGTTGAGATAGTATGGAATGTTGGATGGTAAGAAGATATTGGATCACGAGGATATAGTGAACCATGAGTCCAAAGATCAATACTCTTTTCTCCAGCTGCATGATGTTCATTTTGAGAATCGACATCATTGTTGCATTGTGTATTTGGAGCAAACTCTCTAGGCACATGAACATAGATACTTGTTGATGTAGGAGCATGAGGATGTTCTAGTGTGAAGTTTGTAATATATGTCAACACTATCTTTTCTAATGACCAAGAATATAAAAACTAAAGTGGAAAACTAGTTGGAAGTGACTCTAAAGCATATGATTTGCTAAAAAAATATGTTTTCTTGTATGTGGATGGGTTAAAATGTATTTTTACACTATGTATGGCTGAAAATGATGAAATTTGAAAAAAGTCATTTTTTTGGAGGAAGAATAGTCACAGATTTGATGATGTGGGACTTACTTTTAGAGGGAGTTTGAAAATTATACTTTTCCTAAAAGAAACTTTAAAACTTGAGTCCAAAAAAGTGACTTCTGACATATATATTAAAAAATGGACCCTTTTTAGTAAATATACACTGAAAACGAGACAAAAAAAAAATCAATTTTTAATTCAAATACATGCACGAGTTTGATGATGTGGAAAGTAGATTCTCTTGCTCTCTCTCTAGAAGAAGAAAGAGAGGGGCCTAGTAAAGCCTTAAAAAAATCCTACTCCAGCCTACTAAAAAGTGCCCTATTAAATGCACTTCGTCGCCTTAAACAAGAACATAATTAAGCTTAATCATAAATACTAGGGATCCTTACAAGGCCCATGCAAGGTCCATTTTTCCCCCCTAATGTAAGCCTACCTTGGTTGATGCCCACACAAGTGACAAACTTTGGTGGTGTCCAGAGATGTTTGAATTCTGGTATATTTTCATAAAGTGCTTATCTTTGTATATGTAAACTGTAGTTCATTCCTTGATGCCTTTTTTGGCTAATAGCATGTATATGTACACTTTGGATGGTGTCCATATGTTGATTTGAATCACATGTATAGACTTAAGTTGTTTTTTTTGTATATAGAGTCATAGTAACTGATCTTATATGGTCATATCTTGGTTGGTGTCTTCATACCTTGTTTTGGTGGTAGTTCATATTTGTACACCTTTGTAGATGCCCATAAACTAGTTTGTCAAGCATATCTTTAGAACTTAGTTACTATTTTTGGTGACAAAGTCATAATAATTGATTTTATTTGCAATGAAAATGACTTTTTGAGTAAATTTGACTTTCATAGTATGTAATCTCAGTTGAAAGGAATGTTTAAAGTTTTTCCTTTCATACAATAGATTTTTCTTTTGGTAAAAAATCATATTCGATTAAGATTGTACATCTTATTCACTACCATGGTATCTTAGGAGGTTATTAACATGAACTTAAAATACGATTTAGTATATGTTGTAATTTTTCATTAACCTTATATTATAGCTGATGCATATGTTGAAGGATTATCTCAAATTCTCTCTGTAGAGGATGTGTGATGGTTTTGAAATTTATAACAAAAGGTACACTTAAGTGTCTTGTTTTGGTAGGTAACTAGTGTTGAGTAACCTTGTACTAACTAGGTCAAAAGAAAGTCAACAAGATTGTTCAAAGTTACAAGATGGTCTTCCAAAGTCAAATCATGATTTTTCATACCAAGGTATGCTCACAAGAAACCCAAACAACCATAACATGAGCAATTTCTTGCTAGGGTAAGTATGTGGAATCGCACATAAAGATTCTCTTTAAGCATTCAAAATATGAAAGTACAAGAAAAAACTAGTGGACAAGAGATACACTAGTTGTAATCCGAATATATAAGCTTTGCCAAACTTGAATGAATCAAGTACCAAGGGAGAAAATCTATCATTTAGATGAGCAACTTAAGTTGTTTAGAAAATCTAAGATAATATGCACCATCTAGAAACAAGAAAAACAAGAAAGATTTTAAAGTCTTCTTGAGTTTTCTCCACAAAATTTCTAAAATATGAAATGTATAAAAAACGCAGTCAAAAATAGATTTTATACATTTCATCTCTTAGGAATTTGATTGAATTTAGTCCATTTTATCATGCTTGACCCTATCAGATAGAGTTTACCATGGTTCACCATAGGTTGACCATAATCAAGTAACATCGAATCAAGTCAAAGAGTATAAAAGAAGGTGGGAGAGAGAGAGAAAGAAAAGGAAATAGAGCTTATATGAAGCAAATAGCTAAAGGTTAGTGACTTGACCAAGGTCCCCTTGAAGTATTGTTATATCTACACGAACTTGTGATTTGATACCGAATTGTTAGCAAATAATAGTCCAAGCTAAAGAAATAGCTAAGAGGGAACTTTTTTCCCAAATTTGAATAGGATTATGATGTTTCTGATATGAAAGCATGTGCTTTTGTGTGCAATATCAGAATTAGGGTTTGATATTAGAGGTTCTTAGAGGGATCAAATGGATAAGTAATTTATATATGGTTGGAAAGCTCTGTTTGAGTATTTCAAGAGCATGTGGATAGCTAAAATAAAATCTTGATTATTTTGATAATCTTTTAGAAACAATTTGACCTAGTTTGACTTTTTATCCATAGCCTAATCTAATAGAGATTCTCATAAATATGTACAATGAGTGATGTCAAACGTTCTAAAAAATTATAAATTAGAATTTTGATGAGACTTAAAGATAAAACTCCAATGTAAGCGATGGTGAAGGATGCAAAAGGGGTGTATGAGCAAGTTTGAATCATTCTTGTCCATAACATTTAACAAGGAGGGAAAATAGCACTATTTGGAAGAGATCTTTTCTAAGTAAGAGGATCTGTACAAATCTAAAATGCCACAAGCTAAAACTTGAATCCTTGGCCATGAAACTTGAAAGCTCGTAGAGACCTTTGTCTTTGAATCCTTAAGCTATGGCTTCTTTGGATGCTCGACCAATGACTTGAACTTTGTCATTATCAAATTGCACTGTCATGTTGTACTTAGTAATGGCCTTCATTGAGAGAAGGCTCTTACAAAGGATTGGTACATAAAGAAACTCTCTAGCTGATTTGGTCTCACCTTCTAAGTTTGGGACTTGAACTTTTCCTTTTCCTTGGATCTCAACACACTTGTTATCTCCAAGATAAACTTGGCCTTTGAACTCTTAAAACTCATGAAAGTCTTCTTTGTCATTGCACATGCGTGATGAAGCCCCACCGTCAATAATCCATTCTTTGCTAGTAGTGGATGTGACAGATGCCTTGTGTTTAGTGGTAAGAAAAACATCTTCACTTGTGCAGTGAGACTAATGCTCTATTTTTGGAGTAGACTTGGACTTGTCCTTGTTTTTCTTCTTGAAGCAATACTTTCTATGTGTCTAGGCTTTCCACAAAAGTTGTAAGTAAAATTATTATTGCCCTTGTCCTTATTAGATTCTTTAATTCAGTTTTGACCCTTATTCTTGTTAAAAGTAGATTTGGCCTTCACAATTGTTTCTTGTCTAGCTTGGGTCTTTTGCCTAGAGTCATGGAGAAGCAAAAGTTTTTTTACTTCTCCCCAAGTGAGTTCTTGACCTCTATTGTACAGAGTGGTCAAAGATGTTTCATAGGATCTAGGAAGTTCCTTAAGCAATCAAATGACCATGTCTTCCCTTGAGACATTTTTCCACAAAGTGATGCCTTGCTTTGATAATCTTCAAACTTTTCTATCACATTTGTGATGGTGCCTTGAGGAAGAATAGAAAGGTTGTGGAATTCGACCTCTAAAGCATTAATCATGGAAAGTGTTTTGTCTTCATATAGACTTGCTAATGTGTCCCAATCATCTTTGGAAGTCTTAGAGGAAGTTATATGACCCTTTGTCAATTCATCACATGCTAGAAGAATTTGACCTAATGCTCTTTTTTCCTTGACATTCCAAATATTCCATGACTCTGAATCTTTGACCCATTCAGGTTTTGACCCATCTACAATTTCATGGAGAAGATTCATTTACAAGTATGCATGCAGGATATCTTTCCATATATTATAGTTCTGGCATCTAAGAATTCTTCCTTAGGCATAAACATGGGCATGAAGGAAGGTAAATATTATGTCATGGATGAGGAGATTTCTTCTTTCTTAGACATTGTAAAACTTGGGGAAAGAGGGGGGACTTAGAGTAGCCCAAAAATTGCATTGAGAAACACACTTTTTGATGGTTTAGAATAGCTTCCCAAAGCATACAACTGAGCTTCATTTTAAAATTTTGAGTTACAAAGTTTGGCACGTAGTGCCAAATGAGTGTACCAAGAAGAGGGTTGAAACCTTGAGAAATACAAAATGACCCCTTAATGAGGGAGTTCAATGATAGCAAAGTAGGTGCCAAGGTTACTATGAGGATAGAAACAACCTTTGGAAAAACCAAAATAACCCCTTGAAGAATACAAAGTGATCCTTTACAAAGTGGGTACTTGAGTGCTTGAAGTGTCAAATGATATGCCAAAAGAAGAGGGTTGATACCATCGAAAAATGCACAGTGTCCCTTTGAGAGTGCCAAATTTAGTGCGACAAAGTAAGGGTTGAAGTCTTGTTTGTAGATTACAATAGTAAGTGCAATGCTTACGATAATATGTGCAATAATTGGAGGGTCATATATAAGAAAATACTGCCAAGTATCAAGAGCGTATGAGAGAGTGGGAGTGTTCATATGAACTAAAAGTAAAACGTTGTTCACACAAATGATTTTATGGAGAGAATAGAAAGAATTCCTGAGGGGATATCCACAGTAAGAGAGGTGGCTTCTAACCATAAATTTTGATACTAAAATTGGAGACATGCCAGATTTGAGTGAGCACCAACATAAGCTTGTGAAGAATATTTTGAAGTCATTAGAATTGGTAGTGCATGCTAATTGGACCGGTCTCTATCCAAAAAAATCATGAATGTATGGCTAGAGATGGAGCTTGTTGTGTGCACAGAACATTTCCCCATGTGCTCTCTTTCTAGACAGTGAGAGAACTGTGTGTGCTTGGTATACCTGCATGTAGAAGAAGATGGTGCAGAGAGATGTGCATATCAATATTCTTCACTATAACTTTGCTCCTTTCTCTCTTTGTCTTTATAGAGAGCTAACTCAATGGTTGCCGCATGGAAAAACTATGGTTGATGCACTTTGCTCTGCCAAAACCAAGGTGATGCGAGTGTGCTTCTTTGCTTATGCATATTCTCTGTGCACCTCTGCTTATGCGTATTCTCTGGATCCCCACTACATGGTTGTTTTCACTTTAGGAGTTTCCTTTCTCCTAAAGAGGCATATCAGTTTCCTTTCTCCTAAAGAGGCATATCCGCCCCTAATGGTGTAAGAGATGCTATATATAAGAGGAGCACATCTTACATTTCTTTTACATGTTTGAAGAGTAAAAAGGTTGGGCACTATGTGTAAAAGATTCTCATGGTGCATTTAAAGATCTCATGAGAACAAGCCATCGTAGATAAGGTGGTATGCTTCTCTAAATCCCTTTGGAATGCTATCAAAGGATACGAGTTATGGAACATATGGAAGAAGTGATGTATGCTAAATTTTGAAAGCTCTCTGAAGGACTTTTCCATTGAGGGATCCCTTACCATGTTAAGCAAGAGGATGAACAGCTGTAAGAGTGTCCCCCATTTTAGACATTTGATTATCTTTGTAATCCAAGGAAATACGCTAAAAACAAATGGGTCCCCTATGAAGGAAATGAAGAATTTATTATCTTGTTTTGTATCTCATCCTAATTTGTTTTGAAGGGAAAGCAACTCCTTCAACCTCTTCTTCTCCATTCTACCGACTTCACGCACACAGCACACTCGCTCCATTTCCTTCTTCTCACGTGATCCTCCTTTGAAGACACGGCAGTTTTTGTGGCCATTTGCTTTTGGCGCTTTTCGCATGAGATGAACGCCTCTCATTGAGAGTCCAATGCTTCGTAGGCTCCAAGGCGAACAGGGAAGTCTGTGTGTGTAAATGTTTACATGCTTTGAATCTTCTTATAAAATCTGCCAAAAAACTTTGTTCGTTAGAGCAGACGACAATAGAAAGGCAATCAAAAGCTCCATTAAAAAATTGCAGAATTCAAACAGAAGCACATCGAGGAGGTAAGCGGTCACCAAGGCTGCTCAATTCGCAGATTCCAAGAGAATGGCGACAATGTTTTTCCTCTCTTCCTGGCTCGTCAGTAAACGCGGAATGTGTGGCTGCACATGCCATATTCATATGTAAGTCGGCGTCGAGGTTTCTATGGACCTATAGCCTTTCTAACAGACAAGAGGACTCGTCTGATGTCCGCCATATTCATATCTAAGTCGTCGAGGTTTATTGGAACCTGTAGCCTTTCTAACAGACAAGAAGACTCTTCTGATGTCGGCCGTATCAACTTGACATGGGTCATCTGTGCCAGCTAACTGGAGACGTTCGTCTGAGGAGGAAGTGTGCGTTTCACTTACAAAATCAATGAGATGTTTTACTTCCATTAAAACTTCTCTAATCAAAGACGAACATTGGCCAGCGCAAAGCTAGGTTGATGATCAATCCCAGCATCTTACTGTCATATCTGAGAAAAACCAGGGGAAAGAAAATTAATATATATATATATATATATATATATATATATATATATATATATATATATATATATATATATATATATATATATATATATATATATATGTATGTACATATATATATATATATATATATATATATATATATATATATATATATATATATATATATATATATATATATATATATATATATATATATATACATACACACACACATACATCATTCTTCTGTGAATGCAATGGCAAAGACTTGTAAGAATCTTTGGCATTCAATGGTTAGGGGCTACTCATAGGCATTCCTGTTAAAGGAAAACAAATGCAAAAAAAGATAGCAGTTGAATTAAAAAAGAGGATTTGTACGGTCAGCAAAGTATCTTATAGGAGCTACCTTTAGTAGTTACAATCTATAGGCATTCACTGTCATGTCAGTGTAGAAGTAGAACCAACAGAAGCGCTAGCGATAGCTAGTAGTGGTCTATTATGAGTTCCAACCAATCTGTCTGCATGTCACTATGATATGTGAGGATGGATACATTGTTTTTTTTTATTTTTTTTATTTTTTTAATTGTTTTTCTTGGATTCCTCTTTAGATAGCAACCTTACACATAATGGACAGAAGGCAAAGATACATGAAGGGGATCCTAGTTCGATAATTTCAAGCAATTAACCATTGTAAGATTTTACACTATAGTGCAGAAACAAAGTAAATTGTTCCATGAAGTGTAAATAATGGTCTTGCTTTTCAATTCTGTGAAGCATTATGGTGAGTTCGAGTTCTGATAAACGTTGAAGACTATGTGTGTTCACGAAAAGCTCTTATAATTGCACTCAGGAAGGACGACAGCCCACAACAATACACAGCAAGTACGATGGTGATGCCACTGTTCAATTTTGTACAATGTGGCGCTTTGATGGTGAAGGTATAGAGCTTCAATGCTTGCAGACTTGAAGGTATAGAGCTTTGATGGTGAAGGTATAAACAACTCTAAATGTAGAGCTTCTAGAATGAAGGTATAGAGTTCAAGACTTGCAGACCGGCTCTGCATGAGCCTTTGAATGAATGTGGAGGATAAAGGGAGTCCCATGGATATGTGTGTGTCTGTGTGTTGTTCTTTCATTAATAGAGCTTGTAGTAAGAGTAGATCACAAGCTGAAACTTTCAAAACAGAGAAAAAGATGCTCTAGTTGACCATGAGATCATACTTGGTGAGGAGATTGGTGGTATCGAGAGCTTGTCTAATTGCGTATGGGGATGTTGCACTCTAGCAACAAATACCCCAAGTATTGCAAAGATGAACGCCCAATACCTGTTGATAGTCACTTGGGACAACCTAATGTACCAAAGAGGATGATTGCGTCAGAAAGTACCTCACAAGACTCTAAGGAAGAGAAGCACGTGCTCGCGAAAACACCTCAAAATTTGAACCTTTTCCTAGAAAGCAATAAAACACCTCTAAAGAGCACCATAATCCTACCAAAAGCAACTATACATTTTTTGGCCGATACTAGAAGATTATCAAAAAAATACCGCAACTCTACTAAAGTCTATTGTAATAATTCCGATCAACACCGAAGTCCTACCAAAGAGTATCAAAACCATTACCATTAAAATTCTTTCATATCAACATCAATCATATCAACTTTTTTATTTGAAAACTTTTGGGATTCAAGATGTTAAATCCTCGTGGGATATCTTTGTGGATCAACAATTGGCTACCCCTAGCTCGAGCACCTCGAACGATATTTTAGAGATGGCTTTAGATGACGATGAGCAAGGAAGTAGAATCATCCCTTGGGGAGCAACATACAATAAATTTGGAGGATTCTGGGGAGATGATCTTGATGCCCATGTGAGAACTTTGAAAATTAATTATAATGTTCTTCAGGAGTCATGCAAACTCAAAACCAACTCATGATACAAGACACAATTTTTTTATTCCACTTTGGTCAATGAAGCAGCCCATTGGCTTACTGAGCTATACTTTAATCATTTCACTAAGTATGACACAATAAAAGAGGCTTTCTTGCATTGCTTTAGGAAGGCCAAGACTACTGCATAAATTTTTGACTTTTTGCAAAATAATATGCAAAAGCCACAACAAACAGTGCAAGACTATGCCAAAACTTTTAATCTCATTTAAGTCTCATTCCGGAGGAAAAAAATCTACTATAAGTTATAACCACTCAATGGTTCATCAATGGATTACTGCCTTGATTGTGTCAAACTATGATCATATGCTGCTTTGGAGGAATGACCTTTGATGACCTAACTGATACTGCCCTATCTTGAAAATGAAGTCTAAAACACACAAAAAGGCTTGTCCATAAGTTTCACAAGTGAACCAATAAAAAAGTACACAAAATCACGGAATCAAGTAAGGAGCTCCACCAAAATCAATCAAATTCAATTATTTTCAAATACCCACTAAAAGTTGAACATATACTCATCGGTGGGTGGTTAGCTAGATTGTAGGAAAGGTAAAGCTTCTATATAGGTATCATCTTTCTGTTTTTTCTTGTTTTCTATGCTATGCATGCGTTTTCCTCTTATTTTAGTGAAGTAATAAACTCTATCAAGCAAGCCCCTTGCTTGCTTATCTCATTTTCTCATGATTTTGCTACTCTCTATCTAGAGGTGTAGTTAAGCTTTCAGAATTATGTTTGTATTAGATTGTAAAGTATTATCTTCTATCTCATTCTAATCATTTGTGTTGATTTCAAGCATCATTTGGTCTCTCATACAGTGCCCCAAAGTTTGCCAAAGTGTCAAGTTTTTATACTTAGTGAATTGTGATAAATGTCAGGGGAGCACTAGATTGTGCTCTCTGACTACAGTAGACAAGATTTTGGAAATACACTTTAGATGTAACCGATACAAGGCGTCCCACAACCTGGGACCAATAGGTATGGAAAACTGGACTAGAGATGATACAGGAGACCCCACAACTCGAGATCGTAAGTATGAGGCAAGATATCTGGATACAAGAACTCGCTTCTGGGAAATGAACTGGATACAAGAAAGAACTTGACAGGATCTCGTACTACGAGATTACAAGAGGACAAGATAGGATGTCCAAGAACTAGACTAAAACAAGGCACAAGACAAGAACTAGAACTGGAACTTGAAGAGTACTTACTTGGCAGTCACGACTCCTTGAGCTCCCAAGACTGGTATTGGCAAGACTGATTATGAATGTGGCCAACTCCTCCTTATATAGGTTTTCAAGGGTGGTTCCCAAAGGCGGTTGCGACTTGATGATGTCATCATGATTTCATCAACTCGAAGCATGATCTGTGGATATCAGAATCAAGCAAGAAGACAGTCGATCTTAGGGTTTTGGCACGTTCCGGACACAATGGAAGTATTAGTTTCCCCAAATTCTGAACCAATCATGAGATATAGGATTCACATGGAATTTGAGATTCAAGATGGTTTCCTCTATCCATGACATTACCTCCCCCTCAAGCGACGAGTTCCACGAGGAGCGGTCATGTTCTTTGGTCTCGACTTCATTGGATTTTTCTTATGGAATTCTCGAACCTTGATTGGTGCTCTCTGAAGGTTTTCTGTAGGTTCCCAAGTACACTCACTGATGTCATACCCTTTCTAATGAATAAGGTATTCCAATCTTCCTCGGGATATTCTAGAATCTAGGACATGCTCGACTTCAACTTCTTCATGATCATCAATCTCGATAGGTGGTGAAGGACTAGGTCTCTCCCCCCTCAATGGTGAAATCTAATATGGTTCCAACATGGATACATGGAAAATTGGATGTATTCTCATGGTACTCGGTAACTCGAGCTTGAAGGTGACTGGATTAATCTTGGCCAAGATGGTAAATAGACAAAACCTTTGATGATCTAACTTTGCACAAGGCCTTGAAGTTTGTAAATTGTTTCGGAGTAACCATACTTTATCCCCAATTTGATACGATGGATTCTCGACACGATGTTGATGTGCATAGTACTTATATTGTTGTTGAGCTTTATGGATCTCTTCCTTCAGTTCTTTGTGAATGTCCATCAGGTACTGCACCTTGTCTCTGGTAGCTGGGTTCTTGACATGATTTGAGAGTTGTATATCCATCCTTGGATGTTGTCCATAGTTTGCAAAGAAGGGAGTTTGCTTAGTAGATGCATGAACACTATTGTTATAGGCAAACTCTACAAAGGGTAACAACTCAAACCAATCATTTTGGTGATAGTTGCTAGTGCAACGGAGATATTGCTCTAGGACTTGATTCACCCGTTGTGTTTGTCCATCAGTCTATGGATGATTTGCTGTAGATAGTTTAACTTGAACACCAAGGAGCTTGCAAAGACTGTTCCAAAAGCTAGATATGAACTGTGGACCTCGATCACTAGGAATATCATGAGGCAATCCATGAAGTCTAAAGATGTATCTGAGAAAAAGTCTAGCAGTGGTTGCACCTGTGATTGCCTTTGTAGTTGGAATGAAGTGTTCCATCTTTGTGAATCTATCCACAATAATAAGAATGGCATCATACTTATCTGACTTTGGTAGATCTGTGATGAAATCCATAGACAATGAAGCCCATGGTCTTTCTGGAATAGGTAAAGGTTGCAAGAGGCCATGAGGCTTATGTCGTGGTACCTTAGATCTATTGCAAGTGTCACAAGTTCGGATATATTCTTTGACTTCCTTCCATATTTGAGGCCACCAAAAATCCCTGGATACGAGTTCTATTGTTTTATTTACTCCAAATGTCCTTCTGCAAGGTTGTCATGACGTTGTTGAAGTACTTGGATCCTGGGCTTTCCTGGAGGGACATACAATAGGTTCTTATAGAATAATAATCCATCCTTTTCCTGGAATTCATTTACTTCTTGGACTTTTCCTTCTTGAGTTTTTTGCTTAACGTTACAAAATAATTCATCTTGTGGTAGATTCTCACGAATCAAATGATTCAAGGCTGAATCTTCAGGATGGGTGGATGAGATAGCTGCTAACTGGAGATGCTCAGGTTTGAGTAATATGCTCTCCTGTTGATCTAAGGCCTCTTCACCCTTCTTTGGTGCAAGGTAAGATCTTCTTGACAAGGCATCGAACTCACACTATTGTCGTCCTGGACGATATGTGACGACAAAGTCGAACCTGGATAAAAAGTTACTCCATCGAGATTTCCTTCTGTTGAGGATGCGGGTGATCATAAAATATTCTAGGTTCTTGTGGTCTGTATACATGATAACTTTATGAGCTGCTCCTTCTAGATGGTGGCACCAGGTATCAAAGGCATCCACTATGGCAAGAAGTTCTTTTTCATGAATTTCATAATTAATTTCTAGAGGAGAAAATTTTCTTGAATGATATGCAACTGGATGTAGGTGTCCATCATCTCCATATTGGGAAAGAATGGCCCCTAGGGAAAAATCTGATGCATCTGTCTCTAGGAAGAAGGCATATAACCCTTTTTCTCTTAGTTTCTCAAGGACTATCTTTACATGATATTCATGATCTTCTAGATTTTTGGAGAATATCAAGATATCATCAAGATATATTAACACAAAATCATCTAAATACTCTCGAAAGATATCATTCATCATATGTTGATAGTGTTGCGAACATTTGTTTTATGTAGGGTACAAGTTTCAAATTATGTAAATACCTTTGGGAAGTCTTCAAATACTTCAAGAAGGCTCATATTATTCATTAAATATAGCCAAAATACCACGTGAGTTCTAGAACATGGTGAGTCAAATTAGTGAGTCACAAGGGAGCTGCAGTGGTGTCCTAGTGAAAGGTCGATGTGGCTAGTTCTCAAAGTCCATCAATACTTTGCTTATTTGAGCACTTGAGTCATGTAATATCTCCACCCAAGTGTCTACCACGAATTTAGATGTATTAGGAAGGTTTTAGATTAGTTCCTCATGCTATAAAAAGAGGGGAGAAGTTGTGATCTTGTGGGATGTCCAAGAGAGTCATATGTGTATCTCTACGCTGCTGTAGTTTTGTATGTAGAGTTTGCAGAGCTTGTATATCCCTCATTATATATCCAAATTACATGTTTGATAGCTCACTTGAAAGCTCTTATTGTCTATTTTTATACTGTAAATTTTCATAATAATTGGATTTGTGACGTGAGAGCAGTACTCTCTGCAAGTAGTGTGTACTCTCGGGTTCATCCCCTATTGAAGGTCTCCATTAAACCTCAAACTTGCAGAGGTCATATCCCCTTGTGTATTTATCCAAATTGAGTGTTCTTTGGCTCCTTGGAAAGCTCTTGGTCTCTAGTATATGTGGTTAAAACAGTTTTAAAAAATTCTAAGCCAATAGAGAACAGTAAGCTCTGCAAGCATGACTAGTTTTCTATGATGGAGTTTGCGAGAAGGTCAACTTGTTCCTAGGGGGTTCCACCTACTTCCAACTATATTTTGGAGGTCAATAAAATCCAACATTGGTATCAAAGCAAGGAAAAGAAGCTTGGAGAAGGTTATAATACCTTGATGAAGAATTTGAAGCTATTGGAGTAGCGGTTCATCATCGACACTACACAAAGGTAGAAGGAGATAACAAGGAAGCATCTCAAGCAACATCCAAGCAAAGAAAGGTGCATAGACTTTATTACAAAGGTAAATCTCATACTTCTTCTTATCACATATATCCAAAAGGAGGGTTAAAGGAGGAAGTTTAGTATTTTGCACAATGGGCGATCAACATGCACAAATAGAGAAGCTTGATAAGAACAACTATCAAGCATGGGGATTTAGAACCACAACATACTTGCAAGGTAGAAGCTTGTATGGTTTGATTGATGGAACGGATATCAAACCTATATTACCAGAGGATCCAAATCAGCAACAATTGAGGGAGTTTAGACTTTGGAATGAAAGAGACAAAAGGGTTATATTCATTTTATCACAAAATATTCAAGATTCAATGGTAGGACACATACAAGATCTAGACACAAGTAGAGATGTTTGGCTTGCATTGGAAAGGTTGTATGCTACAGGTAGAAGAGCAAGGAAGATTCAACTCAAAAATGAGTTGAATAACATAAAGAAAGATACAAGGACATCGGTCAATGATTACTTGCTGAAGGTTAAAGAGATTGCAGATCAACTAGGATCAATTCAAGCTCATGTGGAGGACGACGACTTGGTTGCACATACTCTCAATGGACTCAAGGATGATGAGAGATGGAAACCATTCATTACTTCAGTTTATGTTAGAGGAGAATTACTAGACTTTGATCAGCTTGTTGCTCTCATGGTCACGGAGGAGATGAATCTAAATGGTTCTACTTCAAATCAAAAAGGATCTCAAGGACAAGCTCTTTATGTAGGATCATCAAGAGGTGGAAACAGAGGTAGAAGAGGTTCAAATAGAGGTCGAGGAAGAAGGAGCGATGATCAAGGGACTTCAAGTGGCTTCTTCAACACAAGAGGAAGAGGAAGATCAAGCGCTATAGGTACGAGAGGCTACTACAACTACAATCAAAGACAAAGGAGTGAAGATAACAACAATTGCTATATATGTGGAAGGTATGGACACTATGCCAAAGATTGGTATCAAAATGAAAATAATCAAGGTGGTAATCAAAGAGGAGGCTATTCAAGAAGAGGTAAACAACAAGGAAATTATGCAGTTGAAGGTAAAAGTGATGATTATGATTCTCTTCTTATGATGAATGTAGAAACTAAGATGAATTGCAATAGTGATGTATGGTATGTAGATAGTGGTTGTTCTAACCATATGTCACATGATGCTTCATGGTTTTCTAACATGCATAATCCTTCATGTAAAGGTCATGTTGAAACAGGAGATGATACAACACATAAGATTATGCAGGTTGGAGATGTTGTCATGCATGATAAGAGCAAGACAAATTGCTTGAAGGATGTACTTTATGTGCCAACGATCACTAAGAATTTGATGTCAGTTGGTCAAATGGTAGAAAAAGGTCTGCAAATAAGATTTAATCATGCAGGTTGCTTCATTGAGGATCCAAAGCAAAGGAGGTTAATTGCTAGAGGTCAAAAACAAGGTAGATTGTTTACATTCAAGGTAAACCCAAATCATACAAACTATTTCTCTTATGGTATGCATCGAATAGCAGAGCTTGATCTATGGCACAAAAGGATTGGACACATGAATGTACACAAGTTAAAGGAGCTATCAAAGAAGAGGATTGTTGAAGGATTACCTGATCTTACTAAGCAACATATGGTGCATCTTTGTGAAGCATGTCAAATGGGTAAGCAGAGTAGACATCCTTTCAAGCATTCAAGCTATGTAAACAGTGGATTGCTAGACCTTATTCACACGGATGTATGGGGTCCTACTAAAGAGGCATCCTTGGGTGGTAATAAGTACTATGTATCATTCATTGATGATCAAAGTAGAAAGACATTTGTGTATTTCATTAAATATAAGAGTGAAGTCTTTGATTGTTTCAAAAATTTTAAATCATTTGTCGAGAAGCAAACAGGAAGATATGTTAAGAAGCTAAGATCTGATGGAGGGGGAGAGTATTTCTCTCAAGCTTTTACTGATTTTTTGTATGATGAAGGTATCAAAAGAGAAGTTACATGCAGGTATACTCCACAACAAAATGGAGTCGCAGAAAGAAGAAACAGAATCATAGCAGAAGCGTCTAGAAGCATGCTAAATGATATGTGTTTGCCTAATTCTTTTTGGGCTGAAGCTGTTAGCACAAGTGTGTACATTATGAATAGAGTACCTACTACTAGAGTTCATCATTTGACACCATATGAGGTATGGCATTGAAGAAAACCAACTGTAATTCATTTGAAAGTATTTGGTTGTGTATGTTATGTACATGTGCATAGTGAAGTGAGATCAAAACTTGATGTGAAATAAGAAAAGTGTATATTTATTGGTTATGCAAATACTCAAAGAGGATATAGATGTTATAATCCTCATGCCAATAAGGTGGTTGTTTCAAGAGATGTAAATTTTGATGAATCACTTTTATGGTATGTAGATAAGAAAAGTTTGCAGGTCATAAATGGAGATGAAGAAGATACAGGTGAAAGAGATGAGTGCTTACCTCAGCCCACAAGAAGTTTAATTGATGAGAAAAGTGGTTTGGATGAAGAAAGAGAGCTAGCTTTCAATGGAAGATTAAGGCAAGAGTCATCTCCAAGTGTTAAAAGCAAAGGTAAACTCAAACTTGTTGAAGTTAATGATGAAGGAGAGGAAATTAGTGATGTATGTGAGTATGGAGAATCATCAAAGGTTCCTACTAAGAAAGGAAGAGCATCTACATTGGAGGTAAGAAGAACTTCAAGAGTGAGTAAGCAACCTCAAAGGTATACTTATGAATCTTTCATGAATACTCATTATGCTTTATGACAAAAGTTGAGCAGGAAAATGAACCCACATGTTATGATGAGGCAAAAGGAGATGAAAAGTGGGAGAAAGCAATGAGAGAAGAAATGGAAGCACTACAGGATAACAAGACTTGGAATTTAGTTCCAAAGACACCAAAAGAAAAGGTAATTGGTTGCAAGTGGGTTTTTAAGATTAAAAGAAATAGTGATGGTAGTGTGTTAAGATATAAGGCTAAACTTGTAGCAAAAGGATATAATCAAACTCAAGGATTGGACTATGAGGAAACATTTAGTCCAACAAACATGGCAACAGTGAGAACTTTGTTGGCTTTAGTTGCAAGTAAAAGGAGGAATATATATCAACTTGATATAAAGAATGCCTTTCTTAATGGTGAGTTAAATGAAGAAGTGTATATGTCACAACCAGATGGTTATGTGGATGCAAAATGTCCTAATCATGTATGCAAGTTAAAGAAGGCATTGTATGGTCTTAAACAGGCACCAAGGGCATGGAATGCAAGGTTGGTAAAGTATCTTATGCTGCAAGGATACATGATCCTTCACTTTATGTAAAACATGTAGATGACATGTGTGTCTATGTATGCATTTATGTGGATGACTTGTTGATTACAGGGAATGATGCAAAAGCAATTGAAGAGATAAAAGGTAATTTGAGAAAGGAATTCAAAATTTCAGATCTTGGTTTGCTTAGATACTTTCTTGGAATTGAAATTGTGTATGGCGATGAAGGTATGTGGTTGATACAGAGAAAGTATATATGTGATATGCTGAAAAGGTTTGGTATGCAGGAATGTAAATTTGTTTCTACTTCAATGGAATGTAATGTAAAGTTGAGTGCAAAGGAAGGTGATGAGTTGCATGATATGAATGCATATAGATCCATGGTAGGATCTTTGATTTATGCAACAAAAGCTAGACCTGAGATATGCTATGCAGTGGGAGTATTGTCATAGTTTATGCATGAACCTAGAGTACCTCATATGTGTGCAGCAAAAAGAGTGCTTAGGTATTTGAAAGGTACCATAAACGAAGGATTATTTTATAGTCATGATGTTGATCTATCTCTTAAAGTCTTTAGTGATGCAGATTGGGCTGGAAGCAAAGATGACAGAAGATCCACAAGTGGATATGTAGTAATAGTAGGAAACAAGACATAAACATGGAGTTCAAAGAAACAGCCTACAGTTGTTTTATCTTCTACAGAGGCTCAGTATAGAGGTTTAGCATTGGCTACTACTGAGGTTATGTGGTTTAAAAACTTGTTTTATGACTTGAATGTGTAGGTTGATATACCACTGATATATGGGGATAACTTGAGCAGCATTCATATGACCTCAAATCTTATTTTTCATGCTAGAACAAAGCATATAGAGGTTCACTATCATTATGTTTGAGAGAAGGCCATAAACAATGAAGTACAAGTTTCTTTTGTGGGAACAAAGGATCAAGTTGCAGACATCTTCACCAAATCCTTGGACGGACCAAAGCTTCAAAGATTCAACTATATTCTTGGCATGAAGGAAATACCCTTTGAAACTTGAGGGGGAGAATGTTGCGAACATTTGTTTTATGTAGGGTAAAAGTTTCAAATTATGTAAATACCTTTGGGAAGTCTTCAAATACTTCAAGAAGACTCATATTATTCATTAAATATAGCCAAAATACCACGTGAGTTCTAGAACATGGTGTGTCAAATTAGTGAGTCACAAGGGAGCTGCAATGGTGTCCTAGTGGAAGCTCGATGTGGTTAGTTCTCAAAGTCCATCAATACTTTGCTTATTTGAGCACTTGAGTCATGTAATATCTCTACCCAAGTGTCTACCACGAATTTAGATGTATTAGGAAGGTTTTAGATTAGTTCCTCATGCTATAAAAAGAGGGGAGAAGTCATGATCTAGTGGGATGTCCAAGAGAGTCATATGTATATGTGTATCTCTACGCTACTGTAGTTTTGTATGCAGAGATTGCAGAGCTTGTATCTCCCTCATTATATAGCCAAATTACATGTTTGATAGCGCATTTGAAAGCTCTTACTGTCTACTTCCATACTGTAGATTTTCATAATCATTGGATTTGTGACGTGAGAGCAGTACTCTCTGCAAGTAGTGTGTATTCTCGGGCTCACCCCCTGCTGAAGGTCTCCATTAAACCTCAAACTTGCAGAGGTCATATCTCCTTGTGTATTTATCCAAATTGAGTGTTCTTTGGCTCATTGGAAAGCTCTTCGTCTCTTGTATATGTGGTTAAAAAAGTTTTAAAAAGTTCTAAGCCAGTAGAGAACAGTAAGCTCTGCAAGCATGACTAGTTTTCTGTGATGGAGTTTGCGAGAAGGTCAACTTGTTCCTAGGGGGTTCCACCTACTTCCAGCTAAATTTTGGAGGTCAATAAAATCCAATAGAAAGACTTCTGGAGCATTGGTGAGACCGAATGGCATAACTACATATTCAAAGTGTCCATACCTTGTTCGGAATGCCGTCTTCCATTCGTCTCCTTCTCTGATCCTGACAAGATTGTAATCTCCTCAAAGGTCAATCTTAGTGAAGAGCTTTGCTTTTTCGAGGCATTCCAAGAGCTCTGATATAGGTGGTAGAGGATATCTATTCTTTATTGTGACTTTATTCAGACCACGATAGTCCACACACATTCGAAGAGTTCCGTCCTTCTTCTTTATAAATAGGATAGGGGCTCCAGCACGGCACTTTGAGTGTTTGATAAACCCCTTGGCTAGATTCTCATCAATATTCTTACGTAATTCTTGAAGTTCCTCTAGGGATAGTCTATAGGTTGGCCCGAAGGGTGGTTGTGCTCCCTCTTGAAGTTCTATGGCACAATCATAAGGTCTATGTTCCGGGAGCATATCTGCATTATTTTTTTCAAAGACATCTTCAAACCCTTGGTATTGGTCAGGTAGCTCCATTGAATCATCTTTCTTGGGCTCTTGAGTTGGTATGGCATAGATCATATATGTCGGTTCCTTCCTTATTGCATGTATGAAGGCTTTGGCTCCAACATATTTTGGGTTCTTATGGATATCTCGACGGGTGATTTTATTATTCTCCCAATTAATTTCTGGATTATTTTCTTTAACCACGACATTCCGATGATAACCACGTTTACTGGACTCGATATTACATTGAAACATATGTGTGAATCATGGTCACCAAGGTGTACTCTTAGTGGTATGGTTTCCATGGTTATATTCCCTGATGCTAGAGGCCGTCCATCTACTACTTCAGCTACTATTGGTCTCTTCTTCCGAAGTACTGGAATTCCATGTTTCTTAACGAGTCCTTCATCAATGAAACATGAGGAGGCTCCTGAATCTATGAGAGCTATAAGGGAAAGGGTCTTCTCAGACATGATTAACTTGACAGGGTCAAGACATGTTTCTACGGGTGTGGCTGGAATTATGAGACCCTTTCTTATATCATGGTCCGGTTGTACGGTCTCTTTTACAAATGGACTTTCTCGTTTCCATGCTCTACAAGGGTGGCTGCGACTTTGGAGTTCGTTCTCTTGTTGGGACAATTAACTGCAATGTGGTCAGGGTTTCCACAATAAAGGCATAACCTGTTATCCCTCCTTCTTTGTTTCTCTTGTGGTGTTAGAGGCTGGAACCAAGTTACATCTATCTGCATAGGTTGGGGTATAGATTCATCTCTAGGAGTGGGCTGGTTTCCATTGGGGAGGTCTTCCTTCTACTTGTTTTTCTTGTTTCCTTTCAAAAAGATGGTTATCACATTGAATAGCTTGGTTGATGTATTCATTCAATGTCTTCACCTCTGGCATCGTGAGTAGAAGGTCCTTCACATCAGCTCTTAAGCCCCATCTAAATTGGCTTATAAAATAATCTTCATGCCAAGTGAGGTCACATATCAACTGCCTAAATTCTGATGCATAGGTAGAGGCAGGGCGGTTACGTTGACGTAGCTTTCGAAGTTTTGTTTTTCCCACTCGACTCGTATCGACATCTCCAAATGTGGCGATGAGCTCTCCAAGAAACCCCTCATAGTCATGAAGTATGGACATATCCTTCTCCAAGATTGGGGCAAACCATGATAATGCTTGACCATAGAGCAAGGTTCCAATAAAGCCGACCTTGGATGCATCATCAAGGTATCTATCAGGCTGCATACAGATGTACAATTTGACTTGTTGCAAGAATCGTCGGAACTTTGTGCAATCACCACCGAACTTTTCTGGCATGCAGATCTTGGGTTCTCTCATGAAGGATGTACTAGGTCGTTGATTTACTTGCATACTCCCTTGATTTTTTTGAAGACCCCCGATTCCTTCTTGTATTTCTTGGAGGAGTGCACTTACATGCCCTCGATGTCCCATCTCAATTTGTGTCTGTTGATGAGTTAGGTCTTCGACTTGTTGGTGGAGACTCTAAAGTGATGCTACAATCTATTCATAAGCATTCTCCATGATGACTGGTCTTGGATGAAAGCTAGTCTTGCCAAAATGTCAGGGGAGCACTAGATTGTGCTCTCTAACTACAGTAGACAAGATTTTGGAGATACACTTATGATTACAAGAACACCCATGTAGGGAAAATAATACAAGAAGATGTAACCGATACAAGATGTCCCACAACCCGGGACCAATAGGTATGGAAAACTGGACTAGAGATGATACAGGAGATCCCACAACCGGGGATCGTAAGTATGAGGCACGATGTCTGGATTATAAGAACTCCCTTCTGGGAGATGAACTGGATACAAGAAAGAACTCGACAGGACTACGAGATTACAAGAGGACAAGATAGGATGTCCAAGAACTAGACTAGAACAAGGCACAAGACAAGAACTAGAACTGGAACTTGAAGAGTACTTACTTCGCGGTCACGACTCCTTGAGCTCCCAAGATTGGTATTGGACTGATTATGAACGTGGCCAACCCCTCCTTATATAGGTTTTCAAGGGCGGTTCCCAAAGGCGGTTGCGACTTGTTGATGTCATCATGATGTCATCGACTCGAAGCATGGTCTCTAGATATCAGAATCAAGCAAGAAGATAGTCGATCTTAGGGTTTTGGCACATTCCAGATGCAATGGAAGCATTAGTTTCCCCAAATTCTGAACCAATCATGAGATATAGGATTCACATGGAATCTGAGATTCAAGATGGTTTCCTCTGTCCATGACAATAAATTTCCAGGTTTGTGAACCTATATCTTTGCAGATATGCAGAGAGTGTTGCAAACAGATAGTGTGTTTTGAAGTGGATGGTTCTAATACATGAAAATCCATTTTCTTTAATTTAACACTTAATGGATAGAGCTCATAATTTTGTAAAGTTGTATTTTAATTTTCTTCTTAGTTATAGAAAAATGTCTAGAACAATTAGCATATGTCATTGTGTCAAGGTGTGGACATCATATTGAAAAATTGGAGGGATCAAGATACCTTATGGAAGCACAAGGACTTATCAAGTCAAGAAGACATCAGAAGAGGATTGCATCAATCAAGAATTCAACTAGTGGAAGGTCAACAAGGAAGAAGCTATCAAAATTTAACATCCACTCCTTCTAAATCAAACAAAAACATGAGGACAACGTAGAGGAGAACCTTAGAGTTGCGTATGGCTGAGTATACTGCCAAAACAGAGAAGTTAGAGAAAGGAAACTATCAGCCATGGAAATTTAGACTTATGGGAAAAGGATTTTTGGGATTGGTAAGTGGCACAGAGCCAAAGCCTCGTGTACATGATCCACCACTCAGATAGGTCAAGGCACTTAATGAATGGATAGAAAGGAATAAGAGAGTTATATTCATTCTATCCCAACACATATACAATAGCATAATAGGGCATATAAAAGACTTGGAAACATCCAAGAAGGATTGGGGAGCTTTAGAGAGATTGTCTTCTTCATGCACCAAAGAAAGTAAGATTCAACTCAAGAATGAGCTAAATAATCTTAGGAAAGGATCAAACACTAAAATTAATGAACACATTTTGAAGGTTAATGATCTTGTAGATGACCTAAAACCTATTAGCAACCAAATCAAAGATGACGATCTTGTCTTTCACACTTTCAATGGCTTGCGAGAGGATGAACGGTGGAAATAATTCACCACATTAGTGTATGTCAGGGATTCCCTACCAGAATTCGATCAATTAGTCACATTCATGGTGACCGAGGAGAAGAACTAAGGAGGATCACAATCAAAGGGCAACCAAGACCTAATTTTCTATGGAGGTAGAGGAAAAGATAGAAAAGGTGGAAAAAGCTCCCAAGATAGAGGAAGGTCAAAGTCAAGAAATCAAGAAGGCTCCAACCAAAGCTATGGATCTAGAGGAAGAGGATGGAGTAGAGGAAGAGGAGGAAAATTGTAAGGGAGAGGCATATCCAATGGAGAATTCTATAATTAAACTCGGCATTATACAAAGAATTGTTGTTCATGAGGAGTTGTTAATCAAGGATACAAAAGGAACCAAGGTAAATTTACTAGTGTGTCAAAAGATTTAGAAAATGAGAACTTTCTTATGATGTATGGTTGAAGTGAAAGAGTCAATTTAGATTTTACATTGTACATAGACAATGGTTTGTAGCAACCATATGAGCTGCAATAAACATATTTTGTTTACTTTACACGCACCCACTACTCAAGGAAATGTAGAGAATAGGGAAGAAATTGATCAAAAGATTGCATATGTGGAAGGTTTCACATTGAATGGATCTCAAAGCTCTAGGATGCTGAAGGATGTGTTGCATGTGTCAACCATAACCAATAACTTGGTTTCAGTAGGTCAAATGGTTGAAAGAGGTTATGAGGTGAACTTCAATGATCAAGGATGTTTTTTGAAGAACCCATGAAAGACTACACACTCATATGCAACGAAAAGAAGCAAGGAATACTCTTCATGATGGAGGTAAATCCATCAAACCCTCACATTGTCTACTTGTCAATGGGAAATAAGTAGATTGCAAAGATTGACTTGTGGGATAAAAGAATTGTCCACATAAACTTACAAAGGATGAAGGAAATGCAAAGAAAGGGAGTGGTGAGTGATCTACATAATTTTAGATCTTAGAATATGAAAGATTTTTGTCATGCTTGTCAATTAGGGAAACAAAGAAGGTTGCCATTCAAGAAGGGAGAAAATGTGAGCAATGAAGTGTTGAATCTCATATACACAGATGTATGAAAACCTACAAGGGAGCCATCCATTCAAGGTAATAGATATTTTGTAACACTTTTAGATGATCATCCAAAGTTTTTTTGGATGTATTGCATGACGATAAAGTCAAAGGTGTTTTACTTCTTGAAGAGGTTCAAGTGAAAGAAGTAGCAAAGGAAAGGAAAAGGCAAAAACTCAAGAATATCGATGGATAGACAAGGACTCTACAAGTGATGAAGATGTGTAGAAATTAGAAACTCTAGGGTTTGAAGCATCCAAACCAAGGAAGTTGAGATTCCTACCACCTAATGGTGAAATAAGATCATCCAAAAGGGTGAAATACCCTATTCAAAGTTTAACTTATGATTCATTCATCGCAAGAGATTACGCCTACATGAGTCAAGTTATAGCTTGTCAAGAACCTAACTTTTCTGAAGAAGAAAATAAGCACAAGGAATAAAACAAAGCCATGGATGAGGAAGTCAAGGAACTTGAAGACAATGATATTTGATCATTAGTCCCAAGAACAAAGGACATAGAAGTCATTGGTAAAAAATGGGTGTACAAGCCAAAGAGACATGCAAACGATAAAATTGTGGATTGGTTGCCAATGGTTTTGATCAAACCTATGACATAGAATTTGAACATAAATTTAGTCAAGTAGCTAATATGGATACCGTAAGGATTTTTATTGCAATTTGAGCCTTAAAAGGTTGGAAGATGTACCAGTTGGATATCCGAAATGCTTTCCCAAATGGAGAGCTTGAACAGATAGTCTTTATGGAGCCTACGGATTTGAAGATGATGATTTTCCACATCATGTATGTAGGATTAAGAAGGCTCTTTATGGACTTAAGCAGGCCCCAAGGGCTTGGAACCAAAGACTTCAATTACTTGGTAAAATGGGGATACAATAAGGGTCATGCAGATCCATCACTTTTTGTGAAGAAGGAAGGTAGCAAAACTCTTTCATTTGTATATATATTGATGATTTGAGCATTGCAGGGGATGGTGAATCCAACATCAATGCTCAAAATTGTTTCCAAGAGAAAGCTTTGATGTGAGTTTAAAATCTTTGGTTTTGGAATTTTAAGGTACTTATTTGGGATTGAAGTACAAAGAAGAAGGTATATACCTAATGCAAAGGAAATACATTCTAGATCTTTTGAAGAAGTTTGGCTTGTGTGATTGCAAGCCCATTTGAAATCCATTAGAAATAAATATTAAACTAAGTTCTCGTAAGGGTGAAGATGTGTAGGGTGTGATCATGTATATGTTAATCATTGGTTCTCTCTTTTATGTTACTATGACAAGTCACGATATTGCACACATGTAATTGGAGTGTTATATGAATTTTTGCAGGCACCAAGAGTTGTTCATATTATTGCATCCAAAAGGGTACTTAGTTACCTCAAAGGATTAGAAATTGAAGAGCTCTATTATCCATTTGATGATAGATTACATGTACATGCTTATTATCATGCCAATTGGGCACATTTCAAGGATGACAAGAAGGAGTACTAGTGGATATATAATCATGCTATGGAAGAAGACCATCTCATGGATATAAATGAAACAATCAACAATGGATCTCTCCTCAACTGAAGCTGAGTATAGAGGCTTATCATGTCTCATGTAAGCTTATGTGGATCAAGAATTTTTTTATTGATCTTGTTGTTCAAGTTAAGAAAATATCTATTTTTTGTGACAACATAAGTAACATATGCTTGGCTCAAAATGCAATGTTCCATGCAAGGCCCAAACATATAGAAGTGCATTACCACTGTATTAGAGAGAAGATCATGTCAAAGGATGTAAAGGTGGAGCATGTCAATACAAAGGACCATTATGCAAATAATTTTACCAAAGCATTGGATGGAGTAAAGCTCCAACACTTCAAGGCATGTACTAGAATGAAGGACCTAGGCATTCAGACATGAGGGGGAGTGTTGAAAATCAAGTCTCGAACATATAGAAGGGATCATCCATGAGTTTTGCAAGTGGTCCAATAAAAAAGGAGGAGCCAAAGTCCTTGAAGCAGTTGGGAGCTTCACCAAAATCAATAAAATTAATTTTCAATTACCCACTCAAAGTTGCACCTACACTCATTGATGGGTGGTTAGCTAGATTTGAGGAAAAGTAAAACTTCTGTATAAGCATCCTTTTGATTTTTTTCTTGAGATGGATGAGCTTCATGAGTTTTCCTCTTAGTTTAGTGAATTAGTAAGCTCTGGGAAGTATCCCCCTTTCTTGCTTATCTCATTTTCTAATTTTGCTCCTCTTTATCTAGAGGTGTAGTTAGGCTTTCACAAAACTTTTTTGTACCATATTGGAGAGCATTGTTTTCTCTCACATTGGTCTCATTTAAATCACTTCAATGGCAATGCACTGTAGTGAAATCTCCTTTTGGAGAGCTCCATGATGATATCCGTGTAGTAGAAAATCGAGCTCTAGATGCAACACATGGTACTCCACATTGAGGCTGCAGAATACACAGAAAACACACAATACACCAACCAAAAAAATAGATCTCTTAAGTCACACAAATGCGATCGAACTTATTATCTATGGCTAACAAGGTCACTATATGTTTTATGAATGAACATATACAAAAGTGTCAGATGACCATTTGGCCTTTCACAAGGACACTAATGGTAACAATCTTCCACTAAAGTCCAATATGGTCTATGGGAGAAAAATAAAGAATGAAAAAGAATAAATGAGTGTAAGTATGCAAATTGTATCTCCCACCTGATGTGCATGTTACACAATATAGAAGTAACTGTGTAAGATCATGGATCAAGTAACCCCCATCAAGTGACAACAATGTCAAAAGCTATCCTATGGTAGAGCTTTAGTCAAAGCATCTACAACATTATCTCGAGTATGAACCTTCTCAAGAATAATGGACTTAGTGGCTTATACGTCTCTAATGAAGTGTACCACACCTCAATGCCCTTGGTCTTTGCATGATAGACTGGATTCTTAGTCAATGCAATGGTACTCTGACTATCATTCACCAAATGAGGTACATGCTAAGATAGGCCCATATCACAAGCAAGACGGGAAAGCCACAATGCTTCCTTACATGGCTCACTTGCTGCAACATAATCTGCTTCTATAGTGGAAACAACTATACATTCTTGAAGATGGGATCTCCAAGAGATAGCACCTCCACCAAAATGAAAAATGTACCCTAATGTAGACTTATGATTGTCGACAAAAGTAGCATAATTAGAATCTTTGTAACCAATAATGGATGTTTGCCCTCTACCCAAGCATAAACAATTGTCCTTAGTGCCATTGAGATATCTAAAAATCATCTTGGCTGCTTCCAATGCTTCTTGGCAGGATTAGACATATATCTGCTCACATCTCCCACTACAAATGCAATGTCTCCTCTCATAGATACCATAGCATACATGAGACTACCAACAAAATACTGATATGGAATTTTGGTAATGAATTCCTGTTCCTCATCACACCACCTAGCTTGAAGCTTTTGCATGAACATTGCAAGGACTAACTTTGTCTTGGTTCAACCTTTAAGGGAGGAGATGTTTTTGAACACTGAAAGATTTTTGGAAGGCTTCATTGGCAAATTCTCCAAAAGAGGGATCAAGCATAGAATAGCTACATTGATCCATATGTTAACCTCTGATTGGCTATCTTCAACAACATCACTTAACCACAATACAATCAACAATTATGACTAGCACACAACCACTACTTCTACAAACCGGATAGGTTGATAGGGTTCTTGAATAAAGAGTACTATGTAGGGACCTTAACTTTTTATCTCACTCAAATTATTATCCATACAATTCAAATACAAATAACACAATCATTACAAAACACTACCAAGGAACAACATTCACACTTTCATGCTTATTCATAGAACTTGCGGATAACCATATACTAGATTTAAACAACGAATCACTTTTGCAATAGCAACAATTAAATACTGACTAACAATAGAACATAATAGAACAAGATAGAATCGTGCAATGTAACTAGAACTCTATGCTTTGTGCCTGAAGCATGATCGATGGCAAACCGCTATGTGTTGTGTTCATCACTACACGAGGCATTATATTAGTCACATCCCTTTGAAAAAATTGCATACCTATTTACAATGGTTTAGATACCATTTTCTTCACTGGAGCAACTATCACCATGTTGGGGAGGAGGAGCAAGAAGAACCTTTAGAGGAGAAATTGGTTGACTTGCAAGAGAACTGGGAACAAGGATAGGAACCGATTGCAAAGGCTCAGTAGTAAGTGGCAGAGAACAAGTTGCATCCACAAGAGAAGATGCATTTCCACAAGAACATGAAGATGCAACACGCAAACATTTTCAAGGAGGACTAGGCACTGCCATAGGGACAAGGGATGATGAAGGATGTTGGGGGCTTGGTTTTGCTACATCGATATGCAGAGGAGAACAAGGTTGTGGTTTAGTAGTACCATCAATGGTGGTAGGCATAACACTAGGTCCAACATCATCATGACAAGACGCATGTAGGGTATTAGAATTCTGAGAAGAAGAATCCCTAGTAATAGACTCATGAGGATACCTTTGAACGTGAGAGAATAATACACCAACACTTTTAGCTTCTTCCTCAGAAAGTGGAGAGACAGGTTGAAAAGGAAGAAGGGGAGCAACCATAGGAGCAAAAGGAGGAAACAAGGGAAGATGAAGTTGAATAGGGGATTCATTGGGGAAAATAATGGTAAAAATATACGGGAGACATGAATGGGTGGAAGTATTCTTGTCCAACTGTAAGATTCAAAGGCATCCACAAATATATGGAAGGGGAGATCTCACTTTAGCACTTGGAGAATGGCAGCTTCCATTAAGAGTTGTTTAAGGCATGTAAAACTAGTTTGACATTCTTTCATCCATTGAATATCATTTAGGGCCATAGTGGTTAGATGGGTAAATAGGATAGTAAGGTGCACAATCCATCAAAGTTGAAAACCATGCCAATAGATTTCTTCCAAAAAGAAAAGGATATATTTTGGTGATTTTGGTGGTAGAGCATCGAGAACAATCTTATTCTTGTCAGGATCAACTTTGATGCCTTTGTGAGAGATAATATGGCCAAGCAATTTTGCACAAGAATTAATAGCAAAGATGGTCTTAGCTAGGTTATGGTTCAATTTCTATTTGCAACATTTAATAAAACATAGTCAGACATGCTTCAAATGCTTGACCTTATTTCCAAAAACCAAAAAATCATCAAGAAAACACACATAAATCTAGAAAGGTATGGAGAGAAGATATTATGCATACACCATTGGAAAGTATTAGGAGAATTTCATAATCAAAACCACATCACCGTACAAGCATAGACACCCACCCCAATTGCTAATGAAAGTTGTCTTGGGGATATAGTGCTTAGACATAAAAAATTGATTATACCCAGTTTAACCATCAAGAGAGGAGTAAGTTCATGACCAAATACTTTGTAAAGCATGCTATCAAAAAATGGCAAAGGAAAGGGATTTGGGATGATGGCAACATTCAGCTATCAGTAATCAATACAAATACGTAATTGTTTGTTCTTCTTAGGCATGATCACAATGGGGGAGATCCATTCGACATGTTCAAATGGTAGTATGAAATCCACAAGTAACAAGCAATCAATATCTTCTTTGAATTGTTAAATGTAATTAGGATTCATGCAATAACTTGGCTACTCAATGGTAAAGCATCTGATTTTAATAAGATGCATTGTTGATATATCCTAGGGTTTAACCTTCATATCCTTATAATTCTAGGTAAAGACATTAGCAAGCTCTGTCAATAATGCTAGTAAATCCTGACGAGGGTAGCACTAAATTTAACTGGCTTGGGAGTAATAGAATCACCTTCAAGAGTTGTATCCTTTGGAACATAGAATTCCTACCCCAAACTATTATCTATACCATTGAACAACTTGGATCACAATGCCAATATGTCCTCAACTTGTGGCTCTAGCACTTGAGAAGTATCCACTTCTACTCAACTTGGGCAGACAACACAGGTTGTGCATGACCATTGATCTGAGACATATTGCAAATCAGGTAGTCCCTAGAGATAAAAGATCTTGATTTGCTACTAGGAAAGCAATTTCCTCATCATGGAAGAGACAACATGTTCACAAGCTCAGCCACATATGGCAAACATGAATCTCACAAGATGCAAACTCATCTAGAGACACTGTATACTTATGGTGGTTACATTTAAAAATAAGATCATGGAAGGACTAGTCCTGCAAAACCTTAGTCTACTTGACCCATGGATGTCCAAAACTTAGGTTGTAATCTATCTTGGAATTTGAGAAATTTAGAACAACAAAGTTCGTATAAGAAACTATAGGTTGCTTCTTTGAAGACCATGAAATCAACTTTGTACCTACAAAAGTAAGATAACCTGATGTGCTTCTCCTACCATCCTTAGAGCTTGCCCAATCTGCATCAGAAAATAATTTGACATCTATATCAATTGTATAAGGGTAGTA
Source organism: Ceratopteris richardii (assembly GCA_020310875.1). NCBI lineage: Eukaryota > Viridiplantae > Streptophyta > Polypodiopsida > Polypodiales > Pteridaceae > Ceratopteris > Ceratopteris richardii. The sequence continues at coordinate 21,851,371 of CM035411.1, forward strand.
TAACCCTCCATTAATTGTACCCTTCAAATATTTCAAGGTTATTTTGGCTTCTTCCATGTGAGGCTTCCTTGGAGTGTGCATGAACTAACTCATCACACTAATTCCATAGCATATATCTACTCTAGTTAGAGTAGCATAGGTCAAGCTTCCAACTAAGCTTTGGTAACTAGTCACATCTTTAATTAACTCACCCTCATGAGCAGTTAGCGTCTGATTTACCTCCATGGGTGTATCTACAACCTTTGTATTTTCTATTTTGATCTTGGTGACCATATCTCCAATGTATTTTCTTTGAGTTAGAAACATACCTTTTTCTATTTATACTACTTCCAAACCTAGAAAGTATGTGAGTAAGCCAAGATCATTGATCTTGAATTCTTCCTTCATTGGATCCTTGATCATTCTGATTCCATCTACATTACTTCCTATAATAATTATATCATCCACATATACACAAATGTACATTACCCCTAAGTGGTTCCTCTTTATGAAGAGGGAAGGATCTACCTTGCTCACCATAAATCCATTATCCTAGAAAAACGTGATTAATCTATGATTCCAAGCGCTAGGAGCTTGCTTCAATCCATACAAGGCTTTCTTCAACCTCCATACATATTATGGATATGATTGATCTTCAAATCCAGGAGGTTGAGCAATGTATACCTTCTCTGAAATCCAACCAATTAGAAAAGCATTTCTAATATACATGTGATAGATATTCCAATTCTTAGAAGATGGTACACTCATGAATACTCTAATTGGAGGCATCTTTGCCACAGATGAGAATGTCTCTACATAATCAATACCTTCAATTTGTGAAAACCCTTTGGATACTAGCCTTGCTTTGTACCTGTTAATTGAGCCATCGTATTTCTTCTTTAGTTTGTAAATCCACCTTGAGCCAATGACCTTCATAGGTGGTTTCTTGGGAATAATTCCCAAGTTTGATTCTCTTGTAGAGCTTCTATCTCTTCTTCCATGGCATTTCTCCATTCTGGCTTCTTCTTTGCTTCTTCATATGTAGATGGTTCTTTTGATTTTGTATCCTATGCTATGTACATTGAATGCTTAGTGACCAAAGATGTGTCATAACCATACCATTATGGTTTCCTTTCCTCTCTAGTAGATCTCCTTATAGGTTGCTGAGATGATTCTGCAACATCTCTCAACTCCTATACTTTAGCTTTGCCTTTGGAGTTCCAAGAGTTGATTTCTCTTCTTGGAGTCTTCTGGTTTTCATTAGAGTCACTTGATGCTTCACATGTAGACTCATTCCTCTTTGATAATGTTGGAAAATCTTCCTCTAGGTCATAGGAAAGTTTGATTTTCTTGCCATCATCTTCATATGAAGATTTATTTTAATTAAACACAACATCTATACTTACAATGAAACCTATATTGCTTGGATTATATAGCCTATAACCTTTTTGATTAAGGTCATAGCCAATGAATATGCATTTCTCTCCCTTTGGATCCCATTTGCCTTTGATATGTGACGGTATGTGTGGATATGCTATGCACCCAAAGATCCTACAATGGTCAGGCTAGGTCTTCTTCAATTCCATGCTTCATATGGTGTCATCCCAACCAATGTGTTTGATGGGAGTCTATTGATTAGATAGGTGGTTCTAAATATATCCTCTGCCCATAGGTAATCTGGCAACTTCTTCTCATTTAGCGTTGATCTTGTAGCCTCAACTATGGTACTATGACTCCTTTCTCCCCCTCCATTTTGCTCTAGAGTATACGTGGTTGTAATCTCTCTTTTCATCTCTCTCTCTCTCTCTCTCTTGGAGATAAGAACCAAAGTCGTGGAAGAAGTATTCTCCCCCTCCATCTGACCTTAGCCTCGTCACTGTTTGATTTTCTACTAATGCACAATATTTCTTAAAGCATGAAGAAACTTCATCCTTATGTTTCAAGAAGTGTAGTATTGTCCATCTACTACAATCATCAATAAATGACACATAGTACCTAGATCCAAAGATTGAAGGCTCTTTGCTTCACCCCCATACATTTGTATGGACTAGCTCCAATAGGTCTCCATGAATATGTCCCTTCTTTGTGAATGGTTGCCTATGAGAATTGCCAAATTGAGAAGCACTGCATTTGTAAATCATGTGTTGTTTGGAGATTTTTAGTAGTCCTAGCACACTTTGATCCCTACTAATTTGCTTTAGAGCCCTTTCACCTATATGAGCTAACCTTTTGTGCCGAATTTCCAATTTTGATAGTGTTTGACTACCATACTTTAATAAGTCTACCTGAATTTTCTCCTCTTGCTATCCTCTTGAATCCTTGATGTGGATCCTCAACAAATAAACCATTCTTTGTGAATCTGACCTGCAATCCTTTTTCAACAATCCGACCTACACTTATGAGATTTTTGGTTATCGTTGGCACATACAATACCTTGGTCAATAGGTTCATATTACCATATGAAGTCTTCATATTGCCTATCTTCTCCAATGGATGTCTTGTGTCATCTCCTCTTTGGAGTTCATGTCTATTTGTTGGGTCCTCCAAGTCTAAAAGTAGAGCTACATTCCCTCCTACTTGATTTGAACAACCTGAATCTATATAGAATACATGTTCATCTAATTTACCTTGCTTCATGGTCATGTTCATCACAAGTAATGAGTCCTCTTGAGTTTGATATGTTTGCATAATTGTTGTAGTTTCTCTTTTCTATGTATCCTCCTTGATAATTATTATTATTGTATGAGTTGTTGTTGTCACCATTGTTGTTGTTGTTGAATCTACCTCTTGAGTTTCCATAGCTCCCTCTATTGTAGCCTCTTTTCTCTATGATTTCTAGGATTCCTGAAACAATTCTCAGTAATGTGACTAGTTAAGCCACACATGGCACATGATGAGGAGCTTTTGTTCTCCCCCTACCTTGTCTTCCTCCTCTACCTCTTCCTCTTGAGCCTTTAACTCTAGCTGCAAAGTTTGCTTGAGAGGTACTACCTTCATCATTAGATTTTCTACCTTTGCCTTTGCCATCTTTATTCTTGTTCTTATCTTTATATAGGGCAAAGGATTTATTACCTTTTGAGTTGTCTCCATTCTTCATAATCTTTGCCTCATGTGTGAATAGTTGTCCCATGAGGGTGTTGAAATCAGGAGCCTGCATGTCCATGTAGAGGTCCATAGCTATGGTGAAAGCTTCCCATATGTCATCTGCCTTTATTCCATTGGTCACTTCCCTTACTATTTGCTCTTCATCAATGATCTCTCCAATGCTTCCAAGTTGATCTCCTAGGTCCTTCATCTTAGTGACAAAATCAGTCACACTTTTCTTGGGCATTGTTTTGAGTGTGGTGAACTCCTTGAGTGTGATGAACTCCATCCATAATTGATTCTTTCTTGCCTTGGTATTTGATGAGAAGAATGCTTCAAGAGCATTCCAACTCTCTTCTGAAGTCTTGCAACTCTTGATGTGTGGAAGTAAAAAAATCAGAGATTGAGTTAAGAATATATGATCTAGAAAGAGCATCCTTTGAGCACCATGTGGTTAACCTATCTTGTTCTTGTTGATTTGGTTGTCCTTTAGTTATGAGGATTGGCATCATCGCATCTCCAAAAATGTAACCATAAAGGTTTCTCCCTTAAAGGTAAGCTTCCATTTGAAGTGACCAAGCTGAATAATTACCTCAATCTAGATTTTCTATAGATGAACAAAATCCATCTCCCATGTTGATTTGTTGTAGCTCTAATACCACTATGAGGACATGGATTGGTATGTTCTAGAGATGAGTTGGTGTTGCGCAATACCTACTCTACACCTTCAAGGTTAGCTCTAGGGATGTTTAATAGAATCCTTTGGCTTCACATTAATGTATTTAGAGCCACAAAGTGCTTTGGATATCATTCCCAAAAGTTTGCACCAAAATAGATAACTTGCATATGCAAGGAATGTGAATAAATCTTCTATTTGGGAATGTAGATTCTCATAGTTTTAATCATAGCTTACAATTTATTATGAATTGACTAGAGATATTTTGCACACATCTGATTGGAGAGTATAGATAACTAAATCAAGTTATTTCTTGAATTTAGAGGCACCATACATTGAGAAATGAATCTAGCAAGTGAGGGGATAATCTCCACATTTCAAGAGCTAGAAGGTGTGGAGACATAGTCACATTCCTCACTTCATATCTCGAGATTTTTTGAACCAAAGTTTATGAAAACTTGATAAATAAATAGAAAACACTTTAATCTAACTATACCAAGTTATAGAGTAGCAAAAGATTGAGTACACATAGAGAAATCCTTTCTCCAAGATCACTGAAAAGATGAAGATGCAACAGAGAACAGTAGATAGAGATGTACTTGAGGAAACATATCAAAATGTATATGACAATGAACATATGATACAAGGGGCGTATAGTGGAATACTCATACATGTGTTGAGATCAATGTGTCGTCAATGATGTAACTCAATGACTCTCAGAATGAATCAATCTACTCAGCGACCAAAAACATCTCTATTTAACTCATCATGTAAGTTTGAATTTGAATTTTTGCTCACCTAAAAGTGTTCCTACACTTTAGGGAATATTTGAATTGATTCTTCCTACCACATGAGTCATGGGTTCAATTCCTTAACATGAAAAGATTCTTCACTCTCTTGGCTTTTACATTTATCGAAGGTGAATATGTTCGAAATGAGGTAGGCCCATAGCTCATATCACAGGTCCATGGTTCCATAGGTCTAGCATATACAACATAGAATCTAGCAATCTTCCAATATTGACAAACCATGAACATACCACACTTGATCATACAAATGATGAGACAAAGATAGAGAAAGATTAGACACCATGTGTAAAGTGTTACGTAAGCCATTGCTTACTCACACTATCATATATATCAATGTTCAATGTACAATGTGGGAGAAAAACTCTCAACCACTCTATGTGAACAGAAATAGATGGAAGAGTGAATGTACAAATGTAACAAACATATTCAGATGTATGGATAGAAATCTGAATATACATGAGATGTGTGACTTGACAGGTTGTAGAAGAGTGAATATGAGTGATAGAAAGAGGAAGGATCAGTCTAAAATTGATAATCAACAAACCCTCATCTAACCTTAGGCTATGGAAGACCCTAAGTTAGATACGTGTGTGAAAAGATCACATACTTAGAAAGTAGCAAAGAATGCTAACAAGTTTGCTGCCAGAAATCCTCAAATTCATATGATCATACCTTCTTGAACACCTCATCCAAATATGCGTAAAGCATAACCGTACTGATTCTCTTGTACCTATGCGGAATAGGACTTCTTTTGATATGGATATTACTACCTCCATAAACTTCAAGTAGTACCTGTGTGCATAAAGAGAATATGTACCTGAATTCTCAACATAAGATTTAAATCTTATGTTAACCACCATCCAATGTCTTTGAAGTAACCCGAAATCTTCATGTAGAAGACATCCTTCAAATACTCCATGTAGATGGCCGATCCTCACCATCAAGCTGCTAATGACCAAGTCCTCTCCATGAACTAGAGATAATCTCTTCTCCATGAGCAAGAGTGTGAGCACACTCTTCTTCTCCAAGAAGAACTCCATAGCTGCTCCTGAACATGCTTCAAGTTAGCACCATGGTTGCCCCATGTGCTAGATGAAACACCACCTCTATTGAGGTCCAAGCTCTCCAAAGCTTGTGTTGAACACTAGGTGAAGGATGCTTTACAATGACCCAAGCATATGTTTATATAGTAGTTGGCTTCTCTTCCAAAAGCTATTACGAAAAGCTATGATCGAAAAAAACGTATATCGCAAATATGGAAGAAAAACACACGTAAATTGCCATACGTTGTCGCTCGCTTGTCACTATGTTTTTATTCGAAAAGTATGGTCCAAAAGATTCTGGACAGCGCTGCCGCCTATGGATCTTGAACCCGGATCACAAGGATGGGAGGACAACGAACTAACCAAGGCACTGTTCGTCGTTCATTGTACAAGAACGTATAAAAGAGGCTACACATGCTTTCATTTTTGGACTTTTGACCAATAGGAAGATTGTTTTCCAACAATCCCCCCTGCAGTGTCATATTGGTACAAACTGAATTGAATCTGCAAACTATCACAAGCTGCAAACTATCACAAGTTTCAAGCTTGTACTCCTGAACTGACCTTCAAACCTTTTCTTCAAAAGTCTTCTTCAAAACTGAATTTGACTTTTCTTCAAAAAACCTGAACTCTAAATATGAACCATAATACCTGAGAAAATATGCAAACTAGATATCCAATAGTGTTCTCATCAAGCAATCACTGCTTGATAATAAATATAGCATGAACTGTCTCTGAACCTGCTATCTCCTATTTTCACAAACTTGAAAACATACACTAGGATCCACATATTTGCATTTACCTTCCAAAAAAGGTTTCTCAATGTACTTCTTTGGCCCTAAAGCTCTGATCCCAAAAACTGTGAATATGAGATATGGGCCTACCTCATTTCCATTTGGTATCAGATCATTAAGGCTCATTCAGATTCCCAGGTTCCCAGACTTCCAGGTTTACAACATATGATTTAAGGGCATCTTCTAATATTTGACATTTGACATACACACTTAATCTAGATGAGTAGAGAGATTTGAGAATTAGACAATTCAGTCACATGGTGTATTTGAAGGATGTCTTCTACATGAAGATTTCGGATTACTTCAAAGACATTGGATGGTGGTTAACATAAGATTTGCATCTTATGTTAAGTATTCACATACATATTCTCTTTATGCACACAGGTACTACTTGAAGTTTATGGAGGCAGTAACATCCATATCAGGAGGAGTCGTATTTGGCATAGGTACAAGAGAATCAATACGTATATGCTTTATGCATATTTGGATGAGGTGTTAGAGAAGATATGTTCATATGAGTTTGAGGATTTCCGGCAGCAAACTTGTTAGCATTCTTTGCTACTTTTTAAGTATGTGATCTTTTCACACACATATATGACTTAGGGTCTTCCATAGGCTAAGTTTAGATGAGGGTTTTTTGATTATCAGTTTCACACTAATCCTTCCTCTTTCGGTCACTCATATACATTCTTCTACAACCTATCAGGTCACACATCTCATGTATATTCAGATTTCATGTCCATACATCTGAATATGTTTGTTACATTTGTACATTCACTCATCCATCTATTTCTTTTCACATAGAGTGGTTGAGAATTTTGCTCCCACATTGTACATTGAACATTGGTATATATGATACTATGAGTAAGCGGTGGCTTACGTAACACCTTAGACATGTCGTCTATTCTTTCTCTATCTTTGTCTCATCATTTGTATGATTAAGTGTGGTATGTTCATGGTTTGTCAATATTGGAAGATTGCTAGATTCTATGTTGTATATGTTGGACCTATGGAACCATGGACCTGTGATATGAGCTATGGGCCTACCTCATTTCCAACAGAATACAATCAAAGTGATAAGTAGGTGTTCATATATGTGATCCTCCATGTGAGATACATAAGTTAATGTGTAGTCTTGAGATAATAGCCAAGAACTTAGGCTTATTATTTGCACCAACAATCAGCCATACCATATTTTGAAGCATACACAAGGCATATTGCCTTTGAAACATCCATATACCTATTTCTAGATGAATAAACACACTGCCCAATGAATAGCATAACACACCAAGATATTTCATATTAATTTCATGCGAAAAGAGTTTCTTTACCTCTTTAATGCATTCTTCATTATCACCATCTAAAAGCAAGTCATCAACATAAATAGCCACAATCATGATGCCATCATCATCCTTGCATACAATGAGTGGTGTACATCATACATAGAAAATCCAATGGTGGCTAAATAATCTACAATCCTTGCATGTGAAACATGAGGAGCTTGTTTAGGCCCATACAAAGCCTTCTACAACATGCAAACATATTGTGGGTGCTTTGAATCCTCATACCCTCATGGCTGGTCCATGTATACTTCTTCCTTCAACTCATCATGTAAGAAGGCATTCTTCACATCCATCTGATGCGAAATCAATCCTTTTGTTGTAGCCAATGCAACAAGTGCTCTGTGAGAAGAAATTTTAGCTACAAGGGTGAAATTTTCCTGTTAATCCATTCCATATGTATGTGCACATCCTTTTGCTATCAATCATGTTTTATACCAGCTTATGCTACCATTCGCATTATGCTTTACCTTCTAAACCCACTTGCAGCGTTTTCCTTCCATGCAACAATGGAACCAACTTCCATGTTTCATTTCCATAAAGTGCTGCCATCTCCTCATCCATAGGTTTCTGCCAATCCACATTTCCATCGCATTTTCAAAACAAGAAGGTTTAGCATGTTGTATTACCTTGTTCATGTAGGTAGAATGAAGAGCCATGTAATTGTCATTTGCCAATTGCCTTCCCATATCTTCTTGGTCTTGAGTCAATTCTCCTTATATCATCTGCATGTGCATTTCTAACTTTTGGATTCTTCATATAGGGACAAGCCAAAAGCTTTTCTTTAACTTTCTTGGATGTAGTCAATGAATTTGATGGACCCAAATTTCCATGAAATCTTCCACTCCATGAATTTGAGTTGGAACCATTGCTTGGTGCATCAAGTCCACTCAAAACTTCTTATTTTCAAATTGCTTTTTCAACATTTCCTTTGTCATTTAAGTCAAGATTAAGTCCTTCTTTGGCATCTACATAGAATCTTGACATTTCACCAAACACCACATCTCTGCTCACCTTCATCTATCTTGTGAGTGGGTTGTAGCATTTTTATCCCTTTTGCTCAAGAGAGCACCCAATGAAGATAATTTTTTTTTCTTTTGGATCAAGCTTCATCCTCAAACCAACTGGAACATGTACATATGCAATAAAAAAACTACTTTCATATGTGATAAGTTTGGCTTTTTACCTTTAAACTTCTATTCAGGTGTAACTTGACATATAGCAGTAGTTGGAGTTCTATTCATGATGTATACAACAATGTGCATAGCTTTTGCCCAATAACAATGAGGCATATTCTTCTCAACCATGAATTCTCTTGTTATTTCTACAATATGTCTATTTTTGCATTCAACAATGCCATTTTATTGTGGTATGTACTTGCATGAAAAATACCGGCTAATTGCATGACTTTTTAGAATGTTACTGAACTCATTTGACATGTATTCACCTTTTCCATCAGATCTTAATGTCTGAGTATACTTCCTTGTCTACATGTCCACCATAGCCTTGAAATTCTCAAAGTGAGTAAACACCTCACTCTTGTCGTTCGTGAAGGATACCATAACTTTCATGTATGGTCATTAATGAAAGTGACATAAAACCTGGAGACTCCCATAGATGTGGTTTTTGCAGGTACCCAAACATTTGTATGTATCATTTCTAGCACATTCTCACTAACATGCTTGTATAATGATGCCCTTGACTGTTTACCGAATTGACATGCTTCACATACCTTTTGCATCTGTGCAACCTTGATATTCGATAAGTCATTGATAATCTCCTTTGACTCCATTGTTGATAGTCAAGGTCACGCACAAGCATGGAAGCGCATCAATGAAGTGGACACACAAGAAGAAGGAGCATGTAGGGAGCTCCAAGAAGCACATGTCAAATTTTCATAAGAAATCCCTATAAAAATAGTGAATTTTATCACTAAAAACCATTGTAAATACCAATTTCTATTTTTACAACTCCATTTTGTTCAAGCCAAGTAGTCCTTGAGCTTGAGGAGTATTAGAAGTCTCATCCTACCAATTTTCATAATTTTTAGACTCCGTTTGAGCCCCCAAATAAGCCTTGGAACCTAATTTTTAACTAGGCCAGAAACTAGGTCTAGACATGGCCAAAACCACTCAAAAAACTATAACAAGGGCTGGAGAGCTCATTTTTGGGGTTAGCTTGTTGTAGATTTCAGCTTTGAAGAGAGATCTTTTGTAATCGAAGTCCTTCCATTGTTCCACTCTTTGCTCTTACCTTGTGCGCGTGTGTGTATGTGTGTGCATGCTTGTATGCTTTCACTCACGCACTTCTGCACCACACTTGCTCTTGGTCTTCATACCGGTCCTCACGTCTCCACGGATTGACAATTATGAGGTGAAGCTCCTCACGTTGGTACTTGCCATTGAGCTAGAGTGACACCAAATTTGGCACCGTTGCCGGGGAGAGATCTTGGAGGACGAGCGTGTGATGGTAAGACGTAGAGTAGCGACATTGGAAGGTCAAAAAATCAGTAGTTTTAGTTTAGTTTCTGAGTTTTCCTTCTTCTTCATCTTCATCATCATCACCATCTTCTCCCATCTTCATATTCTCTGTTTTTTTCCATTTTTCGCTCTACATTCACCTCGTTTATCACTTGTGACTGTGAGGAACAAGCGCAGAGGGCATTCAGTACTAAAATGCTGAAGAAATCATCTTGAAATCCATACAAAACATCAAAATTCTGAACAGTGGTATCACAGAGTGACAACAGTAGCGTTTGGTATCGCTTGGGTGTCAAAATCTCCAAGTATCGTGTCCAGTTGAGTTTTGGTATTGTGATACCAGAATTCCCAAGTATCACGATACTTGTCGAGGTATCATATGGTGCATGCCCACTTGAGGTATCGCGATATCATTTTGGTATCGTATCGCCAAGTGTTGGTATCACGACCGCAGTCATCCCGGTGGTATCATATCGTGGTCCACTTGGTATCGTATCGTGCCTTGTCACTCTAGCACAATGGTGAGTACCAGCGTGAGAAGATTCACCTCATAATTGTCAATCCGTGGAGACGTGAGGACTAGTATGAAGACTATGAGCAAGTGAAGGCACAAGTGTGTGAGTGAGAAGCACACAAGCATGCACACACATACACACACGCACACACAAGGCAAGAACAAGGAGAGGAACAATGGAATTCTTTGCATTAGTAAAAAAAGTCTCTTACATAAGCTCAATTCACAAACAATCTCCCCCCAAAAATGAGCTCTCTAGCTCTTTTTATAGTTTTCTAACTAGCTTTGGTCTTGTCCAGACCTAGTGTCCGGCCTAGTTAAAAATTAGGTTCTAGATCCTATTTGAGGGCTCAAACAGAGTCTAAAAATTATGAAAATTGATATGTAGCTAGTTCTAATACTCCTCAAGCTCGAGGACTCCTCGGCTTGCACAAAATGGAGTTTATTCTACCAAGAACGGAATTTACAATGTTTGTGTAGTGATTAAAATCACTTGAGTTGTAAATGGTCCATGGAAAATATGATTGGGCCTTGTTGCCGTATTGTGCATGACTGCTCTGTTGCGCTAGTATGCTCTTCATCTGACTTGTATGCCAACACTCCCCCCTTCCTAGCGTCTGTCGCCCCTGACAGACCTCTGTTCTATAGGGTGGTCGATATAGTATTGGATGACATTGGTGGCAAGTTCGTGTTCTCCTATCCTTAAGCCTCTTGCTAGATCAGCTTCCAATGCATCCCAATTTATTGCGCCAGGGACCTCTGGTTGCGGTGTGGTGTAGTACTCAGAGTACATTGCTTGTTCACAAGCAAAGAGATGGAGCAGGTGTGTTGGCTTCGGTGCGAAGACCTCCGAGTGATACTCCCAGAAACCTGATCTGAACATTTCTTCGAAGGTTTGTTTGTAACATGCAGGGAGGTATTTGATGCGTGCATGGCAGGCGTAAGCCACACGAATACTGGGGGTGGTGCTCATGTCATACACCAAATCATAATTTCCATTGGTAAACCCCGGTAGACGTACCTGTGGTGCGGCTGCATTTTTAAAGGTTTTCAGGACTACCTGCATCATATCTAAAATCTTAAGCATCATTTGAGCTGCCACATCTGGCATGGGCTTCAATCGCGGCATCCAATGTCGAATTGTTCCCATCATGTACGCTACCGATGGTGGTCCCTGTGGTGGCGCAATGTACGGGTAGTTTAGCCATTCCTTGCATTGCGCGTTGTTCTGCACTTTGATATTGAATGCCTTCCAAGACCTGCGGCGTGGAACTGGACCGTAGCATGGATTGTATAGGAGATGTAAAGGTGCGTTGTTCCATGTGCGTAGCATTTCTGGATATGTCTCTAGAAGTTTCTACCGCCAGGTGGGTTGACGAGTTTTGCCTTTTTGCACCTCTGGAGGAAGGTCTTCAGGTTGAAATTGGGTAGCAAAGGTAGGAATCTTACCCGTGACTCTCTGTATTTCTGCATTATAATCAGCCAGAATAATATAATAAGGCCTGTATTGGAGTTCAGATGAGAGGATAAGGCATCTCGATGACAAGTTCTTGAAGTAAGCAGATTGTAGCATAGTTTCCTCTATGACCCTCATGGCCTGATTTTGCACTATTGTGCGCTCTTCGTGAGACCTCCCGATTTCCTCCACTTGACGTAGCCATGGAGGCCGTGGTGCTTCGAATGTGTCTTGAGCTTCTTCCGTTTGTTGGCCTCTTGGGAAGGGTTGTGGGTCGTATTCTTCTTCAAATGTTTGTTCCACAGGAATTTGTACTACTTCTTCGTCGGTGGGAGCCTCTGGAGGGGAATGTGGTCTCTCATATTGTAGTAGACGTGCTTGCAATTCGGTGACCTATTTCTGGAGATCTTTTAAGGCCTCTGAGTATGTGAGAAGTGAAGCCGCGGAGAAGGTGGCTTGAGAGGCTGCTGTTGTTTCTTTTTGGTGTTTCTGCTTCAGTTGACCCAGTTCCTCTGATAGCTGGTCATGTGCTTCAAGCAGCATGGCTTCCAATATGATCTTGATATTGTCGGGGGTCACTGCTTGAAACTTTGATGGGCTGATGGATGCCCCAGGTGTGCTTTCGATAGCTGCTTCTAGGTTTTCCTGATTTTGTAATTGCAGGCGTCGATTCTCTTCATGAGCGGCAGCAAGATGTCGCTTGAGTAGGGCCATATTTCGCTGAAGCTTTGAATTGCGTTCCAGCTGTGTCCGTAGATGACCTTCTACCACTTGTATTGCTTCCTGATCTGTGTTCTCTAACTGTACCTCCAATATGCTATGAGCCTCTTGGAGAGGTTGGAATTGTGTGTGGAGGCGAGCATTTTCCTCTTCTAGTGCAGCAAGGCGGTGTTGTAGTGTCTCCGAGTGCTCTTGCAGGCGTTCATTCTGTTGCTGGAGCTGATTGTAATCTGTCCTTAAGTTTGATATACAAGCTAGCATGGTGTCCAATGCATTGCCTATAGATGAGGGGGGGGGTGTTTACAATGGAAGATGCATGGGAAGGGAATTGGGGAAGGGGAAGAGTGAATGATGTGTCTATTGAAGACATGTGTGTGGGTGAAATTGGTGGAGGGGGAATGGGAGGAGGTGGAAGCGTGGGGGGAGGGGGAGGTGCCGTGGGTGGTGAAATGTCCATACTTTCAGGAGTGGGTGCGAGTGTGGGGTCTACCATATACATTGGAATGGTAGGTGGTGTGTGTGTGAAAGTGGTGAATAGATGAGAAGTGGGGTGGGGAGCTGAAAATAAAGGGAATGGTTGAGACCTGGGTTGAAAAGTTCTAGCAAGGAATTTATGGAGGGATTGGAGAAGTGGAGAGATGGAGGTTGGGGGTTGAGGTCGTAGAGTTGAGGAGGGCATGAAGGGTTGTGTGGTAGCACGGAAACCATGAATATGGATCTAGGGTCAAGATGACCTATGGCTGAGGGCATGGGGGATGGTTGTCCTAGGGCAGGCTCTATGAGCAATTCGGTGGATTGTGTAGTGATGGTGGTTGCTTCATAGATTGGGTTATCAGAGGTGGAGAATAGGGTTGAACTAGAGATGGGAGTAGGAAAGATGAAGGTTTGTTCGGTGGGTTGAGTGGTCGAGGTGATTTCCACGGTTTCTGCTCTAGGAGGCAATGGTGGGGGTGTGGGTGGTAGTGGCTCGGTGGATTCCTCATGGGTGACTGGGTGCTCTTGGCTAGTAGTTTCTGTTGCTTGGGAGGTTGTCCGGATGGGTTCGGATGTAATAATTGGCCCTTCTGCCGTTGTAATGGGGATCTGGATATTCTTACCTGACCGTGGTCGTGTCTGGAATCTTCGTGGATCATATTGAACTGGAGACCTCCTAATGGCGGTCCCCACTGCTTCTACTACCCCATATGTTTCTGCCATCAATAAGAGACCTTCACTATATTCTGAGTCAACTCCTGCTTCTTCCAACAGCTGAGTCATGAGTACTCTACTGCTCTGTTCAGTGAGCAGTTGTTGCGATCGCACTCGTTCCATGATTTGATACAGCCTTCGGAGTTCTGCTGTATAGGCTGGGGCTTCAGTGGTCTCCTCTTCATATGCTCCTTCTTCTTCTAGGTGTCCTTGTTGTTGACCTTGCTGAGCGTCACTCCAATGTACATGGCGGCCGTCTGTAGATTTTCTTCTTCTTTGTGAAGATGTGCCTTGTTCTTCTGCATCTGAATAAAACTCTACATCAGAGAGTTGTGTACTTTGTAAGAATGCTTCGAAGTCCTGGGGATCCATTCCTTCAGCATCTCCGGTTGTAGCAAATTCAAATTCAGATGGAGCAGGAGGAGCTGAAGGGGTAGCTTGTGTCGTAGTTTCAGATCCAGACCTGGGTATCCTAATGGTAAAGGGAGGTACAGTGGCCTCCCCTCGTGGCGATACTTCAAGAGTAGTCAGAACTTCCCTTGTCTGGACACAAGGGATGGCACCCCTCATGCGCTTGGATTGATGTGTGGATGTCTTGAGCTTCTTGAACATTTGTAATTGTGCCCAAGTTAAGGCACATTCAATGGGAACATCGTATGCTAGGCACCGGTAAATAATGCGTGTGATTGCACAACAACCGTTCACCACTAATTTCCTAGAAGACCTTTTATTTGCTTCATACAATTGATCTATAATCCATACATGCAGCTTAATTGGTAACGCACCTGTCTCCGCTAAGTAGAGAGCGAACCAGATTCTTTTGTGTGGTTGTGTGAAGCGGTCTTGGCCGGGGAAAGCAAAATGTTGCATGCACATACGGAGAGGGATGGACACGTTTGGTGTGAGTGCTGCCATGTCTTTAAGCTTCAGTAGTTTCCTATCCTTCATGTTAGTAGGAACGAGAGCATCCTTCTCAGAAGGTACATGTGTGCCGTGCATATTCACAGCAGAGCTCACCAACTCCAAGGTAAGTTCAAACCTCTTTAACTCGTTGTTGCCCAGCAAGGAAGGAAGCACAAATGATCCTGGTTTGTCCTTTCTTCATTAGCTTGTAATGTGGAGACCAAATAATAGCATCGGAGGAGATCCGGTTTAGGTAGTGGTGCTAAGTATTCTGCTAGCCCTGCACGTTGCCATATGGTCTGGAGATCCTCTGTGTTCTGTAGAGTCTCAAACTCCTTGGAGAAAAATTGGAATCGAACCCATGATCTGTCATACTCGCACTTAGACTCCCATATATACTTGGCCTCTCCTAATGGACCTGGCATGCCATTGAACCAATGAGAATTGGCATGGACTCTTTCTGTGATCCCTGTGGGTGGATCCGGTATCGGAATTTGCTGAAGGTGTTGCAGCTCCACAGGTCGTTCAGTTGGTGGCACATCCACAGGTAGACTATCCACATTGATTCCTGCAGTAAGTATTCCTACTTGTGAACTCGGACCTGTCGCTTCTGCCATGTTACTTCTTGCCTCCTGATTCTGTGATAATATAGAAACATGTGTTAACATTGTAAAGGACAAGATAGAACCGTTTTTGTCCCCATTACAACATTAATCATGAGGTTTGGGAGAGATTAGTAGGTTAAGAAGTGCTCGGTGCTTGTGTGTGTAGTTAGGCATTGGGTAGACCTAAGAGATGAGTGGGATGATGTAGTGTGAGAGTGACGTAGTTAGTGTATGGACATGGATTTACAATTGGGGTCAGGGGGTTTATTACAAGTTTGAGGTTGCCAAATGCAGTGGATGGGCTTTGATCTTGATTTTGTGGAAGCTCTGAAGAGTTGGATAGGGGTATCTGCTTGAGAATGAGGCTTTTTAGGGACCCATTTAAGAGTGATTCTACTTTTGCGCATGGAAGAATATGTGTCCGTGCGTGATGTGTAAGACTGTGCCTCAAATGTTCGAGTGAGTGAAACATGTTGTACCGGTTGTGGCCTTGGTGTAGCTATTTGAGCCCGCAAGCAAGCCTGAGGCACCCAGATTTGTCGTGATTGTGGACTGGCCTTCATTGACTTCTTGGGTACCCAAATAGACTTCACTTTCGCAGAAGAATTAATGAAGGACTTCTTATTAGTGTCGTGTTGTTGACTACTAATAAGGGGTTTTGGTCGTGGGGTCGGCCTGGTCTGAACAGGGTATTCGCCTTTTCGCATCCATACTTGTTTCCATGGCTGAAACAATCTGCTTTGCTCCTTTTTTTGGCATCCAGTATCGGTAGTGTTCTGCTTCTTCTATATTTGATCTGCCTTTGGTTGTTGCAACCTTCTGGTCTTTGGAAAAGAAGGGAGTTCCGTCCTCTCCCTGGCTTCGTTGTTGAGACAAGCCACTTTCTGCATCATACAGTTTTGGACAAAAATAGCATTGTCAACTTCATGTGCGCCCCTGGAAGGACCAGGAGTTTGTGCCTTGCCTAGTTCCTTGAGTGCCTCATTTTCCAATTCAACTGTAATTCGGCTATGATCTACCCATACCTGAAGAAGTCCACTTCTTAGGTTGAGGTTGACTGCATGATCATAGATCGAGTCCTGACCCAAGACAAGAGGCTCAGTGAGGTCCTCATCTTGACACACTAGTACTTTGACTGTCATCACTTCGTCTTGAATGGAGATGGGAAGATCCACCTCGCCCATGCAAGGGGTTTCCACACCTCCCAATCCTATGAGATATGCTTCTATAGGATTGACAGTTAAATTCAATTCTTGGCAGTAAGACAATTTGACAACACTAGTGGATGCACCTGAGTCAATCAAAGCTCTTACAGTATTTGCACCCTTTCCTTGTCCTACTTCTAGGGTTACAAAAGGTCGTCGATCGATTATTCTATGGGAACGTCCACCTGAAGCCTCGCACATGGCCATAGGATAGCCTACAGATTCTTGAGTGTCAGGCATAGGCGGGTCTCTACCTTGTCTCCTCAATTTCATCCGTCGGATGCGTTCTAAAGCTTCTGCCTGTGCTTCTTCTCTAATTCGTTTCTCTTCTTCTTTACGTTTCTTGGCAGTGTTGAGTCGATTTAGCATCTCTTCAATGAGGGGTTCTTGATATAACTTGACTCTGCATCCACTGATGTAACTTGGTAGAATATCACCCTCTAGAGTGGCTAGTTGAACTGCGCCGCTTGTGGAGATTCTATTGATAATCATTGGCCCGTAACCTCTCTTCTCTAAGTTCCGTGCATGTTGCTTCAAGGTGTAGAATAGGACTAGGTCTCCTGCTTTCAAGCCCTTATCCTTGACGTGTGCATCGAAATATTCCTTTTGCCTTTTCTTGGCTGCATAAATTCTTGCTGCAGCCCTCAATCGTGTTTCACCTACTCGTTCAAGATCGAAGACTCTAGAGGACAACTTGTGGCCTGTCCAGTCATGCTCTTGTGCTACTTTCAACGTAGGTATCAAAAAGTCTAGTGGTAGCACTGCATTTTGGCCGAACACCATCTGAAAGGGCGTGGCTTGGAGTACCGTTTTATAGGCTACTCGGTATGCCCAAACAGCATGGTGTAGCTGTTTGTCCCAATCAGAGCGTTTATTGTCCACTAGTTTAATCAGCACATTGCATAATATCTTATTAGTGCTCTCCGCCTGGCCATTAGCTTGTGGATGATAGGGGGCCGATTTCTTATGTATCACCAAGAATTCTTGGAGAAGGTTTTCAATTACTTCATTCAAGAAGTGTGTGCCTCTATCACTCACCAACTCTATTGGCAATCCGTACCTCGTGAATACATTTTCAAATAAGAACTTTGCTGTTGTTTGAGCATCATTTTTTGTAGTAGCTTTCACTTCTACCCACTTGGTTAGATAGTCTGTGGCCACGATGATATACTCAGCATGTGAACCCTTAGCTTGGGGATTAATAGGACCAACAAAGTCTATTCCCCATTTAGAGAACGCACGTCCGCCCATCATAGGCTTCAGTGGCATCTCATCTTTGTGTATAGGGTATTGAGTTCTCTGACAAACATCACACCGTTTCACATAGGTATGTGCATCCATGTGAAGGGTTGGCCACCAAAAGCCCGCAAATAGTATTGCCTTGATTACCCGATCTGGTCCAAAGTGTCCCCCTGCTACACCTTGGTGAGCAGTATCCAAGATTTTGAGATATTCACTCTCATGGACACATAGTCTCAGGTAACCATCTTTACCACGCTTGTATAGATTATCACCAATGAGTGAATAATCCTGGGCTTCTTGTTCTAAACTCCTTTGCCTAGCCAGAGTCATGTCTCGAGGGAATGTTTTCGTCCTTAAGAAGGATACTAGTGGTTCACTCCAATCTAGCACTATGGACACTTGATAAAGAGTGGCATGTTCCACAGGTGGTTTAGTGCAGCAGATTGGACATTCCTTGCACAACTTTTGGACATCAGCCTCCATAGTCGGCCAATGCACTCCGAGTCTCCTTAGTGTCTGTAAGGTTCGTTGCTTTGAGTAGTGTTGCTCTAATGCACCTACATGTGCTAAATGCAACCATTTAGTGTACTCGTCCTCTTCTACACAACAAGCCAAGATCCCTTGATCTGTCTGTTTGTACATGCTTCCTGCCATGATATGGTACTTCTGGGCTTTTACTACCTCTCTACCTTGAGTGTTTATTACTGGGTGGTTAGGCCCGTATGTCAATACTGGCACTAATGGCTTAGCCCACTGAGGTATTACTTCCAAATTAAACAAGTAAGCATCAGGAAGATCATCCGATACTCCTTGTGGGGCTTCTCCGGATGTGAGCCTAGAGAGATGATCTGCTCTCAAATGAGTCTTGCCTTTTCTCACCACTACCTCAAAGTCATATTCCATTAGTAAGAGGAACCATCTCACCAATCTACCTGTGTTGCATGGCGTGTTTACCAAGTATAGTAGAGCTTGATGATCAGTAAAAAATTTAAACTTATTTGCAAGCAAATAATGTCTAAACTTTTTAACCGCATACACCATGCCCAACCCCTCTCGTTTGGTAGTGGTATAGTTTCGCTCAAATGCATTCAACTCTCTACTCACATAGGCAATGGGAAGATCCATATTACCTTCACCAGTAGGTTGTGCAAGCACACATCCAATGGCATAATTGGATGCATCCACATGCACATGGAAGGGCTTATTCCAATCTGGTGTAGTCAAGATTGGTGCTGAGCATAATCGTCCTTTGAGCTCATTGAACGAGTTCTCACATTCCTCAGTCCACTCAAAGTTTGTCAGAAGTCCGTACAGAGGCTTTGCAATGATGGCATACATGTGAATGAAACATCGGTAATAACCATAATGCCCCATGAAAGCTTGCACTTCCTTGACATTCTTTGGCCTAGGTAGTTCTGCAATAGCCCTCACCTTCTCTTCCTCACTGGAGATGCCGTTCTTTGACACTATATGTCCTAAAATCTTGCCTTGCCTGACCATGAAAACACACTTTTCTGGGTTCAGGCAGACTTGATATTCTCTACATTTGTCGAAGATTTGCCTGAGTTCAGGTATATGTGTTTGTCTAATGTTGGAATGAGCACAGAGATCATCAACATAGACTTCCAAATTCTTTCTCAGGAACTCTTTAAACACATGGCACATCAATCTCTGGAAGGTTGCGGGAGCATTGGTAAGCCTGAATGGCATTACCCTAAAAGCGAATATGCCCCACTCTGTGGCAAAAGCCGTTTTATGCTGATCTTCTGGTGCAATGGCCACTTGATTGTAGCCAGAGAACCCATCTAGGAAGCTGTACACTTCCTTGCCTACCACCCTTTCTAATAGATGCTCAGTGATAGGAAGCGGGTAATTATCCCTGATCGTGGCTGCGTTAACCTTCTTCAAGTTAATGCATACTCGTAATTTCCCATTCTTTTTGGGCACCACTACAATGGGGGATACCCATTCAGTGTGCTCAATTTCATAGATAAATCCAGCTTCAACCAAGCGGTCTATCTCTTCTTTGATCTTGGCAGCATAGTTGTCATTGTATGTGTATGGCTTTTGTTTTGAGGGTCTGGCCTCTATAGTCATGGGAATCGTATGTGAGCATATGTCCGGGTTCACTCCTTTCAAATCCTTGTAACTCCAAGCGAATACATCTCTGTATTCTCTTAGCAAGGCTATTAGCTCTTGTTCTTCTTCTTCTGTCAGGTCATGGCCTATGTACGTGCATCCCTCTTCCCCTTATTCTATGGCTACCACTATTTTCTTGGTGGTTTCTTTGTTATCATAGGCCTCCCTTGATTGCGTCTTCTGGTGTGACTTCTTTCTTCTTCCTTTTCTTTCCTTCTTCCTTAGGGGTTACGTGTCTGGCTAGCCTTACATCGTTTGTAAGCTCTCCGTGCCTCTGGGGTTGAAATTCCACTTCATAGAAGTATTCTTCATTTGATGCAAAAGGTTGGTCCATAATAATTGACTCTAGATCGGAGTCACTCGCATCCTCAAATGCATCAGGGCTAGGTTCGCACTCTTCTAGAACTGTGTTGAAGCTCAAAGTCAAGGACAAAGCATGGAAGCACATCAAAAGGTGGACACACGAGGAAAGGGAGCAAGTAGGGAGCTCCAAGAAGTGTATGTCAAATTTTCAGAAGAATCCCCTACAAAAATAGTGATTTTCATCACTAGAAACCATTGTAAATACCATTATCTATTTTTAGTAACTCCATTTTGTTCAAGCCGAGGAGTCCTCGAGCTTGAGGAGTATTAGAAGTACCATCGTACCAATTTTCATAATTTTTAGACTTCGTTTGAGCCCTCAAATAAGCCCTGGAACCTAATTTTTAACTAGGCCGGACACTAGGTCTGGACAGGGCCAAAACTAGTCAAAAAACTATAAAAAGAGCTAGAGAGCTCATTTTTGAGGTTAGCTTGTTAGAGAATAGAACTTTTGTAAGAGAACTCTTTTGCAATCTAAGCTTTCCATTGTTCCTCTCTTTGATCTTACTTTGTGCGCGTGTGTGTGTATGTGTGTGCATGTTTGTGTGCTTTCACTCACGCACTTGTGCCTTCACTTGCTCGTGGTCTTCATACCGGTCCTCACGTCTCCGCGGATTGACAAGTAAAGGAGGTGGTGCTTACGCTTGAGCTACACCAAATTTTGGCGCCGTTGCCGGGGAGAGAGCTTCGAGGACGAGCGTTGTGATGGTAAGATCGTAGATTTGCGACGTTAGAAGGTAAAAAAACTGTCATTTCAGTTCATTTTCTGTTTTTTCCTCTTCATCTTCATCATCGTCATCATCTCCACCTTCTTCCACCTTCTTCTTCATAGAAAATTCTTGTTTTTTTAGTGCATTTTCACCATCTTCATACCATTTTTCATGTATTATTGTGTGGGAAGGAGTTAGGAGAAGCAAGGGAGAGCAAGCGCTGTGTTTTTTTTTCATGATTTTCTGCTCATACGGAGCTCGCCATAGCCGGCGCTCAGAAATTTGAATTTCCCGCCAAAAAACGCGATTCTGTGATGAAAATCGCGATTCTGTGAAAATTCAAAATTTTTTGAAAAATCACGATTTTCAGTTTTCCCGCCTAAAAGTTGGTTGAAAAGAATCGCGATTCTGTGTTTTTTCTCAAAAAAACACGATTCTCTGCTCAAAATCGCGATTCTCAAAAACACGATTCTCTGCTCAAAATCGCGATTCTCACCAATCACGATTTTCAGCAAAAACACGATTTTGTGAAAAACACGACTTTCTGCTCAAAATCGCGATTCTCACAAATCACGATTTTCAGCGAAAAATACGATTTTGAGAAAAACACGATTCTCTATGACAAAATCGCGATTTTCATGCCAAAAACACGATTTTGTGAAAAAGGCGATTCTGTGAAAACACGAATTTTTGCTCAAAATCGCGATTTTCAAAAACACGATTTTGTGCTCAACATCGCGATTTTCATGTGAAAAATACGATTCTGAGAAAACACGATTTTCAGTCAAAAACACGATTTTGTGATCAACATCGCGATTTTCAGAAACACGATTTTGTGATCAAAATCGCGATTTTCAGAAACACGATTTTGTGATCAAAATCGCGATTTTCAGAAACACGATTTTGTGATCAAAATCGCGATTTTCAGAAACACGATTTTGTGATCAACATCGCGATTTTCAAATCACGATTTTCTGCTCAAAATCGCGATTTTCAAAAACACGATTTTGTGATCAACATCGCGATTTTCAGAAACACGATTTTGTGATCAACATCGCGATTTTCAAATCACGATTTTCTGCTCAAAATCGCGATTTTCAAAAACACGATTTTGTGCTCAACATCGCGATTTTCATGTGAAAAATACGATTCTGAGAAAACACGATTTTCAGTCAAAAACACGATTTTGTGATCAACATCGCGATTTTTAGAAACACGATTTTGTGATCAAAATCGCGATTTTCAGAAACACGATTTTGTGATCAAAATCGCGATTTTCAGAAACACGATTTTGTGATCAACATCGCGATTTTCAAATCACGATTTTCTGCTCAAAATCGTGATTTTCAAAAACACGATTTTGTGATCAACATCGCGATTTTCAGAAACACGATTTTGTGATCAACATCGCGATTTTCAAATCACGATTTTCTGCTCAAAATCGCGATTTTCAAAAACACGATTTTGTGATCAACATCGCGATTTTCTGAGTTCACAAAATCGCGATTCTCTGAAAGTTCACAAAATCGCGATTTTCTCCAAAGGCCCTGTTTGCCTGTTTTGACCCCCAGGAGCCTGAATTGGCATAACTTTTTCATCCAAAGTCCATTTTTTGAGCTCTATAGCTTGTTGGAAAGCTCGATTCAAATCCTACACGACCTCAACTGTTTTTTTCAAGAATAACGCGTTGATTTTGAGATAGGATAATTTGAAGTTGACCCTCAGGTGGGACTAGGGAACCAAGGGGGCTCTAAAGAATTTTGAACCATACCAAAGGGAAAATTTGGACTCTTGACTAAAGCTTATGAACCTGAGATCTGGTAGACACTTAGGCAAGGATAAACAAAGCATTAGATCTTCTGAGGCTAGTGTCAACCATACATCCAAGTCTTGGACACAACAACTAAGTGGTGATCTTTTACTAAGTTCAGACACAAGTGATTCAGAAATGTCTTTTAGCATGGGAAAACCTGCAGGTGGCTCAGGGACTGCCCATCTGCAAACACCGGAAGGTCCCTATAAGACACAGTTGGAATATATTCGGACCAACCAATTAGGTGCTCGCATCTATGAGGATGGTCTGAGGCGATCAGTGGTCCAACTCAAAAATCCAGATCAATCCTTTGGACTTGAACACCCGGTGGTCAAGTTCGAAGAGGGTTCATACATTGATAAGGAAGGAACCATGTATGTGGTTACCAACCAACCAGATAGGACCGATGAGTTTGGAAATATCATTCATGAGAATGAGATAGGAGACCTAGAACAAGGAAATATAGGACAAGGACCCCAGACTCCTAGAGGCAAGTCAGTTTTGACCCGAGTGATCACTCCAGACTGGATCCCTCAAGACAACAAAAGCATAGAACTATTTTTGAATAGAGAAACAGAGGAAGCCTTTTGGAGATTCAAGCCAGAACAACCTAGCCAATTGGGCATAGTCATCATCTACGAGTTCAAGGATCCAGAGATACCAGGAAAGGTTGTCTACCTGGATAACACATCAGAGAAAATTTTCTTGGTAACAGAACATGATAGACATGCATATACTTGGAAGAATGAATTGATTTTCCCCCCACCAAGATCCAATGTTTCCCATGGCCTCCAAGGAGTAGGATCATCCCACGCTCATGAAGCCCAGAGAGGAAGAACTAGAGAGAGACCTGAGGTAAGTTTTGCACACACCGTGGGCAGGAATAGAGCAAGATTTGAAAATGAAAGACCGGAAAGAGAGAGACATCAAGCACATAGGCAACAAAGAGATGAACAGGATTTTCCATTGCCTAGACCCCGAGAGTACCCAAGAACCCTTAGACCCATTCAAGTGATCAAGGCAATGAAGAACTATTTCGATGGGACAGGGGATCCTTATGATCATGTGGCCGAGTACAAACAAGTGCTGAGAGCCGAACAAATTGAGGACTGGTTCACCCAGTACGAGGCATTTGGTTTGACCCTTAAGGGCACTGCCTTAGCTTGGTTTCAACCATTGAGTAGAAGCAGCTATCACGATATAGGTCAACTGCTAGACGAATTCATTGTAGAATTTTCCAAGAGTGGTATCAGGCATAACACATCATCCTTGATCCACAGCTTCAAGCAGACTCCCCAAGAAACAGTGCGACTAGCAGGTAGAAGATTCAGACAGTATCTAGAAAGATGCCCTGCTCTAGAGTTACCCACTCCGGCCAAACAAGTGGCTTTGTTCTTAGATGGCTTACTGAGCACCAAGTTAAGATCATATGTGTACTTGAAAGATCCTAGATCCATAGAAGAGTGTGTGCGGACGTGCATAGACATAGAAGATAACTTGGGTGAGGAGTTAGGATTGTCCAAACTCTACAAAGATTCGGATAGTTCTACTAGTCATACTTCAAAGATCTCCACAGAAATAGAAGAGATAGCTGAGCAAGTTGCCAAGAAGCTGGGAGTCCAAAATAAACAAACACAGAGAGTCACTCCATTGAATCGGTGCTATACTTGCGGAGGTGACCACATGGCTAACGTATGCCCAACGCAAAACCAAAATATTAGAGAAAGGAATGCTCCCTATTGTACTATTGAAAGGAAGTACACAAACCATACGGCTCAAGAATGTCCCTACAATAGGCAGGCTGTTAGACAGAATTATCAGCAACCTTATCAACAAGGTAGGTATCAGAACCAATACCAACAGCCATATTATAGACCACAACAGCAATATCAGGTACCATATAGGCCACAACCTGTCTTGGGAAACCAACCACCAGCTCCAGCCAACGTGATTCCAGTCAAGTATGCTGTGGGAGAGGAAAATCCAAATAGAGCTTTGGTGCCACTAACCCCATTGATACCAGATAATGACTCTCATGCTCATAGTTCAGACTACTCCCATGAAGGTAGTCCACATGCTTGTTACACAGAGTCACCTGAACATAGTGAGATTTATTCGTATCAATATGAGGCACCGCCTATGGAGCAAAATTGGGAGCCAGAATACTCCAATGTCATGTACACAAATCCTAACCCTAGGCCCCAGTTGAGACAAATGAGACCACAAGCCCCTAGAGGATCTTGTTTCAGATGTCATGGTGACCATTTCATTCGTGACTGTCCCCACCCACCATCTCCGAGTCAAGGACAGGCTATCACAATACAGGCTTTTTGTCCTGATTGTGGCAAAGACCATCTCCCCAGAGATTGTCCAAGAAACCCCTCTAGTGCACCCAAGATTACACCCATTAATGTGGTAGGCTTAGTGGCAGATCCAAGTTCAAGTAGTAGCAATGTGGCTCCTATACAAGGTGTCACTAGAGCACAAGCCTTAAAACAGGATAAACCAGTAGAACAATCAGAGTCGAGTGAATCGGGAGAGCCTAGTAAGAGGAAAACAAGAACATGGAAGGATACCAGAGAGAAGGCCAATCGCAAGTGGAATAAAAAGTTATCGGAACTAGAAGAAAGCTTAAAAGAAGCGAAAACAAAAATAGAAGACATTGCATCTCAAAGCCCCTCGCATGCCGAAACTCCATCCACTCCACCTCATCCCACCCCACCACCCATTGTAAATAGACCGCAACCAGGGTCTGTTCTTGCAGATCCAACCCCAGAAGGCTTGGACATGATGTTCAAGGCCTACCAGGCTCGACTTCAAGAAGGGCCTACAGCGGCAAACCTAGACAAGAGTTACCCTAGAGCAGATTTAGAGATTGAACGGATGAAAATGTGCATGAAAATGGTAGAACAAGCTCAAGCCATACTTGAGACTAGTCAAAAGTTCAATCAGACAAACTCTATCAAATCGGATTTGCATTTCCAGGGCTTACTAGAACGGTTAGAGCAGTTGGTAAACAAACCACAAGTTTCTTTACCTCCACAGGCTCAACCAGTTATTGAAGTAGGAAGCTCACCACCAAGGGGAGCTTATGTTCCTAATTCCACGGATGCTGGAATACCTCCTTCTATTCAACAGTACTCTCAAGAGTTCTTGCGGGAAATACAAGAGGAGAAATGGGCCAAGGAGAAGGGTAATTCCCCTCCTATTCTTGAGATTGATGATCTTCATGATCAATTTCCCCAAGACATTCCATCTATTTACGAAGATGAAGCAGAACAAGAAGACGAAAGATTAGATTTTGAATCTAATACCTTAGAAGAACTGCCTCAATTTCCAGGCCCATGGGAATCTGAATCACTCCAGATTAGAGCTCCCACAATACTAGTAAGAAATGAAGACTCAGTGGTTCCAAGGAACACGGATGTCGTGAAGAACACTAAGGTTCAGTGTCATCTCACTGTAGAAGAGCTGCTCAAAGCAAAACCTGAGTTATGGAATCATGTGAAGGATCAGGTCCCAGAACTTGAGTCCAATATGCCAAAAGCAGGCTCTAAGCAAAGGGTACCAGAGATACCTCTAGACAAAATAGGGGACATGTGTGAGGGTGAAGAAGGTAATACTTATCTTCCAATCACCTACCAAGGTTACACAACCAAAGCAATCATAGATTCAGGTGCTGGTGTTGCTATTGCAACCACCTCCTTGTGGAAGCAATGGGGCAAGCCCACATTAAGACCAACTAGAATGAAGCTTCAAATGGCCGACGGTCATTTTGAAAGACCTCTAGGATTGCTAGAAGGGATCACTCTAACCACTTGTGGTGTAGAGTTTGAGCACACATTTGCTATATGTGACTTTGAGAAAAATAATGTCTATGAGATGATCCTAGGAAGACCCTTCCTACGACAATTGCAAATAGTAGAGGATTGGGGAACTAACTCCTTGTACTTACAGCACTTAGGGGTCACCACCAAGGTCAATTTGAAGGATTACACCTTCAGAGATGTACCACCCCTACAGTGGAATTCTATCCACAAAGTGAAAGAAGATTCCATCTCTGTGCATTCTGAAAGTTCACCTGATCCATCATGGCTGCATGAAGATACTCATTTGTGGATGTGCAAAGTTGCAAAGGAAGAGGAAAAACGTTTAAAGGCAAGGGA